>CM077644.1:78536874-79136874 GCA_039707465.1 Rhabdophis nuchalis | reverse complement strand
CTAGTGCATCAGTTGAGGCCCAATATGGAATGGATAGGGTTAGCAATTATGTGAACATACAGCCTTATCAACCTCAAATTGGACTACTGGCCCATACATGGAGCCTCTTTTGAAAATTATCCAGCAAGTGCAATAAACAGAGAATGTGCTGCCCACAAATTAGTAGGTGAGAGCCATCATAGCCATTTGACTCTGTGTTGACTATGGATAGATTTCAAGTATAAGTTGAGGTCCTGATTCTTCCTTGGCCATTAGTTTTTCAAATGTCATTAACTCAAAAATAATAGGTCCCAGCATTCTCTAAGCTAGCCCATTTGAGGTACCTTGATTCAATAGTTGTTGCTCCATTTCAGAGGCGTAGCGTGGGGGGTGCAGGGGGTGCCGGCCGCACCGGGCGCAACATCTGAGGGGGCGCGCTCGCACTCGCAGCTCTCTGCCCCTGCCTGGCTCACTCACTCTCTCTGCAGTGCTGGCTGTGCGAAGATAAACGCCGCCATAGCTTTAGAAAGGTGGCGGTGTCACGCCGCATCCGGGAGCCCCTTTCCTCACCGGTGTGCTCGCTCCCCCATCCCTAAGAGGTCCCGTGTCCAGGACAGGAATCCCGGCGCAGATCTGAGACGCGGGGCGTTTGCTCCGGACCAGCGGATCGCGGGGAGAGGAGGACAGGAACTGGGGGGGGGGCAGTTCTGGGTACAACCTGAGCGGGAAATCCCGAAGCGTGGCTAGATTCTGGGGTGGCGGCGCGGTCAGGCTGGTTCGGCGAAGGCTTCAACTCTCAAGGCTTCGGGAGAAACGAACCAGGTAGGATCAGACGGTCCGAGCGCCCCCCTGTTCTCTCCCTCGCTCCCTCCCTGGCCTCCTTCGGGCGCCGCGAGGGAGGGAAAGAGCGGACGCGCTCCGAGGTGGCTGGTGCGCTGCGAAGGTTAGAGGCTCGTCTCAGTTCGCCTGCGAACGCGCCACGGCGGTTTCTCGATTGCCGACGCCTGGGGGGAACTGGAGCGAGGCTCGTGTTTCTCTTGGCCCGAGAGAACAGGCAGCCCCCTTGCTTGAGAGGCCGGCGGTGCTGAGCCCGCCAAAGCCTCGCTCGTCCCGCAACCCGCTGAAGTGTGAGGGCTGGCTCTAAGGCGCTCGCTCCACTCCTCCCTTCCCCGCCGCGGGGATTCTGGAGAAAGCCGCTGGCCGGCTGCTGAGCTCCGGAGCTGGGCAGGCCCCGCCGCGAGTTGTTTTTCCTCGCGCCGCCGACTGTCACTCGACCCGAGGGGAAAGCAACTGGTTTCTTTGGGGGGAGGCGGGGCGCCGAAGGAATCTGTGCTTCCGATGAACCTTACGAGGAAAGACGCGGTTATCATAAACTTCGAGAGTTCTCGTTAACTCAATTATGAACGAATCCATTATATTGGCCTGCATTAAGGTATGAGAAGGAAAGAGAGAGAGAGAGAATGAATGGAAGGAAGGAAGGAAGAGATAGAGAAAGAAAGAGAGAGAGAGAGGAAGTGAATGGAAGGAAGGAAAATGGAGAAAGAGAGAGAAAGGAAGGAAGGAAAATAGAGATAGAGAAAGAAAGAGAGAGCGAGAAAAAAAGAGGAAGGAAGAAAGACAAATATAGAAAGAAAAAAGAAAGAAAGAAAAAGAGAGAGGAAGGAAGGAAGGAAGGAAGGAAGGAAGGAAGGAAGGAAGGAAGGAAGGAAGGAAGGAAGGAAGGAAGGTGGTCGATTTTCTTGGAAATTAAATGAAATGCAGGTATGGCCTGGCCAATGCCATTTTAAAATCTACACTCCAACAACTCAATTGTGGACAAGTTTCTGCATCATTTCAGATGTCTTTTCTCTTTTTTGTCAAGCAAACCGCAAAGTATTAATGTTTTTTTCCTTCCTTGTCTTGAAAGACAAATCCACTGCCTTTTTAAAAAATATGTACTTTGGTTTAAAATAACATGCAAAAACACTGTGTTGTAATTGGGATATTTGTGAATTCAAGTCTTAATTAATTCAACAAATAATACTACAGCCCTTTAGAGCATGAATGAAAATGTCCAACTTACCATGGCAGGTGATCCCTTCCCTCCTCAGTCCTAAGAACCCCCATTCCTCTCAAGCTCTGCAGGTATGCAAAACCTATTGCATACCTACAGAGAGAAGAGTTGGAAGACGCAAGAAGATGGATGGTGAGAACAGTTGCGATGCTGGCTTGACCTTAATACAGGAAACAAGCAGAGAACAACTGGAAGCAATTGATCAGCTTCAGGCAGAAATTAAAAAACGTACTACGCAGATGAATACGCTGCACCAGCGATTTGCTTTTTTGCAAATCCAAACATTGTTGGATACTAAAAAAGATGATTTTATTAAGAAACAAATTCAGCACACGTGTGCTCAGTACACGGAATTGAATGCTGCATCTGTGCTCACCGAAATAACTCGACTTCGGCACCACATTATCTTGTATAAGGAGGTCAATCCTGATGAGCAGGTTGCAAACTGGTCAGCTTTAGATTTGCTTCACTGGGTGTATAAGTGGAAGCTGCAAGAAAGTTGAACTAACTTTGTTGTCACATTAAGAATCTTTCTTATTATCACTGTTTCTACAGCGAGTTGTGAAAGAATAGCATGGCCCATGCTAGGTTACTACATTTGTAGATTTGTATTCATAGACCTGCTGAAAATGTGGAGAATGTGTAATGCATGTTCACACTCAATAAAGTATTTGAAAATAAACTTGTATTTAGATGCATTTTACTTTAATTACATCAATATTTTCATAACAAACAATACATGTGCTTAGGGGGTAAGGGTTTCTTTAACTAATCTAGTGGAAGAGACTCGAGTGCTAAAATCCACGGGTTAGGGGGCGCAAATTACTTGCCTTGCCCCGGGTGCTGACAACCCACGCTACGCCACTGCACCATTTCACCCAGCTGAAGGTTACAAACAAACATACACAAGTGTTTTAGTAATATATATAGGTTATTTATGTAAATGGAAATTTTTCAAGAAACTGTCTTCTATAAATCTGCAATCAGGCAGGCGCATACAGTATTTTAATAGCATTTAAAAGTCTTAAAATCCAGATAATATGTAAGATTTCAATCAGCTCCAATCAGTACAATACATTAATCCCATAAGTATTAGCTTGCTAACTTCCTTGACATTAAAGCCTCACAGACAATTTTGCAATAATATCCATAGTGGACATTCCATTTCCACTCATTCTACACTGAAATGTTTAACCCACAAGCATTATGGGCTGATCTGAGAATAATACAGGTGACTGTGCTATTTCCTTTTCCCCTACCTCCTGATAGTTAGGTATGTTGCAAAATACATTTATGAGAAACTTAAAATGCAAATTCATTTTGATGCAAAGATTAGACCTTAATGACATCAATTTCTTCCTTTTTTGTTATGTAGTAAGTATAATCTAAAATGAATGGAAAACCTGAAAATCTAGTAAATCAACAAAAAATCTAGTTTATTATAAATAACCATTCCGAGATAAACATGTATAAAACTTTTTGATACTGAACTGTCAAAATTCAACCTAACAGTCCCAAACTTGACCCAAAGTGGAATTTTGGTTTACATGGTAATCTTAATTAATCTCCATTACCCTGATAATTGTGTGACCTGAAGCTATATCAGACAAACAAATAAAAGTTAAGTAGTATTGTACAGTATTTCTATCTGTGGGGTTATTCCTGGCCAATTTAAAAGTGTTTATTTATTTATTTATTATTATTTTATTTATTATATTTATACCCCGCCCTTCTCCAAACGGACCCAGGGCGGCGCACAGGAATGTTAAAATACATACAAAATATAATAAAAATTTAAAAAACATATTCTAATAAAATCCTGTGCTAAAACCGAATTAAAAATCCCAAATTTAAAACTATCTAGGAGTCAGTAATGGAGGTTACGCTAGGCCGGCTAGATGGAATAGATGTGTCTTCAGACACTTGCGAAAGAGGCGGAGGTCGGAGATGGTGCGGAGTTCAGGGGGTAAGTCGTTCCAAAGGGCTGGTCCCGCCACAGAGAAGGCTCTTCCCCTGGGTGTCGCCAGTCGGCATTGTCCAGCCGACGGCACCCTGAGGAGGCCCTCTCTGTGGGAGCGTATCGGTCTGAGGGATGTATGGGGCAGGAGGCGGTCTCGCATGTAACTAGGCCCCGAGCCATGGAGCGCTTTAAAGATGGTCATTAAAACCTTGAAGCGCACCCGAAAGACCACAGGAAGCCAGTGCAGCACGCGCAGGATAGGTGTTGGGTCATTGAGGAACAGTTTCATTCATTGTATTTGAATTAAATACAGGGAGTCCTCAATTTCTGATCACAACTGAGCCCAGAATTTTTGTCATAGGTCACTGTGGTGGTTAAGTGAGACTCTCACATGGCTGCCTCATTCAATAGCCACAATTTCAGTTCTCCTAGTTGTAGTTATAAGCAATCATGCAAGGGTGCCTCAGGAGATGGAGGAGCCTTGGGAGGCCCAGCCCCCACTGGCATATGGAAACCTGCCATGGGCCAGAAGGTCTCAGCCAGTTAGGCTCAAGCAGTGTGCGAGCTTCTTCCCACCGTCCCACTCTTGAGAAGCATGGCTTTCTTCTTGGCCCACCATAGCCAGAAGGGCTCAGTTGGCTAGGCACAATGGCATGCAGGCCTCCTGTTTCCCCATTACCACTCATGAGACTCCTGGACTTCTCTCTCACCATTGACCTTCCTTCTGCCTCACCATGCTCAAAAGGCCTCAGCTGGCTAGGCCCACTGTTACATGAAAATCTGCTGAAGGCTAGAAAGTCTCAATTCGATAGGCCCAGCAGTGTTGGCTTCTTGACTCACCATCATTCACACCTAAGAAACCTAGCCTTCTCCTGCCCTGCCAATAAGCCTTCTCTCTGCTCCACCATGCCTGGAAGTTTGATAGAACTCACGAGAAGGGGTTTTTTTTTAACCACGGGCTTCCCTGGACACAATGGTGAGCACCGAGCAGACCTGGAAAGGTAAGAGGTGTGCCTTGCAGTCCAACACTGCCCACTCCACCCCAATTGTAAAGGCAGCCTGCCTGCTTCCCTGCCCTGCCCTCCCTTTACTGTGTGGGGGGTGGGGTATGGGGGATATAAAAATGCACCTTTGGGCCAACCATGACCTGGATGGCTGAGCATCTCCATGGACACTCCCCACGAATGGAGCACTCCAAGCCTTGAGCAAAAACACTCCAGAAAACCCCATCCTTGGAGAAACAGCAGCAGCAGTGGCAGCCTTGGAGAGCTGAAGCCAGCAGGGGAAACTGCCAGAGGAAAGGCTTCACTGCCTATCTTCCGCCCTTCCCCTTTCAGAGCCAGGCATGCCAAAGCTGGGTACCATGCCGTTGGATCACTGGCGAGTGCTGGGTCCAGAGGAGTTGCAGTCGCCACTGCTATATGTGCCCACAGGCCAGAAGGCAAATGGCAAGGCGCTCCATGGCACGGGGCCTAGTTACCTTCGAGACCGTCTGCTGCCCCATACCTCCCTATGACCAATCCACTCCCACAGAGAGGGTCTGCTCCAGGTGCTGTCAACCGGGCAATGCCGGTTGGCGACGCCCAGGGAAAGAGCCTTCTCTGTGATGGGTCCAACCCTCTGGAACGACCTACCTCCCGAACTCCGTGTCATCTTGGACCTCCGCCTGTTCCGCCAGCGTTTAAAAACGCATTTCTTCCATCAAGCCAGCCTGGCATGATTTTACTCGACACTGCACTGCTTTTAGTTATCAAAGTTTTAATTAGGGGTTTTTAACTGGTTTTAGCGCAGGGTGGGTTAATTTAATTTAGTTTTAATGTATGTTATTTTTGTATATATATTTATTTATATTTTATATTCCCTGTGCGCTGCCCTGAGTCCCTTTGTGGTGAGATGGGTGCGGGGTATAAATGTGAATAAATAAATAAATAAGGCTGGCCAAGCCAGCCAGGATCCCTCGGCCCTGCAGCCGCTCTTCACCCGCATGGGGCTGCTGAGCCAAGCCAAAGGCTCAGCCTATGTGGAGCTGGATGGAAGCACCAAAGTCCTCTGCTCCATGGCCGGGCCGCACGAAGCAGGCGGTGGTGGCGGCGGGTCCGGTGCTCTGTCAGAGCAGCGGGGCTGTCTGGTGTGCAACGTCCACTAGGCGCCTTTCTCTGGCCATGGCGTCTGCAGCCGCCTGGGCCAGAAGGAACCCGAACTGGCTGTGGTGCTGCAGGAAGCACTGGAGCCGGCTGTGCACTTGGCATGCTACCTGCGGGTGCAGCTGGAAGTAAGCACGCTGCTCCTGCAGGACAGTAACTCTTCATTGGCCTTTGCGCCACCAGGCTGGCGCTGGCTCATGCCAGCATTGAGCTCTATGACCTGGTGGTGGCTTGCCTGCTCAGCCGGCAGGCCGTGCCGTCAGGGCCCGAGTGGCGGCTGCAGCCCACCGAGCCCAAGGAGCCCGCCGCCGACACCTGCCTCACCATGGCACTCCTGCTTTCCCTCAACCAGGCCTCCAGCCTGCTGGACAGCAGCAATGGCGGCAGGCCAACAGCTGGGCCCAAGCACTCTGCCTGGGCCTCAACGGCTGCCAGGGCCCTTACCTGCTCCTGTGTTAGAACCTCCTGTGTGCCACCAAGTGCTGGGCGCCAGAGGCACAGGAGCCCACGGAGATGGACACGGAGGAGACCCCCACGGGGACTGCCTGACATTCGCCCTTGGGGCTTTTTACAAGGGGAATCCCTCAGATTTTTGTATGAAAGGGAACAGGCAGAGGTGATCGCATTGCTGGCCTGCAGCTGTTTTTGTAGCAGGCTCTTTTTGTGCTTTAATAGTTGGGGAGGCTTAGTTTCGGGGGGGGAGGCTTATTGTGGTTCATGCTCTGAAAGCTCAATTGGACTTATTAGCTGGATTAGTTGTATTTTTGGGGAAACACGGTACATTCAGAAGTTGGGGAACTCTTCCTGAAAGCTGTGGCTTGTCGAGACTGGACAATTAATTTGAAAAATCTGCTTAAATTAATTTCCAACATTTAGTCATTTCTTGCGCAGGTGGTGAAAATGTTTACAGTGAGTGCCATAGTTGCTGGTGGTTTGATGCCTCCAGTAAATTATATGGATTACAAATGGAGGAATTAAAATTTAGATAAATACAAGAGCAAGTATATTAGAGGCACCAGCTAAGGCTGATTGGCATTGGGTCATGATCTGCCCTGTGCTGCTCATGTGATGGATTAAAAGTACCATACGTATTGACCATGAATATTGAGGGTTTTGTGGTATGAGTTCAACAGCACAATAGAAATCAATAGCAGAAAAAGAAACACGGTGAATGTTGGGTGGATACTGAGTGATAGAATTCAATAGAATTTGGAAAAATACTTCTAAATAAATTATTGGAAATCTTTTCCCCCCCATTCCTATCCTTATGAAATGTACGCATGCTGAGAGTGACAGATGGCTTACAGTAGATACTAATGCTGACAAAAACAAACACCTCTAAGAAATTTTTTTTATTTACAATGAATTATTACAGTATTCTCCTCTTGTTTATTTAGAGGACAGAATGTCCAGGTTATAAATCTTAGGATATTAATAAGTGTATGTATGAAGTTTTTAAGAAAGTGTTTATGCAAGTCTTTCCAAGAGCTTGCTGTCTCTTGTAGTCATAATTCTACCGAATATCCAGCATTAAATGCTGCAAAGTATATTTAGAAGATGCCACAAAGTTTTTTTAACTGAGTGAAATATTGCAAATGGAGTTTGGGTTTTCTAAAAGTGAGTTTGATTTGATTTGATTTTATTCAATTTGTATCCCGCCCTTCTCCAAACAGACCCAGGGCGGCACACAGGAAAATTAAAATAATATACAACAATACAAAAATACCAAAATACAAAAATTTAAAAATCTATTAAATATGGAATCCTGCGCTAAAACCAATTAAAACTCCCCTTTTAAAAACTATCTATACTAGTCAACAGTGGAGGCTGTTGATCTTTTTATTTTATAATTTGGTGCCAATGCATTAGCACCATTCAAAACTCCTCCTTATCTTTATTTATTAAAATAGATACTACAGCCAAAGGCAACTTTTTAAAGTAGCTAGTTTTTTATTAATATGAAATGGGTCCTTTTTTCTCTCTCTTTTCTTTATTTCCCATTCAGTTGAGTTTATTTTAATCACTCTGACAAGTATATGCATGTTCTGACATGCTTGTAGTTTTCTAAATCATGTTTAAACACACAATTAAAGAGCACTATTAAGATGCATGTTACTTGCAAAAACTTTTGAATAAAGAGTTGTAATACCTTATATGAATTAATATTAGCAGATGAGTGATTAATGGTCTTGTGACTTATGATCTTCAGGTGAGGCAAATTCAAGAAAAGATTTTTGTTCGTGTTTAATGGATACTTCAGATAATGTTAGATTATTGGCTGTCAATGTTATTAAAGTTTAAAATGATGTAGCGCAGGGGTCCCCAACCCACGGGCTGCAGACCGGTGCTGGTCCATGGCTTGATAGAAACCGGGCTGCAGGGCTGGAGAGGAGGAGGAGGGAGGCAGCCCCCTGGGCAGAGTGCGCGCCAGATGCGGGAGAGCGCAGGCGCGGTCGTTCGCGCCGTTGGAGGCCCTAGAGGGCCGACTCCCCCTCGCATGCGCCACCTGTTCCCCCCCCCCCCCGCTCCTCCTCTACGCCAGTTGGTCCGCATAATTTTTTTTTAAATGAAACCGGTCCCTGGTGCAAAAAAGGTTGGGGACCCCTGATGTAGAGGTCTCTTAAAGACATTATCTTGGCTGGTCCATTATTGTTCTCTTTCCAAATATATTGTTCCATAAGTTTTGAAAAAGGTTTTTTGAAAAATATTATTTTAATAATTTCAGTTGGATTTGACCCCATTTTCCCTGTAGTTGATTTTGTAGGGTTATTTTCTGAAATTTCTCAAATATTTGAAAGCATATGACTTTGACAGCTTTCCTTTATAACATCAGCCGCTCCAGTTATCTTTAAATTATTTGATTTTAGATTTATTAAATTTTGTACTAGTTTAGAACTGCAGCTGGGTGTTATTTTTCTTCAGAAAGAGATACTTTTCATTTTAATTAATGCCATGTTCTACACATTCCTCTACTGCATTTTTTATTAAATTAGATATGATTACAGAAATAAATAAATGATATGGATGAGCAAATGGGAAAATATGATTAAGAGTGTGATTAAACACAGTTTACCATCAAGGCTATATCAGGCTTATTCTGTAAAGCTTAAATAGATCAATTTTTGATTGATTAGATTTAATTTGTAAATGCAGTCCATTTGTCAATCATTGCAATGCTTAATTTTATATCTTGAATTCTGGGCATAGCTCTCCAGCATCATCAAGAGATACCTGAACCAGAATCTTTGTATTTAATAAGATTTTATTAAAGGGATCTGCCATATTTGTTTCAGCTATCTTCCAAATCCTCTTTTCCAATTTATTTTATCTTGGCTTTGACAAGATTAGAATTATAGACATTATGATGCTACTAGGGTTTTAATCTCACTAAGAACCAAAAAAAGAAAAAAGAACACTATTAAAATCACTCTGGGGAGTCCTTTGTTTCCAATTACAAATCTCACTATTTTTCTTGCTGCTACAAAGGACACAGTATGTAGATAAATCAACATATCTGGCCAGATTTTAACAAGAAGATAACAAAGTGCTAATGAGTAATCTTAGTGATCTTTAATCAAGAGAATCAATCAGTTGATTGACCTGAACTTTTCAGAAAGTCCAGTTAAAAGCTGAATAACCATTTTTCTACTTGTCTATTTAAGGATTTGTACAATATGTCCCAGAAAGAGCAAAAAGTAATAGATGTTTAAAAATGCACAAAGACCCAGAAGTAAAATCATAGTTGCCTTTTCATTCTCAATCTATATTAAACCATCCAGAAATCTATATATTTTTACCTACATATTTTTGTAGGCAATTATATTCTTCTCTTGATCTTAGCTTATGAATAGCAGCATCAAACCTAAATCTATGCATATTAAGAAAAGATAGGATCCATCTTTAGGGCATCCTCTTTTATGAAGTTTAGGTCTAGAAATGTATGTATGAATGTACTCAGTTAGTATCAGATCAACTAGTTCCTAAATTTTGAATCAAATTAGGTAGGCTCAAAACCATAGACTAAGAAAGCAAATATATGTCTCTGCGAGAAATTTGTATTTCTTTCCAAAGAAAGCATAAAAGGAGATTAAAGGATGAATTTCCAACCTTATCATTCTCTCTAAAGAAAAACTAGATCCTGATGCTTATTATTTATAAATGAAAGGAATCCTCTAAATGACTTTATTTGTCATTCCTGCACTGCTCCTACAGTAAAATCCTATCTACTGTACATACATTGTTGTCTACAGGGGGAGGTGTTAAAAAGTCAAGATATTGCCATTATCATTAATTGAAGTTAGGCTTTGACTTTCTAAAGGTCTGGAGCTGAGTTCACATCATGATTAACTATAGGAACAGTGTGTCATGGTTCCGACTCATGAGCCTCGAGCCAAATTTCAAAAGAAATCCAGTTATTTATTAGGTGCAACATCTCAGCACTGTTCCCGAGTGAAGTCAACTCATGTGATTTATGGTTCAACTGGCACCCTGTTTTCCCCTTCTTCTCAGAGTGTGTCATTAATCACATTGTCCAATGAGGCACTTTTGTGGGCTGTAAAAACCACAGGTCAGCTCTGGTAATCTGAGATCCAATCTTGAGGAAGGTATGCATGGAATGTCCTTCTGAATGTGGCTGCTGAGTTGCTCCATCAGTTCTCCCCTCTTCCTGCCCATGGCAACTCAAAAGCAGACCATGATTGCTTTGCAAGTTGACAGTTTATCATTCACAGAAGATTTCAGACAGATATTAAAAAGCAAGGTTAAAGCAAATATATTGGTCTGGTTCCTCTGAACAATGGAAAACTGGGCGAAAATATGTCATTGCTTTAGATGTAGATTTCTCCTATAATATTTTAATCCATTTAATGGATACCAAAGGATATCCAAATCAGTTTAGTATAGTAAATTTGTAAGGTTTGTGTATTTTGTTTCTGTATTTTTCAGCTTCTAATAAGATTACAAATTGATTTTTATTTTTCTTCAAGCCTATTAGATCTACAACTAATGTGATATTATTTGCTATTTGTCTAGTTTGCCTTGCTTGATTATATTTAATAAAAAAAACAATATTACTTGCTGTAATCTGTTAGCTAACACTGCTGTTAAAAATCTTTGCATGACTGTAATCAGTGAGATTTGCTGATAATTAGAGGTCCTTTATTGTATGGAGAATGGGTGAATGTCTTAACTTCTACACAGAGAGTGTGAATCAACCTCAAATTACAGTATATTGATCAAAAAATAATATTTACAATTTATTGAATTTTGTTACATATTTAAAGAAAAGGATTGTCAAAAAAGCATTTTGTTTCAGATGAAATAAGAATACTATGTGGATTAAATACATATAATTGTGCAAAAAAGCTAAACATTTCAGAGAATAATATTCTCTTGAATTAGATAAACTAGTTCATAAGTTTGACAACTAGACATGGTAAATGGAATCTCTGTGTCCTTACTTTGGCCAAGACTGATATTCCAGCATTGGAAAGATAAACGCATGGCTCCTTTTAATTAATGAACTGAAGACATGATTGCACTTGCCACATCTGAGTGGATTGCCTGTAGACATTTAATTTTATTTATTATTAAAGCAGCAGTCTGTATTATGTTACATTGGTTAAGTATTTTTCCTTGTAAATATTCTAAAAATTCTAGGGACCAATGCCTTAAAAAACAACGTGATTCATTTTCATCGACCATTGAAAAATATAAAGTTTTTCATCATGTTTAAATGAAAAAAATACAAATGAATGCAACTTTGCATTTCCAGCATTCTCAAAAAGTTAGCTTGCAACAACAACAACAAAAGGCTGGACAGATATAATCTGGTTAAAATATATCCATGTAGGCTATTCATGTGCCATTCATTTCTTTGGAATGATTCCACATTCATTGTTTTAGGAATTGCCCTGATAACTTCCTACAGAAGAAACATAGTGTCAAGATTTATTCGCACTTTCACTTACATTTCTTCTTCTCTGGCAGCTTGACAATAACAGGGAGGAGGGTGGTTGGAATGTACGGGTGGGAGAATGGTATTCAAGCATCCATCGGCACTGTGGGCCATCACTGGCATCCCAAGGACACACTGAGCAGATGCCATATTTTCCCATAACAAAATGAATACGTGTGATTGGTAGATGTTTCGGACTGTGCGTGGTCAGTAGGGAAAAGGGGGAATTAGCATTTGCATGGTAAACCCCAGAGCTGGTTTTGCTTCTTCTGTGCAATGTGCTTTATTCAGTACAATTTATGCTCTTGGTAAAAATAAGGTCTCTAAAGCTTCTTTTTCTGGATTTGCCACCTGGACAGTTGACAAACTTCATTCACTAGCATTCTAATGCATCGCTCTAATATGAATCTCCCTCTCATAATCACAGGACAGCCCACATTAGTATGCAAAGATTTTTTATTTGGCAGTGGGCAAAAGGGAAAACCGAGAAGATATATTTTTAGGCTACAGCATGTAGAAATGATTTAACCTTGAGTTGGTTTTGTCTACAAAACATGCAAGCACCTCCTACTAATTGAAATGCACTACAAAATTATTTCTTCACAGTAACAAAACTGCATTTGTTATCTCATTCATCAATCACTGGTCAAAGACATTTTCCATTATGCAGATAAAGAGTGACGTTTTCAAATATCAAATCAGTTAGGTACACTTGTTCCAAATTTAATATAGCCACTTTCTATGTTAATTCTTAGATATGGCTTGCTTTTTGTCTACAGTTTGTAGTCACAAGGACAGGTGCTCTTTTTTCACTTTCCAACCAAAGTGTAATTGCAGTGTTTGTGTATCAAGAATAAACCAGAAAGTTTACGATGCTTTTCTAGAAAGCTCTGTATTCAACTAAATCCAAACTTATTTGATTTGTCAAAGATTTTTAAAATTAATCCTATCTCTCCTATTTATATTAATTTTTGTGGTTGTATACTTTATTGTTGCAAATGTATATTGTTTGGAAAACTCTATGTTAGAGTTTTGAAGAGGGTTTAAATACATAAATTAAAGAAAAGGGTTTCCTATTCAGTACTGCTTCTAATAATTGCATTCAAAATTAATTGCCTGATTATGTGCCATCAAGTTGATGTCAACTCTTAGTGGCCACCAATATATATGTTCTCCTTGACAATCTGTTCCTAACCGGTTCCTTCAAATCTTCCAGCGGTCTACCTATCGTATCCATCAACTACTTGTAACATTCAAAAACTAGGAGTTACACAATGAAAAATAAATGCTGTTTTTGTAAAAGATCTTAAATCAGTACTTATAATGTAGATTCATAGTCATTAGATTCATTATAGATTAGAATTGTGATACAATAATTGTCAGAGTCCTTTTTTTAAAAAAAAAGACATTTTTTTCTAAGCAAATTCGTATTTATAGAATAATAGGTTTGCCCAAATTGTAATTTGAGATACTTAGGTATTTATCTGTGGTTATAGTTTGAAGATACCACACAGTTACAACATTTGCTTCCCAATCTGATATCTTCATATGTTATGGACTATAGTTTCAATCATTCTCTGACAACATCAGGGGTGGGTTTCAAATTTTTTAGAACCTACTCTGTAGGTGTGGCCTATTTTGTGGGCGTGGCCTGGCAGTCATGTGACAGGGTGGGAGTGGCCACCTTTTAAAATGTGGTGAAACTCATTTAACAACGCTCTTGCTTAGCAACCAAAATTTTGGAGTCAATTGTGATGATTCTTTCTTTCTTTCTTTCTTTCTTTCTTTCTTTCTTTCTTTCTTTCTTCCTTCCTTTCCTTTCCTTCCCATTGGGTCATTGGCAGCGGCGGGCCAGATTTACTTCCAGGTATGCTGGTGGAACCCCCTCTCACCGGTTCTCTAAATTTCACCAACCGGTTCTCACGAGTAGGTGCGAACCTGCAGAAATCCACCCCTGGACAACATGCACATTGGCTGGAGATAATGAGAGTCGTGGAGGGCCATGATTTCAGGGAGGCTGCTGCCAAATTGTGACAAATAGCAAATTGTCAAAAGAACCACTGAGGAGGCAATGAACCATTAAGAACTCTTGTGCAGGCTATTGCGTAGTTGCCATTCATTTCAGTGGCATTTGAGCAGAAATATCCAACTTATGTATAAACAAGGGCTTAACCTTTGTATATGCTCAGCATTCTTTAAACAATTTCCTCAAACAAGAAAAATATTCACATTGGCCAAATCGTTAACTCAGTATTGTTTGTGCTGTTCTCATGTCACTAAGTATTAGGAGCAGATAATGGAAGAATGTATGTCTATGTACTGGCTGATGAGGCACGCTAAACTAAAGGTAGGTTTTTAATTGTCTGTTAATGATAATTGATGTGTCATGTAGAGTTATCATGAACTTTATTGACTACTTATGATAGAATAAACATCATATATACCGTTGCTGCATTTCAGAGTTTTATCCCCAGAAATGGTTTTTCCAGAACAAACAAAGAGAATGGAAGATTTGAAGCTATTTTTCTCTAGATTTCCATGTTAAGCAATTGGAAGATATCTATCTCATGTGCTGGAGGGGAGAAATACGATTGTTTAACCCTTCAGCAGCACTCTCCAGAGTAAGAAGATACAATATGTTCTTGAGTATATGCCAATGCAATACAATATTGCTTAGTACAGGCCTTATGTTGTGTTTCTCTCATATTACATTTTATTTTAAATCCAAAATATATTGTTATTCTTGTTCCTCTATCAACATGCCACTCTTCATTACATGTGAGATAAGTATGGGAAGCATATGCAGGTGTGGTGAATCTGAAAATGTTGTATTTATTTTGCACAGTTCAGATAGATAGATAGATAGATAGATAGATAGATAGATAGATAGATAGATGGATGGATGGATGGATGGATGGATGGATGGATGGATGGATGGATGGATAGATAGATAGATAGATAGATAGATAGATAGATAGATAGATAGATAGATAGATAGATAGATAGATAGATAGATAGATAGATAGATAGATAGATAGATAGATAGATATTTTGTTTCAATTTATTACATTTGTTTTATTGAATTATTTCTATTTATTTCTATTCTTCATTATGGCAAAGAAATAATTGACATATTTCAATTTCATAATGCAGTAAAGGCCTTAAATTTTAAGTCATTATAATATAATTTCTAAATGTTAATATCAACCATTAACTAATTCAAACTGAAAACCCTGACTAAATAAGAAAGGCATAAAGCTATATGCCTACTTTCATCAGCCACAACTTATTATTATTAATTTATTATTATATAAGAAGTATATAATCCTTTCTTTCCATGGGTCTGACTAACCAGGTCTCTGTCACTATATCCAGAAGCCCTTCGGGTTGCTTTTCCTGCAATAGTTCCAATAGTTGAATCCAGTAAATTTGGAGCAAGTCAGAGGTATGGCAAATACTTGGTTCCTGTTGTATATGAACTATTCTAACATACCTAGTTGCAATAGGTCATGCACAGTTTTACTCGGCACATTAAGTTGTACTAGTTGATAGCTATTTCCTCCAGGATGGCCCATGATGTCCTACAATTTCTGCCTATTGGCCTCAGTGATTATGTCAAAACACTGTAGAATTGCCTCTTTTATTGCATTACAAATCCTCAGTTTGACCTCTAGAATTTGTGTGAATACATGAAGGGATCATCCAGCCAAGCATGGGGCTGGTCTAGCAATCCAACTTCTTTGTGGCTAGTCCTGTGTTTTAGTTACCTGCTCAAACAGAGCTGGATAATCCTGTAAATAGCAATAGAAATAGCACTTAAACCCAGATACCACTTTACACTGCTTTACAGCACTCTCTGAGCGGTTTACAATGCCAGCATATTGCCCCCAACAAACTGGGTCCTCATTTTACCAACCTTGGAAGGCTGGAAGACCGAGTCAACCTTGAGCGCCCTCAGAAGTAAACTCCAAGTTGTGGGCAGAGTTAGTCTGCAATACTGCATTCTAACCACTGCTCCACCAGGGCTCATTGATCCCCCTCTATCTACATCCTATGCAATTTCACAGGTACATGATGCTCCCCCCTCCCCCCCAGATCTTTTTCCTTGGATTCCTTCTACTGATCCTCTTCCACCCTTTCTCCCTTTTGCTTCTGCTTTTTCCAAAGTTAGTGGAAAGCGGTCTTCTCTTTTCCTCTCTCATGTTTTGTTTGCTCAAACTCCTCTAGGCTTCACTCTCCCACAGAGAGATGGGAATTGACTTGATCAACTCCTTAAGAGTGTATTCAGTGCCTTTCATTGTGTTTTCATGCCAGCCATCTCTCTGATAGACATGACTTTTGGAGCTCATCAACCATCCTTCTGCACCTCCTTGTTGGCCACATTTTATTTTATTTTTGCATTTCTTCCCTTGTGTAGAACTTCATCTCTGTAAAAGTTCTCTAGATGCGAGTTCCACCTCCGGCAATCACTGACTGAGAATTATTTTCCAGAGATCCAGCATTTGAAACACTTGCCTTAGAAAAGGATAGGAATGGCCTCAAGAAGAAGAATATTACTTCCTAAACCTAATTCCCCTCCTTGAAGAAGACATGCTTGGGATTTAGCCATCAAATCTTGATGGCTGCTAGACTATACCAATCTCCTTTTCTGTAAAGTCAAAATAGCTGCATACAAAAGAATTCACTTAACTGCTTATAAATGTAGTTTATGATGTGAACCGGCTGCTCAAATTTTGTCCTTTAATTATTCAAGTCAGGATTCTGAATGTTTTTGAAAACACCATGAACGTAGGCTAATATAGTACCGGCAACTGCTTACTATGGAAGTCAGATAAAGATCAGAGTGCCCTCTTCAGTCCTGTTGGAGGCAGTGACAGGATCACTGCATCATAAACTTTGAGAAGCCTCACTCTTTGCTTATCTGCATTTTAGTGATTTATCATAAAATCCATATGGAAACGTAACAAAGCTTTACTTAAATCTCTCCTCGAACAGAGCCTAAATCTGGCCTGCTATACTATCTCTTGCCAAATGCCTGCTTACTAACAGTAAATGCAGCATATAAGGCAGACTTTGCGTGTGCTGTATATTTTCCCACAATAGCTCTTTTTTATATTTCTGCCAGCATTTGAACCTACCTGATACTTTGTTAGAAAGAAATATCAGGAAGGGTCTCCCATCGCTGCTGGAAATCCAGTGGTGGGATTCAATCGGTGTAACAACCAATTTGCTGAGTGTGTGCTTTGCGCACACACACTCACTTTGTTCATGTACGCACCACACATGCACTCCGCACGCCTGCAGTGCCTTTGAAAACAGCTCAAAAACTTACCTTTTACTGCAGCCCCAGTGAGTAAAACAGTGGAGGTACGGCAATCTGCTCTGCCGTGCCTATCAGCTGGGCTTCAAACAAAGGAAATATAGGTCAGTATAGCGCAGGGGCAGGCAGGCGGGACCACCTGATTGTCAGAGTGAACTGGTTCACTCTCAGCTGATCATCGGAAATACAGGTTCTCCCAAACTAGCTGAATCCCAACTCTGTGGAAATCCCATTTGACGCCCTTACCAGATTTCTCTCTTCCACATGACTTAAGCAGCTGGATGCCTCATTTATTGGATCATTCCTATAAATACACTGACAAATACAGCTGACAATCTGTGGCCTTTTGCCTACAACTTGCAGCAATCCTTACAATACTTTTGAGTTTTGCACCATTCCTTGTTGGTACCAAATAATTTTCCCCATATCTTTTTTGCACACTCTTTGCCTATCTGCATTTTAGTGATTTATCATAAAATCCACATGGAAACATAACAAAGCTGCATCCCAGTGGCAGAGAAGGAAGAATTTATGATGCAGCTTATTTTGGATTCCACAGCCTATCATACACCGTGTACAGGTGGGTCAGTCGTGATCAATTCCTCCAGCGGTTTCATTAGGTCAGGGGTCTGCAAAGTTGGCTCTTTTAAGACTGGTGGACTTCAACTCCCAGAGTTCCCCAGCCAGCATAGGTGGCTGGGGAACTCTGGGAGTTGTAGTCCACCAGTCTTAAAAGAGCCAACTTTGCAGACTCCTGCATTTGGTGATGCCATGCTTGTGACTTAACATGAAGAGACACTTCAATTAGCAGGAAACTATAATAACTAATCATAATTAACATTGTTAAGACATAGCTCTTCAAGAAATACATCAAAATATAAAAATGAATAACAACATACACAAGCATTTTCTCCTAAAAACAGATACCAATATTTGAAATCTAGTTCATCCATATATATGCAATCCCAGGGTTACCTGATAAGTCTATTTCCCAATTTCATTTTGATTCACTTCTTACAGCTATAACACATTTGATCACATGATCATGACCCCTGTCTTGATTTTTCTGATCCCCAGCAGGTGGCCCCAATAAACACAGTTTGTTTTTCCTTCCACACTGTAAGCTGTGAAAGCCTGTCCTTGGATTGTTGGGAGGGAGAAATATCAATTTTATTGTTTTCTGTTGCAGCTAAAAATCTGGGGAAGTAAAATTGCCTCTTAAAGATGCATTTTTGGTGAATATGTAAGAAGGTTGGGAAATGTTGGGATCAGATATGTATTTAATTCAGAGCATTTTTAAAATGAGTGTACAATTGAAACTAGAAGCTTTCCTTTTAGATTTGCTAGATAAACAGACCGAAAGGAAACAATGGTTGCAGGAACTGGGTATGTCTAGTTTAATAAAAAGAAGGACCAGGGGAGACATGATAGCAGTGTTCCAATATCTCAGGGATTGCCACAAAGAAGAGGAAGTCAAACTATTCTCCAAGGCACCTGAGGGCAGAACAAGAAGCAATGGATGGAAACTAATCAAGGAGAGAAGCAACTTAGAACTGAGGAGAAATTTCCTGACAGTTAGGACAATTAATCAGTGGAACAGCTTGCCTCCAGAAGTTGTGAATGCCCCAACACTGCAAGTCTTTAAGAAGTTGTTGGATAGTCATTTGTCTGAAACGGTATAGGGCTTCCTGCCTAAGCAGGGGGGTTGGACTAGATGACCTCCAAGGTCTCTTCCAACTCTGCTATTGTATTATATTGTATTGTATTGTATTGTGTTGCGTTGCATTGCATTGTATGGTATAGTATTATGTTGTATGTGTCTTTTTTCTTTCTAAGGCAACCTCAGCAAGACTTTGGAATGGACACAGATGAAAGGACTTTCAAATTCCTATAATGGAACAATGGACAGTGAAACTACTGGAGTTGGCTGAGTTGACTAAACTGATACTATGCAAAAGTTAAAAGAGCAAGAAGCTAAATATGAAACAAGTGAGACGTTGATTGAGACCCAAGTCCGAACAAGATATAAGGAACGGATAGGCTGCCAAAAAGCCCTGGATTGAATTAAAGGTCAGTCATGAGGAAGAAGACTGTCCTTTCTTTTCCTTATCTGGGACATAAACAATCTTTGGCAGATGCCACCACTTTCAGCACCTCTTTCAAAAAGATTAAATTGTTGTAATTGAAGTAGCCTACTGGAGACCTTCCAGGAACAAACCTTCACACTCAATGAATCCTGTTGTAGTTGAATTTCTTCACATATCCAATCATGGTAAAATACTACAGCCAGGAATGTAAAAGCTTTGCAACAGGAGGTGGTGGTAAACCAGGCTATATCCAGGGTTGCCCTCTAGGTTTGGTATAGAAACATAACAAGTTTTATTCAGCATATCTAATAGGGAATGAAGATAGAGACCGAGAGAAAAAGACTGTAAATATAGATGTTCTGCAATTTTAAGCTTACCATTTGCCATGTGCAAAGAAACCACCAACAGACTAATGGAATCCGCGAAGTCAATCAAAGCCCTTCAAAACATCCTACGCAAACCAAAAGACCCAGCAACGCCAGAAGAAAAAAAACAGGAGTCATCTACAACATGCAATGTAACAACTGCAACAACCATTATGTAGGACAAATAGGCAGAAGACTGGCAAAGTGCATCCACAAACACCAACTGGCAGTCAAAAGGCATGACGAAAATGCTTTAATTTCACATCATACTATATATTGATTTGAAATTGGATTATCAAGAGGAAGTTCAAAATTTGTCAAGGTGATTTTAGTGAAAATAGCCCCCTGACTAATGAAGAACTTCTAAAGATTGCTGTAATTTTGGTAGTTATAAAATGAAAAATATCAGATGGTATAGATCAGGGGTAGTCAACTTTTTTATACCTTCCGCCCACTATTGTATCTCTGTTAGTAATAAAATGTTCTAACCGCCCACCGGTTCCACAGTAACTGTGATTTATAAAGTAGGGAAGTCAATTAAATTTAAAAAAGGAAAGTGCTTCAGTATCAGACAAAACCCCTACCGCCCACCATGAAAGCTGGAATGCCCAGAAGTGGGTGGTAGGGACCAGGTTGACTACATCTGTTCCATCTAGCCGGCCTAGCGTAACCTCCATTACTGACTTTTAGATAGTTTTAAATTTTGGGATTTTAATTTGGTTTTTAGCGCAGGATTTTATTAGAATAAGTTTTTTAAAATTTTTTATATGTTTTGTATGTATTTTTAGTATTGCTGTGCGCCGCCCTGAGTCCGTTTGGAGAAGGGCGGGGTATAAATTTAATAAAATAAAAATAAATAAATACCATTGGTATAGATATTTTACAGCCTAACTAAATATAGCTTGTATTGAATTTTACACAATGGTTTTGTGGGTCTTGTTGGGTTAGACTAGATAATCATTGCAGAATACCTCAATTTAATTTGATGACTAATATTAGATCAATATTAGATCAATGACAAAATAAGAGTTCAAGGGAAAAGGGTGTTCACTTTGTTTTTACTAGAATCTACAATATCAATCAACTAATACAGTAGTTCTGGAGATAATTTTGTTCAGGAGTAAATGATATATTTTGATGTATATTCATACTCTTCATTGAGCTTTGGACTAAATTGAATTACAGATAACAAAGTCTGGATCTATAATTAGAAAGATTTGGTCTGCATAAAAATATAGATCAATTGTTGCAATCCGTGTTAATGTAATTTGCAACATGATTAATAGGAAACAATAAAAAGCTTTCAGAATTTAGCTTTTTGTAATATTATGCCCATTACTTTAATTAGTATCTTAATATTATTCTTTGAACTGAAAAAGCATATAGCATCAATTGAATTGTTGACTGCTTAAAATAATTGAGCCATAAATAGTGTTGGTCACAAGGATGATAGTGAAGGCATGTTTAATGTCAAAGGAGTTTGACTTTCGTGACCCAGTAACAGCTATTATATCACATCACAATGGTGTCAGTACAGAAATTCCTAAAGTCCCAAACTGTAGAAAATATGTTGCAATTCTCTATAATGAAGGAGAAATGATCATTTATGGTATAAACCAGACATACAGTATATCATGAAAGTACTTTAGTAGAGTTTAAACCAGAGGTTCCCAAACTTGGCAACTTTAAGACTTGTGGACTTCCACTCCCAGAATTCTCTAGCAAGCTACTCTGGCTAGAGAATTCTGAGAGTTGAAGTCCACAAGTCTTACAGTTGCCAAGTTTGGGAACCTCTGCTTTACACCAATGTCTCTCAACCTTGTCAACTTGAAGATGTCTGGACGTCAACTCCCAGAATTCCCCAGCCAGCGAATGCTGGCTGGGGAATTCTGGGAGTTGACATCCAGACATCTTCAAGTTGACAAGGTTGAGAAACACTGCTTTAGACAAAGATTTACAGTAATCCCTTGTTTTCCGCGGTTAATGGGGACCGCAACCTTCCGCGAAAACTGAAAACCGCGAAGTAGGATTTGCTAGGAAACTTGAATTGGTGGACATGTTTAAAGCAACCACTAGGGGGCGCTTGCCTCCTACCAATGCATTTTTTTTGTATTTTTAAAAAATCGGCGAAGCACTGAATCCGCGGAAAACGAAGCCGTGGAAAACGAGAGATTACTGTACACCTAAATGAGAGTGCTAAAATTGCTAAAAGCCACTAAAGTGCAGTTTGTTGATGTTCTTGATTTAAATTAACATAATGACTTTTTGCACATAAAAAAGACAAGAAAGAAAACTTTCTTGAAATGTAACACAAAGACAATCAAGATAAGCATGAAACTAATTCTGAGTTTTACTTTACATTTGTGCTAATGCAATATGAATAGGAATAAACCATATATCATAATAACTGATATAAAAATCTTGGGAAATTCTTCTATATTTCTTGGTGGGGGCACAATATTTTAGCTGCTTTGTTGATTTATGTTTTAGCAGGTATTGTGAAAAATAAAAGATGGTTTACCTTCTCAATATTGCACATCAAAACTGGACAAAATTTTCCATGTCACAATTTATAGCATTATTCAGACGTAACTTGATGTATGACATTTTTTATATTTTTCAAAACTATAACTAATATAACTATACCACAGCCACCCATACGATAGATTGAACTTTAATCAAAACACCTGACCTGAAGCAGACTCAGATTGGATTAGAGGTATTATATTTTCATCCGATTATACTTTCATCAAATTATATTTTCATCAAATAACTCTATTGTGACAGTGACAACAGCTTATTGGAAAGCTCCAGGGAAGATGTCTCTCTGCTCCAATGCTTGACAAAAACGACATCAATACTGCCAGTTATCATAACAAATCACTGTGCTTCTAATTTTGAAAATTTTCCACCAGTAAAAGAGTAATAGGCAACTAGCAAGAAAGTGGTAAGTTGGAGTTTAAAAATGGAAGCATTCTTTCTGATAGGATGAGCATCTGCTAACAAAATCTGTGGGGGAAAACCCTTAACCAAAGAGGAAATGTGAAATACATATTTTTCCTTCTGCTGTTTTCATATTATTTTATGAATAAATTAGTAAGGTAAAGGCAAAGGTTGCCCTCGCACATATGTGCTAGTTGTTCCTGGCTCTAGGGGGTGGTGCTCATCTCCGTTTCTAAGCCAAAGAGCCAGCGCTGTCTGAAGACATCTCAGTGATCATGTGGCCGGCAGGGCCGAAGGCACACAGAACACTGTTACCTTCCCGCCAAAGGTGATTCCTAGTTTTCTATTTGCATTTTTACATGCTTTCGAACTGCTACATTGACAGAAGCTGGAACAAGTAATGGGAGCTCACTCCGTTATGCAGCGCTAGGGATTCAAACCGCCAAACTGTCAACCTTTATGATCGACAAGCTCAGCATCTTTGCCATTGAGCCACCACGTCCCTGAATAAATTAGTACAATGAACAAAATCAACGATGGTTATTATATTGTCTTTTCATTTCCAGACTTTTCAACCCCACAAAACATTTTAAATTTTAGTGTAATGTATCAGTAGACTTGAATACAGAAAGCTGAGGCTTGCACGCTGCTCCGGTTTGTAGCCTTAATGCATTTCTTAATTTTCTTCCTTCTTTTCTTTTGGGTGAAAAAATCACAAATGTATATGAACTACCGTATTTTTCGGAATATAAGACGCACCTTTTTTCCTCTAAAAAGAGGCTGAAAATCTGGGTGCGTCTTATACATCGAATACAGCATATTTTTGCCTCCTGATACCCCGCCCCCTTCACCAAAATGGCCACACGCATACCCTTATGGAGGCTTCCAGAGCGCTCCTGGGGGCTGGGGAGGGCAGAAATGAGCAAAAAACAGGGTGTTTTTGCCCCACCAGCACTGTATAAGCCTCCATAAGGGTCTCTCTCCCCCTACCTATCTACTGTATTTCTGCCTCTCTCTCCATTTCTCTCTATCTCTCTACCTACGTATCTATCTACACACACTCTCTCTCCTTACTTACCTACCTACTGTATTTCTCTCTTTCCCTATCCCTTTATCTACCTACCTACCTAACTACACACTGTCTCCCTACCTACCTACCTACTGTATTTCTCTCTCTCTCTCCCCCTCTACCTACCTACCTACCTTCTCTCTCCCCCTACCTACCTGCTGTATTTCTCTCTCTTTCTCTCCCTCTCTATCCCTCTATCTACCTATCTACTTTTTAAAAAAAAACGGCTCTTCAAAACCTGGGTGCGTCTTATACTCCGAAAAATAATGTACTTGCATCAGGAAGTTATAATACAGTTACACAATTGGTGCAGGTGAGAATATAGTAGTGCTTTTATAGTGCTGTGTATTGTTCTGTAAACATGCATGGTATTTTGGAAGTCCTTCATTCAAGTCTAGCTAGGGGCAGTAGCTACAAGCATTGTCTTCCTTCACATGGATTAGCAGGTAAATAGAACCTGACACGTATTGCTTCTTTCATTATGACTGAGAAGTTATGTTTCATAGAACAATAATCCATTCACTAAAATAAGTAGTGGGCTGAACAATCCTTCCATTACGCAAAGACTCCTGTAATCAAAAAACCACTGCAATAGAATTCTTTATCTTTAAGATAATAGGGGACTAGCATTAAGAGTTTCACTAGAATGTCTATAAATTTGAAAACTCTCAGCTGTCAGAATTATGCTCACTAGTAATATCTCTATATAGCAGTGCACGGAAAGTGCTATGAACATGATTTGGATTGGAATATTGAAGTGGTGCACTAGTATTTTAATATAAGGTAACCTAGAGTAACTTTCGAATGCGCAGATTGTGAATAGACTGCGAGAAAGAGGCCACTGCACATTCTCTAACAGAACATTTTGAAGCTCAGCAGATATAAATAGGATCATGTCTAGACTAGACCTCACCATCTGAATGCCCTTTACTGTGTAAAAACTGAAACTCCTGGAAGTCCTAGCTAGCATGGTGTTTGGCCCCCAAGAGAAAAAGAAATATTCTTGAAATCTTCTATAGTATCTATGACTATGGCATTACATAGAACATTTTTTATTTTCATAATTTCAGAAGAGAGGGAGGAGGAGTTCAAATAATTAAGAATGTTTCTTACATAAACAGATCATAGTAAGCAACATTTGATCCAGCTAATAGCTCGGGGGTGGAGGTAGACACTGATGAAAAATAACACATGAGAAGTTTAAATCCCACTTGTGGAAGGTGTTGAAAAGATCTCACAGCACACTTTTATCTTTTGAGTGACCTACTGCTGTTGACAATAAACTTTAGAGATTACAGTTATATTTACTTTTATTTTTAACTGAAATATTGCTGATATAAGGCAGAGCGATTTAGAATTGATAAAAAATGATGTCTATATAGTTCACAACTTATGCCAAAATTTCTGTTGCTAAGCAAGGCAGTTGTTAAGTCAGTTTTACCCCATTTGATGTCCTTTTTTGTCACAGTTGTTAAGCGAATCACTGCAGTTGTTAAGTGAATCGTGCTACCATTCAGTGAAACTGACTTCCCCCATTAATTTTGCTTGTTGATGATCACATGACCCTATGATAGTGCAAGTATATGCCGGTTTGCCAAGCACCCAAATTTTGATCACATGACATGGGGATGTTGCAATGGTCGTAAGTGTGAAAACTGGTCATGTCACTTTTTTCAGTGAGCATTGCAACTTCAAATGGTCACTGAATGAATGCTTGTAAGTCAAGGACTATGTGTATAATAAAATATGCTAAACTATAACTGATCTGGCTCAATAGCGTTTGATGTCATGAGTAAAAACATAATACTAGTGAAGTAATAACATTTAATATAGGAATGTTGTTGTATGTATTAAAGTATGTACCTAATACATACATGTTGAAGACTAATTGGTGTTGTCATGAAAACACTGAAGCAGCAATTAAAGTGCTACCCATTGTCACACAAATTTAAAAATAATATGGTAGGAAATCAGATTTATCTAATTAGTATTCAGTAATTTGTTTGGTAACATAATGCTATGCTACTCAGCTATGCAATACCCCTCCAAAGATGATATTAACTGAATAATAAATTATGATGTTTGAGCCAAGGGGAAAGCTTTTCTATTCTTCACTAAGCAATTCAATTGCTATTATAATTTCATTGTTCAAAATAACGTGGTACGACAAATTACGATTAGATTGTAGTAGCAATGACTCATCTCACCCCATACCAAATTGAAATTTGAAATTGAAATTTATTATTTCTAGACCGCCTCTGAATATTTTCGGAGGTCAATTCACATTAGTGATATGGTCTTTCTGCACACTGAGAAGACATTAAAAGATAACAAGTCTACAGAGAAATGGGTGAGAAATGTTATACCATCAATATGAAAGGACATATTGACACAAAGCAATCTAACCTTTGCTCTTTGCTTCTGCTAAAGAAGTTGCTTGTACTATTTTGCTCTGGTTAGGAATCATTTGTTAGGAATTCATTCTGTAAAATAATTGTATCCTTTTCAATTTGGTTTCTAGCTTTTGTAATTTGCTTCAGAGCTAGGCACATCCTTGGAGACAGTTCCCAGGAACATCCTGCTCCATAGATAAGGGGGGCTGCCTAGGAGCGCAAAGACACAAGGACAAGGGATACTTTGTAAGATAACAAAGCATGGACAGAACATGGGCAAAGAATGCTCCATGGATAAAGGAGGAGGTAGGCATGGGCAAGGCATTGCCCACATTGAATAACCAACTTTTGTCTCCGATTGGCTAAATAAGTGTATAAGATACTAGATAAACCTTACCTAGGTATGGTTATTCCTTACATGCATTTTGTCTGTATGTTTTGGATATAGCCTTGTCACCCAGCCTTTTTACTTTGGCCATAAATAAAAAGCTGTTTCTTTTTGCAAGGCTCGTCTCGAGTCTCACTCTCTTTTGACATCTCAGAGGCTTGGGGAAACTTCTGGGACCTTACAAAATAATGAGTCAGTCCCAGTTTTTTTCAAAGTCATACGTACATATTAATAAGCACATATTCCTTTTATTCTTTTCCCCAGACCTTTCTGACAATATAGCCTCCTTGTCTTGGTAAATGGAAATTAAAAGACTGACACCATCAGATGCTTCCTTAGTCTATCTGCAGTTGCTTGGGGATGTTTCTCAACGAATACTTGTCACATTAGTTTGTCACATTAGTGAGTGAAGGATCAACTCACTCTCTCTCTCTCTCTCAAGATTGACACCCAATGTATCAGTTTCCTACTCCTTATGAACCTGGGAGAAAAGGCAAGCAGGGTCAAGGTCATCGGGGTCTCCGTAGAGATGTTGTTCCCTAAACGCAGGTTAATGCAACAGATTGACTCAATAGGACAGCCGATCAATAAGAACTAAAGGAAGTGATGATATTTTCAAGTGAAGATGTTGCAATGCTGAATAACATTGAACTGTCATTTGTCCTAGAAGAACAGAGGTAAAAAAGAAAAGAGAATGAGATTCTGCAACTAGAAAATCCATAGGACAGCTTTAACTATACATTTACTTGTTCATATAGAACAGGGTTGTCAAACTCGCAGCCCGCGGGCTGGATGCGTCATGCGCTGACCACGCCCACCACCATTTTAGCGAAGGGGGGAAAGTCCCAATACATCACGTGACAACGCATGTTTGACACCCCTGATATAGAACATAAAGCAATATATAGAACCTAGGATAATAATAAAGAAGGCAGAGAACTTCAAAAGAAATATGGAATAGACTAAAAGGGTTTAAAGAGTACTATAATTTCACAAGTTTATTTGATGTTGTCATTATATTAAAAGAGACTTAAAATGTGCTAGGACAGTGATGGCTAACCTTTTTCTAAAGGCGCTATCATGCACGTGTTTATACCCCACCCATGCACATGCTCAACCCCACCCACACATGCGCGTCTGACACCCCCCCCTCACATGAGGGGGATTTTCACCCTCCCCAGGCTTTCCTGAAGCCTGGGGAGGCAAAAACCGTATGCATGCTGGAGCTGAAGGCTGCCATGCTGGCAAATATGGTACTGTGTGACATCTGTAGCACACGTGCCATAGATTCACCATCACAGTATTTGTATATTGAATAGCTGGAATAGTAAAATGTACAATAAGCCAGAACAAACAGTTGTAGTTGATTACTTAAGAGTGCTGACTCATGCATGATGCAATCTATGCTATGATTGGTTGTTGTAAGTATGAAGGGGGAAGTTTCCTTTTGCTTCTGTATGTTCTGTCTACTTTTTAATTTACCTCCTGTGTTCCTGACTATCTTGTGGTTTTTCTTTCTTTCTGGATGATGACAAATACTGCTATAAATTTAATTGTTATATATATATATATATATTATCACAGCTCCTGTTCAAGGGTCCCTTTAAGGGTAGGAGACTTGACGTCATCCCTCTCTGCCCTTCGACTCAACCTAGAGATCATCCAGACAGAGAACCAATTAGATTACTTCAGCTGATTGCTAGCTGCAGTTCAGCAGTTCAAATCTCACCAGGCTCAAGGTTGACTCAGCCTTCCATTCTTCTGAGATGGGTAAAATGAAGACCCAGATTGTTGGGGGCAATGTGTTGACTCTGTAAACCACTTAGAGAGGATTGTAAAAACACTATGAAGCGGTATATAAGTCTAAGTGCTAAGTGCTATTTTTCTCAGTGTAAGACTGCCCACTTGGGTATCTGATGTTTTTTTAAAGATTAAGTCTATTTCCCCTTTCCTTCATTCCCAAAACTACTACAACCTGATGAAAATGGAGATTAAGAGGAATTTTTGTTCAGATGAGGATAAAGATCTGGATTTCCCCCCTATTATGTAGGTCCACTGTGAAGAGCCTGCAAATGAAAACAAAAACAAGCAAAGACCTGAAAGAAAACTCAGCAGGCACAGATTATGTTAAAATTAAGCTGTAGGGATGATACCTGCATGCTTTTTTTTTACCATCCCATTTCATACAAAGCATGCATTCACAACGTCCCATTTCTGTCCTACTCAAATGTGCTAGTGTGTGTCTAGGAAAGATATATAAACAGTCTTTTTCTGATCTTAAACCAGAACATCTTAGGCAACGCCTTCTTTCATGTCTTCGTACCTGTTTTATAAGCATTTATAGTTTTAATGTTTATCACAACCCTCCCAATTCTGCCTGGAAGCAAAATGGCATTCTGGACAGCTGTTGCAGATCTTGGGAAAGGCATGATTCAAGGAAGCAGGCATTCATTGGTATTTTTGTCTGTTACAATAATACACCTTGATTTTAACTTGGAATTATAATAACCTACCCAAATTTTCCTTGAAAAGTCAAGATATAAATTCAAACAAAGAAACAGACCTCAGGAATAGATGACTTGGAGCATCAGTCTCATCTGTCTACATTAAAAGTCATCGTGATTCTCTTTTCTGAGAGGAGAAAAAAGAGGTTAATAAAATCCCAGGTGTCTGAAGAAGACAAGTTAATTGAGAAAAAAAAATCTTCATTGAGAAGCCCATTTGAATAAACAATATTCAAATAAAACAAGCAACTTGTGGTCAAGTTTCATTCTAAAACAGGCAAGTTCTGAATAAGTACACTCATGACGATTGCAGGATAATAACATTTAGGAAAACACATTGTGGGTCGATCCCAAAGGTGCTTTTTTCAAAAGGCAACGGGACCTTCTGGTTTTTCCTGGAAGACTTTCGCTTCTCACCTGAGAAGCTTCTTTAGCTCTGACTAGATGGTGGGGAATGGTTTATATTTCTTGCAGACAGCTGGTCATTTGCATTCTTTTCACAGGATGTTAATGTTAACCTCCATAATGACTTTAAGACAGTTTTAAATTTTGGGGATTTTAATTTGGTTTTAGCGCAGGATCTTTATCAAATAAGTCTTTTAAATTTTTTACATGATTTTGTATTTTTTTAATAATAATAATAATAATAAATAATAAATAATAAATAATAAATAATAAATAATAAATAATAAATAATAAATAATAATAATAATAATAATAATGATAATAATAATGATAATAATAATAATAATAATAATAATAATAATAATAATAATAATAATAATAATAATAATAATAATAATAATAATAATAATAATAATATTTTATTTGTAAACCGCCTCCTCTCCCCAAAGGGACTCAGAGCGGTGCACGGGGAAATTAAAAAACCAATATAGAATACATAAATAGATAAATAGATAAAATACAAATTAAACAAAATTATACCTGCGCTAAAATCCCCTGTATTAAAATTACGCTAAAATCCCCTAAAACCCTATTTAAAAGACGGAAGACTAACCTAGGCCGGCCAAGCAGAAGAAGTGTGTTTTCAATTTTTGACGGAAGGAGCGGAGGTCCGTAGTTGTTCTAATTTCGGGGGGAAGGTCGTTCCAGAGGGCTGGGCCCGCCACAGAGAAGGCCCTTCCCCTGGGCGTCGCCCGCTGGCATAGCCTAATGGACGGCACCCGGAGAAGTCCCTCTCTGTGGGAGCGAATCGGTCGAAGGAATGTATGGGGCAGGATCCGATCCCGCAGGAATATTTTAATATTCTTGTGCGCCACCCTGGGTCCATTTGGAGAAGGGCGGGGTATAAATTTAATAAAATGAAAATGAAATGAAATAATGTCACCTGGAAATTTCTCTGTGTCATCAGGATCATCACGATCACCTGAGTGGTGCAAATGGGTGTGGAGCCTTCTTGGAACTGTTGAAAGGACTGTGGTGTAACCCTCCCCCTCTGTTGAGAGAGGGGTGTTCAATTTTGACATAAATGGCCTCTTTAACCCTTCTTTCTAATGACCAGCTGTCTGCAAGGAATATAAATCTTTCCATTCCCCACCATCCAGTCAGAGCTGAAGAAGTTTCTTGGATGAGAAGCAAAACATCTAGTTGCTCCTTGAAAAAAAGCACTTTTGGGACAACCATGACCTGGATGACAGAGAATCTCCATAGACATTGCGGGTCAATGTTTTTGGACTCCAAAATATTGACCCACAACCACAGCAAATATTTATGAATTTATCTAATATTATCTAGCTTTCTGTTTCCTTTCAGGAAATGTTAGAATACATTAAGACATTTGGTCATTGGTTACAGACAGGAGAAGCCATCTTGGTTTAAATAATGAAATTCTAAATTCTAGTTGCATTATATTTCTTTGGCTCCAACTTGAACCTAGAATCAATTTTTACCATATTGTGGCATGCTAAAATGTCCTCCTTGTTATGCCCATACATATATAGTTACAAAACAGGAATAATCAAGGGATTCATTCTGGATATCATAAAGATTTTGTTCCAGAATTCCATCGTAATTGAAATGATTCTCAAGTTTGTTAGAGAAGTTGTAGCAAATATTGGCCATAATCATACCAAGAACAACTTACGCATACCTTTTTGTCATGTAAAATTACTCCAATGAATTGGTACATCTTCCTTATATCGGTTCCATGATGGATTGGGAGATGGTAGCATTTTTCCTTAGTTGAGTTATGTGCAGAATTTTCAATATCACTGATCCCCTAATCACAGTATTTGTAAATTATTCCTTTAATTGAATTACATTTTAAAATGTCTCCACATCTGTGTGTGAGTGTGCATGAATAAATAACCAGAATCATGAAGATTGCTGACAAGAGAGCGTGCAATTCAATAAACACAAGGAGATTAAAAATTATCCTAGATGTCCCAATTATTGGTTTTATTCCATATTTTAATATCTAATTTCCCAATACCTTATCACAAGTTTTCTTGAAGGACTGAGTATAAGGAAACTAACACAACAAGGCCAAGCACATAGAAAAATATTCTGCATCTATAATCTTTAGATTTCCACACCTTCTTTTTTCTAAACAACTCTTCAAGTAAATTGGACCTAAAATCAATATATTAGTAGTATTGCTTATGGAAACAGTACTTAATCTCAAATAATTAACTTACCAAGAATTTCAGACTTTCAAGACAAGAAATATAATTAAACATACAATTAAATATGCTAAATCAAAAGAGACATCAAATCAAATCCAATACTTTAAAAAAGTAACACATATGGTATCATGTAATTAACTTTGCTTCATTTTTCAGTATTGCACAGTAAAGACAAATAACAGATCTGGTCATTAAGCTTTTATCAGACTCACATTTTCAGAACTTAAGTTTGCTTCCATTCATTTCTTCACTAGTCTACAACCATCACGAGTAAATAGTGAACAGGGAATCTGATGAGCTAACATTAGCACTAGTTTGAAAGCTGTTGCACAATATTTATGCACTTTCTAATCTTTAAAAGGTATTCATGTGCATTATTAAGCTGTAGCTCTGATTTGCATCTTAGTGTAGCCCCAAGTTATATCAGCAAACGCTGAATAAATATGGATGTTATCAAGCAATTGCAAGCACATATTCCTGAATGTGAATCATGATAATCTGAAAGTTACTACCATAGTAAAAGTGGATATTTTGATTCTTCAAATTAAAAGAAGCAAATGATTAAGAAACAGTCCATTTGAAAGTCTTTGCAGATTCAGTGATTCGGATTCATTTATCAACAAGTACCCATAATGTTTTCTCCATTTTCCATAAATCAAATCCAGTGGAAATTCATGAAGGACTGAGCAGCCAGTTAATCTTCCTTCCTTCGTTACTTTGCATATTAATCAATTGCAACTTTAAGTTTAAGTTTAGAATCCTAGTTACGGATTCTATAATCAGGAATCTGTAGAAAGAGAAAACGAGTGAAATTGCATCAGTTCAGTGTTTTTCAATTGTCAAAAGGGACATCTGGAACACAGAAAGGACTTCAGAACATTTAGGCTTTCAGAGGCACCTTGCTTTGCTTCACCACATTAAAAGAACTATAATCTAATAGAATAATGAAGCCAAACAACCTTTGCAAGCAATTATCATAAGCATCAAAGTAATTCTGACTTGTTTGCAAGTTGTTGTTCTTAATATTTGTTCTGCTTGGTCACAGGACCCACATGTTTTTAACATGTATGCACAGTGCACACAGCAAAGCTATCTATGCATTATGTAACAACGGGAAGAGGGGTTGTTTGTTTTTCAGCTTGCTTGCTGAAGACCCTGAGATAGATTAGGGCTGAAAGGGCATTACTGGCCAAAGGTCATTTAGCTAGTTCCATGAGAATTGTAACCTGAGTCTTCCCATTTGTATTCAACACCTTAATCACTACATGTACTATGCCAGGAGTTGATCATCTTAAACACTCAAAGAGCCACAAAGGTTCTAACCAGAAGCCCCGTGTTCAATTCTAGAGCTGACTGGAAGTCTAGTTCCCCCCCGCCAAAGAGTCTCCTCCTAGCGCGACATCCTTTTTCCTCTGCTGACTGGAAGTCCAGTTTCCTCACTAGAGTCTCCACCTAGTGAGGCATCCTTTTTCCTCTGTTGACTGGAAGTCCAGTTTCACTACCAGAGAGTCTCCTCCTAGCACGGCATCCTTTTTCCTCTACCTGTCCTAACCGAAACCCCAATCAATTGTTGAACTGACCAGCAACAGGGAGTTGCAGCAGAGGGACAAAAGAGACACATGCGGCTCCAGAGTCGTGGGTTTCCGACCCCTGCACTAGGCAGACTATCAAGGAAAAATAACATTTCTTTTTTTTCCCTTTAATGTTTATTCCAACGTTAGGTTTTCAGCATGATACCCCTAGAAATCTCCTATGATGCCATGCCATACCATACTATTATTTGGGCTGTTTGATTTTTTAAGTAACAAAAATGTTCTTCCCACACCAAAGTGATTAGGAAGAAAGTGAAATTAAGTGTTTATACGCAAATTAAAGCAGCTGAACATCCTGATGAAATAAATGTGCTATTTTTTTCCAAGTTACTTGGCCAAAGGAATATCAGAATTATTTTTAAAAATACTATTTTTCCTGAAAATATAGAAGAATTGTAAGGAGTTAATAAAAGACTTTGTGCCTTATGTGGCGAATATTGTATGAAGTGACTTACTGCTGCTTTCAGAGCTTGGTCCAAATCTTCTAGTAAATCTTCAGAGTCTTCCAATCCAATAGATATGCGAATTAAAGTATCTGATATTCCGAGGACCTCTCGGTCTTCCTTTGGAACTGAGGCATGAGTCATGATTGCTCTGGAAGAGAATAAGTAGTCTGTGAGTGCAGAATTATAAAGGAAACATGCCAGCTATCACCAGAAAATACAGTAAGTGTAATAAGTGAGATATAGGCTTCTATTATCAATCCATTTGCAAAAGTCACCTTTGGCTAGATGGGCAGCATAGTTTGCTAGCTAGCCAGAAGACAGACAGACTGTATTTTTTTCTGAATTCAGAAAAAAAAAAATTCAGATCATATCCATGGGCTGGGATCGTGATACATCCTTCAGATTTAGTGTGATGCAATCTCTACAATTCTAGCTATTCCCTAAACACCCGGAAGGCAGCCAGTTTGGAAAGGAAAATATCAAATAACATTGTCTGAAATAAACAGTTTAGGTCAGGGGTCTGCAACCTTACACACTCAAAGCCACATATAGTAGGTCCTAACCGGAAGCCCTCCATTGAATTCTGGAGTCGGCCGGAAGTCCGGTTTCTCCACCATAGAGTTTCCTCCTAGCACGGCGTCCATTTTCCTCTACCTGTCCTAATTGAAAGCCCTATCAATTGTGGAGCTGACTGAAAAACCCGCCCCTTGCTATAGAGTCTCCTTCTGATGCATCCTGCTTCCCCCGCCCTTAACCAGAAGCTCCTCTCAAAATTGTGGTGCTGACTGGCGATAGGGAGCCGCAGCAGAGGGATGAAAGAGCCACATGCGGTTCCAGAGCCAGGCATTGCTGACCCCTGCTTTAGGCAATTGAAGACAGGAGAGCTATTCTTCCAATAATAAACCATTTTTACACAAGCTCTTATCAGGAGAGTATTAAAACTAACAAGCTGCACTTAAAATTAAAATATGTGAATAGGCTAAATTTGAGGATTAAAATAGGTTTTTAATCTTGAGGATACTAATAGAAATAATGATCTCTGGTATGAGGAAGAAGAAATCCCACTTTAAAAGTTTCTCTGCAAGGGATTTTGGAAGTGGTTTGCCATTGTCTCCTTAGGGCTGAGTAAGAGTGACTAGACTAAAATCATATAGCTGACTGTGAGCCTAAGGCAGGACTACAACTTGGTTTCTAGCCTGGTACCTAGTACCTACCTACTTACCCCCTGTACCCCCTGAACTCCGTACCATCTCCGACCTCCGCCTCTTCCGCAAGTGTCTGAAGACACACCTATTCCAACTAGCCGGCCTAGCGTAGCCTCCAATTCTGACTCATAGATAGTTTTAAAATGGGATTTTAATTCGGTTTTAGCACAGGTTTTTTAGTCGAATAAGTTTTTTTTTAAAAGTTTTATATGTTTGTATGTTTTTTAATATGCCTGTGCGCCGCCCTGGGTCCGTTTGGAGAAGGGCGGGGTATAAATTCAATAAAATAAAAATAAATAAAATAAGTACCAAACCAAACTGGCCCTCATTATTTTAGAATGCAGAGCTTATTAAAATTGTATAAAACTATACATGAAAATATATATGATAAGTATTATAGACTGGCAAAGTGTTCCTCCATTATAGTCTGCAAACTGAACCAATTTGCCTCCTCCACTGATATTGCGTGCTATGTTCATGCGATCACAATTTGTGAACTTCCCAGCAGATTTCCAACATGCAACATCAATTGGGGAAGCCAGATTCATTTAACACCATGCCTTGCTTAACAACTGTGATGATTTGCTTAACAACCATGGTAAAAATGAACATAAAATTGGGTCTGGTCACTTTATGGCATTATTAACTTAAATAGAACTTGAGTCTTCATAAGGCAAGGACTATTTATTTATTATATTTATACCCCGCCCTTCTCCAAGCGGACCCAAGCGGACTATCTGTAATGAACATTATGACTAATGAAAGTTATAGCTTGACACATTTGGAAGACACCAAGATAGGGAAGTCTGATGAGAACAAGATAATCTGAAGTAGATATTTATCAGCAGAGAGTATTGGTTACTAGTATTAATAGAATTAAAAAATAGCTTATACTTCCTGAAAGTCAATATAAAATATTCGACATAAATGTTTTTCTCCCCAGAAAGTTAGGGTAAAAGAAATAGCAGTGAATATGAAAAAAGCTCTTATAAAAATAACAGTCAACATTTTGGACTAAATGTTATTAGGAAGGGCTTATCCCTTTTTGAATATAAACTTCTACTAGGATTTTCAAAATGTATTTCATAAATAACGAAAATTATTATGTTAATCTTAATAAGGGGCCTAGTTATATGCGAGACCGCCTCCTGCCCCATACATCCCTCAGACCGATACGCTCCCACAGAGAGGGCCTTCTCAGGGTGCCGTCGGCTGGACAATGCCGACTGGCGACACCCAGGGGGAGAGCCTTCTCTGTAGCGGGCCCAGCCCTCTGGAACGACTTACCCCCTGAACTCTGCACCATCTCCGACCTCCGCCTCTTCCGCAAGTGTCTGAAGACACACCTATTTCATCTAGCCGGCCTAGCGTAACCTCCATACTGACTATTAGATAGTTTTTAAACTTGGGATTTTAATTCGATTTTTAGCGCAGGGTTTATTTATTAGAATAAGTATTTTAAATTTCATATATTTTATATATTTTGTATGTATTTTAACATCCCTGTGCGCCGCCCTGGGTCCTAACAAGGAGAAGGGCAGGGTATAAATTTAATAAATAGTAAAATAATAATAATAATAATAATCTTACCAGTAAAACTAGATCTTTACTGTGTCTGTGTTTAAGTACAAGCACCTGTCAAATAAAAATTCTAAACAGCAAATGTACTAATTTAGAACTTTACCTTCCCACCAAAGGTGGTTCTTATTTTTCTATTTGCATTTTTATATGCTTTCGAACTGCTAGGTTGACAGAAGCTGGGGCAAATAATGGGAACTCACTCCATTACACGGCAGTAGGGATTCAAACTGCTGAACTGCCGACCTTTCTGATCAGCAAGCTCAGCATCTTAGCCACTGAGCCACAACATCTCTAACTAAAACATAGATAGCAATAAAATGTGAATTTTTGGAAAAGGGGATATGAGCGAATTTACATCTAGGTAGCTTTCAATTTATGATGGTAATTGGGACTGAAATTTCCACTGCTAAACGATACAGTCACTGCAGCCCTGGTTCCCATTTTTAATCGTCATTAGGCCACCGTCATTAGGTGAAGCAACTTCCTACCAACTTCCCAGCAGAGTCAGTGAAGAAGCCAGTAGGAAGTTGCAACTCCCAGAACAGCAGGGAGGTAAGTGGCTACTGCCATGTGGGGAAATGTGACTAAAATTGGACAAGAAGAGATTCTATAAAGATTGCTGTAGCTGGCACTGTATTACCACAGACTCCTAAGCAAAGTTTCAGGCATGAATTCTCGTACCATCGTTATTATTTTCAACCCACTGTATTTTTTACGTAAGACTGTAAAGCAGGGACGGGCAATTAATTTTCCCCAGGGGCCATATGAGAAAATGGAACTGTTGTGATTAGTTGAACCAACAGGCTGAAGTTAATTCTGCTTAATATTAATTTTACCGCTTTATTAAAAAAAGAGTAAATTATATGGTTCTGCTTAGCTACTACTGGTAAGAATACATGTTAGATCTTATTTACATTTGATTTCTAATTTCTGATTGATCTCACATGGGCCAGAGATGGCCAAAGGGCTAGGTATAGCACAGGGATCATAAAATTCCCAGGTCTGGTGCAAAATATATAGAAACATAGGACCTATTTACCTCCATTAATATTCTCGGGGCAAAGTTAAATGATTTTGGTTTCCTGTTCTGTCTGATCATCCCTGTAACCTAACTTTTGCAAGACTTTGCTGTGCGTACTTCTCTGACCTTCACATCAGTGGTTTTCAGAATTGGCAATGCTGGGTGTGGATTTGCAGGAGTTAAGCTCTCTATATCTTAAAGTCACTAGAGTTCAGAAACACCAATTTAGATATTTGAAGAATGGTAGTGTTTTATCACAGAAACGATGACAGTTATGGAAGAGAAACATTCATAAAAGTGAACAAGAAAGAAGCTCCACTTTCTAAGTAAATGCTGCAAAGTTGGAGCCCCCAAAATGAGTGAATATTAAAGTATCAATTATTTTGATAAATATCAGTGTAATATTTTTATTAAGGGATGCCAAAAAATTTACTTACGGATGCTCTGCTAGACTTTCATATCCTCCCAGACTTTCAGCGAGGGTAAAAAGCTAGAACAAGAAATATAAAAATTATGCTGTATTTCAAATAATATTAATTTAAAATTTTAAGACATGCAGTTTACTCTTATGCAAACGTAATTGTGTGCTAGCCTAGTAAAAGCAAATGGACAAAGCAGACCAAAAAAAATGTTTTTGCAAAATAAATAACAGAGATGCAAGAAATGCAACAACTTAATCAAAACAAGAGACACAAATTTGCTTTCATTCCAGGTCATCTTCTCTTGAAAACACAAATTTCATATCAGTAACAGATAGTAAATTGCCTTTTAACTTCAGAGGATAAATTCTGGGAATCTGAAACCAAATAAAATGAAACCTATGAAATTTAAGAGAGAGCTCAGCTAGTAGATAGCCAACAAGAGATATGACTGCACAGCTATATTTAAAAGTCAATGCTTGTGCAGTGATATATTTTGACAAATCAATGAATTGACTTCTGAAGTCAAATGTATAATTTATTTATTTGAATTATGCCTTTATTATTTTTGTACCAAATAACCCAAGACAGTAAACATACTGTGTCTGATACACCTTCATCAACCTATTCTCCATATAACAACAACTTCGCCAGGTGGGTGAGTGTGTGACTGGCCCAAAGTCACCTAGATGGCTTTCATGGCTAAGGTGGGACTTGAATTCACAGTCTTCCACTTTTTAGTTTGGTGCCTTCAGATTGCAAAAGCAGCAGGACACTGTTACATCAGCCAAAGCTGTTTTGCTTTCCAGGCACCTTTTATAATTGTGGAGGAAGAGGGCAGAGAGGCTTCTGGAGTGCAATTAAACGGCTCACATTGCCTGACTCCCATTCATTTGGATACACTCATTCCATTCCTTTTCATTAGTGCCATTTCCTATAACTACATGGGCTATTTACATTTTAGGAGCTCCTACAAATGCTCAAAATCCACAATGGGTTCAGCAGAGAAGAAAGGACCACAGTACAGTACACAACTCCTGATAAAGTCACAAGACAGTGACGTGGCTCTTTTAAAAGCAGTCTACAAGGATAAGTTTTACCTTTAAGTTTTTAAGGAATCGAGAAGCATTTTCAAGGTTTCCTTTGATGTAAAAGGAAATCATTCCTGGGCAGCCCGTGCACTGACGTTGAATCAGATCATATTGTGGGTGTGACTGTAATCCTGCAATGAATCATACATTATACAAACAACCCAGCTGTATTATTATTTTAACTCAGACAAACACATTCAGTAGCTGACATATGCAGATGTTTCCAGATGAGGCTTTTCTTGTTTAATTGCCTGATTTTACCAACAGCATTACATGGGAGGATCTAGAAGATGATGGCATCACTATTCTGCAATCCCTCCATCTTTCTCCATTACTCCTTCCTCTTCCCCTTCAGAGGAAATCTATTGAAAAAGGGGCATTGCTTCATAATGATTTTAGCTTAGTAACTCTAGGAGCCCTTTGAAATATGTACAATTTACAAGTGGAATCAATGACTTATGAGATCAAGATGATATGCAGCAGGAGGAGATATGATTATGAAGTGGATATGGGGGAAACCAAGTTAAGGAAGCTTACAATAATTGTAAAAGATTGGAGTTTTAGTTGGGTGGCTCATCAGGTCTTGCCCAGTAGGGAATACAAAAATCCTTCTAGGAAGACTTCCAAGTTATCTGAGGGCAACATACCAGGGAAGATGACTTTTTCAACCCTTGGATCTGACTCAAGGTATTGCGCCACAGTCAACGCATTGCGAAAATGCTGTTGCATGCGGATTGGCAGTGTCTTTAAACCTCGGTTGCAAAGGTAGCAATCAAAAGGAGATGGAACTGCTCCAATGGCTATGAAAGAAAAAAACAGATATTATTCTTTTCAGCATATTACATTTTTTAAATCATATTTTGTTTGAAAAGTATGCCACTGGTCAGAGCTGAGGTATACACCCTGGATTAAAATAACAACATAAAATGGTGGACAATAAAGTGATAAGTGAGTTTGATCCACTCATGATTTCATTGATGTCAACGCTGGGCTAGATATACATATATCATTTTTTTTTAATATTCAAGTTTGAATCAGTATATCACAGAGCTTCTCACACTTTGCAACACACTAATCACCAACTGTTAGTTGGTGTAGGCAAAGTGGCTAGCAAAATCCAGGTTGTGGTTTGCTACTACTTGCGCTTCACTTGCACAAGGGTTAAAAAAATTATGTTCTCCATGACCCACAGTTGGCCCTAATCCATATTCTGAGAACTCCTTGCAGTAAACATTTTATGGAACTGACCAAACGCTATTTTGATCATTTTTCAATATATATTTATACATTCAGAACAAACCATATTGTGGTCTTCCAAATACTTAATTTGTTTTTCTACTCAACAATTATCCAAAACATGAATTCAAAATTTAGAACATAGATTTTGAATCAGAGCTCTTATTAAAATACATTAATATATTATTAAAATACATTAAGAGCTCTGATTGAAAAATGTGTGTGCTAGTGACCTTGTGGCTGTTAGCAACTCTAAGGATTGAGCCAAAACTGACTCAGACTTATGGTTTTACCAGTATTTATTCTACATTTCACATGCATTCCGCTTGGTCAAAAAATAAAGGATAGAAGACATAAGACTATAATTAGGCAGTTGTAGCTGACATGTTAAAATATTGGTTTTTTAAAGTGTTATAATTATATTGTTATTTCCATAGGGATTGGCTGTCACAAGTGACAGAGCATCCAGACTTGCTTTGGACACCCCCTAATGTGGGAAAGGTGCTATTTTTCATTTATTTATTTGTATCCCATCTTTATTATTTTTACAAATACCACAAGGCAGCAAACATATTCAACACACCTTCCTCCTATTTTCCCCACAACAACAACCCTATGAGGTGAGTTGTGTTGACAAAAAGTGATTGACATAAGGTCACCGAGCTGGCTTTTTATGGCTAAGGCAGGACTAGAACTCACAGTTTCCTGGTTTTTGGGCCACAATATGTCTAGCTGCATAGAGTAGCCCCACAGTGAAATAAGCGGCAAATAACTTGAACAAATAAATAATAATGTCTGCTCAAAACAGATGCAATATGTGGTTCTACTAAGGATGAATCTAACAATAGTCTCATAGCTGATAGAAAATAATGTTGACTTAAGAAAATACAGAGGTAGAAGATTAAGTCACACACAATTTGCATTCCTAGCCCAGATTATTATTTTTTTAAAGGAATGTTCTGTAACTGCTTTGAAATACAACACAAAATTGATAGGAAATCTCAGGTACATATCTGCAGAGTCACATCTATTTTGATTGCAGGAACTTTTTTTTTCTACTCACTGCAGTATTTATTTTTAGATTAACTTTAATTTAGATTTTCTTTACAATTGTTTTGCTTTTCCAATAAGTAGCATCAAAGTGTTCAAAACTATAGGTGTTAAAAAATACAAAAAATACAATACACCAAATAATACATGCCTTTTCTGTACTGAGGATGAGTTGATTAAACATGTAACGAATAAATTTTGCTAAAGGGATGTCAAGCATAGCTACTTTACAAAATCTGCAAACCACACTTTTGAGTCTGCTCTTCATACTCACAATATTGCAAGAATCTGAGTCTGTCGTGAAGTTCATCATTACTTAGTGAAACCAATCCCATTACAACATCACTGTGTCCTAAAAATATAAGCAGGCAAGTGATCAGTCCTATGTATTTAAATAGCATGGCTGAACATGTTCAAATATCATATAAGTAGGTTGACAATGAGGCAGTGAATATGCTTGCTCGTGATAACTGGTTTCTCCCACAAGTAGACTAATGAGCATCTGTGGTTATCTTAAATTGGAATAACAACCAAACACTGGACTGTGGTTTTGTTTGTCTGGAAAATAACAGAGAGCAAAGTCATCATTTGATTTTAGATTGCTTATGACCTTGTTCTCGGGTTTCCAACAAGTGAGAAAAGCAGCAGTCTAGCAAGCCCACTTCACCTTGGCTTAGGTTATGATACCACAGAGAAAAGAACCCGGGGGGGTTGTGTTATTTCTTGTAATGTTTGCTTAACAATAATCCTGGGTAAATGTGATGTGGATATTGGTCCATCCATTTAGAGGTGATTTTGCCTGTATCATTCAGTTACTCCAATGAAATTTCAAGCCATGAGACTAGATTTCTGCTTGTGGTATCATCTTTTTAAAGCTGAATAGCTGAGGACTAAAACTTACACTGGGTTGCAACGGTTTTGGGAATGGAATGGTATGATTTTCTAAAGTAAGGTAAGAGGAATTTTTGAAAAAACAGTTGGATATAGGAGCCACAGATAAAGTTCAAAGACAGCCCAGGTTACCAGAATAGCAGAAAAAAGATTCTCTGTTAGTCCTGGATCAACAATATGGTTCCCAAGCACTTCTCTAATTTACATGGCAAATATTAAAAATGAAAATACACTCTACATATCCATGCCAATATGATACATATTCAGATATAACTTCACCTTGAGTTATTTTAGATATATTTAAGCATATATTAAACAAAATGAATGTAAGGCACAAACACTGACTACAAACAGTATGTTAGGAAACACATTATGTATTTATGAATTACATTACGAACTATATACTTTCATTTTCATTTTCAAAATGAATATAATAAAAATCTAATATGTATTAAAATAGTTGAGCATATATAAAAGCATTATTAATGCTTACTACAAAATAAAATCAACATAACATGCAAGTCTAGCTACTTACCATTCATGTATTTGGTTGCTGAATACATGCAAATGTCTGCTCCTAAAGACAAAGGACGCTACAACAGAACAAAATAAGAGATTTATTTCATTTTCTATTGAGAAAATCAATAGCAATTGCCAATGAATACTGAGGCACACTATAAACACGTTTCAAGCAATTCCTGCTATGCAGAGATTAAGCTATTGAGAAAAAGGGTTGTTATCATTTCATTGATGTGAATCTAAAAAGGTTTAAGGGGAAATTAAATTTGAGCATCACCTATGAAAGAATAAACAATAAGAAAAAGGAAGTGAAAACAGTTCAAGTTCAGTTTGTCTCTTTTCCTATTTGGTGTATCCACCCAACTCATCTCAGAGGATTGTTGTGGGCAAAATAGGAGGAGGCAGGAGTACTAGCTATGTTCACTATCTTGTATTTGGGGTTTTAAAAGATGGGATTTTAAAAATCTAAATACTGTATTTAAGCAAAGAAAAATATTATTCTCCTCTGCTATCTCTTTGAAGACTTAAAGGCTTCCTCAGGCATGAGGTCTAGAGATTAGATAGGCCCGTTACTATGAGTTTCCCTTTCTTGGGTGGAGTTGCCTGTCAGCTGCCATTTATTTTTCCTATCTATTCACAGTTTTTATTATCATTTCTATTAATGTTCAGTATAAAACAATTCAAGTATAATCCAAAAATTTAATAACATTATAACAGTTTAATATATTAACAAGTCTGGATATTTCAAAGCCTTACGGCTAAGGCACAAATCTTAACAATTACAAAGGTGATTTCAGGACATCTGTTATTTAAGAAAATTTCTAGATAACATCGATCAGGGAGGCCAGGCAATCTTCCCATTAAAAGGCGGATTAGTTGAGAACACAATTCCGCCCAGAACGTCTTCCAGGATTTCAACACCAAAGGCACAAGGGTGTTGCCTAAATGCTACATGAATTCCTTTATATTTGCCACTCATGGCTGTAAAAGGGGAGGATACTAAACCATGGTTTGGAAAACACCCTCCGGTAATGGATAAAGAATAGCTTAACTACATTTCATGCAGACTGTGGTTCCCTTTAATCACTGAGGTGATGATCTAACCTTGGGATTCCTGCTAAATTATGCTGACATTCAATATCTTCTAATCTTTGCTTAATAAGCTTCATGGCTTTATTGTATTCCATATTTAGACAGAAGTCAGGGAACCTGCCAAGGTAATTCAGTTTCATGCGTATTGTTATGTATTATCTAGATTTAAAGATATCACATGGGGGAGAGAGGAAGAGGGAGTGGAAGGGAGGAAGAGAGAGGAAGAAAAAGATGATAGACAGACAGACAGATTCATTCTAAAAAGCAGTAAGACATGAATAATCAAACTCTTGTTTCAATGCTAATCAATTTGGCCTCTGGCCTAAGTACAAAGGAAACTCTTCTACCCAAAAAAAATATGGTTGGATGATTGGAATGTTATGTCAGAGTATCGATGTTCTATTTTGCTGGTTTAATCCTATGCACATCGCCTAGAACTGCAATAGTGAGATGGGAGTCTATATAAATTGATATAACAAATAAATATATTTCATCCTCTTCTGCATTCTGCAACACTTTGTCTAGTGGAATTATTTCCCTCTATTATGTTAGCTACTCTATTAGGAATGTTTAGCTTTAGAATGGTTAGATTATAGACTCACCGCATTGTCACAACGCTGTGATTCTATGGAATTAAAATTTTCCCACTTGACACCTCATTTTCTAAAGGCTGATTCTATGTAGCCCTGTTATTACCAGTCATGACAACACTTCCTGTTTTCCAGTAAAACATTAAATTAGAACATCTGCACTTTCATCTTTCAATCCTATATTCACTGGCCTTCAGCACAGCCGTTGTATCTTAATTCAGAAATAAAAACCACCACTGCATGTCTAGTGAAATTGATTCAGTGAATTATATTTAGAGTTATACCTTCACCCTGTAAAAGAGAATCAAGTATTAATGGGATTCCTGATGTTTCTATTGAAAGAGTCTCCAATATCTGTCCCCCCAAACACTTTTCATATGAGCCCTTTGTGATATGTTCTACCATGCGAGGTGAAACATGTGACCATAGTTGGTAGTGACGTGCCATGCCTTCCCCAAAAATATTAGTTGAGGCCTACAACACAACCCTTTTGATGCCAATCAAGAGTCATTTTCACATCCAAATATGTTTAAAATGACTCTCGGGGCTTCTAGAACATCATCCTCACTTATTATGTGTTTACATTCCTTAGTTGTTTGCAATTGCAGCTGGTGATAGCATTCTAATTGTGCAATTATTATGATGGTTTTATTGTATATTATGTAGGCTGTTTGTAACAGTTAAGATTTAGAAGCCTATCAATCCATACATTTTGAGTACCCAATTTCAGATCCTACGTCACCGCCCTGGGTCCTTTTGGAGAAGGGCGGGATATAAATTGAATAAAATAAATAAAAAATAAATTTTGCAATGTTTACCAGGTTGTTGTATTATTGTTATTTTCCCCTTTGTAAAAAGGTGAATCATAGAGTCATAAAAGTAAAATAATGCAAAGCATTTATTAGATGAGTTGTGCTACACTAATAAAAGCAGCTGAAACAAACTAATCAAAATTGACTTACCTGGAAATATGCAGACATAAAAGTATTGTCTACAACTAAAATAACTCCTTTGTGTTTATGAACAATGTTTGCACATCCTTGAATGTCAACAACTTTCAGCATTGGATTTGTTGGAGTTTCAATCCATACAAGCTGTTAGTTGGGAAGAGAAGAATATTAAATATACATTATTGAAAAATATTCACTTTAAAGAATAGTGTTGTTTTTCATTAACATTTTTGTAAGACATTAAACACTACAAGATAATGCTGAGAATATTCTTTGTTTCACACATAAGACCCCTTATTTTATTACTACTTCTCTAAGCTGTATAGGAAAGTCAACGAAATTTATTGGTGTTGGTTATCATCTTCAAAGCGCTCCATGGCACGGGACCTAGCTATCTGCGGGATCGCATCCTACCCCATACATCCCTGCGGCCGATCCGCTCCCACAGAGAGGGACTTCTCCGGGTGCCGTCCACCAGGCTATGACAGCGGGTGACGCCCAGGGGAAGGGCCTTCTCTGTGGCGGGCCCAACTCTCTGGAACGACCTTCCCCCCGAAATTAGAACAACTACGGACCTCCGCTCCTTCTGTCAAAAATTAAAAAACACACTTCTTCTGCTCGGCTGGCCTGGGGTAACTAAACTGTTTTTAGGGTTTTTAGGGGCTTAGTTTTAGTTTTAATATGGGATTTTAGCGCAGGGTTTTAGTTTAATTCATTTTAATATTGTATTATGTTTGTGGTTTTTTATATGTATTTTTAAATTCCCTGTGCACTGCCTCAAGTCCCTTCGGGGAGAGAGAGCGGGTTATAAATTATTATTATTATTATTATTATTATTATTATTATTATTATTATTATTATTATTATTATTATTATTATTATTATTATTATTATTTAATATTGGTCAGCCCAAGTGATTCCATGGAAATGTATTTAGAAACTTTTAAATATTCCAACTCTGTCTATAATTATCCTAAAACAGAGTTGACTTGGGAGGAAATGGCTCAATTCGTTTTGATTCAAAGAAGCCTGCAATCTTTGTTTGTCAACTGATCAGATAAGGACTTTCTGTCTTTCTCTTCCTTCCTCTCTCTTAATTCCCTCTTTTTTTAATAGGTGCACTGTAGGCATAAGTAAGTGCAGGCATGCAAAGTATGTTCTAATAAAGTTAGAAAAAAATGGATCTTCCTCCTGGATTGTTATATGTGGTTCTCACAGGTGCATGCTCTAATATTTATTTATTTATTTAAATTTATATCCCGCCCTTCTCCACAGAGGACCCAGGGCGGCGCACAGGAAATTAAAAGCATACAAAATACAATAAATATAATTTAAAAACTATTAAATAATCCTATCCTGCGCTAAAACCAAATTTTAAAACCCAATTTAAAACTACCTAAAAGTCCCCATGGGAGGTTAGGCTAGGCCGGCTTGTTGAAACAAATATGTCTTAAGACATTGGCGGAAGAGGCGGAGGTCGGTGATGGTACGTAGTTCAGGGGGTAGGTCATTCCAGAGGGCTGGACCCGCCACAGAGAAGGCTCTTCCCCTGGGTGCCGCCAGTCGGCATTGTCCGGCTGACGGCACCCTGAGGAGGCCCTCTCTGTGGGAGCGTATTGGTCTAACGTATGTATGGGGCAGGAGGCGGTCTCGCATATAACTAGGCCCCGAGCCATGGAGCGCTTTAAAGATGGTCGTCAAAACCTTGAAGCGCACCCGAAAGGCCACAGGAAGCCAATGCAGCTCGCGCAGGATCGGTGTTATGTGGGAGCATCTAGTGGCTCCCATAATCACCCACGCGGCTGTGTTTTGGACTAGCTGTAGCTTTCGAGTGCACCTCAAGGGAAGCCCCATGTAGAGAGCATTACAGTAGTCGAGTCGGGACGTCGCGAGAGCTTGAGTGACTGTGCGAAGTGCAGCCCAGTCCAGTAAGGGGTGCAATTGGCGCATCAGGCGTACCTGATGAAACGCCCCCCTGGCCACGGCCACCACATGGTCCTCCATGGACAGCCGGGAATCCAGGAGGACACCCAAATTGCGCGCCCTCTCATAAGATTTCTATGTATTTTTTAACACCACCCAATTTTATTTTTAAGTCTTTCAAATAGTTACCTCCAATTATCTGTACATCTCATGATAATATCTATATGTCAGTTCTACCGCTTTACTAGCCAACAGACCACAATCTTAGGTTCTATGTGGAAGAAGCCACTGAATCAAGACTAGAATAGATTAAATAACAGAGAGACTCTGGGTTTATAAAAAATCTTGTTAGGACAGGGCAAAGAGGAGGAAATTATCCCCCCATTATTTCACCCAAAGAGTTTTACAGAAAATGTGCTACTAGGACTGCCCTATCAAACCACACCACAATTAAGTGAAAACCACCTAACTAAAAAGTGTATCTTGTTCTATACAATCTGCAAAGTCAGCTTGCATTTCTCACTGAAATAAATGTTTGAAAAAAATGCTTTAAGTTCAAAGCAGTGAGCCAAAGACAGAGGAGGCTCACTGGCCTAAGAGTCCTGAAAAAAAAGTCTTTCAGCATGACAGATAAATGTTCTCCAATTGTTAAACTGTGTTATTTCTTATGAGATCCACAATAATCACATGTGGAACAAGCTAAGAGCTGGACTACAACTAAAAAAACAACAACCAGATTCTCACTTCTTACTACCTTGACCAGTCACTAAACCAGAAATGGGTTTCTGCCGGTTCGCCTTGGATCGGGCAGAGGTGGGAGGCTCTTCCCAACCTGCCCAGACGCTTCTGCGTTGTGCGAGGGCATGCACAAGCGAACTGGTAGTAAAATAAATTGAAACCCACCACTGCACTAAACCTATCTCACAGACCCATTATGAGTAAAAATATAGCTGCCAGGGGAATCTACATGTAATATGGTAGCCTCAACAATATAGGAAACTGAATTCTCCAAACCTATTAAAAAGGAATGAAGAATATTTTTCATCCGTTCAACTGGAATGACCATAGAGATGCTGCAATGGTCGTGTGTGAAAAATGGTTATAAGTCACATTTTTCAGTGCCGTTTTAACTTCATTAGCAAGTAAATGAACTGTTGTAAGTTGTGGGCTACCTGTATAATTCTGTTATATCATCTTAATCTCTTTCAAAATGTTTGTGCTGATCAGTTGTAACCAAACATAAACCCTATTCGTGCATGATACAAAATCTTTGGAGCTGATCTGAGAAATGGAAGAATAACATCTGTTCCACATCCATGAGCTACAGCCATTCCTATAGGTACACATATATCTGTAGGAAATGGTCCTTCCTGAACATTCTGTCCCTAAATAAATTCACCCCGTCCAAATTGATGGCTGGAGGCAGGCTGAATCATATGCATGAGATCAGAGTTATGGTATACAGAAATCTTTCATGTTTAGCGAAAAAGGCAACACAATCCAATGTTGCATATACTGCAGGAAATTCTAGTCTGCCATACAGTCATGCTGGGAATGTTATTTTATTACCTTGGTCTCTGGTGTAATTGCAGCCTCAAGGCATTCCAGTTTGGTGCAGTCAACAAAAACAGCCTTTAGACCCATATCTGTTGCAATTCTTCGAAAATATCTATTTGTACCTAAGAGGGAAAGAAAAGACTTGTCTTCATTAATGTCATTAGGTGAATAGGCCACTAAACTCTTTCTATATTTCACCCTTTTGGAAAGGATGACATCTTCAGTACTATCAGCACTTCATATAGTACTCATATTAAACAGTGTTGATGATCTTATCTGCAGTGGCTGCCCATTTGAATAATAATAATATTAATAGCTAATTAACATATTTCTACTCTGCCTTTTAAAAAATAGTTTCAACAGCTATCCTGTGGTTCAGTGTAGGAACTCTGCAGATTGCAACACTTTTTGTGCCAGAGAGAAAAATACCGAGTTAGTAGAATATCACCTGTAAAAGATTGTGGATTCAACTTCTGGCATCTCCATTTAACAAGAATTCAGGAAAGGATGCTAGGAAAGCTTTCCTGAGATCCTGGAAGGTTGGTGAAGCCAATACCAGACTAGATTTTGAACCCTCCCCTAGAAGGGTCATGTGTTTCTTTTGTAACCACCATGTCTCTAGCATCCGAAATATTGGCAATATTATGCAATATGCAGAACAGAGATAGGCAATTTCCATAGGATGAAAGAATGAACCAAGCTTTATCTTCTACATGTAGAGGGCTGCACTCTAAAAATGCCCTTTTTCAAAAAGTGAGCTCAAGTATTTTAAGAGAAGAAACAAGCATCATGAGCACTTGGAAGACTTAAGACACCCAAAAGACAAAAGGGAATCAAAATGTTTGGCTAGAGCCCTAACAGAAAGCTTTTGGGGTCCTAAAGTTAAGATCATAATCTGCATATTTATATGTGTGTGTGTGTGTGTGTGTGTGTGTGTGTGTGTGTGTGTGTGTGTAGAAAAAAACGACTATATTTTTCGGACTATAAGATGCACCTTTTTGTCTCCCAAAAGGGGGTGAAAATGTCTGTGGGTCTTATAGACTGAATATTGCCAAAGCCCCACCATCCACCGTCCATTTTTCAAGCCTTTTTTCGGCCCATTTTTGAGGGTTTTTTTCAGGCCATTTTTGACGCTTTTTTTCAGGCTGCTTTTGAGGCTTTTTTAGGCCATATTTTAGAAAAAATGGCCTTAAAAAGCCCCAAAAACAGCTCGAAAAAAGCTTTGAAAACACCCCCCAAAAGCCTCAAAAATGGGCCAGAAAAAGCCTCAAAAATGGGCCAGAAAAAGCCTCAAAAATGGGCCAGAAAAAGCCTCAAAAATGCCCCCAAAAAGCCTAAAAAAAGAGCTGAAAATGCGGTACACGGAGCCCAAAAACCTGTGGTTTTTTTGTTCTTTTCCTCTTCTAAATTTAGGTGCATCTTATAATCTGAAAAATACGGTACTTAGACTTCTGAAACTTTTGTAAACAACTTTACAGTTGCTGGGATCCTGTCATCAACTTGACTGTGTTCCAATACAGAGTATCAAATGCTCTAGTCTGCATGCCATGATGTCAGCAAGCATTCCCAGAAAAAATATTTTCAAAGCTAGAAGCCTATTTATGCTTTCTGGGAAAAAGATCCCAATGCACTCTAGAAAGCGTACAGTACATGAGTTGACCCATATATTTTTACCCTCCCAATAAGGTTAACTGAAAACACTAGTGCTTACGTATACTAAAAATAGACCATTAAAGAAATTTTGGTCATTTTTAATAGTATAGTAAGAAGGAGGTGAGCTCTTCCTGATGGATTCTCCTTTTTTAAAAAATCCCAATCCCCTTCATTACACACAATGTGTGTTGAAAATGCCTTATTACCATGATGGCGAATCTATGGCACGCGTGCCACAGGTGGCACACGGAGCCATATCTGCTGGCAACGTGTGCCACCTGTGGCACGTGTGCCATAGGTTCGCCATCATCTCTAGCGCAGATGTGCATGTCAGCCAGTTGATTTTTGGCTTTCCAGAGGGCCGGGGGAGACCGTTTCCACACTCCGCAGCAGTGGTGGTTTTCTGCAGGCTCGCACCTACTCGCGAGAGCCGGTTGGTGAAATTTAGAGAACCGGTGAGAGGGGATTCCACTGGTGTACCTGGAAGTAAGTCTGGCCTGCCGCTGCCAGTGACCCAACAGGAAGGAAAGGAAAGGAAAGGAAGAAAAGAAAGAAAGGAAGAAAAGAAAGAAAGAAAGAAAGAAAGAAAGAAAGAAAGAAAGAAAGAAAGAAAGAAAGAAAGAAAGAAAGAAAGAAAGAAAGAATATCATCACAATTGAGTCCAAAATTTTGGTTGCTAAGCAAGAGCGTTGTTAAATGAGTTTCACCACATTTTAAAAGGTGGCCACTCCCATCCTGTCACATGACTGCTAAGCCACGCCCACAAAATAGGCCACACCTACAGAGTAAGTTCTAAAAATATTTGAAACCCACCACTGCCCCGCAGGCTCCAGGAAAGCCTCCAGAGCCTGGGGAGGGCAAACACATCTACCAGAAGTTCATTTCTGGAGGCTTTCCTGGAGCCTGAGGAAGGTGAAAATGGCCTCCCCCAGTCCCCTGGAGGAAATACGAAGCTCAGCTTGGAGGCGAGCAGTGTGGCATGTGTGGGGGGGAGGGGGAAGTGTGTGGGAGGTTGTGCACACGTATGCACATATGCATGCTTTGCATTATGAGTGCTGGCACGCACGCATGCTATTACGCATGTGCCCTCGCATTTTTGGCACCCAACAACAAAAAGGTTCGCCATCCCTGCCTTATTACATTGAGTTCCAGAAGGAATTAAAGGGAGAAAAAAAACACAATTCTGATGTGGATCCATAGTTTGCTGTTTCACTGTATACATTTTTCAGCACTTTAAAAAACAGATTATTAGTATCTTCATCTGATTGGGAAAAAAAGGAAGCAAAGTTTAGCTGGGGGCATTGATCCAACATATCACCAGCTTTTGAGGAAACATGTTTTCCTTCTCCTAATGCTATGTGAGACGCTCTGTCGCGAGGCACACATTGCATGGCTAATCCTGTGAAGTAAGCGGATACCCTATTTTGTTTATGACTAAAGTCATATTGGCTGCTGTCCTAGAAATTTTATGCATAAGTACCAGAAAGGTCAGCAGTTCAGAGATCTCCATTAAAAAGTTTATTTATTTATATTTATATCCCGCCCTTCTCCACAGAGGACCCAGGGCGGCGTGGGTCATGTAGTGACCTGCATCTTCAGCCAATGCAAAAGTAGGTCTGCAATTCCTGCCTATGAAGTACAAGATATTTATCTTCCAAGGGCAAATATAAAGCTTCAGAATAAAACTGTTATTTCTGCCATTTTATATCCGAATTCGCTCCTTCTCTCCTTTAATGCATTGCTCGCACTATGTTAACAATTGCGTAGAAATTGTTCCGATTTCCAGAGGGGGGAAAATTACAGGCAAATTGAGTTTGATCATTTAAAAAACGTAATGCAATTAATGGTGTGGATTGCTAGGAACGCTCCAGTCTTTAAACATGTAATGGGTCATGGAAGAGGAACCTTTAGGAACAGCACTGAGCAGCCAAAGGGCTCCACATTTGTAACACTCAGAACCCCAGTGACTCTCTCATGTACCAGGCCATTGGGTCTGCCCCCTCGCCCCCCAGCTCCGGGAGTACATCACTGCTTCATATCTCCTCCCTTCGTTTGTCATCTGACACTAAACCAGGGGTGAAATGCTCTGAAGTCCGGTTTGCTTCACTACCGGTTTGCTTTGCGTGCAGGCGCTACAGCACAGTGCTGAAAAAAGAAGGATTAAGAATTCTTTTTTGAGTCTGTAAAGTAAGTAGAACAGTGAGGGGGGGGAGACAAGCTGTGCTGCACAATTTAGATTATCTAGGAAGCAGGATAAATCGTGCAGTACAGATATTTGCCTCACAGCTGATTGTCAAAACTACTGGTTCGCCCAAACTGGTAGCATTTTTTTTACGACTGGTTCAGGCGAACCGGTAGCATTTCAGCCCTGCCTTAAATTCTTTCCAAGTTCTACCTCCTCAAAGCCCCACATGCTCCTGAAGAGTATGTGGGACTCTTATTCCAGTCTTAAAAGTAGATTTCTTACACCTAGGTTAATTGAAAGAAAAATTGCAGATCAGCATTATTAGATTCAATAGCATCTAAATATATTGCCATAAATGCTTTCAGTAATCCCTCCCCCCCCCCCCAAATTTACACATAACAAAAGCAAACTTTTCAAAATGCTCTCAAGCACCAATGCCAAGCATGCTTATTATTACATATACTCTGGATTCATGGGTTTTTCCTTTCCTTTATTCAGAAACAGTGTTTTTCCCCCCTGATAATTCAACCAAACCAGCAAAGAATGGTTTCTGCCTGCCATCCAAACCAGCTCCCCTCTTAGTTGGGAGACAAGCACAAACCCTAGTTTTCCAGTCTAGAGAAGGATTAGATAAGATGACTCCTTAGTGTAAATTCCCAGTAAAATTTAAGTTTGGTTAGTTTCTACTGTAGCTTATAACATTAACATAAAAAAGGATAAATAATGTCATTCATGAATTTGGTGAAACTAAGGGCAAACTGCAAGATCATCTGTTGATATCTACAATTGACTGGGCAAATCCCTCTGTCTAAAATAGCTTTCCCCAACCTTTCCAGGTTGACGGCCTGGCAAGATGGGGGAGAAAAAGGGATGGTGGCTTTGTGCAAGGGTTAGGGTTGCATACAGCTTCATTTGTGTGAGTGGTGGGTGCATGCCGCTCATATGAGCGGTGCTGCACATGCCTGCTGCTTGCGCGAGTGGGGCTGCATGCACCAGGGCCTGCCACTCATGCGCATGAAGCTGTGCATGCATGTGTGCTCAGCCACCACTGGTGCAACCCAGTTCTGAATGAGTTGGGGAACTCTGGTCTAAAATGTATGGCATCTGAAATGATAAAAGCATCTCCACTGCTGATATTTGAACTATTGTGGCTGTTTATCATGAAGCTGTTCTTCATAATGCAATCACCATTATAGCAGACTTAAGTAAATGTGTTTAAATTTGGTGCACCAACCAAAGAGTTATCATCCAAAAATGTTTAAAACACATGCTGCTATACTTCTTACCGCCATAGACATCATCTGTACAAATAACAGTATCTCCTGCCTTCAGTAAGTGAGCAATGTTCACAGTTGCTGCTAATCCAGAAGCATATGCTAAACCTGAAGTAAAAAGAGAAACAAATGAAATTTTATTAATTAATAAAATGGTTTTTTTCAATATATTCAAACATTACAGCAAATAGATGCTATCACCTGTGTCTCTGAATGCCTGTTTGTTGGATAAGAATGTAGAAGCTTTGTCCCATAAATTGACTCAAGACATTTAAGTATCACCAAACATTTTAGCTATTATATTAAGTCTGGAGACATGGATTAATACAGATATCAATATCTCAGAACAAGATATGGTTTAACAAAACAGATAAAATGATGCTCCTGCATAATATTAGAGGCGATTATATCTAAGTTTCAAATTCAAATAGGTTAATTTCCTAGGAAGCTAGTCTCCATTCCAGAATATAATCATTACTATTCGTATTAGAAATATTGATAACTCACAGTATTTGCCACCATCTAGTGCTGCCACAGACTTTTCCAAGCAGTCACGGGTAGGATTTCCACAGCGGCTATATTCAAAGCCCTAAGAAAAAGAGGACACAGAGTATCAAACCTCTTTATCAGACATTGATGCAATTTGTGTGAAATTTATAACAGTTTACTGAACTTTCCATGCACCGATGTACTCAAGATACCAATCATGTATGTGAATTAAGTTTTGAGAAATAAAAATATCTTTGTACAAATGAATCCATCATTGATCTGAGTTAGCGACTGATGGGTGAGCAGCCTTCTTTAAGGATTCAATACGAGATTACTCACGTCAAGAATACCCTACCTTTACTTGGGTTCCTGAATCATGCTAAGCCAGAGGTGTCAAACTCGATTTCATTGAGGGCTGCATCAGGGTTGTGTTTGACCTTTGGGGGAGGGGTATTGGGTGGGCATTGCCAGTTCAATTTCATTCATATCGGAGGCACCTATGGTAGCCTGAGCGCTCTGCCAGTGAAAATGGTGCTGCGGCCCTCCCGAGCTCTGTTTCCGCTGGCAGAGGCACTGCAGTCTGGTCCTTTGCTGTTTCCAGGGCAGCCTCGCAGGCCAGATCTAAGCATCTTGCAGGCCAGATCCAGGCCATGGGCCTTGAGTCTGACACCCCTGTGCTAAGCCATTGCTTGTTTTTACAGAGCTTATTGACTAAGCCACAGTGGTGCACATATCATACAAAAAGGTATCTTAGTTTTGAACATGTTTCATGGACTATTACGAGCCATCTAGAGTCATTGTATGAGATAGGCAACCATATAAGTCTTGTAAGTAAATAAATACATAAGCTAAAGGGGTGTCTTAAATACACAAATGCTTTTCCTCATGTCCTCTATTTTAAAAACAAAAACAATAAACTTCTCATAAACTTCATGCATATTAGTCTACTGTATTTTGCAAGATAATGTTAAGTAAGCGGACTAGAACTGCATTTTCAGCCAAAATGAACAAAGAAACTTCTTGTATTTTTGTAACCTAAGCCAATTAATGGGCTACAGATGCAAAAAAAAATGCATTGTTGGTCTTTCTATCTATTTCTATGTTGTTTCCTGCATTACAGCTTAAATAAAAATAATTTATTATATAAATTATCTCTACAATCATTCTTGCATCAGAATTGTTTGTTCACAAGCTTCAATACATCTTCTGCACAACTGTAATAATGTAATTTGTTACAAATTAGCCAGGAGGCAGAAAAAAATTAAGGTAATAAGGTATTACTGTACTGTACATAAAAAATGTCAGAAATGTCAAGGAAAGTTTCTTTTACATTGTTCTTTAGTTTTAGCTTTAACAGCACCTTCCTGGATAAACATTAATAGATTAACTAGTTATGTATTAAATGTCTTCTTGGACATTAAGCATATCTTAAATTGCTGAAGTAAAACCGAGAAAAGAAGTTTGGGCATGTAAAAGCTTTAAAGTAATTGCCATGCCAATTTTACCTAACATGATATTTTGGCCATGTGATTAACTAAAACAGTATTTTGGATGGTTGCCACTTATTTATGTAATGTTCATGTTGTAGTGAATAGAGAGAATAGCAAGATGAGTTTGTTTTGCCCTGCCCTTAAGTGTTTTCTGAGTTAAAGTGACTGAGCATTTCCTTCAAATTACTCAGAACGATATTCAGATTCCAGAATTTCAACACCGATTAAATACTTTAACTCAGGGGTCCCCAACCTTTGCAACTTTAAGTCTGAATGACTTCAGCTCCCAGAATTCTCCAGCCAGCAAAGCTGGGAGCTGAAGTCCTTCAGACTTCAGCTGAAGGACTTCTGGGAGCTGAAGTCCTTCAGACTTAAAGTTGCAAAGGTTGGGGACCCCTGCTTTAACTTTACAAATGCAAATATCATTTATATAGGGAGTTGGAAGTTTCACTATGATTTTTATAACATGGAACTGGGAATGAACTTTTAAAAATCCCATCATTTAAGATGTCTAAAACAAGCCATCCGGGACATCAAAGTCAATCTAAAGAAAATTTAGATTGTATTTTGAAAATTTTGTATTTCTACCAAGCAAACAAACAATAAGTCTAGATACCACCAGCAAGATCTGAGTCCCCCCACCCCTGTGGTTCATCAAATACTGTATATCGCTGATCAATATGAGACACACAAGATCTTTACAAGAGAAACTTAAATCCCAGCAGATTCAAATGTGGCTTCTTGAAGAGCTGGTTCCCAAACCAGATCTTAAAGGTCATAGTAACTCCTTCAAACTCTCCACAGAAATAGATAGTAGTTGTTACATAAGAGTTACATGCTCCTATAATTGGGCTTGGTCAGAAGCCAGTAGTCTGCAATAGTCGGGTTCAGCTGAATGCATTTGAAAAGCAGAGCAGGATTTGAAATGGGATATAATTCAAGCATGTGTTACAGTGACCAGTTCTAAGATCTCCAAAAATGAATGCAGTTAGCAGGCCAGACTTAGCTGCACAAATATACCAGCTGCAAATCCAAGTAGTCTTTGGAATTTTAACTCCAATAAAAGGCTGCTCAAAGTCCAACTTTCCCTGCCTTGAAAGTCTAACTTATTTCTCTAGTGAATTCAGACATTGCAAAAGTCTGAAAAATTTGCCATATGGACAAGCAGTGTAAATTCCGAAAAAGGAAAACAACCCACAGACCACAGACCATTTTATTTTACAACACACACACACACACCATATGCAGTTGAGACACATCCTCTCTCTTCATTGTTTGACAAAATTAACCTCTTTCTCCCTGGTTTCCATACTGGATCTCAATTTAGACTTTTCTTTAAATGTGTACATGTCAAATGTCAGGAGGTATTTTATTTCTAGAGAATTATAGAACTGGAAGAGGCCATAGAAAACAAAAATTATAGCATCATTGGCAGATGGCTACTGCATTCCATCCAGTATTCTGCATAAGTCCCACTAACAGTATTCCTGTTGTTAGGATGTTTTTCTAACACAGAATGAGAATCTGCCGGCCTACACTTTGAATTAATTAATGGTATTTATGTCCTGATATCTGGAAATATTGTTGTTTTACAGTGCAATTCCAGTAGTGGAGAAGAAAACAGATTGCTCATTTTTATCAGGAAGACCAAAAGGACTAACTCAGGGGTCTGCAAAGTCGGCTCTTTTAAGACTGGTGAACTTCAACTCCCAGAATTCTGGGAGTTGAAGTCCACCAGTCTTAAAAGAGCCAACTTTGCAGACCCCTGGTGTAAGGTACTATGAGCAAGGCTTGGAATGGTATGCTGGCTGGGGAACTCTGGGAGTTGAAGTCCACCAGTCTTAAAAGAGCCGACTTTGCAGACCCCTGGACTAACTGAAAGCAGACATATATCAGGGCTATTGCACTTCCTCCCCCCCCCCTCTCTGTCTCTGTCTCTGTTTCTCTCTCTCTCACACACACACACACACTCCCCTATTTTGGCCTTTAGACTGCCCAGTGACATGACAAAAATGACTAGACAAGCATTATCACTAACATTGTGCACCATCGCCCCATCATCTTTCTTTCCCCTCCGATTCTTAGTCATTCTGTGATTTTTTAGAATGGACAACTGTGACCCTATATTTTAATGAGCCAGAACATAAGAGGCTCAAACATATGTTCCTCCTTCCCTCATTTTTTTGTTTTTTAAACCACTGCAGCCTTCTAAGGAAGATCGCAGGAACAGGGACCATAAATATAGCTTTAGGAAACTAGTACCAGAGACTTGAGAAGAGATCCGGACGGCAGCTACTCTGGGAACACATATTGTGCAATTCCACTTAGAAGAACAGATGCAGGCGCTTGAAGCAGGAGTGTGCTTCAGTGATGCGTTGGCCGGGGGGGGGGGGGGACGGACGGGACGGGACACCTCAGGACTTGTAATCCACGGAAGGTGCCCGGGCTGGCTTTCGAGATGTCGCAAGTCTCCGCGGGTTCAACCACAGGCGGCCAAAAGGGAGAGAAAAAAGCCCATCGCCCTCCCCCTTCCACCACCGGGCATCGCCGGTCAGACTCCCCACCCCCCACCCCTCCATCCTCACTCACGCTGTGTTGCCCGGGCGCCCGCTGCTTGAAGGTGGTCGCGAGAGAAATGGGGGGCACCACGGCCAGCGAGCTCCATTGTTCGGGTTCTTGCCCCACGTGGATCGCCTGCGTGGCGAAGTGCTTGAAAGGCGGCAGGAAACCTGAGCGGCTCTCCTTCGTGCCTTCCATCCTGCCCGCGACAGGTGCTCCCTTCCCGCGAAACGGCGACTGGGCGGCGGCCGGAGGATCGGATGGGGGAGCGAGCGAGCGATCTGGGCAGCGCTCTCGGAAACGGCTGGCGCAATACCGCGGCGAGTTGCTCCTTTACCGGCTGGCAGGATCAACTCTTGCCTTAAGGCGGGGACGCTGGGCTCGGGTTGGCTGGCCGGAGCGTCACATCACACCGCGATGGGTGGGGATCCGGCAGCAGCCCTATCCTGTCATAAAGCTGGTCCGGTCCCAGCGTCCGATTGGCGCAGGAGCGAGGCGCGCCGCCCGGTGCCCGGGTTAGTCCTCGGGTCGAAGAACTGGCAAACTTTACCAAGAGCACTGGGGGTTGGCGCTGCCATGCCAGATCGATCGCTGGTTGGGATGCCGCCTTCCCATCCTCCAGGATCAATGGGAGGGAAAGAAAGGAACGCGGTTGGCTGGGTAGGGAAAGAGCCCGGCGGAGCGTGCGAAAGGGATTCCTCCCACCACATCTCACAGCTTCCCGCAGTGTTGGAGTGAGGAGGGCTCATTATGAGAGCGGACTTGGGGTGCATCCCCCTTTTAAAAATTCTCTTCCGGCTATTTCCAAAGAAACTTCAACAAGTTGAATAAGAACTCTTCAATAAGAGATTGGACTGCCATTTGTCAGAAATGGTGTAGGGTCTCCTGCTTTGGGGGGGGGGGTGTTGGACTACAAGGTGATCTACAATGTCCCTTCCAACTCTGTTAATCTGTTAAAGTATCCTCATCATTTGTGTGTGTGTAAGAGAGACGGAGGGAGGGGGAATGAGAAGAATACATTTATCCTGATGGTAATCTGTCTCTGAATTAATCATGATCCTGAAAAGGCTTGGACAAGGAGAAGCAACACATCCATTGCAGAAATCTGTGAATGAGAAAGACTGCCATTCCTGGCCTCCACTGACCGCTCTGGCTATTGGCTGGCAAGACAAGACTGATGTTGCAGCCTTAAATGGGAAGGCTGAATAAGGACAATATTGAGGGCTGTGATGAAGTGATGAAAGGCTTTATCTCCTGCTTTGTGTTCCATGGCAATGTATTAATCAGAGGACTGGAACTACCCTGTTGGGTGGAGAAGCCTCAGGATGCAGCTGGAAGTGAAGAGGCTGCATTCTCAGCTTTGAAGGATGTGAAATGGACCAAGTCCTATGTCAGCGTCTAGTATGGAGAAGGCATTAGAGGTTTCATTCTCGCAGCCTGCAGGCCAATTGCGGCCCACAGGACAGTATCTTGTGGCCCCCACCGTGATATGAAAGTATAATATTAGTGATATGAAAGTATAATATCCAATATAATGGAATCCCTTATGCGGCCCAGCCTCACCCAGACTCTGCCTCCAGCGGCCCCTAGGTAAATTGAGTTTGAGACCCCTGCATTAGAGACTATGGAAGGCTGTTGAAGTTTTGTCAAGAATAAACAAAATAAATACACACACACACACACACACACACACACACACACACACACACACGCACACACCATAAATAAGTTAAAACAAGCCGAATATTACAATCCAATTAAAATTGGGGATGGGAGCAAGGAGGTAGGCTCTATTATTAGTCAAATCAAGCAGCTCCATTGTGATGTTCCCCCATTTCTGAAAGACAAATCATTTTATGAAAGACAAAGGGGAGAAGAATGTTCCAAAAGGTGGGGACAAAAACAAAGAAGGCTTTCTTCCTCTACATCTCCCACTTTAGAATTCTTGTTAACTCTAATGCAGGATAACAATTTTCCATGTGATAACTGAGGTATACCATAATCCTGGAAAACCATTCCCTCATATTTGTACAATTGCCTGACTGATTAATATGCAATACTTTTCAAATATAGATAATCCTAATTATATAAAATTTCATGAAAGGGTAGTAAGAATTATTTTGCAATTTATGTATGATACTGTGGAACTTGAAAGTCCATAGATATTTTTCAGCATCTTCCACAATTTTAGAACCAAAACTAACGGGACATTATTTGTGCAAATAAGTTCTTAAAGAAACAAACAGTTTGGCCTGTAATGTGATGTGATAGGAAAACTGTAGATTAAAGTTTATATTTGTTTTGGTCCTTAAGTGGGTCAGGGAATATTACTCTTATTTTATATTTTAAAAAAATGACCATTGGCAACAATGATTTGTAAATGTTGCACTATCTTTATAAAATAACTTGATATCCCTTCTACTTCATTCCAACAAATTGTGATTGCTTTGAACATGTATTGATTACTATGATTTTTTAAATATAATCGAAAGTATGGACATCTCCAGTTCACAAGAGCTAACTTAAGATGGTATCCTGTGGAGATAATGTGTATCTAATATGTAATTATTGTCCAATCAAAGGATGAGAATTGAAAATGGTGCCACTTTTTCTTCTCCAGATCCCAGTTGCAAAATGTGATGGTTTTCTCACAATCTGGCACCGTAACAATGTCCTTCATCTGTAGTTGGCAGTTTCTTCATATTGCACAACAGGATGGGATTTGCCTTATGTAATTTGACTTTAAGGTCACCAAATATTCTACTAGACCTTGAACCGCAGTTTGTATTTAACAGAATAGAAGAACATTGACTCATAAAAAGATTTTAGAAACTTGCATATGTATGTCAAACATTGAAGTTCTCTATTCACATCTCTTTTAGATATTCATTTACAGATCTAATAATCTAAAAGAAATAGTGTGTCACATCCCACCCACTTAGTAAATGTATTGTTATCTCCTTAGGAACAAATTTACCAATTAAAAATCAAATCTTGCCGTTTTCTCGTGCTTTTAAAGGCAGAACGATCTTCAGAAATCTCTGTGTTACTTTTCTTCAGGAATATTATATGCTGCTAAAGGCACAGGAATAAAATCAATAGAAGCACATGTGATGGGGTTATCACTTAGTGATGCTTAATCAGTATTACTAAATGCAAGTTCTATTAATTTCAATTAAACATTTGTTCGCATTAGTTTGCATATGCCTGGAGTTGTTCAAAACCATTATACAGAATTAATTTTACTAGAGACCCTTTGAAGCCTCTTTAGGATCACAAGTAGTGCAGCCATTAATATTCTATGCATGCTTATGGGCCAAAAGATAGTGACCAACACTACCCTCCCCTCTATCACATATGATTAAACTCACAAATGGATAAAACAACTGCCAAGGTAGGCCAAAATATTATTCATATCTAGTACATTTCACTGAAATGAGTGGGGTTCCTGAGCTGATATATATTCTAGGATTGTACTACAGTATTAGTTTTAAAGATCTGGTTTGAAATGGTGATGAGTCAAATTTATAATTAGGTTTTCAACCACTGATCTTAAAGTGGGTTACAACTAATTGTATCTGCTTCTTTGGAAGCAAACTTCATAAGATCAATGAGACTGACTTTCATGTACACATCTACAGGTAGTCCTTGACTTATGACCACAATTGAGCCCAAAGATTTCTGTTACTAAGTGAGACATTTGTTAAGGGAATTTTGTCCCATTTTGTGATCTTTATTGACACAAATATTAAATGAATAACTGCAGTTATTAAGTTAGTAATGTTAAGTGTCTGGCTTTTCCATTGACTTTGCTTGTCAGAAGGTCGCACAAGGTGATCGCAGGACTCCACAACCCTGTAAGACATCATAAATGTCGTATTCTTAAGATAGTCACGAATGCAAGTAAGGACTGTGAAGTTGATGCTATTATACATCTTGGCACAAATGATCTGTCCCAAAAAGATGTAGCTTCTGTGCAGAATGATTTCCAGAGTTTGGGGTACGAACTTAGTAGTACAGGTTGTAGGCTTATCTTCTCAGAGGTTATACCAGTATACAAGGAACAAAAAGGAAAGGGCCAGCGCATAGCAGAGTTTAATGTGTGGCTAAAGGAGTGGTGTAAAAAGGAAGGCTTTGGTCTTATTAGTCATGATGCCTGCAGCTGGTCCAATGATAAACTGTACAAAAGAGATGGTTTGCACCCATCCAAGAAAGGGACTGAGTTACTTGGCACTAAATTCACAGATTTCCTGGCTAAACATTTAAACTGAATAGTGGGGACAGAGAATCAATAGATAAAGAATATTTCTGTCCCCAGCAAACTAAAATTCATAGGGTTATCAGTGCGTGTAACATAGATAATTGTGCAGGTAATATTATCAACACTGCTGTCAAGCAAAACCAAACAATTAACAGTGGGTGCCATACCATGTACATGAACCATACAAGTGGCAAAGAAATAGGGGCAAAGAGAACCATAGTCAGGCATAACACAGGTTTCGTAGACAGAAAACACAGGGTCAATCAAAATGGACTCAAATGTCTATACACCAATGCACAGAGTATGAGGAATAAACAGGGTGAATTAGAAATTCAAGTAAATGAGGGCAGATACGATATTGTTGCCATTACAGAAACTTGGTGGGATGAAACCCACAAATGGAACATACAGCTAGAAGGATTTAAATTATTTAAAAGAAATAGACCAAATAAAAGAGGAGGTGGAGTTGCACTATATATAAGAAATAATTACATCTCTACAGAAATAGAGCACAACAATGATGAGAACTATCTTGAATGTATTTGGGTCAATATTAAAGGTTGGGGGGGGAATGATATTGTCATAGGTCTATACTACAGGCCACCCAACCAAGCAGAGGAAGTGGATGTACTTTTTGCTAACCAGCTAACTAAGGTATGTAGGAAGCACACTGCAATAGTAATGGGAGATTTTAACTACCCTGACATCAATTGGGAAACAAACTCTGCACCAAGTGGAAGATCCAACAGGTTCCTAACAAACCTAGCAGACAACTTTGTTTCCCAAAAGGTAGAGAAGGGAACAAGGGGATCAGCAATATTGGACTTAATTCTCACTAACAGAGAGGAAATGATAGAAGGTGTAGAAGCTACAGGAACTTTGGGGGCAAGCGATCATGAAATACTGGAATTCAACATTATGCAAACAAAAGTAGTTGAACAAAGTCAAACTAGAGTCTTAGACTTCAAGAGAGCTAATTTCAACAAACTCAGAGAGAGCTTGGGAAGGATTCCATGGATGAGAATCCTCAAGGGGAAAACAACTCAAGAAGCTTGGGAAATTTTGAAAAATGAGATTATAAAAGCCCAGTCCAGCGCAATACCAATGAAGAAGAAAAATAACAGTTCCCAAAAGAAACCAGCATGGCTGCATAAAGAACTCTCTGACAAATTGAAAGACAAAAAGGATAAATATAAAAAGTGGAAAAAGGGGGACATAACCAAGGCAAAATATCAGCAAATAGCCCGAGCCTGTAAAGATGAAGTGAGGAAAGCTAAGGCTCACAATGAAGAAAGGCTTGCCAAAAAAGTAAAAAATAACAAAAAAAGCTTCTTCCAACATGTTAAAAATAAGAAAAAAGTTAAGGAAACAATTGGTCCACTGCTGGGAGAAAATGGCAAGAAGATGATAAGCAACAGGGAGAAAGCAGAACTATTTAACTCTTTCTTTGCATCTGTCTTTACACAAAGGGATAAAACAGTCCAATCAATCAAAAACAGCACCACAAATATCAGATTAGGAACACAAGTTGAAATAGAGAAGAAAATGGTAAGTGAGCACCTGTCTGCCCTGGACGAGTTCAAATCACCAGGACCGGATGGATTACACCCCAGGGTTCTGAAGGAACTGGCAGACGAGATCTCAGAACCACTGAACTATATCTTTCAGAGATCCTGGAGCACCGGGGAACTGCCAGAAGACTGGAAAAGAGCAGATGTGGTTCCCATCTTCAAAAAAGGAAAAAAAACAGATCCAGGAAACTATAGACCCATCAGCCTGACCTCAATACCAGGAAAGATTCTGGAAAAGATAATTAAACAACAAATAAGTGAACACCTAGAAGCAAACAAAGTAATAGCCAAAAGCCAACATGGGTTTGTCAAAAACAGATCATGCCAGACGAATCTAATTGCATTCTTTGACAAAGTAACAAAATCAGTGGACCAGAGGAATGCTGTTGATATAATTTACCTGGACTTCAGTAAGGCATTTGATAAAGTAGACCATAACCTACTATTAGATAAAGTAGAAAATTGTGGGTTAGACAGCACCACCACCAAATGGATTCGTAACTGGCTGACCAACCGCACTCAACGTGTAGTCCTCAATGGAACTGCATCTACATGGAAGGAAGTATGCAGTGGAGTCCCCCAAGGCTCTGTTTTAGGCCCAGTACTCTTTAACATCTTCATCAACGATTTGGATGAGGGGATAAATGGGGAACTCATCAAATTCGCAGACGACACCAAGCTGGCAGGAATAGCCAACACTCCAGAAGATAGGCTTAAGATACAGAAGGATCTAGACAAACTTGAACATTGGGCACTGTCTAATAAAATGAAATTCAATTGTGAAAAAAGTAAGGTCCTACATATAGGCAAGAAAAACCAAATGCACAAGTACAGTATAGGTGGTACCTTGCTCAATAGTAGCAACTGTGAGAGGGATCTCGGAATCCTAGTGGACAACCATTTAAATATGAGCCAGCAGTGTGCAGCAGCTGCCAAAAAAGCCAACACAGTTCTAGGCTGCATCAACAGAGGGATAGAATCTAGATCGCGTGAAGTGTTAATGCCACTGTATAGTGCCTTGGTAAGGCCACACTTGGAATACTGCATACAGTTTTGGTCGCCACGATGTAGAAAAGACGTGGAGACTCTGGAAAGAGTGCAAAGAAGAGCAACCAAGATGATTAGAGGACTGGAGACTAAGACATATGAAGAACGGCTGCAGGAACTGGGTATGTCTAGTTTGATGAAGAGAAGGACCAGGGGAGACATGATAGCAGTGTTCCGATATCTCAGAGGGTGCCACAAAGAAGAGGGAGTCAAACTTTTCTCCAAGACACCTGGGGGCAGGACAAGGAGCAATGGGTGGAAACTAACCAAGGAGAGAAGCAACTTAGAACTAAGGAGAAATTTCCTAACAGTAAGAACAATTAACCTCTGGAACAGCTTGCCTCCAGCAGTTGTGAATGCCCCAACCCTGGAAGTCTTTAAAAAGATGTTAGACAGCCATTTGTCTGAAATGGTATAAGATTCCTGCCCATGCAGGGGGTTGGACTAGAAGACCTACAAGGTCCCTTCCAACTCTGCTATTGTATTGTATAGTTGCCAAACATCTGAATTTTGATCATGTGATCATGGAGATGCTGCAATGGTTGTAAGAGTGAAAAACATTCATAAGTCACTTTTTTCAATGCCTTTGCAGCTTTGAATGGTCACTAAATAATTGTGTAAGTCGAGGACTATCTGAATTGCTTTATTAATAAAGCCACAGTGATAAAGATATAATGGGGTGGATTCAAATTGGAATTATTGAAAAAAAATTGCCTCAGGACAGTTTGTGATAGCATTTTCCAAAAAGTACTCCCTTGGATCAGTCACAGCAAAATTAATTATTGACTCCAGACCTTGACAACAGCCACTGTAAAATTTGTCTGGCACTTGGGCCCAGCGTGGTTTTCTTCTTTAGATTTCAAAAATGCAGGAAGCAACAGAAAAAAAATGCCATTATCTCAAACAATTAGGATCCAGTCAATAAATAATGTAGGACATTTTAATTGTGTATAAATAACCTCTGAGAGAGCACAGTTGTAATCTTAAACTAGGTAGGTTAGTTGCGTACTTGAAGTAGGCCTAAAACAGCTGTGTTTGTTTGGGTATAGTTGGTATGGAAAGGAGGCTTCAAACAGGCATTTGAAAAAAAATGTCTTAGCAATCTGGAATAATAGAATTCTATAAGGAACATGAATAGTCAAAGGCTATAGCTAGTTTCATGTTTCAAGAAAAGATCTGTTTGTCAATAGAAAAATGATAGGAGCTTGATTTGCAGCAAAGAAAATAGAGTTCCTTTCCAATTTCTGGGAGCCTTTGTTTTTTTAAAAAATAATTTTATTTATTCTTATAAAAAAAATCATACAAACATAATTTTAAACACATTTGCCATCACAACGCGAGAAAGCGACAACATATAAATAACCAAACTTAACAATAAAGTCCTAATAGTAGGCCTAATATTTAACATCAGCATTTACACTATATACAGCCCATCTAGTTAACCTTCGTCAATTCTTATTCGTCATTAAATTTCTTATTGATATTATTCACCAATATCCGATTTAAACATATATTATTGCTTCAGTTGTTATTATTCGGTCGTTCCCGTATCCAATTATACCACCTCTTCCACAAGTTATAGAATTCTGAATCCTTTTTTCCTTTAATTAATTTTGTTAATCTATCCGACTCTGCGCACTAATTAATTTTATTAATTACTGCCCTATTTGTCGGTATTTGATCACTTTTCCATTCCTGGGCAAATGCCAATCTTGCCGCAATAATTATGTGCAACACCAGAAACCATATCTCCATATTGATATCTGGGGGTTTAAGTCCTAACAGGAAGGTTTCCGGTTTCAACAAATAAGAAGGGGCCTTTGTTTTTTTAATTATTGTTGAGCTGAAGGGAGTTTCTTAAGAGAAAGATTTAGAAGAACTGCTTTATAACACGAACTGCCTTATGTCAGGAATTTTAACATACCTTATAAGATGATCGTATTTGATGGATCTTAAGACAGAGAATCATATTCTGGCAACAGAGATTTAGTATCAAGAAAAGATCATTTACGAGTTACTCTTCAGCCCCGAGCCCAAGCTGAGCCCCTATTGGAGTGAATGATGTTTTTAATTCTATACTTGGCATCTTAAGATGCATAGAGATTCCAGGAATAAGCAGATGATGAACGTAATTACTTCATATTTAAAAAATCACCAGAACTTCAGTGAACAACCAAAAGCTGTTATAAGTATCAAATTTCCTAAAATTGCTTAGCTGCCATGGAAAGATAGACATGTTTTAAGTGAAACATGCAGGTTTCCTTCAAATCCATATTATTGCATAACTTTATCAAATAAGTAGAATTTATGTATTTGTTAATTATTTATCAACTTATAAAGCTGCCTGTCTCACCAAAAGCGACAGCACAGCATACACCCATCGGATAAATACTACAAATATAAAAGCAACAGACATAAAAATACAGGTTTCTACATTAAAAAAATAAATAAGCTGTTCCACTAATTGTCCTGTCAGGACAATTAATCAGTGGAACAGCTTGTCACCAGAAGTTGTGAATGCCCCAATACTGCAAGTCTTCAAGATGTTGGATAGCCATTTGTCTGAAATGATATAGGGTTTCCTGCCTAGGCAGGAAGTTGGACTAGATGACCTCCAAGGTCCCTTCCAACTCTGCTATTGTATTATTATATTGTAAATCTCATTTACACACAGGGGTATGAAAACCTTTGCTTGTTTCCTATTTGGGTGGCAACCCTACAGAACTGTCACTATCATCCAGAGCAGCAGATTTTATTTTTTGAAAAAACCCACAGTACAAAGAGGATAATAAGCGCCAAAAACATTTATATTTGTAATTGTGAAACCTCATTTCAACAGTAGAACTTTTTTTTTCATTTAAGGCTTCTTGGAATAATCCTAAAATTTTAATTTTTAATTTCGGTACTATCCCACTGTATATGCTCTGGTGGGCTGTTACTTAGCAAAAGAAATATAAAGCAGACCCAGTTATTGGGTATATTTGCTGTCATACACTAGTTTAACAGGAAGAGAAAATTATATGTTGAATTAAATCTCTTTCCTCAGGAGTTTTGAGCACATGCATGCTCAAAAATATTGTATGTCTCATAAAATAAATTATAAGAGAGAGGCAAGGAAGGTTGAGTTTAAGTCTGACTATTCTGATGTAAATCTCTCTACATTGGCTGACTCATATTCTAGTCTAGTGTATATATCAACCAGCAACAATCCCAGCTATTCTGCTGTTTGTATAATTCAGGAAACTGAAAAGTTCATCTTATTTGAACTCAATATTATAATAGGACATGAATGTTGTACTCTAGTTTTTGCTGGATTTATTTCAGAATAAATTATTAAACAACATCTGCCTATCACAGGTCCTGGAGAAGCTCATAAGTGGACTAAAATGTCAAATCCAGAGATAATAGTGGATAGGTGTTTAAAAATGCCAAACCTGAACATCTGGCTGACTGTACATCAAACCATAATACATTTCATTAAATTTAGATGTTTCTAAATTACCAGCAATTCTGGGTGGTTTACTACAATTAAAACATTAAAAAAAAACAATACAAAAAATAAATAAGAGCATAAGACAAATGAAGAGTGATGGACAGGAAAAAGAGGGGTGGGGGGGCAGAAAAGAAGAAATGGGCACCCGTCATCTTCCAAAAGCTTGGGTGAAAAGACCTAAAAAGTTAGGGAGACATACTTTAGACATTTAATCATTTTTATATGAAAACTTTTGTTTTTGCATTGGGGTCTAATATATAGACTACATACCAACATTTACTTCTGGCTTTTGTCAAGAGAATCTAATGCAGACAATGAGTTTGCTTAATAACTGTGGCATTTGCTTACAACCACCAAAACAAAGGCTCTAAAATTATGCATGATCACATGATGATCTACTTAACGACCAGCATGACTTACAACCATAATTCTGGTAGCCATGTTGATGGCTACCTGCAGTGGTGGGATTCAAATAATTTAACAACCAATTTTCTGCCCTAATGACCATTTTAAGTATTAAAAAAACATATACCAAAAGGTTTATTATTTCAAACATTTAATACTTAAATAAAACAATAAAAAAGGTATACAAAACTAGATTGTAAGACTTTTAAAATATTAATGGGGAAAAAAATTAAATACCCAACAAAAACAATAAAACTGTGATGTGAGGTATTTCCATATTGCTTCTTGAATTAACTAACTTGCAATTTTCTTTGCTGTTATCCGAGCATTATTGGCTCTGTGATTCTTCCTTAACCATCTTTTCACTATAGGAGTAGGATCCCATTCCTTTGGAGGTAGGCCAATTAGACTAATAGTCATTATGTTTGATATGTTACAAACAAGTTAGGTGACTTCTCTTCCCTGAACATATTATGTTGATCTTTGAAAAAATGCTTTCCACCTCAGCTGAATTTACAGTAATTGTTTGGATAATATTTTTAGCTCTTTGAACACTTTCCGGAATTGCACCCTTCCAGGACTTTTTAAAAACTCTTTTTACAAAATCTCGATAATTATTAATATCAATTTCATAATTAAATTTTTTGTCAAATATGTAGAATTGGTGTTCAGCATCGCTCCATGAAACATCTATCTCTTTAATATTCCTATAATCTGGGTCCAAAAACTTGAGAAACTATAATATATTAATATTTCAAACTGGTTACAACTTACGTTTAAATATTGCAATCCATTAGTATTTTTTCCAAATTCATTACAATGTTTTCTAAAAGTATTTCCCGAGGAAGTCCAACAAATCGCTGATTTTCTACAAATATTATTTTTTTGAAGGTTTCTGAAGTAATTAATTCATCAACTTTTTTTCCCGTATGGACCTTTTTCCTTTCCAAGCACTTGAAATGCTTTAATAGATCTTATCACGTGTTTTTCAGCCTTTATTATGTCTATATCTCTTGCTTGCAGTGCATTTGAAAGAAAAGAAATTTCATTTAAAATATCAATCATCAAGGCCAAATCAGTTATAACATATATATTCTCAAGACGGGTAGCTGTACCCAAGTACTTTTCATTTGAATAAAAATAGTCAAGTAACACTGGATAAGTGTGCCACACAGCTAGGATTGACCTTAAAGTGCAGGCAGCCCATGGTTCCAAAACTCTACCAATCTTTTATAAGTTCAATTCCACGTTGTTCAGATATTTTGTTAAGTTCAAGTTGGTTTTTATTGGATTGATGAAAAATAGTTTGTATCTTATCAATAAATATTTTAAAATTATTTACTTGCTTCATTTCTTTCATTAAATCATCTAAACCAAGATGGAGACGATGGTTTAAACCAGGGATGTCCAAACTTGGGAACTTTAAGACTTGTGGACTTCAACTCCCAGAATTCCCCAGCCAGCATAGGAATTCTGGGAGTTGAAGTCCACAAGTCTTAAAGTTCCCAAGTTTGGACATCCCTGGTTTAAACCATGCCATATTATGATGTTTGGAAACTCTTTTTCTATCCTAGTGCTCACTCCAGATTTTCTGCCAAGCAGAACGCTGGCACCATCAGAGCAAAATCCTCTTAAATTTTTTTCTAGGTAGTTCTTAGCAAGCCCAACATTATTTAAACTTTCCATAACTGCAGAACATATTGTGTCTGCATCTTGCTTTTCCAATTCAATGAGCTCAACGAAAATTGTTGGCGATGTAACTGAATCCTCAACTTTTAAGAAAACTATAACAACTGGTTTGGAAGATATTGTCGAGATTTCATCAATAATCAAAGAAATGTTCCGATTATTTTCAATAATTTTAGTAACTATTTCTTTTTTTATTTCCTTTGCAATTAAATCAACTACTTTCACAACAGTTTTACGTGAATGTAATCCTATTCTCATATCTAATCCATTTTTAATTTGCACTTCTATTTCTTTTTGTATGTCTGAAAACGGTTTACATTTTTTTGCTAGGCTGTAAATTGTACTAAATACTCTACTAGTATGTAAATATTTTTCATTCATCTTTCCTTTGGTCATTGAATCCTGTTCACATTATTTTAAGTTCTCTTTACAAATGTTATGAGCTTCTGATGAAAAATTTTCTTTCATTTTTTTCCTTGGAGAAGCTTGTTGTATCTCTTTAATTTTGGAGTTATCATTTACTTCAATAATTAATGTGCTGCTTTCTTTTGGAATGGTTGTGCCTGTGACTATTTTGTACCATCTAACATCAATTCTGATATAACTGATTTGGATTTTGGTTTCTTATTGAAAAAATCTGTCAAACTCTGTTGCCTCTTCATCCTTTTAAGGGCTACTGCAAAAACAATGTTTTAATATAATAATATTTATTTATGGACATTTAATACCCTTTATCAAAGATTACGAGATACCGTACAAAAACCTATTGAAAAATGTATGCATAACCAAGCAAGGACATGTAATAAAGAATGCAAAGTTTTATAACGCACCATTTCCTTGAAAATAGGCCCTCCCCAAAAATATTGCAACACAGCAGCAGCCATGAGGTGATCATGCTCGCCGCCTCCTGCATCTCAAAAATAAGACCTCCTCAAAAATAAGACCAAGCACTTATTCCGAGAGCCAAAAGAAAATAAGACCCTGTCTTATTTTCTGGGAAACACGGTATTACTACAATCACCAGCAGAAATCTATATAAATAAAAATGTAAAATAGTTTGTGCAAAGCCACTAATCTCTGAAAGTACTGCACCGATCGGCACCAAATTTTCACACAATGTTCCCAAGGACTTCCGATGCAATAATACGTACATTTTGTGTATCATGTGGAAGCAGCACAAACATAAAAGGTACGCACTTCTCAGGTTTTCACCTCCCTTAAGCTCCTCCCACCCGGCTGCTTCTTATGATGCATCATGTACCTTCACATTTCCAACAGTTGTTTCCTCAGCAACTGAATAAGCCTCCAACGTTCCCTCACACATGGAACACTCCCATGTGGCCCAGGCAGGCCTACTAGGCCCAAAACAAGTCGCAGGGGGTGGCACACTCCCAGGTGGCCCAGGCAGGCCTACTAGGCCCAAAACCAGACGCAGGGGGTGGCACACTCCCAGGTGGTCCAGGCAGGCCTTCTAGGCCCAAAACAAGATACGGGATGGCACACTCCCAGGTGGCCCAGGCAGGCTCACTAGGCTAAGGTGACCAGATTTTAACATTGGTAAAGCAGGACATCATTGACTGTGGGGGGTAGGGGGGTCAATTAAAAATTTGGTCTATATGGGGCAAGAAAAATTTTCATAGAATGCAAAAAGTTTTGTAATATATATTTTTTAATTTCAACATAAGTACAATTTACAAATATAATACATTATATAATACATTATGAACATATGTGGTACAAATGTAGTAAAGTTAAAAAGCTTTGGCAACAATTGGAGAAAATGATATTTGAAATGATGGAGAAAAGAATAATATTGAGACCAGAAGTTATATTATTGTTGATAATCAAGGAAACAGAACTAACAAAATATGAGAAAGAATTGATTAGAATTATGATTATAGTGGGTAGAATTATAATAGCTAGATATTGGAAATTAGATGTGAATTTTAGAATAGAAGAGTGGTATTGTGAAATGTGGAAATTAGCTTTAAATGATAAAATGACATGTGACATTAAATTTAGAAATGGTGTTTATAAAAAAGATACTTTTTGGAAAACTTGGAAACCATTTGTGGACTATGCGCTTGGAAATTTGGACGCTTCGATACCTGTACCCAGAGAACGTGGATTTTGGAGATCGTGAGGATATATCCGAAGAACCAAATCTTCCTTTCTTATGTACAGCACAGGGTGAAATATTGTATATGTATATTTTGTTGTAATGTTAAAAAATTTAAAAAAAAATACATTAAAAAATTATGTATAGTATTATTTTATTCTTTGGCATATTTCTCATTTGAGTGAATTTTTTTTAGTAGATTGCTGTCGTTTAAAAGGTCATGAAATTTTTCACAAGAATTTGTTAAATTATATTTCACACATAAAATGGCTTTCAAAGTCTCAACACTTATTGTGATTTTTCTGATGTCCACACTTTATTTATCGTAGAAAAAACACGTTCAGTCGCAGCATTAATTCCTGGTAAGGACAGCATGTATTCCACAATTTTTAGTGCATTATTGTATGGAACATGGTTTGTTTCAAAATGATGAAATATTTCTAACCATTTGTTCTCTATTGTGATTTTTGCTGATGCCCAAGATTTAACCTTTTCCTTATCAATATATTTTCTTAATAATGATACCTCATTAAAAAGATCATTTTTGGAAATATTAATATATGGGAAATTTTGAGTAATATGATCGAATGATTTTTGCACATCATTCCAATTAAGTTCTTGTTTTAATGTAACCCAATGAAAATGTTCAATATCATTGTAATGTACCGTCCACTCTTCTAAATAATCTATGCAATTACTATGGAACTTTTTAACGTGATTCATGATATCTGCACGATTTATTGCACCGTGTTCCTCTAGCTGGCTTATACTATTACGGATAGTTAATGGAAGAAAATTATTTTCTAACCGCTCTTGACACTGAAATTTTAAATTATTCACTTCATTTGCTACTTCGATTACCAAAATTTTGTCACCTTCAATAAGTTTTATAGCATTTTGAAAAAGAGCTGCTTGATTGTGTACAAACTCTAGCCAAATTTTTTAAGATTCTTTTTCAAAAAACTTTTCTAAAATTCTAGGACATTTATCCTGTGATAGAAAGTAGGATTTCAAAGGATTGTATATTTTCAAAATTCTTTCAACAGCTGGAAAAAGAGCTAACCAGCACTTTTTACTGTATCCAAGTATTTTCTGATATTCGACTTCCGCAGTTTCACAAAATTCTTTAAGCATTTCAATGCACAGTGTATATATAGAAATAAGAATATATTTTAATAACAATATTTTCCACATCTATGGGCAACAAGTCAGCAGCTGTTTAAATGGCGTTATGTATTATGTGCGCTGCACAACCAACACCGATAATGTTTTCATTAAGGTTTTTGTTTAATTTATAAAAAATATTATTTGTACCTCTTCTCGCTTTTCCTCCAAAATTTGCGTTCATGTTGTCTGCACAATATGCAATCATTTTATGTTTTAAATTGTTTTTCCCCCAAAATATTAATAATGGAACTGAAAATTATTTCAGAAGTTTTGCCGGGCAAAGAAACGAAATCTAAAATTCTAATTTTTATTCCAGTTTCCGAATCAAAAAATCTAATAATGGTTGGAAATAACTTTATATCCTTATGATTAGATGAGTCAGAATATATGGATATAAAATTATTTTTTTCTAGATTTTTGTTTAATTCTGAAAATGCATACGGGGAAAGCACATTACACACAATTACCTCAGATTTTGTTTTAGCCCAGGCAAATTTTTTGTTGAATAACTTTTTGACAACTTGTGATGTACAGTCCATAGATTTGAAGGAATGATTGTGATCATTAATAGCATGAAAAGACATAAGTCCTTCTGCTAATGCTAATTTCTTTTCTTCATCTCCATGTTGTTTTCCCAAAAAATTCCTGTATTTTGGAGGAAGATGCAGCCGTATTTAAATATCTTTTATGTTTGTGTGTCTCCAAGTGCTTTGAAATATCATTCTTCCCGCCGTGCGAAATAGAAAATTCACCATTACATTTCTCACATTTTACCATGTAATCGCTTTTGGTTTTTTTAATAAAAGGAAATTCACTTCTTAGATCATCGTTGAATTTGCATCCTCTTTTCTTACTCATTATGTTAAAAATCTAAAAGAAATAATTTAAAATTATATTATAAATTATTATATACATATTGCTTAAAAATACAGTAAGTAGGTACATAATTACACGAACATATTTTATTGTTACTTTATAAATTAAATTAATTTGATTGTTATAAAGTAACTATATTTTAAAAAATATTTTAATTTTAATCCTATATTTCTTTCTAAATAATAAGAATACTAACTTGTATTATTTTTCCTCTGAATTTGCCGTAACATAAGTCGTAAGTGTCACTTTCAAGGCCGCCACTATAAAATATAAATAATACAAGTACTGTCAGCTAAATTCAAGAAAATGTATGTATTTATGAAATAAATAAATAACTTTCCTAAATTATTTGAATAGCTTATTTGTTGACATCAGCAAAGCACTAGCACACAGTATGATGTGTATCGCCTAAGAGATAGTTACAAAATGTTTTCGTCGTTGCCAATGCCAAAAAATGCCATTGTTCAATAAGTCCAAACAATGGTGGTCGAATTCTAACAACTGATCAACAATGCAAACTTTGATAATCAGTTCTCGATAACCAGTTCTCAACAATTATTTATTATTATTAAAGTTTAACATTATAAAATTAACAAAAATAATATAAAACTCATATCCTGGCAAAATAGCCACATGGCCGCCGAAAACCATATATTCCCACCATTCCCTAGCTTGTCGTGCATTCTTTCCACAAACTGGGACTTTTTAAAAACGCTGCAGGACATGGAACAAATTGTTAAAAATCGGGACTGTCCCACCAAAAGTGGAACGTCTGGTCACCTTGCACTAGGCCCAAAACAAGATGCAGGGGTGGCACACTCTAGGTAGGTAGGTAGGTAGGGGGATGGAGAGAGATAGGGAAAAATACAGTAGGTAGGTAGGTAGAGAAATAAAGAGAGAGGGAAAAATACAATATGTAGGTAGTTAGGTAGCTAGAGGGATAAAGAGAGGGGGGGAAATGCAGTAGATAGGTAGGTAGAGAGATAGAGGGAAAAATACAGTAGGTAGGTAGGTAGAGGGATAGAGAGACAGGAAGGTAGGTAGAGGGAGAGAGGAAGAAATACAGTAGGTAGGTAGGTTGGGGGTTATACAGTGGTTGTATGTACGTGTTTTTGTGTGCAGGTGTAGATCTACACACAGATTGGTTGGCCATTTAACCAGACTGGGCCACAGCAACGCGTGGCCAGGTACAGCTACTTATAGAATAAATAGGCTACCTAGAATCAAAAGAAAAAGGAAAAATTGTAAAAAGTAAGCCAACAGTTGGGACAAGCCAAAAAAAATATATTGTTTTAAGTTATCTTTACCAATATTATGAGCTTCTGATGAGAAATTTTCTTTCATTTTTTTTTTTTTTTGCTTGGAGGCAAACCCCACCCCCACCCCATTTTTTTTGAGACGCCAGACTAGGTGCATTCAAAGCCAGACTGCACCAAGGAAGAAGTTGGAGGCACCCGAATGCGGGCTGAGCTGGCCATTTCAGAGCCTGTTCGCCAAACTCAAAACAAAAAAATTAGGTATCCGTACTGCCGGACCTCACTTATATCACATTTTCGAAGCCGCAGGGGATGACAAATCACTTCTGGTATCTTGGTTAAATAGTTGTAGGGATCAGCCCAGGCAGTCTTAGGAATCACTCAAGAAGTTCCGTTGTTTACAGCATTTATTTATTTATTTAAGAAGTGGGGGGGGGGGGAAATGATCGTACCTTGACTAGTAGTACACCAGATTCTTCTGAGCTTTGTTTTCAGTCGCCTCCTCCTGTTGTATCTCCCACCCGTTGACAGGGAATTCGCTCCGATGCAGTGGCGTAGCGTGGGTTGTCAGCACCCGGGGCAAGGCAAGTAATTTGCGCCCCCTAACCCGTGGATTTTAGCACTCGAGTCTCTTCCACTAGATTAGTTAAAGAAACCCTTACCCCCTAAGCACATGTATTGTTTGTTATGAAAATATTGATGTAATTAAAGTAAAATGCATCTAAATATAAGTTTATTTTCAAACACTTTATTGAGTGCGAACATGCATTACACATTCTCCACATTTTCAGCAGGTCTATGAATACAAATCTACAAATGTAGTAACCTAGCATGGGCCATTATATTATATGTCGTCTCACAACCATCGTAAACGACAAAAAATATCAAGAACAAAAACTAAACATCAAAATGGAACCATACCCTGGAGATGATCCAAGACTGGGCTAGATGGAGCCAACTTCCTCAATCCTGTACCTCTAATTGTAATTCTTTAATAGAAGTGCAAGATATCAATCTGTATATAATATACAGATTAATTTAAATTCGCCTGCTTTTAATTAGCGCAAATTTTTCAATAACGGAATTGAAATCTACATTAAAGTCTCTCTCAATGGACAGTATTGCTAGATTACTCAGTCTTTCTTGGCTCATTGTAGATCTCTGATATGTTTTAATTAGTTTAAGTTTTGAGAAACTTCTTTCACAACTCGCTGTAGAAACAGTGATAGTAAGAAAGATTCTTAATGTGACAACAAAGTTAGTTAAACTTTCTTGCAGCTTCCACTTATACACCCAGCGAAGCAAATCTAAAGCTGACCAGTTTGCAACCTGCTCATCAGGATTGACCTCCTTATACAAGATAATGTGGTGCCGAAGTCGAGTTATTTCGGTGAGCATAGATGCAGCATTCAATTCCGTGTACTGAGCACACGTGTGCTGAATTTGTTTCTTAATAAAATCATCTTTTTTAGTATCCAACAATGTTTGGATTTGCAAAAAAGCAAATCGCTGGTGCAGCGTATTCATCTGCGTAGTACGTTTTTTAATTTCTGCCTGAAGCTGATCAATTGCTTCCAGTTGTTCTCTGCTTGTTTCCTGTATTAAGGTCAAGCCAGCATCGCAACTGTTCTCACCATCCATCTTCTTGCGTCTTCCAACTCTTCTTTCTGTAGGTATGCAATAGGTTTTGCATACCTGCAGAGCTTTCTCAGTTGCCTTTGACACTAGACTATCCCGTTTTTCATGACAAAATAAAGTCAATGCTTTTAACTTTTGCACGCATTGATCAAGCGCAAGTCCTTCTTGCTGCAGGTAGATCTGAGTATCATTTACTTCGGTTAGTACTGGGTTCCAAAAATGCAAGAAAGAGAAAAAAACATATGTCATTATGCAAACTAAAAGACTTCCTGCATCACCCCTGGTTTCAGAGGTTTCTTCCGGCCCATCTCTCAACGCTTCCAAAGCGTCTATTATTTTCTCAGTGTGTTCAGCAAGTACGCATACCGCTTCCTGCGTTGAACTCCATCTTGTGTTACACGATCGCTTTACACGAATTGGTACATGTTTCTTAAGGATATCCCACCTGTGGGTGGAGCTTGAGAAAAATGAATACACCTTTTCCACAGTGCCAAAGAAAGTAACAGACTTTGTCCCAACACCAACTGCATGCATCCCAGCAAGATTGAGCGAGTGATTGTTACATGGCACAAACATTGCTTTGGGATTCATATCCAAAATACGTTTTTGTACACCACTAATGTGTCCAGCCATAGTCGCAGCATTGTCGTATCCCTGGCCGTAGCAATGCTCTAGTTTAAGGCCATCAGCTTGGAACTTGTCACAAATTTGTTTTGTAATGACATCAGCTGATTTCCCATATAACTGAATAAAGTCAATGAAAGACTCTGTCACATGGACTCCTGAATCTTCAATATGCACATATCGAATCACTTGGGACATTTGGTCAGTGTGTGAAATATCAGGAGTGCTATCAAACATTATAGCAAAATACTTGGCCTTTATGATATTTTGAAAGATGACTGTTCGAATGTGATCGCCGATCAGGCTAATAAACTCATTCTGGCTCTGTGGAGAGAGATAGGACACAATGTAACCATCTGTGCGTTGTACTCTGTGAAGATGTTGTTTGGCAACTGGGTCATATTTGGCGAGTAACTTGAAAGTTTCTAAGAAATTTCCACAATTACCATCTGTATTTAAATCTTCAGAGTGATCACGTAAGGGTAAGGTTTGCCTGGCTAGATACAGAACACAATCAAGTATTCTGAGTAAGATTGCCTTCCATTTTTCAAATGACCTCTGTTGTGCAAGCTGGGCAGCAGCATCAATAGTCTCCTGTTTATGCAGCTGCATTTCTAATTCTTTCCATATTGTAAATGCACTCAAGTGATATGAACTGCGCTCATGCTCTAGTAATATAGGGCTTAACTTTCTCCATGCATTAAATCCACTTGACTTTCCAAATGAACTTTTCCCTTTAGCCTTCTGAAAAAGCATGCAAGGAAAGCAATATGCAGCATTGTTTACAGGAGAAAACACCAACCATGTCCTTAACATAGTCTCACCATTGTCCAAATGTATGTAGAACCAATCCTTGGAAAATGACCTGCCATTACTGTCTCTTGGAAACCATGCATCCTTATTCTGCAGTTCCTCTGTCCCTCGCCTGACAAGTTCATTTTTCAAGGTTTCATCCATGGTTTCAGGCCAATAGCCAATATCAGTATAAACTTTTTGGTCAATATTTTCTGGCAGATTTGGTTGAGTATAAACATACTTAGATGAAACTGTCTCTGCTTCTAATGCAGGAACAGGAATGTCTACCGACACAGGATCAGGATTATGAGTCTCCTGTGGTGCTGCTGATGGTCCTGCTGTAATTTCAGCAGTACTCACCAAAAACCGGTGAAGGCTTCCAGCTAACTTAGCTTGTTGCTCTGTCTCTATCTTTCTCCTTTTCCTGCCTTGTGCACCAGATTCTTTTTTGTATGGCATGATATAGGTGTAGTATTCTGCTAAAATTCTAAAAAAAGAAAAAAAAAGAAAATCACTTTCTTGCCTTGCTGCACTTTTAGCACCCCTTCATTGTACAACCATTTCTTTACTCTTAACATAATGTTTATTCACCTTCATGCCTATTGCCTTACTCTTTCAGCAAAATAAATAAATAAATTAAAGGTTGCTAGACCCACTGGCTTACATCAACTTATGTTGAGCTGGAGCAGCTACATATGGATCGAAATCTGTCTCGTCACTGTTGAACCAACCAAACCTCAATCCATCTGGTCAGCTCAACATGCCAGTCTTTATTTATTTATTTATTTTTCATATTTATAACCCGCACCCATCTCACCACAAGGGACTCGGGGCGGCGTACAGAAAATTAAATCAATTACATACAAATACAGAGATAATTAAGGGCCTGTGTTAACACCATTTTAAAGTCCTCATTTGAACTGGCGATGTTGGGGTTGCGCAAGGTCGGCTAGTTGGAAGAGGTGCGTCTTAAGACACTTGCGGAAGAGGCGGAGGTCAGCAATGGTACGGAGTTCAGGGGGTAGGTTGTTCCAAAGGGCTGGTCCTGCCACAGAGAAGGCTCTCCCCCTGGGCGCCGCCAATCGGCATTGTCCGATCGACGGCACCCTGAGGAGACCCTCTCTGTGAGTGCGTATCGGTCCAAGGGATGTATGGGGCAGGAGGCGGTCTTGCATGTAACTAGGTCCCGAGCCATGGAGCGTTTTGAAGATGATCGTTAGGACCTTGAAGCGTACCCGAAAGACCACAGGAAGCCAGTGGAGCTCGCGTAGGACAGGTGTTATATGGGAGTATTTATCCGTAATTTATCCCGTAATTATCCGCGCGGCCGCATTCTGGACTAACTGTAGTCTTTGGATGCACCTCAAGGGAAGCCCCATGTAGAGAGCATTGCAATAGTCAAGTCGAGACGTGACGAGTGCTTGAGTGACTGTCCGTAAGGCTCCCCGGTCCAGTAAGGGACGCAATTGGCGTATCAGGCGTACCTGAAGGAACGTCCCCCTGGCCACGGCTGCCACATGGTCCTCCATAGTCAGCCGGGAGTCCAGGAGGACACCCAAATTGCGCGCCCTCTCCACGGGGGCCGGTGTTTCGCCCCCAATGGCCAGAGTTGGAATGATCTGGCTGAAACGGGGTGCCGGAAGCCACAGCCACTCAGTCTTGGACGGGTTGAGCTTGAGTTTGTTACTACCCATCGAGATCCGAACGGCCTCCAAACACCGGGACATAACATCAGCGACATCATTGGGGTGGTCTGGGGTGGATATGTACAGCTGAGTATCATCAGCGTACAGATGATATCCCACCCTGAAATCACGGATGATCTCACCCAGCGGCTTCATATATGTGTTAAACAGTAGGGGCGAGACTCCTGGGGCACCCCACATATGAGGGGTCTCGAAGTCGATCTCTGCCCCCCTGTCAACACATATTGTGACCGACCAGAGAGGTAGGACGCGAACCACCGCAAAACGGTGCCTCCCAGCCCCAACCCTTCCAGTCGGCGCAGTAGGATACCATGGTCGATAGTATCAAAAGCCGCTGAGAGGTCTAACAGGACAAGGATAGAGGAAAATCCTCTATCCCGTGCCCTCCAGAGGTCATCAACCAACGCGACCAATGCAGTCTCTGTGCTGTGCCCGGGTCGGAAGCCGGACTGGCACGGGTCTAGATAGTCAACTTCATCCAAGTGTCGCGGAAACTGTTGGGCTACCACACTCTCAACAACCTTCACTAGAAAGTGAAGGTTGGAGACGCGACGAAAGTTTTCTAATAATGCTGGGTCCAGGGACGGCTTCTTGAGGAGGGGCCTCACTACCGCCTCTTTCAAGACGGCAGGCAAGGACCCCTCACTCAAAGATGCGTTGACAATGCCTTGGAGCCAGCCTCGTGTCGTCTCCCAGGCTTCCAGTATAAGCCAGAAGGGACACGGGTCCAATAAACATGTGGTGGCCCTGAGTCTCTTTGACAACTTGTCCATATCTTTGGTAGTAACAAAATCAAACTCCTCCCATAAAGGTGCCACAAGACCTGCCCCGGCCTTCTCGACCGAACTATTGATGATGGAGGATAACTCCCTCCGAATCCAAGTGATTTTCTCCTGCAGATAAATCCCAAATTCCTCTGCTCGACCCTGTAAAGGGGCTTCCCGCGGCCTCTGTAGGAGGAGGGAGCGGGTAACCTTGAACAGGGCGGCAGGGCGGTTGTCTGCGGATGCAATAAGAGTGGCACAGTACTCACGTTTGGCCAGCCTTATCGCCACTAAGTAAGTCCTAATGTGGTCTCTTACTAGTGTTCGGTCGATTTCAGAGTGAGATGATCGCCATCTGCTCTCTAGACGTCTCCTGCGGCGTTTCATCCCTCTGAGCTCCTCGGTAAACCAAGGGGCCCAGGTGGTACGTCGCCACAAGAGAGGCCGCAAGGGTGCGACTCGGTCCAAGGCTCCCGCGGCCGCACTTAACCATGCGGTCACTAAGTCCTCAGCCGAGTCGCGGAGCAAGTCCACCGGAATTGGCCCAAGCTACTTCTGGAACCTTAATGGGTCCATCAGGAGCCTGGGGCGGAACCATATAGGAATGTCTGGTTCCGCCTCCTCACAGTGAGGTGTAGCGATTGGAAAGTCGAGCCAAAGGAGAGCGTGATCTGTCCATGACAAGGGTGTGATGACTAAATCCCCTATTCCCAGATCACTACTCCACTGACCCAAGACAAAGATGAGATCCAGGGTGTGTCCGCTCTCATGAGTAGGGTTGTCTGAAGGACTGTGGTCTCCTTTGGCTCAAGACCTTCCTTAACCATGATCGCCACTCCCCCACCCCTCCCTAGGGCCCTGGGCTGATGGAAGGCCCGGTAACCTGGTGGGCACATTTCTACGAGGGGATGCCCTCCCTCGTGGCCCAACCAGGTTTCCGTAATGCCTACCAGGTCCGGGTCCCCCTCTGACACAAGATCATGTATGAGAGGGGCTTTTTGAACCACGGACCTGGCGTTGCATAGCATCAGTCCAAGGTCCTGGGTCTGTGGTTCTTGCTCACCTAGCTTGCGATGGGGATGAGGGGAGTTGGAGCGCGTGACCACCTGTAGACATCGGCCACGATCCTCCAACTGATGGCGACCATCCCCTCTCCCACCACCCCTGCCCCTCCCCAAGACCGTATTGATGACAAATACCTCAGCGGGAACGACCCCCCCTTCACCCCCCTCCGTCTCTTTACTTCCGCTTTTTACCGGCCTTCTCTCATGACGTTCCCCTATTTGGTTCTCCCACCCCCCCTCCCTGGGGCCCCCTAGAAGTCGAATTAGAAATTTGCACAGGAATCCCCTGAGCTTGCGCTTCGTCCACCTCATAGGATTAATTAATCCATCTTGACCTGCAGACCGGGAACATCCCAAAGAAACTTCAGTTTTGGAGATGCTCTGCTAGCACTACACAGCCAGCCCACTGAGCCCAGTACTACTCCAGTCAGTCCTGACTCCTGTCACTCGTGACTCCTACCTTTTTTTTCACCGGCTGTCCTGGACCCGATCACAGCAGTCAGCAGGCTAGGTTTTCTCCTCCAGGTCCTCCTAGGTTTTCCTCCTGCAGCGTCTGTCACCATTGGCTCCCTCTCTCCTCTCTGGCCTGTGTCACCTGCCGCCGCTGCCAGCTTCTTCTTGCTGCTGCCTGGTCTGGTCTGGTGTGGTTCTCTCCCGCGCTCAGCGCTGCGCGGCCGCTGCACTGTCCCTCCCCCAGATAGTCCCTCGCTCTCTCTTCGCACGCACCGCACGCCTGGCACTCCCCCCCCTCCACAGTGGGCGGCGACCCGGCGGCTCGGATTCGCACAGCCAGCACTGCAGAGAGTGAGTGAGCCAGGCAGGGACAGAGAGCTGCGAGTGCGAGCGCGCCCCCCCAGATGTTGCGCCCGGGCCCCCCTGCACCCCCCACACTACGCCTCTGCTCCGATGCTCTGTTATTCGTGTGAGATGCCCGACTTGCTAGTTGGAAACACTGCACGGGGCCTGTAACTCCGACGCTCCGGGTTTTTTTTCCCCGGCCGAACGCGGCTTTCCCACGGCACGTCTCCGTTCAACAACAGGGCGAAGAGCCCGCTTGCCGAAACTCCCGCGCTTTCCCTCTCCGCCCAGGCGACAGGCGTTCCCCGACCGTTGCCCTCCGCACCACGTGACCAACAGTTTCTCGCGCCGGAATTCCTCCCCGCCCCTCATCTCTAGGGGTAACCGTCGTCTCGCGATACCTTTTGTGATCTCGCTCGTCCGAGCGCTCCGCCTCTCGCGAGATTCCCCCCGACAAGATGGCAGCGCGGTCGAGGTGTTGAGAGCGGAGCGGCGAGCGGAGGAGGAGGAGGCGGCGGCGGCGAAACCGCTCGGCTGGATTCAGAGGTTCTCCGCTCGCGGAGTGTCCCCGGCTGGGGGAATGCCGACGGGACGGGACTCGCCGCCGCGGCTCTGAGCGCCCCGAGCCTTCCGCAGCTTTTGCAGCGCCGTGTCTCCCCATCGTGGCCCCCCAACGCCCGGGGCCGCCGCTGGCGATGACCGGAGAGAAGCTGCGCTCGCTGCGCAAGGATCACAAGCCCAACAAGGAGGACGGGGACCTGCTGGGGCCCGGCGAGGAGGAAGCGGCGGCCGCGCCTGGCGGAGGCGCTTTCACAAGCGCGCGGGCGGGAAGCGGCAAAGGCGGCCGCGGCTCGACCCACCGCATCTTCAGCAACCATCACCGGCTGCCGCTGAAAGGAGGATCCGGCGGAGGCTCTTCCCTCGCCGTCTCCACCCCCGAGCCCATCAAGGCCCCCAGCCCGCAGTTCCCCGTGCACGAGTGCGTCTTCAAGGGGGATGTGAGGAGGTTGTCGGCGCTCATCCGCACGCAGGGCATCATCGGCCTCAAGGATAATCACGGTAAGGGGTCATCCTTGCCCTTTGATCCGTTTCCCCCTTGAAGGCCGCCTTCATACGACCCGTGCCTTTGGGGAAGAGGCTCCGTCTTTGATTCCCCTGGTTGGTTTGATTCCCCTGGTAGGAATTCTGCCTGTCCCTAATCTTCAGTTCTCCATCTCCATTAAGAAATCAGGTGTCTGTCCTTGCTTTATTTGGCAGTTATAAATTACAACTCTCTCTTAAGGGGGGACCCTCTTCTCTGCTGTCCTGAATAATCAAATATAACTAATTCCTTCCAAGCCCTGCAAATGCTCCCACACGCTTCCTGTTATTTTGCCCGCAAGCGTTCCACTTTTTTCAGATGGGGAGCTAGTACTTGGACCGGATTTTTTTATTTTATTTTATCTCTTATTGAAAATTATGCTGCTGAATTTTGATCTTGAGGATTTCCAAACAGAACCTTCTTAGAAACCTAATCTTTTAATTCAGGTTGGTCCTGGGTGGTGTTTCAGATCACGACCCGTTTACGGGCTATTTTAAAAGTTGAAAATGTTATTTAGTTGAAAGGATTCTTTCTGAAAAAAATACGTTTGTGACTGTGACTTTTGAAGAAGTAAAATTCTTGTTGAAAACTCCCAACACAACAACGTTGATTTAGTATTTTTCTTCTTTTAAAAAAAATATCGTTTTATGAGCCCTCCCTTCCCTAACTCTTTACATTTATGTATGTTATATTCTGTTGATGGAAATCAATTAATTACCTAATTAGTGCTTGAAATAATTAAATGCCTCAAGTCCAAAGAGAATGTACTAATCAGAAATGTAGGTTTAATAACTAAGCCTTTGTCATTCTCTTCTACAATATGTTGTTGTTGTTTTTACTGATCTTAAAGGAGAATATTTGTAGTTCAGGGTTGAAATGAGGGGTGATGATATTACCTAGTTTGGGTAATGAAATGTCTGCAAGAAAATCAAGCCGGGAAAGTACCAAGGACCACTGATCATTATGAGGGTAACTTTGCCAGTTTCTTTTTACAGTTTTTCTCCATTAGTACAAATATCCTTTGTAATTCATCTCTGCCTAGTGTTAAAATGAAGTGTATCTGAGTAAATGGCAGACTTGCCAGCTGCTTTCTTAAATACTAATCATGAATAAATTCATAACAAGTATTTGTGTTAGCAATATGTAAACTTTTCAAAGGAAATGCTGCCCTTCTTGTAAGAGAATAGGAATGCAACCCTTCTGGAAAAAAAGAAAACCTTATCCCTTCAGATATGTGTCAGTGTTACTTTTTGTTATGTTTTCCCAACATAGTGATGCCACCTTTCTTTTTCGCCTCTGGTCAAGTGCTATGTTAACTACTTTTTAAGATAATGATGCTGTCTTAAGAACCATGCTACATTTTTAATAACAAGCATTAAAAGTAAGTTGATCCTATAAACATTAATATTAATCTAATAGTAGACAATATATGTAGCTCAGTGTTGAACTGTGACATTCTTGGTGTTCTTTGACCATGCTTGCTTGCTTGGAGACATTTCATTAGCTAACTAAGTAACATCAGAGCAAATGGATATGGGGTTTGCTCAGATATATTAGTAGCTAGTAGACTACTATCTATAAACTATCCTTCAGTTAGGCTACTGATAATTTTTGCTCAGATTCAGATTCAAAGAAAATTTATTTAGAATATACAAATATATATTGAACCTCTTAGCACATAAATTAAGGTTGTACACAACATTTTCCTTGAGAGACCTGGGAAAGATGGTTCCACATGGCCCGCAGGTGTCTTGCAAAGGGTCAGGTGGGCAGGCCTCAGCAGCAGCAAGGGCAAAAAAACAGCAAAGGTCAACTGTAGCAGCAAAGCACAAGGCAGGAGCTTTGGAGTGCAGGAAGGTAAGGGCATTTGTACAGCTTGGACAGCTGAGGTTTCTTGGGATGGCTGCAGTTTTGCACCACACTACTGGCTCTTCTCAAAATGGCTGTGGTTTTGTGTTGCATTACTGGGATAAACTGACCTTCCCAAATTGGCCTGCAGATTTGCACTATTCTATTGGGCTTCTGAGTATGTAGCTGCAGCTTCATACCAGGCTGCACTGCTGGGATGGCTGAAGCTTCCAGGGTTGGCTGCAGCTTCATACTACGTTGTGGCTCAGGGGCTTCTTGTAGCCCTAGAGTTGTTGCATGCTAAGAAGCCCCTCAATTGCAGCATTTCAAGCAGCCCCAAATCACACAGTGCCAGGGCTGCTTGCTGCCCCACAGGTAAGAGTGCTGGGTAGCCAAAAGGGCAGAGATAGGGGGAATGGGCAGTTGTGGGAAGTTGAAAGGAAGGCAGTCCCTTACCTTGGAAGAATTGAGGCTCAGGGCTGAGAAGAACCAAGCCAGAATGCCTCAGATTGATATGGGTTCTTGGCTAATAACTGATGGAATTTGATTAATGACAACGGAGAGAGCCGTCACTAAACAATACAGTCATGTGACATAGCACTTTACAGCTATATCGCTTAGCAATGGAAATACCATTCCCAATTACCATCATGACTCAAAGATTATCCGCATAACTCACAAACCATCTGACAGGTTTTAAGCAGAGACTGCAAATTAGGAAGGAATAGGTATTAAATGGCACGTGGCTCATAGATCCTCTTCTGCCCACCTTCCATAACCCTAAATTAAATTTATTTGAAGACGTATATGCTGTATTCCAAATTACATATCTCTAGTATGTACTATACCTGATAGACATTTTTAATTACCTATAACAATTGTGGGTGAAAGTAGACAACCTTTAACACTCCCAACTTGCTAAATTACAATTCTTAACAGCTCAGGGCAGCATACTGAAGAATGCTGCCACTTGTAATTTAGCAAATAATTGGAAGGCCACAGTTTTCTACCACCTGGTAAAGAAATCATAATTGTCTCCTATGTGTTCAAACATCAGCAGTGTCAAAATACTCTAGGTTTTAAGGTTATCAGTAATATATTTGTTCTGGTTGAATTCTGGCAACTGCCTAGACTAGGGGTCCCCAACCTCCAGTCCATGGACTGGCACCAGGCTGCAGCATGCCAGAAACGGGCTGTGCAAACAAAGCCCCATCCACAGGATGCAGGGAGCATGCAAAACCATGCCCCCTCGGGTCCATGAAAAAACTTCTCTCCACAGAACTGGGCCCGGGAGTCCAAAATGTTGTGGGGCCACTGGCCTGAACAACCGCTTTCAGTTTTCTTGATAAACCTTTTTGGAAGTGGTTTGCTGTTGCCTCCTTCCTAGGTGCTGCGAAAGACTGATAGGCCCAAGGTCACCCAGCTGGCTTTGTGTCCAAGGCAGGATCATAACTAACAATGTCCCGGTTTTTAGCCTGGTTCTTTAACCATTACACCAAGTTGGCTGTCAGAAGTTTCATCAGTCAGTATTCAAGGGATAAAGCAATTATTCCTTCTCGTGCCTTTTTAAAAATGTTTTTTTGCAATGCAGATATGAACAAGAATAGAATTAACACCACTTTTTAAGACTTTTTAAAGACTTAAAACATTTGTGTTTTGTATGATTGCAATGTGTGAAAATACAAAGCCAAGGCAATGATACATTAGAACAGGGGTATCAAACTTGATTTCATTGAGGGCTGCATCAGGGTCATGTTTTACCTCGGGGGGCCAGGGTGGGCATGGCCAGCTCAACGTCACTCGTGTTGGGAGCACCTGTGTGGCCTGAGCACTCTGCCAGTGAAAACGGGCTCCGAAGCCCGTTTTCGGCTGCAACTGCCTCCTGCAATCCTCTGCCAGCAAATACAGAGCTCGAGAGGGCTGCTGGCAGATGTACTGCGGGCTGGTCCTTTGCTGTGGCTCCGTGGGCGAGATCTAAGCAACCCGCGGGCCAGATCCGGCCCCCAGGCCTTGTGTTTGACACCCCTGCATTAGAGGAAACACTGTACTGTTTTCTTTTAGTTAATGCTGCACAGAACTTTGCATCTGAAAAGTTCATTAGAAATTTTTAGTAGAATGTAAGCCCAGTCCTTAATGCATGCTTAACATCATGCATATTGATACTTACTGAGATAATTAAGGTTGCCAACTTGAAGCATATTTTAATATGCTAAATTACTTGTATATCTTCCTTTTGGGGGTAAACAAAACAAAATTAAATCTGGAAAGAGAGATGCAGTTATTCAGCCTTGCAATAATAAATACTTTAAAATTGCAGGCTTAAATCCAGGCTATACATTTATAAACCTGTAGCAACAAGGATTGTAACATTATAGTGAAATACCTTCACTTTGCATGGATTTTTCACATGCTGAGTGTCCGTACTAAAAATGTAATTTTTGCGTTTAACAATTTCAGTATATTTTTAAAAGGCATTGGAGATATTTTTCTCCAGGTTTGTCTTCAGTAAAGTTCATAGTGTTTTATTGGATTTCAACAAAATGAGTAAGAGTTTACTTCTGAGTTGCTGAATTCTCCAATTAAAATGCAACCTTTATAATCTGATGGCAGGCTTGTTCATATATTAAAACAGGTCTTCGTGTAGCCACAGGCATCGTTTTGTACAGTATATCTTTACAAGTAATAGTGCAAAGAGACTTCATCACTTGATTAGATATGGTAGATGGAGCAAAAGGAGTATTGAGAAGGAAGAATATAAAGCAGCGAACTTTCTATGAATAAAAATCTACTTTGTATGATACAAAGTATTGGAGATACTTCCAATTTATCAGATTAGTGATTCCAGCTAGTAAAGGTAATAGCTTAGTATAGTTTAACAAACATTGTATAACTGACATTTAATCTATTTCCAACTTTCTATATACCATTTTGTTACAGAACTCAGAAAGGAACAAGTCTGCTAACTGCATCAAAAATTATATTGTTGATTTATTTTGTGAATATTACTGTTCCAGTTGTGGTAACACGTATTGCTTAGTCTTACGTCCCGTTCCTCCCCCCCTGTGATTTTTCAGCTTTTTCTTCCTTTTTTCCTTTCTTTCTTTCCCTATCCCCCTCAGTCATAAAAACCAATGTTGATTTTCTCTTGAACCTAATTCTTTCCTGTTGTATCACAATTACAGAAAACAGCATATCTTTTCATGTAATTTTTAATTGTTATGCATAGTTCTTACTTAACAACTCATTGCTTCGGGAATGTTCAAAGTTGTGTCTGATCCCACAAAAGCTGCTTACAACCCAGTTCTGGAATTTTGATAGCTGCACATACCCCCAATGGTTATATGGCCACATTTCAGGTGCTTGGCATACAGTTCATATTTATAGCCTGTTCCACTGTTCTGCAATCGCATGACCATGACTTAGCGAATCATCATCTGGTTTTTTTGCAGGTTTCCAGCCTTTTTAGTTGGTTTCTGGAAAAATAAAGATATGGGAATAAATTAATTTGTTTAACGGTTGTGATGTTTACTTAACAGCCGCTGCAAAAAAGTTACATTGGGTCCAGTCAAGTGGGTGTCTTGACTTATGACAGAAATGCCAGGCTCCATTACAGTCCTAAATCAAGTACTAACGTATTACACTTTCTTTATTTTCACTTTATTTAAAACATTTCTTTGTTTCATGGAGGTTTGTGTAGCAAGCTATAGCTTAATTTCAGATTATTTTATTGTGCTCAGCCCAGTTTGTAAATCTGTATTGATTGAATGAATAAATACATAGTTTTGGAGGGAGATTGAATTGTGACTTAGATCTATTTATTGTGATAACACTAGAGACTTTCAGACCTCAATTTAGGATTTAGGCCAGATTTGTGTCTCTTTTCTTGGTACTTAGACATACATCACTTCATAGTGCTTTTACAGTCCTCTAAGTGGTTTACAGAGTTAGCATATTGCCCCCAACAATCTGGGTCCGCATTTTACCCACCTCGGAAGGATGGTGAGATTTGAACTGCCGAACTGCAGCTAGCAGTCAGCTGAAGTAGCCTGCAGTACTGTGCCACCTTAGTCCAGCAACTCTCCCCGCTCCCTCATTTTACAAGATTTCCTCTTGTAAATTCCTAACTATAAAAATAATACATAAATAATACATGGATAAATCATTTTATTAATTCTGTTTACTTGTATCAAATTAAAAATATTGTCTTGTTACATATATAAAATTAGGATAATTAATGGTAGCAGGTTGTTTAACTGCACTGAGTAATATTTCAGTTAATTTAACCATTTTTTTTCTTTACAGGGAATACTCCTTTACATCTTGCTGTAATGTTGGGGAATAAAGGTAAATATATGCAGATATGTCTATTTTTATGTTAATGTATTATCTACCAGTTAACCTCCAGAGACCAGATTTTTCTTCCCTTAGCTGCTAAAGCTTAGCCTATTTTGAATTTGCTTGAAGACTGTGCTAAAGCGAACAACAAAAGAATTACTGTCTATTGTTTTTCCTTCTACTCTCAACTACCGTATCTTTCAGAGTATAAGATGCTCCGAATTATAAGACGCACCTAGCTTTTGGGGAGGAAAACAAGAGAAAAATATCTGCCTCCCAGCAAGTTGCCTCCTTGCAACAAACAGCGAACAGTACAGACATTACACACTTTGTAATGTTACATTTCAGACTATACTTGTACAGATGCTGTTAAAATTGATGTGCTTTCTGGAAGCATAGTTATTCTATGCTATTTAAAAGAAGGTACTATAGCATTCGGCCTCTTCAGATCAAGCATTTATTTTAAAAAGCTTCTTCATTTTGTTAAGCTGTCTAGAACAATAATAAAGCAGTCTTTATTAATTAAAATAAGTCTAATAATTTGAACATTTTATAGGCATTTATAGTTATTGACTTATCCTTGCAGCAAACAGCCTGATTAGCACAAGAAAAAAAATATCTGCCTCCCAGCAATTTGCCACCGGGAGCAAACAGCAAGTTTCACTTTCAATTTCTCCCAATCATCAGCGGTTTCAGGCTGCAGGGGTTACTATACCTTATTGCAGCCTCCACAAGCCCCTATTTGCTGCAAGGAGGTAAATTGCTGGAAGGCAGAGGCCAAAGGGTTGGAGCTGGTGGGTGGGTGGGGCTACATTCAATTTATAAGACGCACCCAAATTGGACAGGGAAGGTGGGTCTTATACTCCGAAAATACTGTATGTTTAAAAAAATTTAAAGATAGCTATAGGCAGTGAGTAACAGAAGAATACTGAAAGTGAACATCTTCCTTTTCCATCAGTTATTTTCTATTAGGGAAAGGAAGTAGCAGCTATATGTCTTGGGTATGTTCATTCCACTCATAGAAATCTCCTGGTAAAGTGCAATGCTGCCTTGTTATGTTAATTAATAACTTTATGGCTGGGAAATGTTTTTTTTTAATTTTAATTTAATTTATATACCGCAACCTATCTCCCCGTGGGGACTCAGGGCGGTCCACAGGAAATTAAAAGCGGAAGTACAAACATATTAATAAGACAAACGTATAATAAATAAGACTACAGAATAAAATCTAATTAAATTTAGAGTGCCCTGTGCTAAAAATTCCCTAAAACCTTACCAACCCATTAAAATCCAATTAAAACAATTTAAAACTCAGTCTACGAAAATGGTCTCAGGGCTTATTGTTCTTTTTTATTAACTGCATTTTTATTGAGATGTTTCAGAAATATTCTTCCATGCTTTAAAAACCATAATCTATCCATAGAATCTGGATGTTCAGAGGTGGATAAACACCTCTGAATGAATTTGTTTATGTATGAACGAGAACTGTGACTGAAAAATAAAAGCACGTTTGGATACTCTAAGGCAGTACTTCTCACTTTTGGCAGATTTCAGGTGTGTGGTCTTCAACTTCCAGAGTTCTCCTGCCAATATTGCTGGTGGGGGACCTCTGGGAATTGAAGTTGAGAAACACTGCTCTAAGGCTAAGAGGCTAAGTGGTCACATCAGTACTTCTCCAAAAACTTTGCAACAATTAGGCAGAGAGGCTGTTTTATTTTATTACTCCAGAAATGGTACAAAAATAAATAGGATTTGGAAAAGTAGTGGCCCTTCTTGTGCCATTGATCCTACTATTAAAAACGTAGTTGGCAGTATCAGCCACATTCAGATTTTATAATAAAGGCATTTATGCTGAAAATTATAATTCAGTCATGCCATTCACTTTTATCTAAACTAAATCCACTTGGCTTCAGCTTTGTTATGCTTTGTTATGCTTGATGGAAATCACTGATATTAAACATTTTCAAATGTATTCTAATATGTGGCTGATTATTCTATAATTGAAGATTACACGTGCTTTAGATCTACTGATTTATTGAAAGAAGAAAATAAAAATCAAGACTATGCTATAACTTTACTTAAAATTACTGTGCAGATATATATAATTTTGTATAAGCAGGTAAATAAATTAATTTTCATATTTTTAGTAGACTTCTCTGTGCAGAAAATTTAAACCAAGCACTCAGTGGGCACTTTCATAGTTTCATGGCAATTGTTTCACTGATGTTTTGAATAGATTGATAAGTGTCCGTTTAGTTATTGGATCCATTGATAGAAAGCAATTTTATGTTGCCCCTACTGAATTTGTGTTTTGCTGGCCCATAAAATCAAGATAGTAGTACTAAACCAGGGGTCTGCAAAGTCGGCTCTTTTAAGACTGGTGAACTTCAAGTCCCAGAGTTCCCCAGCCAGCATAGCTGGCTGGGGAATTCTGGGAGTTGAAGTCCACCAGTCTTAAAAGAGCCGACTTTGCAGACCCCTGTACTAAACTATTCTACAAACTCCGAGTGACTGTACTTTACGAACATTAGGTTCAATCTCTCTATGTATTCATGCCTGTTGATCCCATTCTCTTTTAATCTTGGGACATAAATTGAGAATGAAATCTCTTTTAAATTGATTTGACTTCCTTGCTGATTTTGCAATAATTTCTAAAATTATGCTATATTCACTGCACTATTACAGGTTCTAGACCAGTGGTTCTCAACCTTCCCAATGCTGTGACCCTTTAATACAGTTCCTCATGTTGTGGTGACCCCTAGGTGTCTCGGTTCATAAGACCATCAAAAATATGTGTTTTCCGATGGTCTTAGGCAACCCTTGTGAAAGGGTCATTCGACCCTCAAAGGGGTCCCGAACCAATGTTTGAGAACCAATGTTCTAGACTTTTTCATATGTCAGTTCAACAACTGCTTCAAAAAAAGGTAGCTTATTCTATAGCTGGTCTCTGCATCACACATTATGTCAAAAGAATTGTATTCAGTTACTGACTATTGATTAAAAGTTATTTTATTCCTCAGACATTTCCATTATTAGACTATAGAATGGTTTTCTCTTCCCCATCCCTTCAAGGCAAGCGTGGTAACTTGTAAAGAAATTCTGAAGTTTTTATTTTTATACTGTTGACCTTAACATCAGAAAGTCTTCCAATCAGATTTAACCTTCCTAGTGGTAGAGTTATTGAGTTGGGTTAAGAAGAAACTGCCGTTTGCCCTATTGGAATCAATGGAAAAAGTTGATACAATGGAATGTAGTAGTCTGGATTCCCAGGAGGAAGTCCAGATTAGTACATTCCAACCGAGTTACTCAGGACAAAAGCTTTGATTCTGTTGGAACTAAAGCATAGCTAATTTCTTTTGATTCAGCCTACTGTGCTGGGAAATCCACACAGTATCTCTATATAGCTTGTACCAAAACAGTAACTCAGAATGATTCAGAAGCAAACAATATCCTCCGTTAATTTAACACATAGCTCCATTACAAGAAATTGGTTGTTTTTATTTCTGTGATTTGTTAATGGGAACGTAATATTTTCTTGTTTTATCTAATGTAATTTATTGCAGAATGTGCTCACTTGCTTTTGGCCCACAATGCTCCCGTAAAAGTGAAAAATGCTCAGGGATGGAGTCCTCTTGCAGAAGCCATCAGCTATGGAGATAGGCAAATGAGTAAGGAATTATTCTCTGGTTTTATGTAATAAACCTATTTAGCCTTTGAAGGAACAATACCTAAAGTATTGGGGAATTGAGATCTTACTGTAACTGTGAAGAAATCCAGAACAAAGTATGTGTTTGTGTGTACAGGTAGTCCTTAACTTATGACTTAGTGCAGTAGTGTCAATCTGGTAGCCTCTGGGTTAGATGCGTCACACACAGGCCATGCCCACCCCAGCTCCACGAGGGGGGAAAGGTCACATGACAACAATGTGACGCTGCGGGTTTGACACCTGTGAGTTAGTGAGTGTTTGAAGTTACAACAGACTTCCCAAAAATACTTGTAACCCGATTCCGAAATTCTAGTGAGCAGGACAGTTCCCTTCCCCATAGTCACATGACCTACATTCCCAATCTAAGCAGCCGTCCCGTATTTATGGCCATTTGCCACAACCTGCAGTCACATGACCACGATTTATGATGGTTTCACCAAATCCTGGTTTTGCCAAAACCAATTTTTGATTCTGGCAAAAATGTCCCTTAGCAAGCACGGGGTTCTCTTAACAACAACAACCTTTGATTAATATTCACTGCAAAAAAAAAAAGACCATTAAATTGGGTCATTAATTTAATGATTCACTTGTGATTATCACAACTTATGGCCAGAATGAGCAGGCTCCATTATGTTTGTAAGTTATAGCGGTATAGAAGTCCAATAAAATGAAAATGAAATGAAATGAAGTTGAGGGATACCTATATATCTAAATGTACATCCAGAGAAAGAGTTAATAAAGGTTATGTTAAAATTCAGAGTATTTTGACTTTTTATTTTTCAAGAAGTCAGGATAGTGGTGTGATTTATTCTGCTTCCAGATGATTTTCATGAAAGTGAGACTCTCTCTCCCCCATCCTCTCCCTCCCTCCCCTGTGTGTGTGTGTGTGTGTGTGTTAGTATGTGCTTCTTATATACAATTACAATTCCATGATTTATGGCTTATAGTGAATTTATTTAGTTACAGCACTCCTAAGGAAACTGAAGCAACAGTCTAGGGAAAGTGTTGAAGAAAAGCGGCCTCGATTATTAAAAGCCCTGAAAGAGGTAACTTAAATTAAATGAGGATTTTAATCGGAATGCTGTTGATTTTAATAAAAGAGTTTGGGTGCATTCATTTTCAAATACTTTTTATAGTATTACACCTATGCATACAAACCTGTTAGTAGCTCAAAATGGACTTTTTGATATGAAAGTTAGTGTTCCTAATTAATTCTTACATTTCTAAATATCATTTTGCTGTGCAGATTTTGGTGCGGATCTATAAGTGAATCATTATGTCGCAGTAGTATGGATCTTTAGAAAAAAACGTTGTGGGTGTACTTCTGTAGTTGTATTATACTTATGCCTGTAGGAAACATCAGGCACCGATAAAAACCTTGTTTAACCATTTAAAGCCTCAGGAGAAAATGCAAGTAATATGTTCTAAGTTAATTTGGCTTTGGTTTTGGTTGGATTATTCTAAATGTTAACGAACTACATATGCAGGCCTGTAACTGCTCCATCTCAGCCTATATAGTATTGTGGTCCTGTGAATAGTAATATAAAATTAAATCAGCTGTGGGAAAGCAGAAGCAATTTTGAACAGTGGTCTCTTGTAATCCTAACCACATGTGATTTGCACATCATAAAATGAAATATCTTTGTAACATAATAGGATAAGTAAAGTAATTACATTTTGGTGTGTGTGTTTGTATAACTTAATGTGTGTGTGTGTGTGTGTGTTTTCTTACAATGTATTAAGTTTTAATTGACAGTATTTCTCCAGCTAGGTGACTTTTATCTTGAACTTCACTGGGATTTTCAAAGTTGGGGTAAGTTTTTCTAAAATGCATATATAGAGTAATTGATGACATATCATCAGTTTGTTTATGATTCCTAGTGACTATATAGACTATGGAGAGATTTAAAAATGTAATTGTATTTCTCCAGAAAATAGTTTTTGCTTAGGAAGGTGCAAATCCTTAAAATACATTTTTATGTAACTTTATATGAGCATTTCATCACGTTTATATGAACCATGGTGGCGAAGTCATTAGAATGCAGTTTTGCAATTCTGACTGGCTCAAGGTTGACTCAGTCTTCCATCCTTCTGAGGTTAGTAAAATGAGGACTCAAATTATTGGGAGCAATATGCTCCCAAACAGCTTAGAGAATGCTATTAAACAGTATGGAACAGAGTATAGGTTTTAGTGCTATTGCTGTGCTTGTGAGGCATGTTAGATATAGATAATCCAAACTATTTGTACAATATGTTTAGAAAGTTATTGTATTTAATATTTTAACTATGTATGTAATATGTTTTAAAGATTATAATGCAGGGGTAATTCGTGTTGTCATGGTGGCATGTGAGATATCGGGACTTTCCCCCCCTCCCCCCCTTTGCTAAACCAGGCATGGGCGTGGCCAGCACATGGCACATCCATCCCGCGGGCTGCGAGTTTGAAAGCCCTGCTATAATGAATTATAAAACTGGTATAGCATTACACTAATAAACAAAAGCAGCACAAGTGTGATTCCTTGCTGAGGAACTCCTGTTCTGCCCTCATGTGCATCAAATCTAATGAAGCAAAAAGCCCTGATCCGTGGAATTGTACAGAGAAAAGCTTCCACCAAACTTCAGATCCCAACTATGCATAGTTGTGGTGAAACTTTCATGTATTTCTTCATGATATGAAATCACCCTTCAGACCAGGGTTTCCTAACCCTGGCAACTTTAAGATATGTAGACTTCAACTCCTTCTGCTAGCTGGGAAATACTGGGAGTTGAAGTCCACTCATCTTAAAGTTGCAAAGGTTGGGAGACACCACTGTAGACACTGGTGCTTTATGGAGGGATTCCAGACTGAGTAGTTGCTTGGGGTCTTTGAGGATTAACTACCGTATTTATTGGCGTATAACACGCACAGGCGTATAACACGCACCTTCATTTTAAGAGGGAAATTTCAGGAAAAAAATTTAAATTTCAAATAAAGAACTTTGAAGCAAAATAAGGGTAGTGTATATGGTGTATACGGTACTTGTTAATACTGTAAAAACATGGCTTCTTAACATTATATCGGCGTATAACACGCATACATTATTTGCCCCCTATTTTCAGGGAGGGAAAGTGCGTGTTATACGCCGATAAATACGGTATTTGATGTTTGTGTTGATGTTTAATTTCATGTTGCTCTTTCTCTGAAGCATAAGTCTAGTATGCTATAGTTGGGATATATTTCTCCCTTGATCTTAAAAAAGAATTCTAATTTGTGACATCATCTGTTCCTTGATGATATTATTCTGTGTCTTGATCCCTCAGTCATAGATAATAGATTGGTAGCAGCCCTTCAGCACATCTGCTTCACCCCCTCTCTGGTGTTTTGAGTTTCTCAGGCTTCACCTAGAGTTTCCAATTCAATTCCCCTTCCCATTTTCCATATTAATTGCAGCTACATCTGTATCCTAAACATATTTTAATCCCCACTCCTAGCTGTGGTTTAAAAGCTGTGTGTTAAAAGCTCCATTCATATTAATGGAGCAAGAGAGCCTGCTTAAGGATGCTGACAAGAGAGTCATTGTTTGAGTAATCGGAGAGAAAGCCCAGCAGTCTGAAAAATATTCCTAATGTAATCAGTCAATGATTCTGCATTGACCCAATATTGTAACAGAATTTGTTTACTGAAAGAAAGAATTGTAATTGTAATGTTATTTTTAATGCATAACATTGAGAACCATTCAGAGGGTGTTTTGCAAAGTGATTAAATGATTTTTTTAGCCCACTACTCAAAAGTATCCAGAGCAGATCTGCAAAGCAGCTGCATTGAAATTTGAAAGGCTGCAGTGCTTTGATCCTTTAAAAAACAAATGGTTCATGCAGTTCTCCTTTTAGTATTTTATTGTTTCTTGCAAACAAAAACTGAAAGCGGTTTTTGTTGCTTTGTTAGGCAGCGTGTTTGATAAGTCTTAAAAACGTAACACTATATACTATAGTTACTACTATAGTAACACTATAACCAATTTCATTGTAATTTTAGTACAATGACAATAAAGATTATTATTATTAGTTTGAATTCCAAGAATTTTGGTTGGCACGGGACCTCTAATAAAGTATGTTGGCGTTATTGTATATGAATCGATACATTATAATGACATTCAGTAAAATTGTCTCATTTTTGTCAAATTCAGTGCCTTTACTTTCCCGAATCTTGCCTTCTGATGCATGTAAAATATACAAACAAGGTATAAATATCAGGTAAGAATATTCAACCTGCATTACACTATAATAATTTATCATTTTTGCTTTAGAATGTTAATAGATATTATATATTACGTATTAATATATATATTGTTTCCATATAATTTATTGTAATTAAGAGAAGGAAATATTAACATTTTTGAAGGGGGAAATAGATCATACTTAACAAGTTCACCAAGATTTTGATTAAAATTACCTCCATATTTTCTGTAATGTTCTGAAAATATTGATAAATAGATATCCTCAAGAATATCCTCAAGAGCCCATGATTTGGACTAACTTCATGTGATGATAAACCAATGACAGAGACCGGGAACACAATATTGTATAGAAAAACTACACTATGTCAGTGGCCATGAAACTGGTATATTTTCAAAACACTACATATTCCTATAGCAGAAAATGACCACAGAGAAAAAAAACACTACACTAATCTAAAAACCATCAAGGAGGAAGCCAGCCCTCCACCGCGACTGGCAAGGCAAATGACTACAGGTAGTCTTCGAGTTACGATCACAGTTACTGTTGCTAAGCAAGGGAAAGGTGCTCCGTGGGTTGTACTCAACAACCTTTTACTTTGTTAAGCAAATCACTGCAGTTCTTAAGTGAATCACATGGTCATTAAACCAATCCAGCTTCCCTCGTTGACTTTGCTTGTTGGAAACTGGCTGGGAAAGTTGCACGAGGGGTATGCATGACCCCTGGTTTGCTGCAGCCATTGTAAATACATGCCGGTTGCCAAGCATGTATGCTTTTATCGTATGACCATGAGGATGTTGCAATAGTTGTAAGTTCGAGGGCCAGTTGTAAATCGCTTTTTTTCAGCACTGTTGGAACAGTCACTAAACAAATGGTTCTAAGTAGAGGACTACCTATATAATATATTTAAAAAAACAGCAAACTTCCCTTTCTCTGGTGGTGTTATCTAGCTGGATAATAAAACATCAAAAAATAAATAAAAACCAACCCAAAAACACCTCAGAGAGCATCAAGAGCCCAACAATGTATTCTGTTCAACTAAAATGTCTGTATAAGCAGCATAAAGGTCTCCCTCTCTCTTCTCTTTCTCAGTTCTCATTTTGGAATATTTCTACAGGCTTGACACAACCCTCATAGATTTTACTGACATGAAGTGCCAACGGGGGGACTTGAGCTTCATTTTCAATGGTGATGCTGCACCCTCTGAATCCTTTGTAGTTTTAGACAACGAGCAAAAGGTTTACCAACGAATACATCACGAGGTAGGCATGTTGGTTGGAGCAACTTTAATTTGTAGCCTGCTTGGCAGAACTTGAATTCTTTCAGAATTCGTTTGAGAATCTTATCCGTGTTTTGTTAGTTAGAATTTCCCCCATTCAACTTACTTTAAGTTTTGATTAAGGATATGATCATTTTTATAGTTGGAGTTTTGTTGGTTAATTGTCACTGAGGAGCCCTTGGAGATTGCATCAATATGTAATAATTTACATCAGTAGAAGGCATGGCGCATATCTCCTGGCAGCGGATAAGTTACATCATTAAGGCAATAATTCTTAAAAGCGAATTCAGTTAGCAAAGAAAATGCTTATGTTTAAATGTTTTGTTTCATTGAACAACATTCCATTTTATACTTTGTTAGGAATCAGAGATGGAAACGGAGGAGGAAGTTGATATTTTGATGAGTAGTGATATTTATTCAGCAACATTATCAACCAAATCAATCACCTTCACACGTGCCCAAACAGGATGGCTTTTCCGAGAAGATAAAACAGTAAGCCTATTTTTTATTCTAAAATCACTGTCTATTTTATATTACTGTTGTCAGTAATGGGGCACTAAAGCAAAGAAGAATGAAGTCACTTGGACTATTAGTATGGCTCCTTTGTTTAATCTCAGAAGTGGAAAGGTCTCAAAAGGTTAAGAGAGGCTGTCTCCAGTGATGCTGGAAGAAGAGAACTTGAGGAGAAGGTAGCAGACCAGGGTGGACAGCCTTTTCATGGCTGCAATAAAAAACAGCTTCATGTTTTAGAAAGGTGAAGGCTTTAGCAGCTGTACCAATGATGCAGATGCTAATCTTTCTTTCTTTTTTCTTTTTTTGTGATGTAGAGGAAAACATGTGTATATTTATTGTGATGTAGAAAATAGGTGGCGGCCATTAGGAAAACATGAATTAGCCCCAGGAAACCGGGAAAGGGTGAGGAAATACCTCAAGACTGTCCTGTCTTTTTTTTTTTTAATAACAATTTTTATTGGTTTTTACAAATTTTATAACAGGGAAAAAGGTATGTAGGATATAGGAAAGATATTTTAGGGCTTCCATGTCGGAGGTGGTGGTCGCCTCCGGCGTTCCATGCAAAGAATAAGGTTTTTTCTTTGGCATAAGGTGGAAGGGAATACATATATATCATATCATAAATTACATGCATTCAATCATTTGTTTCTATTGACATCCGTAAGGATTACACTATGTAAAAGAAAATCATTTTTGTGATCTGAGTCTTTTAGCTATTGTGTCTTCTTCTTCCTTCCCGCCAGTGGGCGGAGCCATGATCCCTCCCGTTCCCCCATTTTCGTCCTCCAGGGTTGAGGAGTGTTTTTTAAGAAAGGCTTCTGCCTCTTGAATTGTTTTCTTACTCTCCCTCCCTCCCAGAACACCAACATTCCTTCAGGCATTAACCATTTGAACCACACCCCCTTTTTATATAATTTTTTGGCTAAGGAGGAATACTTCCTCCGAATCTCTCGAATCTTTTTTGGGAAATGTTTCAAAATAGCAATCTCATTCTGCATGTATATCAGAGCGCCATCTCTCTGTGCTCTCAAAACCTCATCCCTTGTTGACCTCCTTACAAATTTGATATATCTCTCTCTGGGTACATCATTTATTCTGGCATATGCTGAATTAATTCTGTAAATCAGGTCAATGTCCCCCCAAATATATTCCTTACTCTTTTTAGTATAATCTGCTAAAATTGTAGACATTAAATCTTTTAAATTTTCTGAAGGTAATTCAGGAACATTTTGAAACCTTAAAAAATAAGACATTCTTTCAAAATCCATTCTAGACATATGACCAGCAAGTTCTACTATTTCTTTTTTAGAATCCCTTATCTCCCCCCTCATCTCAACTGCCCCACCCTCCAGACCATCAATTTTTTCTTTATTTTCCATTAATGTTCTTTGTGTCTCCAAAAGTTCCAATCTTGAACTCATCATATCTTTCTGAATTTCTTTTATTTCATTCATTATATCTTGTAGAGGTTTCTCTATTGTTGATAGTTGAGAAGCCTCTCCCGGTGCTTCTTTTTGCAAGATTGCACTAATCTTAGGCTGCTGTGTGTCCAGACTGGCTCTTAATGAGGCTGGAGCGGAAAGAGTTTTTCCATATGGAGGCTTTTTTGATGCCATGGTAAAAGTTTTATGTTCTTGTAATTAAGATGACGTCTGAAGAGCTGGCAGTCCGTGAGATCGAAGAAAAGGGAAAAGTCTTGTCTAAGTTCAAAATATAAATTCCATAAAGTCCAGAGAGAAAAAATTTACAATCAAGTCCAGTGAAAAAAGAAGGCACACAATAGGAGAAATCCCGAGAGTCACTGAGATGGCATGTGTATAAGTTTTGCAGTGCTGTAAAAATGAAGGAACGTTTAAAAAGTAAGCAAAAAAGTTTCTTACTGGGAACAAAGAAGCGCCATTTTTCCGCCTCTTTGGCGTTTGAGAAGAATTAGTGAAAGTCCATTTCTGCTGTAGCAAGATTCAGATACAAAGTATCAACCGTGAATCCACATTTAGCAAAAACTTTCATTTTCACTTGTTAGATAACCGGATGTTACTTTCTCCCTCTCCCCGTGCCCGGGGAGCATTTTAAATCGCCGCTTGTTCCGAGAGGTTTTTTTTTTTAACAAACTCCCCCCTCTATTCTTCTTTTTAAAAAGTTGAAAACATTCAAAAATTCAGAAACCAACTCACAAGCCACTCTGTTGCAACGGAGCCTCGGCACTTCCACCAACTCCGGCTTTTCAGCCCGCTGCTTCAATTTCTCCGGTTCCAGCGATCCTTTGGCGAGGGGAACTCTTCCCCCCGCATTCTCTTCTCCGGCTCCTGGAGCGAAGCGGGAACGACACCCCGACCGCCGTCGGGGTGGGGGGTTTCACCGCAAGCCGCTTATACGGTTGGGGCTCTCTACAAGAGCTCCGTACCCCCGAAAGGGCCACTAGAGAAAACTAGCGGCGGACGTGTCGGAAAACACAACCGTCGCCTCCGGAAGGCAGAAGCGGTCTCTCGATGCTAATCTTTCTTTAGTACTCATGTCTCCAGATTTCAGCAACACATTTGCACATTTGGAGGCAGCTCTTCAAGAAAAAAACAAAACAATTTGCAACTCTTATGTAGCCATGGACCAGCAGCTTGCCCACCCTGGATATAAATAGTGAATAGGAAGGCAATATATGTGTGTGTGTGTGTGTGTGTGTGTGTGTGTGTGTATGCTTTTGTCGTATGTATGTATGTATGTATGTATGTATGTATGTATGTATGTATGTATGTATATGAGCTCTAGTATTCTTAGCAAATACTCTGTGTATGCTTTTGTCCTTAGGTTTATTTCATTATTTTTTCCCCCAGGAAAGAGTGGGAAACTTTTTGGCAGACTTCTACCTGGTTAACGGGCTTGTTTTAGAATCAAGGAAAAGACGGGAACATCTCAGTGAGGAGGATATCCTCCGGAATAAGGCTATCATGGAAAGCTTGAGCAAAGGTGGAAATTTGATGGAACAAAACTTTGAGGTATAGTTGAAGATTTCTTAAATTGCATGCTAAGCATAATGCTTTTTTAAAGTCAGTTTTGAAATATTATTCTGAATGTTTGGTGGCGGATATAAAATCCACCACAGCAGCCTTTAATGCTGAGAAGGATCTCCTTTCGTTTGTATATAGGTAGTTCTTGTTTAGCAACCGTAGTCGGGATCAACGACTCTGTCCTTAAGCAAAGGAAGTGTTAAATGAAACCACTGTAGTACTTAGGATCTTACTTCAGCTTCCCTTTGCTTTATACCTATAAAGGTTAGACATGTGACAGTTGGTCATAAATTTACTTTTTCATCACTATCTTAACTGCAGAAGGTCACTAAACTAGGCAGTCACCAAATGAGGACTACCTAGATGAGTTTGCATTCTGGCATTTTCTTGTGCTACTATGTTTCTGAAACTTCCTGAGTTTCAGGGATGATATTTGAGAGACTTTGGGAAGCAAAATAGGCTTACTGTTTTAGATCTAACCCCGTGACTCTTTGGATCTGATGACAGCTTAGCAGCTGATCATTTTGTCATTCTCCATATTTCTCATTGAAACTGATAAACTTTCCTTTTGTGTTTTCGTAAAGGAGGGCTTATTTGATATAATTGACATAGAACAGTGACATGCATTTTAGTTTTTATAGATTTTTAAATTTTATCCATAGATTTTTTTTTTATGCCTCTCAGACCCTCCTTTAATTTGTTTTGTCCAAATAGTCTGGACCTACCTCAGGTGTGTTGCTTGTTTCCACACCTCTCAAGGGGTAGTGTGATACTTCCTAAGCCAGCGGTCTCCAACTTTAAGTCTGAAGGACTTTGCTGGCTGGAGAATTCTGGGAACTGAAGTCCTTCAGACTTAAAGTTGCAAAGGTTGGAGACCCCTGTCCTAAGCTACTTAAATATCAATGCAACATTATTATAATCTATCAGTTGTTAGCATTTTATCATTTTCCACCATTTAGTTTTATGCATATACCTGTTATTATAAATGGTATTTTTCAAGGTCAGTTAAAAATTAAAAACTTGCTTTTCACAGAACAGCTGAATAGTAGGCTTAATGCTAGTAACATAAAATAATAAATGATGTTTCTAAAATATGAACGACAAACTGTAAATAACCAAAATAGTGAGTTGTCCAGTTTTTAGTCATATTCTGTTGGGAAAAGAATACCAAATCCTACTGAGGAAAATTACTCCTCATCAGAAATGATTAGCATCAGAAATGATTAGTGCAAGTTTGGAATGGCTTACCTGCTCCTTAAGTTTCCTCCAGTGATGTGGGGTAGAAAATCTCTTATGAAATAAAAATAGTTGCAAAATTAAAAAATAATATCACTCCTGTATTTTTTTCTGAGAAAAATGGTTTTTTTTCTTTTAGGAGTATATTATTAACATTATAATATAATGAATGACTACAAGAAGTGTCTTTGAGTAAAATAACACTGAGAGTCAAAAGTATGGCCAAGCAATCCTCTTTAAGGATGTCTTGCTCCTCATCTTGGTCTTTGGGCTGTGATTTCATGCAGTATTGACAACTAGTCTTATATCTAAATTTCTACTTAAGGAGGTATGTCACCTTGGTCCCTCAGAAATTATTTATTGAGCTCGTGGTGGTGTAATTTTAGACTGGGCCACCATTTCAGACGGACAAGAGTGGTAGAAAGGTGTTATGTCTGTAGTTTAGAAAAGTGGTAGTTATTGAATAAATTCTTGTGTCTTTTCTTTAAAAAGCCTGTCAGGAGACAATCTCTTACCCCACCACCCCCCAATACAATTTCATGGGAGGAATACATATCTGCAGAAAATGGGAAGTGAGTATTACTGCAATATGCCTATGGTTATTTATTTATTTAGCGTGTAACATATGATACATGAACTGGCAATATATATTAACACTTCATCTAGATCAGGGGTCTCCAACCTTTGCAACTTTAAGTCTGAAGGACTTCAGCAAAGCTGACTGGAGAAGTCTGGGAGCTGAAGTCCTTCAGACTTAAAGTTGCAAAGGTTGGAGACCTCTAATCTAGATTAGTAAAATACAATAAAAATATAAATATTAAAAAAAGATCTATGTTCAAATACCAATGTTTAGGCTACCTAACCGTTGGAGCGCAGCATCGTTTATATTTAAAAAAACCAAAAACTAGATACTGGACCAGTATATGCCCTCAGCTTACAGCTGGTCACGATGTGATCTACAGTTTGATGTGGCACCCCACAGTCACACTGAGGGGAGGATACTATGCACCATTTATACTTAGAGTCCTGGCAGATGCCCTGTGACGTGTGAATCCTATTCAGGATCGTCCATTGCGGATGTGATAGTTCAAAGCCTGGCATCTTTTTTGTGAAGTCATTTAAATGTCTGGGTGTTCAGTGACCTATTTGGCTTTTCATTGGGAATCAGCGTTAAAGTTGTTGGGCAGATGTTGCGCCAGTGTCAGTGGGGGCTTCTTGGGTTTGGGTCTTCCAGCTGCTAAATGAGGAATGTCAACATGCACTGGTAGGAGTGAGTTGTTCATATTTTTTCTGTATTCACTCACTAGTGCCTCTTAGTGCTTTACATTATTAAGAGCCAAAAATGCATATTGTTCTACACTTTGAGTCCTGAGATTAAAGAAGATAACTGGTTCTTTCCATGTAATACTTGGTTTATATAACTAATTATTTATATCTATTGGTTTTCTTTAAAAGAACAACCGAAAGTTGCTGCTCCCTCAGTATTCAGTTTTGAACTGAAGAAATCAAAAGTCTAACAGATTTAAGCTGCCTTACATATAGCACTTTGCACAAGGCAAATTTAGATTTTTAAATATGATTTATAGGAAAAAAGTTATGAGGCCATTAAAAACACAACAGATGAACGTATCTGAACAGAAACTAGCAACAAGTTTAATGGGTAGTTTAAAGTAAAAAAAAAAATATTGAAATTGCTAATAGCATTTGCAGAACACAAAGAGAAGGGAAATAAATAGAAAATGTCCGGACAAAGTTTCAACAGTGGTTCTTATTTATATTTAGTTGTTCTGTTCTGCCTTTTTTTTCTTTTGTATTTCATCGTTTTAATAATGAAATAATGAATAATTTTGATAATTGTATTTAAAAGCAGCAAAAAGGAACAAAATTATTAAAAGTGCATAATTGCAATGTATAAAAAGGAATTTAAAAGTATAGATATGATAGTTTTCCTGTATATCATCAATTGAGGGTAATACTGAATGTATTGTATCATTTTAAGAGCTTGAAAATCATTATTAAGCTCTAAGTGGAACATAAAAATCAAAAGTATAGTCAGCACAATCTGAGTCATAAAATGAATCTATGGGATACAGTAAATTCTACCCATGATACTAAAAGTCCGTCTTAATGTTTAAAATGTTAATTTGAAATTTAGATTTTATACAGCAAAAAAACACATTTTTAGATGTGGCACAAATCCACATCTTGGACTATAATCAAGAATTGGTTTACAGTTGGAATTAAAATTTTAAGGTAACAAGATACTCTATTTTAAAAAAATGAATTGTACCCTTTACTTTCTTATTGAAAATAAGGAGTTCTGAAAGCATTTAGATTTAAATATGTCCATGTGTGCAAGAAAAGACTAACAGCAATGAAAAGAGAAATATATTCCCTCCCCCCTCCAAAGAGCCTTCCAAGCTTCATTAATAATTTCCATTATCCTTGTTTCCTGCTCAATAAAAATCTCTTTCAGGGTGAGCGGTTTGTGCATTTTATGTATTTGGAGACGTTTTCATTTTGATTGTCTTTTAAACAGAGCGCCTCATTTGGGTAGAGAACTTGTCTGCAAAGAAAGCAAGAAAACTTTTAAAGCTACGATAGCCATGAGCCAAGAATTTCCTCTAGGAATTGAATCGTAAGTCTGAATTGCTTTCAGAAAAGATTGTAAAAGGATGTGATACATTAAAGTTATATTACTCATTATATTATGCTTAAATTCCAGAACTGCAACAGAACAATATGTGAGTTCCACGTAGTTTCAACTTTGTCTGATTGTGTTTATCCCTTGATGAGTCACAAGCATTCTCTTAAAAATTAATCTATTTCTAAAAGCTGTGTAGCACTTAGGGAACGTCTGATGTTGCTTACTGGTTTCCAGAATGTCTAGACCTGTGCAGCGTGATGTCACTTTATAGAGTTTTCTTGACTTTTAATTTCAGAAGCAAAGAGTTCGGGCAAAACCCAGGCAATTTGACTTAGTTTCTTCTGTTAAAAGGTTAATGTTAGTTGCTTTGCTTTGCCTGCCATTTATTTAGATGGAAATGTCTTATGTCCATTCATATGCAGACAAGTACTAAAGATAGGAGGCCCATCATACAATGAATCTCCCGGTACAGCCAGATCAGATCTTCACAGCTTTCCTAAATACTAGTAGAGTTGGTGTTGACTTGAAGTTGATTGAAAGATAGGATACCAACAGAAAAGGTGTGCCCTTAGAATTTCTGATGGCAATAATCCTTCAAGTTGGAGTTCAAAGGACTCCCCAACCTATTAGATGAGTAGAAGTCACTGGGAATGGGCAGTCTAGCAGTTATCCAGGTCTTAAGCCATAAAGTCTTTAAAGATGACTATCAATTCTGTGAATTGTATTTCTAAGCAACCAATACAGTACAGTGGTGTGACAAGGACAAATCAAGGACAAATTCTTGGGCTGCTGCATTCTGAATCATCTGTAAAGTCCAGATGTCATAGAATGAGTTGCAGTAATCCATTCGTGAGGTTAACTAAGGTGTAAGGCAGGGGTCTGCAAAGTTGGCTCTTTTAAGACTGGTAGACTTCAACTCCCAGAATTCTGGGAGTTGAAGTCCACCAGTCTTAAAAGAGCCAACTTTGCAGACCCCTGGTGTAAGGTACTATGAGCAAGGCTTGGAATGGTTGCAATTGACACACGAGATAGAGTTGTGCAAAGGCTGCAGTTTCATCAGCAACACCTGTTCCTTGAGAAGGAGCTCAGTAATAATTATAAACCAGTTGAAAGGAAGTATTTCCTTTGTAGTCTCACGGTCTGCAGGATCCAGACGCTCCGTGAGATGAGCTGGAGAAGGCCTGAAAACATGTTGGTTTCAGATCCTTTCAACATCTACATCAGGGGTAGTCAACCTTTTTATACCTACTGCCCACTTTTGTATCTCTGTTAGTAGTAAAATTTTCTAACTGCCCACCAGTTCCACAGTAATGGTGATTGATAAAGTAGGGAAGTCAATTAAATTAAAAAAAGGAAAATGCTTCAGTATCAGACAAAACTCCTACCGCCCACCATGAAAGCTGGAACGCCTACTAGTGGGCGGTAGGGACCAGGTTGACCACTGATCTACATTATTGGTTTAAACCAGAGGTTCCCAAACTTGGCCACTTGAAGACTTGTGGACTTCAACTCCCAGAATTCTCCAGCCAGCTCTGCTGGCTGGAGAATTCTGGGAGTTGAAGTCCACAAGTCTTCAAGTGGCCAAGTTTGGGAACCTCTGGTTTAAAACAACAACAACACTTGCTTGTTTAAATAAAAAAATCAAATTTCTATATCCATAATACGAAAAGTCATATTAGAGGTTACACTATGCACAGGCATTCTGTAATAAGAACAGCATTTGTTATGAATGTGTAATTTATAAAAATAATTGGTAATTTATTTGTGAATGTATCCATTGCTTAACATTTAAAAAAAAATCTATTGCTAGTTGTAGTGTGGGGTGAGAATAATATCTTCCCTTCTCAATTGCTTAAATCACGTGGGTAGTTGTTGAATCTGTTAATGGATGTCATGCATTCTCTTTCAGGTTGTTGAATGTTTTAGAAGTAATTGCACCTTTCAAGCACTTTAACAAACTGCGGGAATTTGTGCAGATGAAACTTCCACCAGGCTTTCCAGTAAAATTAGGTGAGCTATAGATTTCATCTGAAACCAGGGATTAATTTGATTGCCTCTTGGGATGGGGGTCACGGGCATAATCGGCAATAGTTTCCAATCTGGCATTAGGCAAAATAAAATATGCTGTTGAACTGTGTATGAACGGAAAATACATAATTGTCCAGAGCAGAAGTGTCAGACACGAAGCCTATGGGACAGATGTGGCCCTCAATAGGCCCAGAGTTGTCCTGGAGACAGCGAGGGACTGGTCCCGCCCCACCCACCCAGTTGGCTGCATTGGCCATGCCACACCTATCCAGCCCCCCAAGGCAAACAAAATCCTGATACAGCCTGCGATGCAGTAATGGGATTCAAAAATTTTTACTACCGGTTCTGTGGGCGTGGCTTGGTGGGCGTGGCAGGGCAAGGATATTGTAAAATCTCCATTCCCTCCCCACGCCAGGGGAAGGTTACTGCAAAATCCCCATCTCCCCCCAATCAGCTGGGACTTGGGAGGCAGAGAATAGATGGGGGCGGGGGCCAGTCAGAGGTGGTATTTACTGGTTCTCTGAACTACTAAAAATTACCGCTACTGGTTTTCCAGAACTGGTCAGAACCTGCTGAATACCACCTCTGCCGCGATGGGATCAAGTTTGACACCCCTGGTCCAGAGTAAAAGTTTTGCTTGAACAGAAAGGTGCAGCCTAGGCAAAACAAGGAGCGCATGGTTGTATTTCACTTATTTTTCATAAGGAAGATCGGCAGAATTATTGGCAGTGTATTGTAGTTTAATCCTTTCCGTCTGCCCTCCCTCCCTGAAGCTGGCAAGGAAGCTTCGCTAAGATGATAAAGAGATACAAACAACTGGACATCTACTTAAGCTCCACATTAAAATATGTTTTATACTTCTGTCTCATTTGAATAAAACATTTGATGATAAATAGTATAAAACAGAATAATGAGGAAAGAAAATTGCCACCTATTTTTTAAATAAAACCTCAACAATTAAAGGATCACTGATGTAGTCTAATTAATTTGACTTTTGCAACAATTTGTATTTGCAATCTGCCTCCACATTACAGCAGTTTTACCCCATCCTAAGCAATATATCCTGTGCCAATGTTTAAATTCAAATGGGAATATAACTCCCTCATAAGCAACTTCCCTGCCCCCCATAACAATACTTTTGCCCGGCTAGGAATTTTTGTGGTGAGGTACAGGTGCTTATTGTCTGCATATTAGTCGTACTCCCAAACCTAGATCTGTAGGTGACCTCTCTGCCAGCAGTTTTCTTTAGGGTTGACAAACAATAAATATAGGGTGGTCCATTAAGGCGCCTCACTGGCCATCAGTTGCAACATATCTCCAAACCCATCCATTATACTACCTAAAAGCATCAAGCTACCTGTGAGGAGAATGGAATTGCATCAAGCTACCTGTGAGGAGAATGTCATGGAAATGATCAGAAGGAGTCTTGTTAAAGAGAGGAGTCCCTCCATCCTGGACCGGTTAATGGTTCTGTTCCTTTCTTCCAGATATTCCTGTGTTTCCAACAATCACAGCCACTGTGACTTTTCAGGAGTTTCGCTATGATGAGTTTGATGAATCAATTTTCACAATTCCTGACGACTACAAGGAGGATCCCAGCCGCTTTCCTGATCTCTAAACTTAACTGGACAGTTAGCAGCGAATAAAGAATACCAGCATGCCTCAAGACAACAAGACAACCGAAGGACGTGGATAGCTTAAGACCGATGTCTGAAAGTTGGGAAAATTGAAAAGATAAAACTTATTTAAATGAATTCAGAAAGGGAACACAGAGCGAATTTTATCTATTGTAATATATAGCAAGCATCCATCTGGTGTCTCAAGGATAGCAGGTCTCCTGATGTATCACATTCATTTATACATCTAGACTTGCAAGCATGGTAATCTGGCACCTCAGTCTCTCTCACACACACATACACCTCTCCCCCTGCCCCCCCATGGTACATTCATAAATCCTCTAAAGACGATAATTTGTTTATAGATTTTTTTTTCCCTTGATAATAAAAAGCACTCTTGGACCATTTGCATAAACACTAAAATGTCTTACCAGGGTATTAGCCCTTTTAAACACCCATCGGAATCAAGATAACCTTCCTTCAAGGTTTTCATATGTTATCCTGTTACATTCAGCAAATTAAACATCATCTGAGCATTTAGAAGAAGGAATTACTTTTCTGTAGATAAACAAGCCAAAAGCTAACCTTTTGTATACAGTTGCTTTTAGTTATTGCAATACATTTCAGTACTGGAACATTCACTCTGCAGGGAATAAGGTACCTCCTTTAGCACCTTAGTGCAATTCATTGTGGTGCTATCTGTATTTCCCCCAAATTGTTGATTTCTCCACCGAAGATTGTTTCCTAATCTTTTCATGAAGATCTTTTCAAGATGGCTGGAAATGTTCTTGCAGTATTTGTTGGAGATTCTTCCTTGACATTCATTTGGGCTGTTCAAATGTACATAAGCGATTGAAACAAATGTACCAACTTTGCATTTATGCTCTGCAGCATTTGGGAACAGTGAATAATAGCAGTTAGATGATAACCATCTCAAAGGTGAAGCTTTGTTTTCTCCCAAGGAAAAAAAATAGTAGAATGAATAAGGGCTGCAGTAAACTAAGAAAAATGTTCAAAAATGCCATGGGGTGTTTCCATTATGGATAGCTTCAATAAGAGTAACTTTTGGCTTCTTTTCTTCAAATTGACTTCTAAAAGATAGGATTATTACATGGTTCCAGCCACCGAAGCAGGAATATAACCTAGTGTTTCTGCTCTACTGTCTCAAACTGTTGATACCTACATTCATTTGTATTGCAAGATTTGGCTTCCAGTAATGTGTATGTGTACAGAAATGTAAATACTTTTCAGAATAATATTCTATGTACGGTCTAGTCTTTTTTTTCTTCCCTTTTTTGGGGGGGTCTGGAAAGTTCTTAAGTCATTTTCAAAAATGTAGAAAACCACATATCAGCTGACACCCAGCGCTGGCAGTATCTTAAAATGTGAAATGAGGCATTCTGAGGCATAGTCCTCAGTGAAGCAGGCTTATAAGCCAGAGCAACCCTGTCAAGCAAAAAGGTACAGAAATAATTAAAGCTGTAGCTTTGCACTAGGGCCACATGCATTGAAGCAACTCAAGAAAACTGCAGCTTCTTGTTATAAACCAGGGAATAAATATTGAGACTAATTCAATAAATGCTGCAAACTTGTAAACAGTTTAAACCCATCAGGATTGGCAATTGTGAGTGTGACGACAGTTAGGGTTTTATATAGGTTGCTGGTTTTGAAATGCATGTTATTTCCAGTAGGAGAGATTCAATCAGCCGCCTATAAAAAGCAATTAAAATACTGTTTTATTTCCTCTTTCAGTTGATTAAAAAAGGAATTGTCACTAAAACTAAAAGTGTTTGATACTATAGGTTGCTTCCAGTTAGTGCCACCTGCTCACAAAATAACTTCTGGCAAAGAGATGTGATTTTTATGTAGTCTGCAATTTCTGTGCCCTCCAGCTTGACTGGAAGTTAGAAATTCCCTACAATTTATTCAAGGATGAGGAGAACAGAGTCCTGCTTCTTGAGTGGAGTCTCCTCTTGTGTCATTGGATTATGTCCTTTGTATTATCTATCCTGTGGGCATATCCTAAAAAGAATATGCTGTATAGAAATGTACAGTACTGGGTTTTTTTGCCACAGGAATGATGGAAAGTACCGGTATGAATTTGGTTGGATGACTGTATCTCCCTCCAAATGGTAGGAACTTGATAATGGTCATTGCCTGTATCTGAAATTATCAGGTTAATAATGCCAAAGTTACCTTTCATTAAGTTGTATATTTTTAAAAAAATGCTTAAGTATCTCAGCCCAGCACATAGAATACATAAATCCACGTTGGTTAAAAACTGGGTCAGATCCAAATTTAATCCCATGAGAAATACAAAGATACCAGTTGGAATCAACAAACAAAGACTGATTTCATTAGGTTTAACCTAACCATAAACTGGGATCCAATTAGTGAAGTTATTTTTTTTCCTTCCAGTCTAATAAGTTGTAGTAAGATCTGAATAGGGATAAGAGCTTTACTTTGGTAGTTGCTGGTCAACCTCTGAGGACAGAAGAAAGACCTCAAATTGTAGCTTGTTTGCACTGAAGAAAAGAGAACAGCCTCTTAGTGGCTTCAGCAGATTTTTCCAATTGTGGTTTATGTTGTATCACAACTCTTTTTAAAGATGGGTAGATATGACAGTTTATTAGTTCCAGAAATGGACTTTCAGGGGAGGGGAAACCCAATCAGTGTCCACTGCAATTGATCTGATTGCATCCAAGCGCTTATGTATGCAGCTCTCTTGCTTTCATGGAGCCTCTGGTTCACAAATTTGGGGAATTTGATTTACCCATGCATTAGTAAGGCACATGTACACTAACTAAAAGAAATGGAAAAGGTGTTCCTGTAAAGAGAGCTGTTTGCCTGCAATGGTGTTCCTAAATCTAGAGAAAAGACTTTCATCCAGAATCTTAGAATTAAGATTTTGATATTAGGTTAATAACAAACTTATTAATGAACAAGTATAGATTAGTGCTTGACCATTAAGCACTTTGGAGGATCTGTTTTGATTTTTGGTTGTACCATCTAATGTAGTACTTTAGAGAATTAATTATTTTGTACCAAAATTTTTGCATTGGCTGCATCCACCGCTCAGAATGACAAATTATTGATGTCAAGACTATTTCTGAATAATTCTGATGAATTATGTTTAAGTGTATTACGGGGAGAAAGTTCACATAAAAATATGCAAAATTTATTATAAATGTGCACAACTGGCCAAGTGAAACAATTCCATTTGCATATTTTTAGGCCTTGATTGAAAAGGAATATTACTTGTAAAGTAGATTATATTGGTATTCTGAGTAAGAATGTGCAAATTTTGTTGATCTGGGAATGGACCATTCCAGAGAAGTCCAGAATGTTTTATTCCAGAAAAAGCTTGTAGGTAATTCCCATAAATAAGTCCTCCAAACTAAACTGCAGCTTAAATATCAGATCACCCTCCCAAAACACCTCAAACTGCTTTTGGGTTGAACAATTTATTTTGGAAAACTGCCTATCATACTCTGGGGAAAAAAACATTGTAAAGTTTTCCAGGGTAATCAGTTCCTGTATCAATAAGGTCTATACAACTTGTTATGAATAATTTGGACACATGCAGTTTTGTGTTAAATTCTCATTTGAAGAAACATCTGAAATTTCCTTGAGGTTTGATCTCTTAAAAACCAGCAAAGTGTTCTGTCAGTCATTAGCTGAGGAAAAGATTGAAAAGAATTCAAATGCTTCCTAAATCAAGCTCAGTCTTATTGGTCTTCCAAATAATTGCTTTAATTTATAACAAAAAAAATAAGACTTATTTTCCAAGCAGTTGATTTTTCAGTCATTGCAATTCATGTATACCTAGCAAATAGTGCACCTGTGGATATAATCCAATGCTGGAAAACCCATCTTAAGCTGAAGCATAATATATTGAAAGTTACATACTTGTTGACTTTATTAAAGATAATTATATTTAAATATTATTAACAAACTTTCTATAATGCTGCAGTTTTTCCTTGACAGTTTATAATTGTGGTAAAAATGGCATTTTGTTGTTGTTACATTTCATGTTCTTTGTCTAATCTAAACTCACCTTCACTAAAAGGATTTTTGGTTGTACCACTTAGAATAAAGACCAAAAGATGCTGTTTGCTTTTAAAACGGAATATATGACAACCATATTATAACCTAACATGGATACTTCCTCCTTATTAGAGGAGGACTAAAATGTACAAAAAGGCTGTTACAGTGTACCACTTTCACAAGGGCATTTTATTGGTCAGTTTTTCAATAAAATTATCAATTTTCAGTGCATTGGTGTTGATTGCAATCTTTTTAACTTTAAGCTAGACCACATATATATGGGCTTAAAAGCCATGCTATAGTGTGCGATGATGGCATTCATAAGCCACATCATGGTTCAACTGTATAATGGATGCTATAATTTATCCTCCCTCATCTATTTATTTAATATAATATTTCAATTAGCAAATTCAGCTATCAATGTCCTGGAGCATACTCTAGTACAGTGATGGCTAACCTTTTTTGGCTCGCATGCCAAAAGTGGGGGGAGCACAGGGGGGGCGTGCATGGGCGTGCCACACCCATAATGCTATGTGCACAACCCCCTGCTTTTGGCACGCTTTTTTTGCCCTCCCCAGGCTTCAGGAGCTCCCCTGAAGCCTCCAGAGGGTGAAATACGGCCTCAAAAGAAGGCCTAAATCAGCTGGCCAGCACACACATGCAATGGAGCTGACAGGGCAATGCCTCACGTGCCCTAAGAAATGGTTCTGCGTGCCACCTGTGGCACCTGTGACATAGGTTCGCCATCATGGCCCTAGTACTATATTATTTATATCCCAACTTTGTTATTTTTGTAAATTGCATATGGTGAACATATCTAAGACTGCTTTCTCCTATTGTCCCCACAACTGCCTGTGAAGTGAGTTGGGTTAAAAGAATGACTGGCCCCAAGATGACCCAAATGTCTTTCATGACTCCGGAGGATTAGAACTCATGGTCTCTTGGTTAGACTGATGCCTTAACGTAATAATGATGATGATGATGATGATAATGATGATGGTGATAATAATAATAATAAAATAAAAATCAATTTTATGCTTCTTTACTCCCAGCAACTTTTTGTGACGTTTTGGATGCAAAGTCAACCAAATCTACCTTCAGATCAGTAGTCATTGTGATCAAGTCACCATTAGTTGTCTCCAATTTGGATGCATTTAGTGAGCAAAAAAATAAATCCTGATTTACCATCTATGTTACTGGACTACTGCAATGCTCTCTACATGGGGCTCCCCTTGAGGTGCACCCGAAGACTTCAGCTTGTCCAGAATGCAGCCGCGCGGGCAGTTATGGGAACCTCTAGGTTTTCCCATGTAACACCGCGCCTGCGCGAGCTGCATTGGCTGCCTGTCGTCTTTCGGGTGCGCTTCAAGGTGTTGGTTATCATCTTCAAAGCGCTCCATGGCACGGGATCTAGCTATCTGCGGGATCTCATACTGCCCCATACATCCCTGCGGCCGATTCGCTCCCACAGAGAGGGACTTCTCCGGGTGCCGTCCACCAGGCTATGCCAGTGGGCGACGCCCAGGGGAAGGGCCTTCTCTATGGCGGGCCCGACCCTCTGGAACGACCTTCTCCCCGAAATCAGAACAACCACGGACCTCCGCTCCTTCCGTCAAAAATTAAAAACACACTTCTTCTGCTTGGCCGGCCTAGGGTAATTAAACTGTTTTTAGGGCTTAGTTTTAGTTTTTATATGGGATTTTAGCGCAGGGTTAGTTTAATTTGTTTTAACATTGTATTTTGTTTGTGGTTTTTATTTGTATTTTTAATTCCCTGTGCCCCGCCTCGAGTCCCTTCGGGGGGAGAGAGCGGGTTATAAATTAAAAATTATTATTATTATTATTACATGTAGTCCTCAAATTATGACCACAACGGAGTCCAAAATTTATGTTGCTAAGTGAAAAATTTGTTAAGTGAGTTTTGCCCCATTTTACGACTTTTCTTGCCACATGTCTTAAGTGAATCACTGCAGTTGTTAAATTAGTAACACATTAAGTGAACATTAAGTAACATTAAGTGAATCTGGCATCCCCATTGACTTTGCTTGTCAGAAGGTCGTAAAAAGGGATCACATGATTCCGGAACACTGCAACTGTCCTAAATATGAACCAGTTGTCAGGCATCCGAGGATAAATCACATGACCATGGGGATGCTGCAATGGTTATAAGTGTGAAAAATGGTCATAAGTCCCTTTTTTCAATGTCGTCATACTTCGAACAGTCACTAAAAGAGCTGTTGTAAGTCGAGGACTATTTGTACTTTATTTTTAATACTATAATTGTGTGATGTTTAATAAGTGAAGAGAACATCTACTGGCTGCCCAGAGTGATAAACTGGGTCAAGACTTTTTTTAATAAGGGGGATGGCGGGGAGGAAGGATCACAGACAAAGTCAGTTAACAGCCAAAGGTCAAAAGCCAAGAAATCTGGCCACAAAAGCTGAAGGAAAATGGTAGTCAAGACATAAATCAAGGTCTTTAGAGACCAGGTGCCAACTGCTGAGACTACAGAATCATAAAGAGAATAATTGATGACTCTTGTTATTTGTTGTCCAATCCAATTTAAGAAATTGTATAGTCTACTGCTTTCTCTTCAGATAAGAAGCTACCCTGACTGAACATGATCTCTCAGGAATTCTGGGAGTTGAAGTCCACAGATCGTAACTTTGCCAGTTGCCCATCCCTAATCTAGTCCAACTCTCAGCTATCATGCTGAAACTTACCATTATAAAATATTTGACAGTGAGAATCCAGCAGCCTTTGTGTAAGTAACTTCCTACAAAAAGCCTGCATCTTCCGGCAATTCCTCGTAAGCCTTCTGGACACTTTTTTTCATTTTGGTTGTTTGTCTCTGAACCCACTCTGTGCCCTTCCTAAAATCTGATTGGTTGTAATATTACAAGTGCTGCCCGACCGTCACCGCAGAGAAGAGTGAGGGTCAATCTAATGCCCAGATTGAAGGCAGGGCAAGAAACAATGGGTGGAAACTAATGAAGGAGAGAACCAACCTAGAATTAAGGAGAAACTTCCTGACAGAACAATTAATCAGTGGAACGAAGTTGCGAGTGCTCCAACACTCGAAGTTTTTAAGAAGCGATTGGACAGCCATTTGTTTGAAATTGTATAGCATCTCTTACTTGAGTAGGGGATTGAACTAGAAGACGTCCAGGGTCCCTTCCAACTATTATTGTTATACTGTAATAGAGAAGACAGCATTTCACTACTTCAACATCATGCATCTATAGAATTCCTTTTTTGTAACTGCATCAGCTTATTTGTTAATATTTAACTTGTGATTCTTCAAGGCATTCAGATCCTTTCCATCTTAAGATATTTTTCTTTGTTAAATGCATATTTTTCTGCCGCAATTCATTTTGCTGTTTTTTCAATGTTCTGTTGTCAAACGTCTCCTAAATCTTGTGCCCCCTTTTTTTTGCTTGCTACAACTTTCATTTGAAACTCAGCATTAAGAAAACTAATATCATGGCATCCGGCCCTCTCAATTCCTGGCAAATAGATGGGGAAGAAATGGAGGTAATGACAGATTTTATTTTCCTGGGCTCCAAGATCACCGTAGATGGTGACTACAGCCAAGAAATTAAAAGACACTTGCTCCTGGGGAGGAAAGATATAGCAAATCTAACCAGCATACTAAAAAGCAGAGACATCACCCTGCCAACAAAAGTGCATATATGCACTATGAATTTCCCAGTTGCAACGTATGGCTGTGAAAGTTGGACCTTAAGGAAGGCTGAGCATCAAAGAATTGAGGCCTTTGAACTATGGTGCTGGAAAACACTCCTGCAAGTCCCTTGGACTGCAAGGTGATCAAACCAGTCAGTCCTAGAGATCAACCCTGACTGCTCTTTAGAAGGCCAGATCTATACTTTGGCCACCTAATGAGAAGGAAGGACTCCCTGGAGAAGAGTCTAATGCTGGGAAAGATTGAGGGCAAAAGAAGGGGACGACAGAGAATGAGGTAGCTGGATGGAGTCACCGAAGCAGTTGGGGTGAGGTTAAATGGACTCCGGAAGATGGTAGAGGACAGGAAGGCCTGGAGGAACATTGTCCATAGGGTTGCGATGTGTCGGGACACAACTTTGCAATACCACCTTTCATTGTTGTCATCTGCAAATCTATCATTTGAATTATATATAAAAATGGAAGTATTATTTTCAAGTCATTCATAATGTTGACCAGCACAGGATCTATTAATGTTAATGTTTTTATATATGATTGTTTTATTCAGGTCCTTGTTTATCTAGTAATAAGTGTAGGCCAACCTACTTTTTATGTTCACTGGTAGAATTTGATTGGAATGGATTCTTCGGTGAAATTTATTACTGATGTTAAGGTATACTGTATTCATGACAGTACTGTGATCAACTATACTACTCACTTTATAAAAAAAAAGATGAATTGGTTAGCATGGTGTAATTTTGTTATATTTATATTGACTTCTGTGAAACAATGTATTATTTTTTTGAATCCCTAAACTGAATTCTTAATATAGCAGTCGAGTTTACAATTGGAACCAGAATTACTGTCACTAAGCTAACTAGTCAGAGACATCACATGATCATGCTGTTTAACGACACTAATCCCAGCAGTTGCCATTGCCAAGCAAATAACTGCAGATTGTTCAATGAAGACATTATGTGATTGCCTTTTTTGATCTTCTGCTGGCTTCCCCATTGACTTTGCTGGTGGGAAGGTTGCAAATACTATTGCATGACCATGGGGACTCAGAGACCATTATTAAGTACAAGAACCAGTCACAGCACCGTCAGGAATGCCAGTAATCTGTTCCACATCCAATTATCCCCCACCCCTGGAGGTTATTAGGTTACTAGAGATGTTTAATGAATGTTTGTAATGATGTAAGATTCCTAGTGTCTGGCGAAAGGTTAAGGATGTAGCAGTTTAAAAACCAGGTAGATGGTAGAATAAATCTAAGAATGTGCAACCTAAATCCTGCACATGCAGTGTTGCTCACCCGCTGCTCACCTCCAGTTGTGCAGCCCAGTTCCTAACAGGCCATGGACTAGTACCAATCTGCGCCCTGGGGGTTGGAACCACCACTCCTGAATATTGATTTTCAGTTTTAAAAATATATTAAGTTAAAGCCAGGGTATTTATAAACTGATTTTGGATTTTCACAAAGATGCTGTTTCCATTTCTGTTGTTCAGTCTGGCCAACAAATCTGAAATTATTTAGTAGCAAATTCATCCATTCCTCTTAGGATTACAAACTTTAAATTTCATAATCCGTGCCATTGTGCGTGAGAAAGTTTATTGGGAACCAGAAGTTGAACTCCATCTGTTCAGCCCTCATTTATTATACTTCTTTGGTACAATAATTTGAAATTTCGCCAAAAGGAAGTGCAAAGTTTGAGCGTTCTACAAATGCACTTTCATAGATACAATTAATGGAATTATTTCACAAGCTTCATTTTCCTCCCCTGTAAAGATATATCTTATTTGTCTTTCAGAGAGAGAAAAAGGGCTGTGTAACATTTATGGTACATTTTGATATATTTAGAAAATACTTATTACTAAAATTATAAATTCTTCTATTCTCATTGTGAAACACCAATAGAAAATACTATTTCATTCTATTATTTGTTACTTTAAAAAAAAATTCAGCAGGCAACATAGCTACTAATTCTAACTTATAATGATTTTGGGGGGGAGGAAGTTTACTGGAATTAATTGGAGGATTTTAATAGATCAGTATTCTGAACCCAAACTATTCAGATATAATTTTATTCTCACAAACTTTGAAAAACAAATATCAAGCAGTATGTTTGTCCAAGGATACTAAGTATTAAAAATACATAGACTATTCCCTTTTTTGGAAGGGCAGCCCTTCTTTTTTGGGGAAGAGTGATCGCCATCAGATTTCCAACATATAGGGGGAAGAATCTTCCCTGGACACAAATTATGAATATGCTAGATATTTTTGTGGTAACACAGATTTAAACAATGATAGTAAATGAAAATATAAATGGAAAAAGTGAGGTAGCTTTATACAAATCATTAACACCGATACACGCACACTTTAGTACAAATCAAGTGTATATTTGATTTTTTTATTATCAAAGTCTTGTAAAACAATTTCAGAAACTGTACATAAACATGGCACAGACTGTAGCCTACTTTTGTTTTTTTTTTACCTGCACAAAAGTATATGCCCCCCAAACTTCCAGAACTAAAATAGATTGCCCATATACTTTGCATAACATAAAATTACTGTGTCAAAGGTTACTACTTCAGTGACTGCAACACAAATGAGTTAGTTTATACAACTTGAGATCAAATACATTATCAAGTAGACTTGTTTTAAAATCATTATGAAGTTCCATTTAAAATGCACTACCCTTTTTTTTGTTGCAGAGTTTTAATACTCAAAATGAAATGCAGCTTCTAAAAAACTACACAAGGTTATCTCTGTCTCTTCTGCAGAATACAGAGATGTTTTTTTTTACCTCAAGACATCCAAATTGTGAAAAATCAAATACCCCACCTGAGAAGGATTGAGACTCAAAGTCTACCTTACACTGGGCATCAAAAGACTAATGCATTTCAACCGTGTCAAAGCCAAACAAATCCACAACAAAAAGATTCAGCCACAGGGCTAGAAATATTATCTACCTCTATCAGAAGATTTCTTCCCAGATGAAGCTAATGTTAGTTTCTCTCTCTCTACACTGAAGTCCCTTAGTGGGCCACCATGTTGTAGAAGGATGTTCTTGCCACAGTTAACATGCAGCCAGTTCATTCCCTATTTTGCTCTATTATTGTAAATAATCAAACTCTAGAAACACTATTGTAGGTGAGCTGGTTTACTAAAAAGATCATACAACACAAACAGTCCATGCCTGTCAAAGATGCATGCAGCTTTTTGCTCAAAAAGGAAAAAAGCAGCACCAAGCTAGTAAGGACTGCTGGGCTACTCAATTCAATTTAGCCAATAACAAGAATGGAAACCCAGGTACCACTTTCTCTAAAACTTTTGATGTAATTATTTAATATTAGGCGCTTTACAACCATGTATAGTTACAGTTGTATACATCTAGTTTGGAAGGTTAAACAAGTACAGCATAAAGGAATCACACAGGAATGACACTGATGCATGTGGCCAATTGTTTTCACGGGAAAGGCAACATTCAGTCACTCATATCCATATCCTCTTCATGATGATCATCTCCATTGACCTTGGACTCCCTTGGTTCACCACCCCCTTTCTCTGGGGACTCCTTGAGCTTTGGGGAAGTGCCATCAGCGGCTTTTTCTTCCTTTTTCTCTTTTTCACTATCGTAGCCTTGTTCTTCTTCATCATAATCCCTTGTAACCTGCTTTGCCAAGACAAAACGTATAATAAAGCACATAAGACATGTTTCAAATGAAGTTTGCAATCTCTATCAACCAAGAAAAATATATTTCAGCATACTTTGACATCTTTGTCACTTTCTGATTTCCTCTCTCGCTCTTTCTCTTTGTCTTTGCTTTTTTTCTTTTTACTTGTTGATCTTTCACGCTCATCCCTGCTTCTCTCTTTATCTTTATCTTTTTTCTTCTCTTTCTTATGCCTGAAAGGAAAACAACAAACACATGAGAATGAGAATACAAACATTCCATGGGATTACTAAAATGTTCTTACTAAAATGTTCTATGGGAAAATTGCACTCAAGTCTCCTGCAATGAAAGCTGTTTGACAATATGAAAAATGCAGAGAAGCTCATCTGTTTGTACTATTTACAAATAATTATGCCTTTATTGATGTATGTCAATTTACTGAATATCTTCAAATTATTTCACTTTCCCAAAGTGAAGTAAGATTCTAACACCAGTAATTACTGCTGGAATAATTACTCAATCAATGTTAATTTAAGCCTGAACAAGATGTAAGGCATTTCCTACGATAGAACTGAGAAAGAAAAAAAAAGATCAATTCAGTAGATTTGTTGAAAGACAAACCTTTTTGGTGAAGGGGATCTAGACACTTTTCTCTTAGGTGACCTAGGCTTTTTAGGTGATCTGGAGCCACTTCTGCTTCTTCTGCGGCGTCTTTCTCTGTAACAAGAGTGACTCTCAATCAAACTTTTCCCTGTATTTATTAACACCCTCAATATGTATTTAATCTCCAAAGTATATATAAACAAGAACATTTTTTTAATGGCACCAGCATTTCTTTGTAGCCGACAAAAGCATAAATACAACATAGAAGGCTAAATTAAATCAGTCTTTCTGAGGTCTTGTTTGGATGGTAACATGTACCCTGTTTGCCCAAAAATATTACAACAGCAGGAGCCATGAGGTGACCACGCTTGCTGCCTCCTGCACCTTAAAAATAATAAGACCTCCCTGAAAATGAGGACAAGCGCTTATTTCAAGAGTCAAAAAAATAAGACCATGTCTTATTTTCGGAGAAACACAGTAGTGACCTCAAGATAGCACAGTGAAAAGTCAGGGATAATAACCAAAAGTCAAGAGAAAGACTGAAATTGGTCTTGCTGGTAGCAAAAACCTTGCAAAATAATGTTTCTAATGCAGCACACACACACCAACTTTTAATCAGTAATTGCTTGCTGGACAAACTATCCCGAGATGTGCATGTACAGAATGAGATCTCTTATTTCTAGCAACCCATCTTTTCTTTAGCCTGAAAAATTAAAGGGCAAGAGCTTGCATAAGAGGAGTAACTTTCATATTCCTCATGACTCACATGGACAAGTGCAAGGTATCTATAATGCAAGGATTGACTTCCAACCAGCATGCTGGTCCACTAGCACCTCATAGAAACGTTGATAGGTTAACATTGAGAATTTTATCTGTGTTTGAATCTAAAGATATACAATTCATTAAAATGCTTTTAGTGTAGTATGAAAGGACCCTAGTTCAAATAGTGAAGGGTTCCCAGAAGTCAGAATAGTAGGCCATTTCGACAGCCTTCTAGAGAAACGTAGGATTATACAAAACAAACAACCTGCTTGCGCTTCTGGATCGTCTGGCAGTGCTGTAGCTTTTGGGTGGAGTTTTAGACCGTTTTTTCTCCTTTTCTTCTTTCTTTTTGTCTCTAAAAGAGGAAGAAATGATGAGCTGTTTTTGTTTCATGTATCATCCATATAGATAGATGATAAGATTGTGTGTGTATGTGTATGTATGTATGTATGTATGTATGTATGTATGTATGTATGTATGTATGTATGTATATATATGTATGTATGAAACACACACACATACACTAACATTGGCATTAATTCTACCCTGTAACATGGATGGATGGATGGATGGATGGATGGATGTGTGTGTGTGTGTATCTCCATCCCTCTATCCTGGTTACAGGGCAGAATTAATGCCAATGTTAGTTGATCCAGCAGAAGCTTCTGATAGCAGCATCAAAAGAGAAGAAAGGTGTGCCTTACTCTTCCTACAACTGATCTCCATCTCATGTTTGGAGTAATCTTTAAAACTGAAGAGAGAGAAAAAAACCTTTAGATGGAGCTTTTTGCTGGATCAATGAATTTTTCATGCGGCAAGAATGGAAACTGGCTATAAATCACATTTCTAATATTTTTATATCTAACAGAATAATTTCCTCCAATACAAAACAGAATTTCAGGATTTTGTGAAGTTTTCAAGCACCTGGTTTTGGAAGTGCTCCTAGATCTCCTAATACGTTCTCTAGAGTGAGATCGCCGCCGTCGAGGACTTTTAGATCTTCTTCTGCTCCTTGACTTTGAATGTGACCGTCTTCTGGATCGACTTCGTGACCGTCTATTAAGCAAACCATTAATCATATAAAAATAACATATCAGATCACATTATAAGAGATACTCTATGAACTATCAAATAGAGTGATGCTTAGTGACTGAGCAAACATGGACTAGATATACACAACTATTATCTACAGTAGGGGAATTTACTATTCACTATGCAGACTTAAATGTCTTCAGAGTATAAATGAACTGTTCACATTTTCTTGCAATCTGGCAAATTGAGGGTATCTTTGCATGGTCAAAAGTGATCATTTCACTGCAGTGTTAGGCTCTGGTGATGTCTGATGGTCTGACTGTATTGTACTGCTTGAGATAATCTTGAGTGCTAGCAGAAATACTATACATGGAAATGGAAATATTTGTTATGTTTGATTTGGAGCTTAAATAACTGATGAGGATTCTCTCAATAATAAGGAACTGAATTCATTTTGAAAGACATGAAATACAAGAAACCTTTTATTTAAAAACAAGAAAAATTATCAACCACCTACCAGAATTCCTTATTTCCTGTGCAATACTAGCTACTCATTACACTCATTCTAATGATTTCATGTTCAGATCATATGTATTAAGACTAATCAGCATTTTGGAAATCAACTAGTGAAAAATGGATGCATTCTCTGACCCAACACTATGGCTATAGTCTCATACAGTTATCGAAAAATAAGTCCTAAATCAATTTATTTAATACAATTTATTTTTCTCAATCATTTCCCCCCCAGATTATGCTATTTACTACTGGCCATTCAATATTACATTGTAACTATTATCTGCAAAATTCAGTAAGTATTCAGAGGTGAGCGATTGTTGTGAACCCTTACCTATGTCTGGAAGAAGAAGGTGTTCTTCTTCGCCTTGAACGTGACCTGGATCTTGAATGCCTTCTTTTATCTTCCTTTTTATCTGGAATCAAGACATCGGAAGTGTCCATTACAGAACCATCAGAAGAAATTAGGTGAACGCTTTTAAAGTTATTTTTTTTAAATACATAAACTGTAGCCGAAGGAGTTTTTATGTCTCTAAAGCAGTTTTCTGCTATTTCTATCAATTGTGTAAAGGATCAAAGGCATTTTTCAACAAACATTTTAATTTATATTCCTATAAGATATAGAAGTGAGATATATTACACAAGATGACATACCGTATTTTTCAGAGTATAAGACGCACCAAGGACTTTGAAGAGGCAAATTAAAAAAAAAATATTTTTTAGACCTCCCAAAAACTGGCCCGTTTTTCGGGAAAACAGGCCTGTTTCCCCCCCCCTCAAAAAAAAAAAGGGGGGGGGCAAGAATAGCCTTATGGAGGCTTATAGAATGCTCCTGGGGGCTGGGCCCCAAAATTGAGCAAAATCTGGCCCATTTTTCACTTATTTTTGCCCTCCCCAGCCCCCAGGAGCACTCTACAAGCCTCCTAAAGGCTCTGCACGGCCATTTTGGTAAAGGGGGGGGGGGGTTGTGAGGCAAAAAAAATGCTGTATTCAGTGTATAAGACGCATCCAAATCTTCAGCCTCTTTTTTTGAGGGAAAAAGGTGCGTTTATGCTCTGAAAAATACGATACTTATTAGGATAACATCTGAACAAACCTAAGAAATATAAAAGGAGTTCTTTAGTTCAGCTAAAAAATAAGTCCAGTATCTCATCAATAGATGATCCTGGATACAGACCACAATTGCTGTATTTTTCAGGAAGTGGTATCAAAAGACTTCCTGATTATGATTCTTAAACAGTTGTTTTTCCTAATATTTACTCATATCTGACTTTCTACCGATATCTCATACAATGCTGGGGTTTTTTTCTGCATCACACTGTGTTACAGTAATTTTCTGTAAGACAAAATTACTTAGGTGACATTTTAGATGGCTTTACCTGGCTCTATAGCAGCAGAAATAAGAGATTGTGCTTCTCGTACTCGTTTCATGGCTTCTTCTATTTCTTTACTGGAGGTATCTGTTTTCAGACTTGGTGAAACAAGGCCTGCAGCTACATGATTAAGCCTGAACCAAATAAAAAAAAAACATAGAAAAATTGACCGGTATAGCCCATTTAAAACAGAATAAACACGTAACTAACTCTTGCTATCCAATCTCCTTTTGTAAGGCATTCGGTGAAAAAGACCGTTGATCATCGACAGTGGCATTTTGGGGTATGATGCTAGGAACTTTTATTAAGTATTTTATTTATTTATTTATTTATTTATTTATTTATTTATTTATTTATTTATTTATTTATTTATTTATTTATGCATGCATGCTGCCTGGAGTCTGTTGATAAACGAAAGCATGTATTAGTTGTTAATTTCAGGACTATGCAAACTTATTTAAAATGTAATTTCAAAAATGAGTACTTGAATTTACTTGCTGTTTTCATTTTTTGGGGCCTAGTGTAGCCTTTTTACCAGATTATTCTTGTCCTTTAATATGCAACGCTGAGGAAATTATTTTTTCCACAATACCAAAAATGAATTTACTTGAAATTAATAGGGATCCTCCAGCTTCTGCTCCTTAAAGTCAAGGTAGTCCTTGACTTACAACAGTTCATTTAGTGACCATTCAAAGTTAAAACAGCAATGAAAAGTGACTTACGACTAGTTTTCAGTTATGACCTTTGCAGCATCTGCATGATTATGTGATCAAAATTCAGATGCATGGCAACTGGTCCATATTTATGACTCTTACTGTGGCCTAAGGTCACCTGATCACCTTTTGCAACCTTACGACAAGCAAACCTTACTAACTTATCAACTGCAGTGATTCACATAACTGTGGCAAGAAAGGTTGTAAATGGGGTTAAACTTGCTTAACCAATGTCTCAATTAAGAAAATAAATGTTTTGTTCAATTGTGATCATAAGTCGAGGATTACCTGTACTAGAGCCAGCATTTCAAAACTAGATTGGGAAGAATATTCTAATCCCGGCAACACTTTTCCAACTACACTGACATATCTTTTACAATAAACTCCCTAGCTAGTACATTCCAGCACTAACCTGGGATTAGTTTATAACAGATGTAGAAATTGTTTTATGTTAACCTGGAAAAATAATCTATTGTCTCTTGTTGCATTAGGATTTAACATGGTATGCAGCCTGCAAAATAGCCATATTGCCAAGAAAATTGCACTCTCTTGCAGATTTATCTTTTTAAGATGTTTTTGCATAGCTTTAAAAATCTTTGTTGTTCATTGTTTGTGGTTGTTTTATTTTTGTGTTTTTAGCAGTTTATGCTGTTCAGTCACATGTATCAGGTAAGCAACTACATAAATAGATTAAATAAATAAATAAATTCTGATGCCATTATTTCTACATTTATATAAATTTCAACAAGCTGAATTTACTCATATACCGTAAAAGGAGAAAGGCCACTCTTGTAATACTACAAAAGTCTCGGTAATTTTGACCTATATTTTGAAGTGTTATCGAACTATTATTTACATGTGCAATTTCACAGCCAAGACATAATCGAACAATATAAATAGATTAAAAATGCCATGAAACATAATTGGCAATATAGCACTTAACTTTATTAAATATTTTAAATATTTTTAGTTAGTGAACTAAAAATATTTTTAACAATATTCGCAGTTGATGGATTGATAAAACTGAGATCTTCCAAACTCCTATTTCTCAACTGCTTATTTGCCATCCCTACCATCACTACAATAGATTCGCACTCAAGGGTGTACGCTATGAGTGTTGTGGAGAGGAAAACTTTTTACTACTTCTGAAATGATGTGCCATAATTCAAAGGGCAAATAAAACGATGGCATGCATCTAGGGGAAATTCCTGCTTAGAAGATCAGAGGTGTTGTCTCTTCTTACGAAATTAAGGAAGTCAATTAAACATGTTAAAATAGCCTTCATAGAGCCATCTCCTTGCTTTCACTACAACAAAAGGGAAAGAGCAAAACAAAAAACTGCTTCCCTAACCCAGGTAGTTACAAGCAGTCCTCGATTTACAAGCTTTCATTTACTGATCATTTGAAGTTACGTCACTGAAAACAATGACTTGTGACACTCTCTTACACTTATGATCGTTGCAGCATTCCCATGGTCATGTGATCCAAATTTGGATGCGTAAAATGGAGCAAAATTCACTTAACAAGTGTCTTGCTTAGTGATCAAAATTTTGTTGTCGTGAGTTGAGGACTACCTGTAACATGGAAGTCTAGGAAAAAATCCTGCTTCTTATTCACCCAAAAGGCATTACTTTCAGATTCCTATTTCTTAAAATAAATAAATAAATAATGCTATATAGTGCAATTCTAAAAATCGATACTTACTTTGGATCCACTGTGCTCATAAGTTTTAACAGTTGATCTGCTGCAAGAGACTGCCAAGAAAAATAACCAGAAATTGCTTTTCATACAAATATTTGGAAAATAGTTTTTTTTACACCCAAATGGCTTTAAATCTAACAAAAATTAAATAACACCAATTATCATAAGTCTCACAACATATCTACCATTAGATTAGTATACATTTAAATTGAGAATGCAATGTATACTCAGATCCAGGCTATTTTTTTTTCTGATAACTAGTTATGTATGTCAGTATTTGCAGGATATTTTATGTTTCAAATTACACAAGAGCCCTTGGTCATTTGAGGTTTCTGCAATTGGAGGAAGAATTGTTCATTTACAAAATGACTGAAATGAAAAACATATCCTCAATCCAAGAGTCAATTAAGACTGCATTTGGGACAAAATTGTTATATACCTTTTACATAGTATTATTATCTAAGTCTAATGATGCTGTTAAAGAACATTTAAAGAGTATGAGTTCTCATTATACAATATATTGATGGCATGAAATATTACCATTGCCCAATAATTTACCAAATCTGTTCCAGAGGAATCCCATACCCATTGAATCAGATCTGAGAGAGATTGGAGGATGTTGAAGAAGTTTATTTCCCTGTGTTGTTCCATTAATATTGTATTAAACTGATAAAGTAAAATAATACGAAAAGCCCAATTTGTGACTAATTGTAATGCAGTGTAAATTGTAATGCAACTTTATTTATAAATTTAAATAAAGTGAAAGTGAAGTAAATATTTCACCATGTGGGAAAGTTTTCTTTACATTGAACTTTAGCTGATTGGCTTTCCTCCAATACTATGGTTCATGAATTGCTCTAACTGTGGTAAATACACAATCATACGTCACAATCTTCTAATACTCAGATGAACTAACTCGATTCTTGTCGCTGTGGAAAATCAGAGACAACAAAAATAATCCCATGGAATTCCACAATAAAAATTTCATGAGTGTGGAACTGCATAAATGTTAAAACTGATGATCTACTATAGACAGGTTTACTTAAAAGCAATATACCTGAGAGTTTAAGTTTGCCCCAGGAAGACCTAGAGCAGCTAGAGTTGGATCTAGAGTTGGAGCTCCTAAAGCAGCCAGAGGAACAGCACCGATCTGTAAGAATGAAAATTAGTACAATCTATGCTTTTTTCATAAGGAAAATACAAACACAGCACATTCTCAGCATATTCTAATTGTTCTACTATTTTCCAAATCTCTGGAAAACAGGAACAACTTGTAACTTTTTAAAGTTCTGAAGTACTGACACTGATTTTTATATTAACCTGAATATAGGTAGCTGTTTTATACCAAATCAGTTTATCCATCTAATTGGGTATCAGGCTCTTGTGAATCCGATGCAGAGGCTTCCTATCATCCTTTAACTACCAAGTCCACCCAAACTGGAACTTCTGGTGACTAACATGGGTTGTTTGGCTAAATGATGTCCCCTTAGGTTGAACAGTTGCCATAATGGCTACAGTAGCAATTGGTCATAGTAATCCGGTTTTTATGCAAGAATATTTATCATTATTTGTTAGCTGATTTTGAAAAACAAATATTGAAGAACTGAATATGGACTTGTTCATGCAAGTAGGAAATATAAATTACCCATTTTTTATTTTTTCTAATTTTTACATTATGCACCCAAATTAAACCCCCAGAAGGTAATTAATGAAATAGTAATTAAGTCTTCAAAACTGCTTCATTTATACTAAACTAGCTGCATCTCAGAAGAAGCATTTCTCTTCTCTCTTCTAAACTGGGACTCTCCACTCTCTGAATGGCAGGAAACGAAAAGCAATTAGAAGCAAGAAGGTATTTCACCTGATCTGCATGCAATACTTCTACTAGCCTCCCACTTACCTACTGTGACTTTGTTTTAACTCTAATTTTGCAACAATAGACCATTTAAGTGAAATTCACATATTTGTTACAAAGTACTGTTTCCCACTTGTATCCCAACCAGTGTTTTCTTAAACTGTATTTCTGGATATTGGAAAGGAAGAATAATACTCTCATTGTCATTATGCAGTTCTTTATTCATTGTTTTAGAAATCTCGACTCAAGGTTCTCACTTCTGTCCTAAGGTCAACATGAAAGCACTCACTCTTAGGCTACAATAGTTTACTTTCTAGAAAGTCAGCCACACCAAAAGCAAAGAGGCCTGACATTACACTAAAAAGGTTGTGCTCTGGAAGAAAGCACATTCCTGAAAACTACAAACATAAGTCCCTCCTCTGTGATTTTACAAGGGGGAGGGAGCAGTGAGTAACCGATTAATAGTTTTTAAAAGTCTTAATAGCTATAAAGCATTTTTCATTCAATTTTTTTAATAAGTATCATAGAAGCCAGGTTCGGCTATAAGTACTGTAAGCATTATGCTGTGTGAAAACATAGCCATTCTTTTTGCCTCTTGCAACAGGCTCATCCCCAACTATAGAAATGGCTGAATACCAATTCTGCCCACAATATTCCATACATTTTCATTTCAGATGTTGCTTTATTTTTAAAAATAGCAGTGAATTAGGTGTCAACCCAGTGAGTTAAACAGAAGATCTAGAAAATCAGTTACTTTGGGGGCAATTCTTATTTAGTATAATTCTGCTACAATAACTTTGTATAAGCATACCTCCCATAAACAAAGGAATATAAATAATATAATTTTGCTGTATTTTATGCACATCTTACCTGAGAAAGTGGGTTAGGTGTAGGCAGGAGTCCACCCCCCGGCAGAAGGCCTGCCACAGCATTAGCTGGTGCCAGGAGAGATAAAGCCTTAGTCTCATCAGGAATAACTCCTGCAGAGAGACAACTTTGCATTAGAAGTTACTCATCAATTATATTTTTTCTTTTAAAAAAAAACCACACACAAATACACCCAGAAAATGTCTCCCTGAAACACCATCTGAGTTTGCTGAAAGTACTTATGTTGGCTATAATACAATGTTTTCTCTCTTAATAATTTATCATTAACTTGTTTGTCAGAATGAAACTTCAATGTGTGAAAATTTGTTCCTTTTTCTCTACAAAAGGTTAAGTTCTAGAATAAAAAATAGCACAATACACACTACTTTTTTGTTAACACTGCCAAGATTTCATCACCTGTACTCGATTTTTAAGTCATGAACCAAACGTAAGCAAGCACAGTCGGTTCTCCAGGGGTGTGCTCTCAACTTTCAAAAGCTGTTTTATGAACAACGACTCGTGTCGGCTGCTTCACTATAAAGCACACAGAAAAATCAAGATACACAAGACAAAAAAAGTTTGATTTAGGGGTTAATAAAATGGCACAGTTCACTATGATTTCTTTTACACCTACCATACAATTTTGTAAAACTTAAGAGAAGGTAAGAAAAAGTGTAGGGCTTTTGCTGACTTCTCATTTGGATATGAAGGTCTCCACAAAGGTCCAAATGTAGGTTCTGCATATGTGACCACGTGTATGTGTTTATGTGAACACCTAAAATGTGACACATTCTTACCTGTGCAGTAAAATACATGCTCCACTCTGTGTCATGGTTACTGTACCAAGAATGTTGCCCTTTCAGAAGAAACTTCTGATTTGCAGCTTGAGGTTTGCTAAGTGTCTATTTTTACTGCCTATCCCTGAACAAAGAATAACCTTCAAAAGGCCCAACGTGAGACAAACAGTAATGTTGATTCTTGTTATTTTAACCAACAGCAAAAGCCCTATACATATGGATTAATCTGTTAATGTGCCCAAGCCCCCAACGTGAGAGAGTTCAATAAGATAACTGTACTATATATTTGCAAATACCAGAACCGTTTCTGCAAGACATATTAAAAAAAACTGCATCTCATCATAAAACATACACAATATGTACAGGGCACTTAAGAGAAACTGGATAAGCTGCAGAAGAAAACTGTTGGGTGGTATTTTCAGCAGGGCCTGGTATATAGTTCAGGCTGAACCAGGGAAAAGAACTGTAAAACACAACAACAAAAAAGAAAAACCACTGTTAAATAAAGGTAATGGTTCCTTCCACCTATACTGAGAAGTGCCGATAATATAAACAAATGTATAATACACAGCACTGTTATCTTTCTTCTGTCACTCAGCTGTCATAATTTCAATACCAAAAGTTATGGTGGGAAAAGGGGGGAAAGGTCATTTAGATACAGGGCATTAATGCATCAATATAAACATATCTACTGAGATTATGGGATAAATTTGCATGCAAATTATGTCTCAGAGGATATTATTTATGTTTACACACAATTAGTGCAACTATAACATTTCTGGCATCTATCTAAAAATCCTCTTGAGACACCTCACAGAAGATCTGCATCCATTAAGTAGTCATGCATCTGATCCTCTCATTTTGTTTTTAGGAAAAAAGTTATTCAGAAATAAAACTACAATTTAAAAAAAACAATGAGGCCCCTCACCAGTTAATTTTCATGCGTCAAGAGTTTTTTACTGCTGCTTTGTTAGAACCATGACATACTGCATGAATGTGTAGAAATGAAGAAAAAGAAACAGACAAAAGAAACAAACATTAACCAAAGAACCTACACAAACCCACCCAAAGTCCCTGTTTAATATCTGCATTGCTTCCAAATCCTTCCATTTCATCACGAAGATTATAGTACTATGCCTTACCGTGAACTTTGTGTTAAGTCTAGAACACAAAGCAACAATCAACACCAAGATGTATGAACACACTAAGAACAGAAATGCGACTTGATACTAGGGGATATATGATCAGTACAATGCATACTGTAATATTTGTAGAGAGGTAATATCAGAACTTTTCGCCACAATAGTAAAGGGTAAAGATTTCAATTCAGCAGAGTGCTTAAGCATATGCCTCAATGAAACTGAACAGTTTCATTGATCTTGAAATGTTGTTTTTTTTGTCAGCAATGCTTAAGCACTAGCAAAAACAGGGTCTTGTGAAAAGAAGAATTGAAGACTGATACCCACATTCTTTCATAGATAAGGACCATTTGCAAGAAGAGAGTAGAGACTAAGTTCATAAGGAAAAAATCATGGGTCCATTATTCTGATAAACCACTTGTCATATCCTGCCAACTACAAAATGGTGCAGATCCTAAAACCCCAATGTGAGTTCTTGATAGGTAACAACTACTCAAATTGCATTAGACAAACCTCAGAAAAATTCAGAAAAGTCATCTTTTTGACCGGTATCGCAGCATGAGATTTATCAGTCATCTATCTTTCTAGTAGAGTTTAAAATCTTGTTTATAAAGAGAAAAAAATATGATGTATCAAAACCATTCAAGCTCTTAAGGAGTTCTTAAAACACTAACTTGCAAATATATTGGAGGCTATTGGTTCAGTTAATTAGAGCCAAGGTGAACACGACAGCGGCATTCCTTCCCCAATCACATTAAAAAGGTGTATAATCCATGTTTAGTAATAAAAGGAATACAAAGAGGCAAGGGCCCTGAAACCTACCCCAGCCTGCTGCTTATCTCACCACAGTAGCTTTCTGCGGGTGCTGGCAGACTTGCAGCACTGGAGCTCAGATAAAGAAAAAACAAAGGGAGACAGACTGCAAGGAGGTTAAATTGCAGGCACAGGACTATACACTTCACCCTTTTGCTCTGAAAAGAAGCACCCCACCCTTCCTCTTTCTACAAAATTGGGACCAATCCATATTTAAAAGCGCAGCTACTGTCGCATCTAGCTTGGCCCTAATATAGACAACAATTATGTAAGACTCAGACATAGATATATCTGACATTGTCAGAATTACATAGTAAGAAATAGTACTTTAAAGTATTCTATTCTATTCAGCCAAGTTAAACTAATGAGGACGAAACTTTGTTGGTATTAATTATAGTTTCAGTTTTGAATATCCTAACATTAATTAATTAGACCTGCCTGTTGCATATTCTTCTGCCTTATTAAGGAGTAGAACGAGGCACTACCTATAAAACATAGACTACAATCCAGCACTGTTAGTCTGCATAAATCCCACTGATTTTAATGAGATGTAGTAATCTCTCTATGCAGAAGTGCAGCGTTAAGTGAAGTCATTTATTATAAATCCCATGATCTAAAATGAGTACTAGTTTATCAGTGAACAGTGCCTTTGAAAGAGTTGTGGTGAAATCTATAGAGGTTCAACAGAACTCATTAGAAGAGCAGTCTTCTTGACAGAGTTTTAGTTATATTTCCAACCTGCTCATTGTTTTTCAAATTACTGTAACACCCTAAAAATGTAAGAAAAAGAAGAGAGAGAAAAATGTTGTTAACAAGTGAGTGATTTACACCGGGAAAACACTTGGGGACTTGAGTGCTTGCTGGCCTTTAGTTAATGTCTAGAATCCCCTGTAGTTGCAGAGGACCCCACTGTTTCAGTCATCTGGAAGGGCTTTTGCATTTGCCTTCTCCACTATAAAAATCACACACACAAATAAGAGAGAAGAGTTTATTATTTTAGAGAAATTCTAGAATATATAGCAAGGTTGAATAAGAAAATGTGAAATAAGATCTAACACCCAGTGCCCATTTAGCACCTTTGCAGATATTTTCTGACTAACAAGAGATCTCAAACCCTTGGTGTACCAGAATTTATATTTATTTATTAAATTTCTATACCACCCTTCTCCCTTCCGGGACTCATATTGAGGGTAACTGCTTTTCATTTATCAACTAAAACAAGCAGAACATTGCATTGTAATTGGTGATATATATTCACTAAGTGCTCTCCATGAGGGAGAATGAACCATGTGATAACAGTTGCCAGGTAACTTTAAGCAATATTGTTTGTTTATATATTTCATTTTAAAAAGATAGCTTAAAAAATATCTCAAAGCAGTCTGGTAAAAATAAATCAAATAATGCTGTGTAAATATAAAATTATTCTAAATCCTTTGCAAAAACTGTTGGGCACGCTCTAGCAAGTGCTGAATTGGTATTTTCTGTCTGTTGTACAGAAATTAAAGATGAGGGTATACCAAGGGTTTTAAACATGCAAAAAGCTTGGATATTTTATATACTAAACTTCATGCTATTCAACTACATCAGGATTTAGTACCAGAGGTCTATGGCTTCATAGATCTTTAAACAATTCACAAACCTTCTGCGTAGGGTACCACTATCAATGCTCGATCAACGAATACAGTATTTGTCAGGTGCTGAGCCACAACTGCCGAGTCAGGTTCTTGGAACTTTACAAAACACACACGGGAAGAAACAGGCAAAGGGGAGTCACTGAAAAAAAAATCAGAATATGAACATCAGATTAACATGAAGATTAAGACATTATTTGACTTATGGAACTATATAAAAAAGTATTGGGCATGGACCCTACAGTTTTTCCAAAAATTCTTACTGGTTTTTATGTTATAGAACAGGGAAAATTATTAAACACATGCCTGAAGAAGAATATTTATACTTAATTCCAATTAAACTTAAATAAATCTGAATAATATTGATATGCACCCATCCTTTGAAAATTATGAAGAGAGTAACCCTATAGTTGTTCACTTGGCCATACACTTGGTTCTTACTGTGTGAATTTAAGATTTAATCTAATACTGAAAACTGGGAAGATGTAACCAACATTCTTGATGGAATGTCACAGGCAATAGATGATAACTTGAATTTTTCCTCATTGAAAAAGAAATCTTCCCATAGGTAATATACCATTTCTCTCTTTAAAAATATATGCAAAGTGAATCATATACACATCATATACATAATGGTGAGTACTTTACTTTTCTAGTGACAAAAACATATCTAGTCCAGGGCTAAACTATAGAGTTCTTGGTGTTTTCAATCCTGGTTGTTTTCTGCTGGGTTTAACCTGGCTGGGGAATGGCTACAGGAAAACAAACAAGCTCAGACAATAGAATGGTTTAGCTTTGCACCAAATAAAATATTAAGTGAGATAGCATGATTATGCTGTTGGATTAGAGTTCAGAAGAACCAGATGCTAATTCACCATTAGTCACAGAAGCTCACCAGGTTCTTTGGGTCACACATACACTCAGTCCAATCTACCACTCAGATTTTTTCCCCCACAGAAAAATAGGACGGAATATTATGCGAACTATCTTAAACTGCTGAATTAAAAGAAGAGCTATAAATTAAATAAACAATATAGATTTCTAGCTATATCCATAAAGTAAATGTCCAGACAGAATTATGTTACTTATAATGAAAAATCACCAACCAATCCTCTTCCATAGAAAATTGTTTTACTTCCCAACTTGTTGTTTCAGAGTAACTAGTATACTTTAACATTATATTAGGACCAAATTATGCTACTGATGCTATGCAGATATTTTCTGAAATGTAAACCTGTAAATAGTTGGTTGGCTTGCATATTTCAATAGTTTTCCATAATTACAATTTGAAGAGCTTCCTTCATGCAGAAAATCTGAATATTAAGAAAGGACTACTTCTTTCCTGTTGGTGTTTTGAGCATACAGTGATAATCTATGGAAACATCTTTTTTCCTAACCTGGACCTCCCCAAAGTATGCTTCAGCATAAAACCCAAAGTATACTATACTGGCTGGGGATAATGGGAGTGTCAGTCCCAGAGACCTAGAGGACATCAGATTGTTAACAGCCATTCTATAATATGGGACATAGGCCAAGCCTGCTGCGTTTTCCACTTTCCATTTCCTATAAATTGAGTCGGGCTCTTGGAACTTTACTGAAGGCCAATGTCTTCTTCTCTCAATGGAAGAGGGAAGCCAAGAAAGGGAGATGGGTGAGGGCCATAGCAGATATCATGAAGGGACATGCTTGGCTTAGGCAAGAAGAGACAAGTATCAAGAAAACTGGGGAGTGGTTGGGCCAGTAGGCTATGTTGCCTTGGCATCTACTTGAGATGTAGTTATCTTGCCTCCTCACATTGTCTGGATTTTGTTCTGTCTGAAACCTGAAGGAACAAAAACATTTTGGGTGCAGTATTTCACTAACCCGTGGCTGACCTGAACAGTTCAGCATTACTTCTGCTACAGAATCCACCTCAGTGATGCTCTCTGATAAGCTTGGTTGTTTTCTTGCAGATATTTCATTTACCCAAATAGATTAACATCATCAGTGTTAGGATGTCAACCCTGAACTACAAATATTCTCCTTTATTGGCACTGCAGGTAGTCCTTGACTTACGACCACAACCAAATCCAAAATTTCTGTTAAGTGGGACCTTTAAGTGAGTTTTGGCCCTTTTTACAACCTTTCTTGCCACAAGTCAATTGTGTTAAGTTACTAATCTGGTTGTTAAGTGAATCTGGTTACCCCATTGACTTCACACTTGTAAGAATACAAGTGTCCCAGGGTTATGACCACATAACCCCAGGACACTGCAATGGTCATAAATATGAACCAGTTGCCAAGCATCTGAATTTTGATCACATGATCATGGGGAATGCTACAAAGGTCGTAACTCTGAAAATTGGTTCTAAGTCACTTTTTCAGTGCTGTTGCAACTTGGAACGGTCACTAAATAAATTGTCAAGTTAAGGACTGCCTATTCAGTCATTTTTTTCTGGATTCATCATTAAACTAATGTTCCTGTTTCACACACACCCTCCAAAAAGAAGGTTTCTTTCAGGTACCACAACCACAAATTTCCAAACACCCTCCCAACAAAGAAGGATATATGGCCAGGAGCATTTTTCTTTACCCTGTTTACTCTTTTGGGGCTCTTAGCCGTTCAAAATCCAAATCATGGGTTATCATTCTGCCTGGTTTGAAATCAAGATTGCATCCCAAGGATGTCTGGCTTATCCTTAAGCTCTAAAAACATTCCTCCAAACATAACCTATACACTTAAAACATTTTACCTGAAAATGACAAAAAATCACTCCTCAAAATGTAACCTATACTATTTACTTAAAACCTTTACTTAAAAATGACAAAAAACCACTCCTCCAAACATAATGTATGCTGTACACTTAAAACAATTTCCCTGAAAATTACAAAAAAACCATTCCTCCAAACACTAAGCTATGCTGTGCATTTAAAACATTTTACCTGAAAATTACAAAAAAACACCAAACATAATCTATGCTGTACATTTAAAACATTTTACCTGAAAATTACAAAAAACCACTCCTCCAAACATAATCTATGCTGTGCATTTAAAATATTTTACCTGAAAATTACAAAAAACCACTCCTCCAAACATGATCTATGCTGTACACTTAAAACAATTTCCTTGAAAATTAAAAAAGACCCTAACAAATGCTATTAAGGCAGCAAAAGAAAAAAAAAGAAAAATATCAACTTCGTATTATATGTAACCGACAACAGGAAACAACGACCAGGATTAGACAGCACTTTTCCTAAAACCCACCCGCCTACACAACGTGGCTCTCCCACCGAAGCGGCTGAAGCGTATCCCGAAGAGCAGCTGAAAAACGCTTAACCCCCCACCCACCCCCGTCCCCAATACACAATTAATAAAGGCGGTGTTCAAAACCGTCCCTCAGCGCCCCCACTGCCGACCCTGGCAGGTCTCTTTTCCGCCTCCTGCCTTTCCTTCCCCTCCTCAGGTTTCGAAAGCAGACGAGGGCGGCGAGCCAAAGAAAGGCCGCCCCAGCGCCGGAAGCTCCAAGATGGAGCGGACGACGGCGAGGAAGGGACCGCGTGATCCGCTTTTTAGCTTTCGGAAGCGGCAAGCACCGCAAGCAGCCAAGCTCGTCGATTTCTGCCTTGTCCTACATCCTCTCCCGGCCCCACCCAGGCCCATCCTGGGCCTAATAATACTCGAGCGATGGTTTCAAGGAGGCCGCGCGGCCTTTAAAACCCGACCATCCGTCTCTCTCGCGAGGAGAAGCGGAACTTACTCGGGAGGGAAGAGGCGCAATTCTTCGATCTTGCCCAGGAAGCCGAAGAGAGTCCGCATCTGTTCCGAGCTGGCGCTCGGGGAGACGTTGGTGACCTGAATCACATCGGTGCCGTTGCTTGAAGCCATCGCGCTGCCCCCTGCTCCGGCACTTACAAGCGCATCGAGGGCCGACGGGTTAAGGGCCCTGGAGAATCGGGAGACGCCTCCTTCCTGTGTCCCTCAGCGCTTCCCGTCGCTCTAATCGCAAGGGAGGGGGGAAAAAAATAAAAAAGACCCTCGCGCGCAGAGTAACGGCCACCGAACGGTCGTTTCACTGCCAGACTCCCTGGGCCGCAATATCCCAAGCTCCTCAGCGGCTCTCTCCGAACGACGCAACAACCTCGCGGCCTGCGCCTGCTCAGAACCAGGCCACCTGGTGAAACGAGACACGCATAACTTGCGTGTGCGCATGCCCACTTGGGGTGCCTTGCTGCGCATGTGCAGGAGACGCTAAAGGCCTTTTTCGTTTTCTGTAGGGCAGGGATGTCCAAACTTGGGAACTTTAAGACTTGCTGGGGAATTCTGGGAGTTGAAGTCCACAAGTCTTAAAGTTCCCAAGTTTGGACATCCCTGCTGTAGGGGCTCGTGGTCGGGATTAATGCTTAGTCTCAAGGGTGCTTTTTCAAGAGGCAACTGGATTTTCTGGTTTTTCTCTGAAGGCGTTTCGCTTCTCATTCAAGAAGCTTGTTCCGCTCCGAAGAAGCTTCTTGGATGAGAAGCCAAACGTCTTCAGAGAAAAATCAGAAAGTCCACTTGCCTCTTGAAAAAGCACCTTATGGTCAGTCATGATCTGGATGACTGAGAATCACTATAGCATAGACCAGTAGTGGGCAAACTTATTAGTCAAGAGAGCCAAATATCAACAGTACCACGATTGAAATTTCTTTTGAGAGCCAAAAGGAGTGGCCTCTTTTGTGGGAGTGGCTCAGCGGTCATGTGACCGGGTGGGTGTGGCCAACTTGGAAAATGTGAAACTCACTTAACGACGGTCCTGCTTAGCAACCAAAATTCTTTTTCTTTCTTTCTTTCTCTCTACCACTTTCTTTTTCTATTTTTCTTTCTCTCTTTCTCTTTTTGTCTCTGTCTATCTCTCTTTATCTGTCTCTCTCTCTTCCCTCCACCCATCTTGTCATTGTGTGTGTGTGTGTGTGTGTGTGTGTGTGTCCCCCTCCCTCCCTCCCCCCCCCCAAGCAGTGGAAAGCCCGGCACAAGTTTTCACGCAGTGAGCGGGCGGGGGAGAACCCGAGGCCACGGCCATCTAAGCACCGCGGAGGCTGTCCGGGCGCCGCGTGCCCACCTCCGTCCCAGCCGCACGCAGCGGCCAGCCCCGGAAAGCATGGCTCGGCGCTCTCTGCAGGCGGCTGTTGCTGCTGCTGGCCCCGAGCCCTGTGACAGGCAGCTCCCGCCGTCCGAGCGCATCGGGCAGGACAGCCGGCCACGTTTCCACCAGGTCCCTCTTTGGCCTCTCTTTGCCTCCCCCTGGAGCGAGCGAACAAGCGAACGGGCGGGAGTAGCGCCCGGTCTGCGGCTGCGTGGGAGCCGTACGGGCGGCGCGCGCCCGCCTCCCTGTGCGCGCGGTGCCCGGACGGCTCCGGCGCAGCCACAGCTCCGGGCATTCCCCCCGCCCGTTGGCTCGCTCACTCGCTCCAGGGGGAGGCAGCCAGAGCCCCCCCAACCGACATGCCGGGCCCTCCGCTGCCTCCGGGGGGGGGAGGAGAGAGGAAGAGCCGCACCCGAGGGGCCAAAGAGCCGCTCGTGGCTCGCAAGCCGCGGTTTGCCGACCACTGGCATAGACGAATGATGCTTAGCTTTATTCAGCGCGGGGGGGGGGGATTTTTAATTCTGAGCGATACTAGCGTGTCAGCCTTCCAAAGTCCATTTGAATCGAAGTGATGGATAGATTGCGTGCTTGCATGCATAAATTGCATGGATAAATCTGTCTTATTAGCCTCTCCACATTGTAATAAAACAGTGCTGGCAGAGGTTCTACTTTTTGAGTGTTTTAGCTGATGCATATATGAAGGGTCCTTGATGCTAGTCATCACTAGTACTGATGGTGTTGCCTAATTTGGGTAATGACACCTCTGCAAAAAATCCAAGCTCAGCATCAAGGATCCCTCATTTCAACCCTGAGCTACAAATGTTTTTCTTTATTGATGTATAACTTGTTTGATCACCAGCACAGGAGAAAGCCAAAGTTCAGGAAGTGGAACTAAGTTCCTTTTTTCAAGCAGAAACGAGTCTTTTGGCCATTAGCTTAATTAAATGTGTAGTTCCTAAGTACTGTAGAAATTATTCATATTTCTAATCAACCCATCTCTCAAAGAGGGCCTACAGTATGATTTTTTCATTAGGTCATTTAAAAATGCTATTTCTTGGTTATGTGATTTTATGTAAAATACTTGGCAAAGTTTTTCTATTAATTTTATGTTGTAAAATTTTCATATGTTCCATTGTAAAACTTGAGTGACAAGTAAATTGTAAAGATGATTTATGTATATTTAGTTTGCAGAACTTAAAGCATTCTTTAACAGCACATTGTTTAAGCACTACACCACAACATTAAAGTAGATTGAATATGCCATGTATGTTTGTTCTGGAAGTCACCAGATTGCAGAAGATTGGGCTGATATGTTCCACAAATTCAGCTGGTGAAAGTGACATGAGTTCTGACCCCCGGCCTAAATTTAGGGGTGGGGAAAGACATTTTGAAAATGGATTGATAGTAGAAGACAGTATCTCGCTTTATTGTTAGATCTAATTACTGGTTGTTGAGCCAGTTTGGAGTAACGGTTAAGGCATCAGGATAGAAACCAGGAGACAGAGTTCTAGTCCTGCTTTAGCCATGAAACCAGCTGGATGACTTGTGCCAGGCACTCCCAACTCTAGGAAGAAGGCAATGGCAAACCACTACTGAGATCTTGTCAACAAAATCCAGCAGTCACCAGAAATCACCACTAACTCAACAAAAGTACTAGACCAAAGGAAAGATGATATATATGTATTTTTATATAGTCTGTTCATCATCTCTCTCTCTCTGTCCCTCTCCCTCTCGATAAGGACAGAAAATATGAAATAGTAAAATGATGCATCAGAGTTAATGACAATAAAGGTGTAATTAGAAATGGTACAGACTGGCTAGGTTTGCTCAACCCATGACTAAGGACGTTCCTGAAATGAGCTTGAGGTTTGGTGAATACTAGAGAACCTCTACTTTTTTGGGTCGTTGTTTCAGAGATACTTCTTTACTTAAACAGAAACAGAATGACCAAGGGTGGGTAATAAAGAAGTGGGAGCAGGAATGACTTCTAACTTCCTTCAGGCTTCCTCATTGAATTTCCTTAGGAGATTCTGGCAGGCAGCATTGAAAATCTCTCCTTTCCAATGGGAATGGGGGATGGGAATGCTGAGTGAAGATTGGAGTGACTCATGGAATTGCAGCAATAGCAGGAGTGCAGAACTTGAAGAAGCAGCCACGACTTCTTCAAATGCCATTCTCCCAGGAGTCGTGGGTTCTGGATTATGGACACATTCTGTAATTTAGCCCATTTGAGGTACTTTGATTGAAAAATTGTGGCTCTTCTGATGTACCATTTCGCCCAATGATGGGTCATGATAATCAGAATTTTAGTAGTGTATAGATTTGGACTTGTCCACAATCTTTTTTGGACAATATTGTGGTTTGCCACTGCTTCCTGGATTGGCTTTAAAAAAACCAATAACTTCCCAATCTACTATAGTCCTGAGAAGTCTATTTTTCCATCAATGTACAACATGGTGTGATCCTGCTTAGTCTTTCCCCACATCAACTACTGTCAGTTAAGTGCTGCCATTTAGCTGAAGTGTAACATACAGCTGAGCAATTAGTAGTTTGGTTTATTGTTGGAACCCAGTCACCTTGTTTGCAGACCAAATATAAAGTGTTTGTTTGGATGTAGCATGCTGAGTTAACATATGGTACATTAATCTGGGGTTCTGCTTTGGTAATTGTGTGAGTTCAACCACATTCTTGCAATGATGAGCTGGTTAACATACATAGTGTAGAAAGAAATCTTCATCATAACTGTTTGGACAGAACTGGAACTAGGGTCTTGATCCAGGTTTAACTTTAACCCTACCTCACAGCCAAAAGCACAATCAGAACAGACAGAATAACAGAGTTGGAAGGAATCTTGTAGGTCAGGGGTCCCCAACCTTTTTTTCACCAGGGACCGGTTTCATTTTTAAAAAATTCTGCGGACCGGCTGAGTGGCTCAGTAGCCATGTGACTGGGTGGGCGTGGCCAACTTGGAAAATGTGAAACTCACTAACAATGATCTTGGTTAGCAACCAAACTTTTGGGCTCAATTGTGGTCATAAGTTCTCTCTCTCTCTCTTTCTTTCTTTCCTTCTGTCTTTCTTTCTCTCTCTCTCTCTCTCTCTCTTTCTCTATGTCTCTCTTTCTTTCTCTCGCTATTTCTTTCTTTCTCTTTCCCTTTCGCTCTTTATTTCTTTCTATTTCTTTCTCTTTCCCTCTTTCTCTCTCTTTTTCTTTCTCTCTCTTTCTTTCTGTATCTTTTTCTGTCTCTTTCTTTCCTTTCTGTCTCTTTCTCTCTGTCTGTCTTTCTCTCTCTCCCACTTTCTTTTTCTTTCTTTCTCTCTCCTTCATCTGCCCATCTCTGTCACTGTGTGTGTGTGCGTGTGTCTGTCTGTCTTGCATTCACTCAATCACTCATTCTGTGTCTCTGTCTATCTTTCTCTCCCTCCCTCCCTCTCTCTGTGTGTCTGTCGTCGTCCCCGCCCCCCCCCCCCCCAGCCTCCTCAGCCCGCCTGCCGCGCTTGGTCGCTCGTTCACTCGGTCAGGCTCCGTGGCTGGGTAGGAGCCGGGCTGGAGAGGAGGAGGAGGGAGGAGGGGGCAGTCCATTGGGCAGAGCGCGCGGGAGAACGCAGGATGGTGGGGGCTCTTCCTCCATCCTCGTCGACGGAGGGACTCCTGTGCGCCGCCGGAGCAATCCTCCCTACGGCCGCCAGTTCCCTCCCTCGCCCGCGGAGCCTCCGCAGGCCCTGGAAGAAAACGAGTGCCGGCATGCCAGCAGGGGAGGGAATCAGTGGCCGGTCCGGCGGCGCCCAGGAGTCCCTCCGTCGACGAGGGTGGAGGAAGAGCCACACTCCAACGGCGCGAACAGCCGCACCTGCGTTCTCCCGCGCGCTCTGCTCAGGGGGCTGCCCCCTCCTCCTCCTCTCCAGCCCTGCGGCCCGGCTCCCACCCAGCCACGGACCGGCACCAGTCCACGGCCCGGGGGTTGGGGACCCCTGTTGTAGGTCATCTAGTCCAACCCCCCCAAGCAGGAGACCCTACTACACCATTACCGACAGATGGCAGTCCAGTCTCTTCTTGAAAGCTTCCAGTGATGAAGCTCCCACAACTTCCCAAGGCAACTTCTCTTCCACTGGTTGATTTGTTCTGTCAGAAAATTTCTCCTTATTTCTAGGTTTGAACATCTCCTTGCTCAGTTTCCATGCATTATTCCTTGTCTGGTCTTCAAGTACTTTGGAAAATATTGTGAATCTCAAGGAGATGCCCAGTTTGGAAAGAGGAAAAGTGGACGCCTAGTTTCATCTCTTACATTTAGAACAGTGTTTCTCAACCTTGGCAACTTGAAGAGGTCTGGACTTCAACTCCCAGAATTCCCCAGCCAGCGAATGCATTCGTTGGCTGGGGAATTCTGGGAGTTGAAGTCCAGACCTCTTCAAGTTGCCAAGGTTGAGAAACACTGCATTAGAAAGAGACCCCGTTTCCTTGACAGTCACTCTAACTGGGAACCTTCCCAGTGCGTTTTCCAACGTTTAAAGCAAAAGCCACCGGCCGCTGGCCGTTTTATTTCACAGGACCGCCTCTTTGATCTTCTCGCGCCGCCCTCTCCTCCTCCTCCCAAAGGCGGCGGCAGTGAGAGCAGCCTGGTCCGCCTTCTTTGGGCGGAGAGGCCGGCTGGCCGCGTTTCCCGCCGCTTCCCTGGAATTCAGGCGGGAGAAGAGTCGAGGCGCCCGCGATGTCTGGAGCGCGGAGACGGGGCGCGGGCCACTCCCTGGCGGGCTTCAGGAGGGCCGCAGGGCAGGATGAAGCCAACGCGGCCGCCGTCCCCCAGGGCTTGCTTCGGGCGGCTAGGAAGAGCGGGCAGTTAAACCTTTCCGGCCGGGAGTTGACCGAAGGTGAGCAGGGCCAGAGCCAGGTTCACCCGCCCTAAAGAGCGAAGGCAGATTTAGCTTACACCTCCCTGAAGAAGGACGGCCTCCGCTCCGTTCCCAAGCCGGAAGGGCGGGGATTCAGCACGCCAACCTGGGAGGAGACGAAGGGGTCTTTTTCTACCCGACCCTTCGGCTCGGAGAGGGTCGTGGGTGGGATTTTGCATTCTTAGGCATCATTCACAGCCTCTTTTGTGCCTCCGGGATTTTTCAACCCATAGAAGAAAATCGTTTTTGTTTTCATGACTCCCTGTGGCCCTCTGCGTTTTGTGTGTTTCTAGTTGTTCCGGGAACAAAATAAAATAAAATAAAACAAAAGCCGGTATTTGTTAACACGAATTAAAAACTCCTCCTGCAACTCTTGAGCAAGCTTGCTGGGGCAATATATAATAAAGCCTGACTGCATTAGTCAAAGGCTTTATATTGCCTCCAGCAGCATTTATATTGCATTGGAGCTTAAGAAGCTTCTTGGATGAGAAGTTAAAACATCTTCAAAGAACAACCAGTAAGTTCAGTTGCCTCTTGAAAAAAGCACCTTTGGAGACCACTCGGTTTCTTGGGTTTACAAACCAGTTTTAGAGGGCATGTCCTCATGATTCAGCGTCTCATCTCCATTCCCCCATAGAAGTAGTTTACATTCGTTTTTCCTCTTCTCTTACGACACATAAACTACCATAAGAGATGCTGCTGCCCTATGCTTCATTTATACCCATGCAGTCTTGGCTGAGATTGGCCCAGCTTCAAGTGGCTCAATTTTGGTTGCTGTCAGCATTCTCAATCTCCTTTAGCCAAAGGGCACTACTGCCTTCTGTAGTCTGGACAATACAGGTAGTCCTCGACTTAACAACCACAATTTTGCACCCCAAAATTTCCATTGCTAAGCAAGATTCCATTGCTAAGGGAGTTTTGCGCCATTTTACAATCTTTCTTGCCACAGTTGTGACATGAATCACTGCAATTCTTAATTTAGTAACATGGCTGTTAAGTAAACCTGGCTTTCTCATTGACTTTGCTTGTGAAAAGATCACAAAAGGTGATCACATGATCCCAGGACACTGCAGTTGCCATAAATACATGCTAGTTGCCAAGCATCTGAATTTTGTTCATGTGACCATGGGGATGCTGGAGTCTGACGAGGATTACCATATTTTTGGAGCATAAGACGTACCTTTTTCCCCTCAAAAAAGAGGCTGAAAATCTGGGTGTGTCTTATACACTGAATACAACATTTTTGACCCTCCAAATCCCACCCCCTTCACCAAAATTACTGTGCATAGGTTTTAGGAGGCTTTCAGAGTGCTCCTGGGGGGTAGGGAGGACAGAAATGAGCAAGCAACGGGCCTTTTTTACCCCTCCACCCCCCACCCAGGAGCACTCTATAAGCCTCCTAAAGGCTATTCATGCCCTTTAAAAAAAACAGGCCCATTTTCGCGAAAAATGGGGCATTTGTGGGAGATTTGCAGAGTGCAAAAACTTGTTTTAAAAATTTGCTTCTTCAAAACCTTGGTGCGCCTTATACTCTGGTGCGTCTTACACTCCGAAAAATACGGCACCTGTATGGACCCTTAGATTCTACAGCCTGCATGATGCCTAACCTGTTGGTGTTTTGCATAGCACTGATCTGCAAATATGTATCTAGTTTTTTTCTTTCCGATAAACTGTTTTTAATGTAGGCTTAGTGATCTTTTGAAAGGGTGGTAGACTACCATTGTCTATTTGGAAGATCAATTTAAATGGGAAGGTACCATTTTTCTGCAGCCGTGGTTTGCATGCTGGCACCATTTCACCTACTCAAGTGTCATTTTGCACACTCCACTCCAGATATTGCCAGCCACAATCTCTTGTTGCTGGCACTGCCTTTTTCTTGCATTACATTTATAGGGATATTTGGGAACTGGAATGACATTCACAAGAGTAGCAACAGTTTTTATTTTAATAGGCATGACCAATAAAGGATAAGTTGATCAATAAATCCGTGTGCAAAAATAGGTTACCTGATAGGTTGATGCAAGACAGTTTATGAAGGAGATGGGAGGGACTTTTTTAGATACTATATTTCATACGAGCGCTGTCATACAATATACATTTCCTCTGCCCCATTGATTTGTGAACTGGACTATATTTTGGCTTGTTTCAGTTCCTCTGAAAGACTTTGTGGACCCTTGTTTAGAAATAGCTTAAGTGGAAAGTTGTCACTGAACAATAAACCTTCACTTAAACAAGTTGAAAGATGACTAAAGCTTGCAATCCAGATACCCAACCACATTCTCCCAAACTGGACACAAAACAATTAGTGTTTCTTTTTCCTGCTGAATATGGGAGAGAAAAATAGTCAGTGGAATCACAGATTGCTGCCTTTCAACTGTCCTGTGGCAAAGCTATAAGGGGTAGGACCACTCACTATCTTTGTTAGTGAAGCAAATTTGAGCATAGCTGTTGGAGAGTGTAAAATAGGCCAGCATGCTTTGTGCAATCTTCAAATTGCAGAATCAAATATACTTAATTATTTTGTAAATTATGGACTCCTGAATAACACGAGATACTACATCTTTTAAAATTTTAGAAAATGTGTAATTCTTCTCAGAAATAACATCTTATCCAAAATCCACCAATTTATTCAAAAATCAGCATTAGATTTAGAACGGGTGAGAAACCATAACTCTTTTATGACTTGTGGACTTCAATTCTCCGAATTCCTGAGGCAGCCAGAATTCTGGGAGTTGAACTCCACAAGTCATAAAAGGGCCATGGTTCCCACCCTTGCTTTAGAATAATAACAATAATGGAAAATGAATGGTTACTAAATGATTTTTTTTCATATGGACATACCTTATTTTTGCATGCAGTACCTCTACATGTATGGCGAATAAATTTGGATACTCCAGAAGAGGCCCACCAAAACCTCTCTTTCAGTGGTGCTGATCGCTGGTGGGAGCAAACTGACCTCAACAAACTGATTTTATCTTCTAACAAACTGCAGTGTCTTTCTGATGATGTCCAACTCTTACCTGCCCTCACTGTGCTTGACGTGAGTAAAATAACTGATTAATGACTGTTACTTTTATGTTACTAATCCTGCATTGATCACTTTTTGGGGAAAACATCTTCTGGTCTATAAACGGTAACAATTTTGTTAAATTATGTATTTTGAGAAGCATATAAATATCTCTCTTGATGCTTTTTCGTCTTCCTTCCTCTCTTGCACACATTCACACACTCCTGTAGAATGAACAGCTTTTCTTGAACAGAGTAACTCCAGTTCAAACTCATGTCCAATTTGTTACCTAATCTTAAATCACTGATTTTATTCATAGACTATTGTGAAGTTAGAATGAATGTTGGCCTTCTGACTGAGGAATCCTTAGCCTATTGTCCTCGCGTAACACAGTTTTGGTTTATAGTTCTGAATTGAGGAACATTTGATATCTGAAATAAAAATGTTCTTGTATTTTAAAATTATATTAAATGCAAGTTGAGGAATTCTTGGAAAAGGCTTTGCTTCATATTTCCATTGCTAGTTCTTTAGAAACCTGAATATATCCCAAATCATTTAGCAAAAACGTTATTGTAATAATATTAAATCAAAACATGCAAATCATCCATATGAAAACTTTCCTCAGTATAAAGATGGCTTTTCTTCCTGGCCTTTCACTCTTCTTCCTCCTTCCCATCATCTGTCATCATTTTCATCATTTCATGAAATGGCAAAAGTAAGAAACACAAACTTCTTATTGCAATCTGCACAAATTTAATACAGATTGCAATGGATAGCATAATTTTAATTTTCAAACTCTACCTTTTGGCACATTTGAGCATTTAATATATCATATTTTAGCAAAAAAGTTCTGACAATTTTTTATTACTTTTAGGTGCATGATAATCAACTCACGTCTCTCCCTTCTGCTATAGGATCACTAGAAAATCTTCAGAAACTTAATGTGAGGTAAAAACATTATATAAATGAAATATTCATGAAATAGAACCTTTGAAATATAGTTCTTATATTATCTACTGGTACTTTCAGAAGTATTTGCAAGCCTTGGTCTGTCTTTTTATGAACAGGATGTTTTAAATTGTAAATGTGTGTTTATGAAAAGAAATGAGTTAGGCTTCTTTTGTACAGAAAAATCTGTTTTTTCAGTTCAAATTGGTTATACGTTTTGTTCTGCATAAAGCAAATCTTTAAGTTCAAAGCTATATCTTCCTCAACTCAACCTCAAATTCTGGTGATCTCAAGAACATGTTTTCTTAGAATAAGAAAGAAGTGTCTTTTTTTACTTTTCCAATTTAGTCACAACCCTGGAATTTCCTGATAATCCCCCATTATGGTACTAACCTGACTAGCAGACTAGCATTAGCATCAAGGATACCTGATGTGACCATATGCTGTATGTACAGTAGCTCTTCCTCCTTTTTTGTACCATCTATTTCAGCATGGTAAGGAATGTTGACTGACAGGTAAGAGAGAAGAAAGCCCTTTCTGGTGACATCTGTCCTCTGGAATGCCATCCCCCCAGAGATCTGCTTGGCCTCATCCCTGTTGGCCTACCATAAGGTCCTGGAGATGTGGCTTTGAACTTGGAACTTCAAGTGTAGGATAGAGCCCATTGCCTGGCTGTGTTGATTGTTGGTGTGGGTTTTTTTGGCTGCTATATTTTTTTAGATTTATATGCATGATTTTTTATTTTAATGTTGTAAACCACCCAGAGTACTGTGTGAGATGGGCAACTACATAAATCCAATAACAAAGTAGCATAGTTATCATCTGAAAGCTCAAAGAGGTCTTTGGCAGCTGGTAAGAGTTAGGGGGGGGGGGGAATCAAAATACACTCTTAAAAATGATGTGATAAGAGTAGTATATGTGATCTTAAATTGCTCAATTTTGAAATCTTGAATATTTCTCATTGTTAACAAATTATTATATAAGTACTTGCAGACTTTGATATTTTGCCTTGAGAATTTTAGTTTTAAAAAATAAATCCTGGATGTAAAGAATTTTATTACTTCTGTTAATATAATCCCTGAATTATAAGCCACCAACTAGTTCTAGGATTGCATGGTTCTTAGTTCTTAACCTAGTAGAGAAAAATAATTACACAATAGGCAGATTAGTTAAGGTAACAGTTCAAACAAGCAAAAGTAGTTCATACTGTAGTTATTTATTACTATTACTATTACTATTTATTAAATTTGTATACCGCCCTTCTCCCTTGCGGGATTCAGGCCGGTGAACAGACATAATAAAATCACAAAACATCAATATACAATATACAAAATACTTTAAAAATCAATTAAATTTAGGGCCTGTTCTAAAACCAGGTAAAATTCTCTGTTAAAATCGATTAAAAACTACTTATTAAACTTAATAGCAGACCAATTTCATATTAATGCAGCCCTTCACAATTCCTATTTTATCAATAGTCATAATAAACTGCAAAAGATACCAGAAGAGCTTACTCAGCTAAAGCACTTGAGGAATCTGCTTCTCCAGCACAATGAATTGTATCACTTGCCTGATGAATTCGGACAACTTGACAGTTTGGAAGAGTTGGTAAGTAGAAGCTTATGGTTTATGACTTTCTCTTTTGGTTGTAGTTGCTACTATTTGAATTGATTTGTTACTCATAAATACATTTCTAGGACTTGGAGCAGGTGAGCCCCCCAAGTACAGGTAGTCTTCGGCTGACAGTTCATTTAGTGACTGTTCAAAATTACAGTGGCACTGAAAAAAGTGCCTTATGACCACTTTTCATACTAATGACCATTGCAGCATCCCCATGATCACATGATCAAAATTCAGACTCATGGCAACTGACTCAAATTTATGACGTTTGCAGTGTTGCAAAGTCATGTGATTACCTTTTGCGACCTTCTGACAAGCAAAGTCAATGGGGAACCAGATTCATTTAACAGCCATGTTACTAACTTAACAACTGCAGTGATTCACTTAACAACTATGGCAAGAAAGATAATAAAATTGGGCAAAATTTGCTTAACAACTCTTTTAGCAACACAAATTATGGTTGTAAATCTAGGACTACCTGTAAAGGGTGAAAAAAGACTAGTCAATTTCCCTAAGAATCACTGCAAAGCAATGGAAGCTGCAAAAAGAGAGGTCAAAAATCCCCATCCTGTTTTTTCTGGGCTGCATACAAGTTTATATTATTATGGTTAGTTGCATATTCATCCCCCCCCCCCTTTGGTGGCCCGTTTTTGGTCCCAGGAGGCTGCAGGGAGGCCTTCTTGTTGTTGTTAGTTGCGAAGTCGTATCCGACCCATGTACAACGTTCCTCCAGGCCTTCCTGTCCTCTATTATCCTCTGGAGTCCATTTAAGCTCATGCCTACCGGTGACTCCATCTAGCTACCTCATTCTCTGCTGTCCCTTTCTTCTTTTGTCCTCAGTCTTTCCCAACATTAGGCTCTTCTCCAGTGAGTCCTTCCTTCACATTAGGTGGCCAAAGTATTTGAGTTTCATCTTCAAGATCTGGCATTGCAATCAAAGGGATTTGCAGGAGTCTTCTCCAGCACCATATTGAAAGGCTTCAATTCTTTGGCACTCAGCCTTTCTTATGGTCCAACTTTCACAGCCATACATTGGAACTGGGAAAACCATAGCCTTGACTATATACACTTTTGTTGGCAGGGTGATGTCGTTGCTTTTTAGTATGCTGTCTAGATTTTGTATAGCTTTCCTCCCTCCCCAGGATCAAGCGTTTTTTAATTTCTTGCTTGCAGTCCCTATCTGTGATGATCTTGGAGCCTAGGAAAATAACATCTGTGACTACCTCCATTTTTCCCCATCTATTTGCCAGGAATTGAGAGGCCTGGATGCCATGATCTTAGTTTTCTTAATGTTGAGTTTCAAGCCAACATTTGCACTTTCCTTCACCCGCCTCAAGAGGCTCTTTAGTTCCTCTTCACTTTCTACCATTAGAGTGGTATCATCTGTATAACTGAGGTTGCGGATATTTTTCTCCTGGCAATCTTAATTCCAATTTTTGATTTGTCTAGCCCCACCTTTCTCATGATGTGCTCTGCATATAAGTTAAATAGGCATGGCAACAGTATACAGCCTTGCCGGACTCCTTTCTCAATTTTGAACCAGTCAGTGGTTCTGTGTCCAGTTCTCACTGTTGCTTCTTGACCCACATACAGGTTTCTCAAGAGACAAATAAGATGGCCTGGTACTCCCATCTCTTTAAGAACTTGCCACAATTTGTTGTGATCCACACAATCAAAGGCTTTAGCATAGTCAATAAAGCAGAAGTAGATGTTTTTCTAGAACTCCCTAGCTTTCTCCACGAGCCAGCGTATGTTGGCAATTTGGTCTCTAGCTCCTCTGCTTCTTCAAAATCCTGCCTGTACTTCTGGTAGTTCTTGATCTACATACTGCTGGAGCCTAGCCTATAGGATTTTGAGCATAACTTTACTAGCATGTGAAATGAGAAATCTTTGGCATTGCCCTTCTTTGGAATTGGAATGTAAGTTGACCATTTCCAATCCTGTGGCCACTGTTGAGTTTTCCAAATTTGCTAGCAAATTGAGCGTAGCACTTTTACTGCATCGTTTTTAAAAGATTTTGAATAGCTCGGCTGGAATACTGTCACCTCCACTAGCTTTGTTTTTGCTCAGATTTTCTAAGGCCCATTTGACCACATTCTAGGATGCCTGGCTCGAGGTCAGTGACTACCCCATCTTGGCTATTAGGGACGTTAAGCTTGTTCTTGTATAGTACTGTGTAATGTTGCCACCTCTTCTTAATCTCTTAGGTGTCTGTTAGGTGCATGTCCCCCGTCTCCCCATGGCCCATTTTTGATCCCAGGAGGCAGCAGGAAGGCCAACTAGACTCAAAATGAGGCGTTGCTTGTACATGCATGGAGGGTGAGATGGGGTCTAAAATAGATGCCCAGGGGGGCGGGACATGCGGGATGAACTGTCATGCGTGCATTGCATTCTGGGTATAAATAAAATAAATAAATAAATAATTTAATTTATAACCTGCTCTCTCTCCCCGAAGGGACTCGAGGCGGGGCACAGGGAAATTAAAAATGCATATAAAATTACAGACAATACAATGTTAAAAAGAATTAAACGAAACCCTGTGCATGTGGGCGTGCATGTGCTTTTGGCACGCAATGACAAAAAGGTTAGCATCACTTAATAGGATGTGCCAAAAACTTTGATGTCAGAACTCAAAGTGGAAGGTAGAATTGCACTAACCAATTTGTTTTTAGCTAACCCAGATCCAAGTTTCTTAAATAGGTTATCAATGGCAACTTACGTTTTCTCACATAGTTAATGTTCAGAATAAGTAAAATATGGTTTTCTTTTCTTTCTTTCTTTCTTTCTTTAGGATATCTCCAATAACCATATCTCTGGTATCCCTACAAGTTTTGCTTTCCTAATAAATTTGGTGCGTCTCAATTTAAGTTCTAATCAATTAAGGAATCTGCCAGCAGAAATCAGTGCAATGAAAAGTAAGTGCCTATTGAGTTACAGTTTAATTATTGCTTTATTTTTATTATCTAATTTTCCAGTTTCTAAAAAAAAAATTCTGAAACATTACCACCAGGTTTTTTTTCCCTTTTAATAAATTTTGTTTTAATATAAATGAAAAGATGGCATGCTAATTTTAAATAAACTATTAGACTAAGTCTGTTGTTGACTTCTGTCCAATTATTAGTAGCACTCTGCATGCATACTAGCTCTGGGTGTAGACATTATTTACCATACATTTTGTACTTGTTACCATACATTTTTTCTTACTTGTTTAAATAGAGAAATTGAAGTAGTATTTTTTAAATTCTCCCTTAACATTTTTTTATAACATACACTGATATAAACCATGCTGAATCCCAATAGTATTTCCATAACCTTGCATTTACCACTGTACCTTAAGAAGCCATATTGGTATAATAATAATAATCTTTATTGTCATTGTAAAAATTACAATGAAATGCCATACATACATTTGAGAATGTCTTCTTATTGATCTTTCTTAAAATAAACATTTATTCGGTTTCTGGAGGTGGCATATTGAAAACCTGTATGGTTGTGATATTTAATAAGCCATCATGATGATTTTGGTACTGATGCTACAACTTCTTTCTCCATTTGTTCTCTTTCTCTAGGTTTAAAACAGCTTGATTGCACTAAGAATTTCCTGGAAACTATACCTCCTGAATTGGGCAGTATGGTTTCATTAGAACAACTTTATCTAAGGAGAAATAAGTTGTGCTACTTGCCAGATTTTCATTCGTGTACATGTTTAAAAGTAAGATTTGTTTTCTTTCAATACTTTTGCCTATTAGCAAATAGTTGAGATTTGAACTGAATCCAGCAGTTTTTATCAAAATGAATATACCTGTGTCAAAATGCCACTGCAGTAATTCATGCTATTATATACCTACATGCACTATTGAGATAAACATTTAGTCATTTGCCCTATTCACAGATATCCATAGCAGGCAGTAGTGATATATAATGGTGAAACAGAGCTGAGCTTAATTGTTACTATCTATTGAAATTGCATTTTAAATGATTTTTTTCTTTAATAACAACATGATTAGAAGCTGTTTATATATAATAATGCATATAATGTTTTCAAATAAGATGTTTTAAGGAAATGAAGAATACATTTACAAGTTGTAATTGAAGCATTTTTAAAAAATGAGATTATCAGAATTGTAATTATATTTATGGAGGAACAGATGTGATCTAGTTCACAATAATCTTTATGTCTAAAGCTTGTAAGATTACAATGCAATATCACATTTAAGGAATATTGAATTACAATATTGCCTATTGTCACTTTTAAAATTACAAAATTATAAAAATATATTGGCATATTTTGCTTTTTAGACAACTTTATCTTAATAGATATAAGAACAATGTTATTTCTTTTTTTATTTTTCTAGGAATTACATGTTGGTGAAAATCAGATTGAAATATTAAGAGTTGAACAACTGAAGTATTTGAATTCCTTGTGTGTGTTGGAACTAAGAGATAATAAGCTGAAATCATTGCCTGACGAAATTACTCTGCTACAGGGATTAGAACGGCTAGACTTATCCAACAATGATATTAGCAAGTAGGAAGCATATTTATTATTTTTACTTGTGAAGGGAGAAACATTACATGTTAATTCAGTTCAAAACTACATTTTTGACTTTGGAAAGGGTGTTTATTCATGAAACTGTAGAAATAAGAGCCATCTATATAAATAAAAATGTAACAAGTTTGTTCAATACCACTAATCTCCGAAAGTACTGCACCGATCGCTTCCAAATTTTCACACAACGTTCCTTTGAAATACAGCACCAATGATATATATATAGATTGTGTAGATGTCACACCTGTGCCAGGTACATGCAACAGAAATGTAAACAATTGTAAAAAAGATAGGTAGATGGATACAGAGAGAGCAGTGGGCCAAAGGTATTATGTTATTCTTTATGACATAAAATACTCTGTCCATAAGATTCAAGGAGAAATACAGTAGATAGGTAGGTAGGTAGAGGGATAGAGAGAGAGAGAAATACAGTAGGTAGGTAGGTAGTGGGATAGAGAGGGAGAGGGAAAAATACAGTAGGTAGGTAGGTAGGTAGAGGGAGAGAGGGAGAAATACAGTAGGAGGTAGGTAGGTTGGGGGTTATATGGTGGTTGTATGTACGTGTTTGTGTGTGCAGGTGTAGATTTACACACACATTGGTTGGCCACTTAACCAGACTGGGCCACAGCAATGCGTGGCCAGGAATGGCTAGTTTATAATAATGAGGTTGAAAATAATGAATGGTGGAAATAATTGTACTACAGTTACTTGGTTTGATAGATACAATCTCTGAAATAACCCCTTTATGTTATCAGTCTTCCTTGTAAACTAGGAAACCTTTCTCAGTTGAAATTTTTAGCATTGGAAGGAAATCCTGTAAGAGCATTCCGCAGGGATATTCTACAAGTAAGTATACATAATGTGCATAGTACATTACTTATTTCTGATCCTTTACAGTCATAAGATAAACTACTTATGCTTTTAATTCTTTCATTTTAGAAAGGAACACAAGAAATCCTGAAATATCTTAGAAGCAAAATCCAAGGTAAATAATTTATTTAAAAGTCAAAAATTATAGTTAAGCAACTATAGACTTTGGAATATATATTGGATCCTTATTTGTTTGTTGGGAAATGTTTTAATAATTTTAGCGGAAATGTGTATTTTTATTTTGGAATATATACTTACGTGCCAAATAAACATGCAGCCTTCCTGGTTGATGGAGCAAAATGTTGTCAACATTACTTTCCTGATCATTTATTTATTGAAATATCCTTTTACAAGTAGAATTGAGTCAGTAGTTTTGAAGATTTTTCAAAGAAAAATTCCAAATATTTTCCAGGGATGGTATATTTAGAACAGACCTAAATTGGGAGGAGGGGTGAGGAATTAAACCTGGAATGAAACAATTACTTCTGGTGATGCACAATCTCAAATGTGGGAACAAATATATTCACTCTACATTCGGTTCTGTCTACAACTATTCAATGCTAGGAATTTTCCAGTCCATTTAATTGAACAAGTTTGATTTTTTAGTGCATGCATCCAAAATGAAAAATATTTAAGGTTGAATATTTTAATCTTTTCTATTAAATACAGACTAAGTTTATTGGTAAAATATGAAATAATCTTAATAGATTTGACGTGTCAGATCTTATATAAATCTATTTTTTTTGTAGATGATGAATTAATTAACCCAAATGAAGACTTTCCCAAGACAGCAATGACTTTGCCAAGTCAGTCCAAAATTAATATGCATGCTATTACTGCGCTGAAGACATTAGATTATAGGTAGGCATATTTTAATTTGATAAGAACTATTTTCTATAACTCCTTGCTTCTGGGATGTCTTTCACCTAAAACTAAATGAATCAACTTCTTTGCTGAAAATTTGAAATCCTCTAAAACAGATTTTGATATGTATAACTATGGCCTTATTATAAGTACATACATAACGTTTGTTAATTATTTTAATTTTAATTTGCTAGTTTAATATTTGTATTAATTGTTGGGTTTTTTTTTTTTACTATAAACCTTAAATTGTTAGAAGTATAAAAACACTAAAAAATAAATACATTCAGCTTCAGGGTGGATGTGTACCCAAATCTTCTTGAAGTATTACATTGTTTAAATTTATTTAGAATGATCTATGAATCCAACTATTTTGGTTTATAGAATATAATCCATGGAATCAATCATTACGTCTTAATTAAAAAAACATGTTTTTCAAAAAGTGTCACTTGAGATGAAAGATTGAGCCCAATCAGTGGTCCCTAAGAAATCTCTTATATCAGGAAATTTCTTATTTATACTTGAATGAAAGAAATATGACATTTCATCTTTGTTACATGAATTGCATTTTCTACATAAATCATTGATATTGAGGTCAAGAGCTTTGTCAGATAGACATCATTGCAAATACTAGATAAGCCAGTCCAGGGTTAGTTGTGATATAGCTATCATGTCTTGTGGTTGCATAGGTTAATATAGTAAAACTTTATTTTAATATACCAATTGTAGCTGTTGTTGAAGAAAATTGAATTGGAAAGTGCAGAGATTTATATCATCTGTGCACAGAGTTATAAAGTTGCTGCCCACATTAGATGACTCCAAACATAAATTTGGTCTGTTGCATGCAAGGTTTATTGTATTTGGTCTGGCACAACAGAAGATATTTATAAGGTTTAAAAAAAAAAGAATGATTTTGATCATTAATGGATGACATGTTGAACATTTAATGTGTTTGTATAACATTCCAAAGAAAGAATGTCTAGAGCAAGCAAGACTGATCATCTTTATCCTTTCAAACAAGATAACTTTTTAAAATGCTGTGTAGTGAAAAACAGGCTGTTGTAATACCGGATGAAGTTCTGAATGCAGTTGGAGACAATCCAGTCAGTAATGTAAACTTCAGCAAGAATAATCTGACTGAAATTCCAGCAAGGTACTATGTTTTTATAGTGTTTAATATTGCCCTTTCTGACTGTAGCCCTTCCTTAATGACTCTAAGTGGGGCCGGAATTTCCATCACTAAGTGATGCAGTTGTTAAGCAAAACATTGCACGACCACACCTTCACCTCTTAGCAACGGCAGTTCTATGATCCCTGTTGTGATTATTAGGCAAGAATCATGTCATCATAAAGCAAGGACCTTCATGCTTCTGCCCTATTCTGCAGTGTTTAGCCCTACAACAACTCCACATCCCTATCCCCCCACCCCCTATTTCTGCTTCAGACAATGCCACCCTGCAGTCTGTGCTTTGCCAACTACCCGACCCTATGTTTCCTTGGTCCCTGTGCCCTGCTCTCCATTGCCTTTGTGTTCCTTGCTACCCTGCGCTATACCCTGTAGCTCTATTTTCCTGAACTACACTACTGCCACCCTGTGCTCCACCCCCACCTCTGTACCTCATTCCTGTTGCTCACCTTATCCTCTGCTTCACCTACACTTCCATGCCTCACCATCCTGCGCTCTGCCACCTCGCCACTCCCACTGCCTGAATCCCCATTACCCTGCATTCCATCACACTTAATATTATAAGTGCCTGGTCTCTGTAGTTTCATCTCACTTTGGGATGAAATGTAGGCTTTCAGAATTCCCCCCCCCCCCCCTAGTGTTTCTTAGTAATTGGTCAAGGCCATTTCTCAAATAGTGTGTGTTTGTTTTACTTTGGATGGCATTATATTTTAACTGTGAAATATGGGCCAGTTCAAAAATTATAAAAGTTTAAATGCATTATCAGGTTTTTTTAAAAAACCGCTCCAAATAATGCAGATCCTAACATCAATTAAATTGCTTGCTTAGTTATTTATTTTTACAATTTCTCCAGGATTGTGGAACTAAAAGAATCCGTGAGTGATATTAATTTTAGTTTCAATAAGCTGTCTTCTGTTTCACTGGAGCTCTGTATGCTTCAGAGACTGACACATTTGGAACTCAGGTAAGCAATTCCTGAAAAATTTCAAAGCTGCATTTGAATTAGACCTGTCTGAGGTTTTGTTTTCTCCCCAAATACAAAAATTATTGAAAGGTTATCTAAGAACCCAATTTAGCAGTGTCAGAGTAGGATAAAATTAATTCAGATGAGTCGCAATGGGTCCCGAAAATAAACCTTTCTCTCAAAATCACCTGTATTATTAGGTAGGAATGTTTCAAAGGCTCAGCTTCATTTACTGAGATTACAGAATTGTGGTCTTTGTATCCCCGATAAAGTACCATGGCTGCATGAAAATTATTATAAACAGAAGCCCCGTGCAGACACTCCCTCTTAATATATGGGCAAGACTTTTTTGATTCTTATGAATCTGACTAATGTTGACTCAGATATGGTTGAAGTCCAAAATTATATGATTGCATATTGCAGTATGTAAGGTTTGGCATTAGGAGTGACTCTAGTTTACTTTCAGCCATTGAATCCTACTGGTTGATTTTGGGCTAGGTGCACTCTTTTCTACTACATAGGATTGTTATGTGGGGAAAAAATAAGTTTTGTACAATGCTTACATACAAGCTCATGCCAAATAATCATACTAACGTTAATGCCAATAATTTCCTTAATATCAAAAGGAGAAACTAGGCCATACTTTGCATAATATGAAACCTGCTTTATTTATATCTATTCTCCTAGCCATATAGAGTAGATACAAGTAGAAAGAAGAGCCCTTTAGAATTAGGCCACCTTGATGTGATATGGATTTTAACTTCCAGAGATTTGCTAGTTGGGAAATTCTGGGAGTTGAGGTTCCCAAATCTTCAAGTTGAGAAAAATTGAATTAGGCTATCTAGAGTACTCAATCTTACTAGCTGGAGGTTCCTAACAGGTTCTGAGAACAGTAGTTTTCCTATTGTTTGACCCCAGAACTACCTTCCTTTCAAACTGAGGTTTGATGGGGAACATCATTTTATGTATGTTTTATATTACATAGTTCAAGTTAAATATTGACAGACAATAAAAAGTGATTGCTTTTCTGTTTGACAATTTAGAAATAACATTTTGACATCTCTGCCAGATGAAATGGAAGCGTTGGCAAAACTACGGACAATAAATCTTGCCTTTAACAGGTAAATGCTCTCTTCACCATGTGGTATTGTGGTGCTGCCATTTGAATTTTCAAAAGCATTTTGCATTTATGTCACCTAAAAAGTCTGATGTACAAACAGAATCAATGCAGGAAAGTTTAGGGAGATTTCATATTTGAAAAAGCCATCTTCTGACAATGGAAATGCCTGTCTATAGATGTCACAACGTTATGTTCCCTTCCTCACTATTCTGCAATAATTTAAGATTGATTCACGTAGAAATTGATTGGCTTGGGACATTTATAGAGTAGTTAGCAGGCCATTTGTTTGTCATTCAAAGATCAATTATACATAAAAAAACCACATTTGTTAAAGTGATATCTTCTCCCATAAGCTCCATAAAAATTATTCTGTGGCAAGATGGGCAACTAATACATTTAATAAATAAAATAATAAAATATGATGGGTAGAATCCAGACAGTGCTAATTGGCTTTTCAAGATACAAATTTATTTTTTAAAATACTTTATCACCTGAAATCACTACCAGTAAAAATAATTCTTTGTATTTTATTCCTTATAATTAAGGCTTTTATAAATTGCATGTGTTTAGAGTTTACTATATAGTAATGTCATCATTCATCATGTTTTTCAATGTGTTGAAAGAATAGTTTGTCACATTTACTGTCTAGTGTGATCACAAGACTTGTAACAGAATATTGTTGGTTCTATTTCCATTTTTTTCTCTTCGGTGTAATCAAATTATTTCCACCTACCTATTTACTAATAAAATGTGTATAATTTTTATAGATTTAAAATATTTCCAAATGTCCTCTATCGCATCCCGACTCTTGAAGCCATTCTTCTTGGAAACAATCATATTGGATCCCTAGATCCTCAACAGTTACAGAAGATAGAAAAACTCAGTACTCTAGATCTTCAAAATAATGATCTCCTACAGATTCCACCAGAACTTGGGAATTGTGACAATCTCAGGTGACCATATAAGCTTTGAGTGTTTCTAAATAGCATATTGATTTTACCAAAATACTGTGGGGAAGCATTGCAAACATTTATTAGGGCTTTTGTAGGGGATTTTACTGCTATATTGATGTCTGTTGAACTGATTTGCTTTTACTTTTTAAAATATGTATTATTTAATGATTTGTGGATATGGAGAGTCAGAAAATATTCTGTTCCTTAGGATAGTTTGCATCATTTTCATTAAGGAGCACTTAGCCACGTGCTTCTATTTTTACTTATTTGTTCAATTTGTTCAAATAAGTTCAATTGTTCAGATGTCAATAAACAATAAAAAATGACATTATAAAAACGAAAGTCCCTTTTAAAATACATCGAAACAATAGAAAACTGTTAAAAATGAAAAAAAACCCACATAATTTACAGGAGAGTGAAATAATCTCACTAATAGCATAGCCATTTTGCCAGCTCCACATCACCCCTGTTCGGTCCCCAGGCAACATGGTCTTCTGCTGGACCTAATTAGGCAAGTAGATATAATTAAATGGGGGGGGGGATTTCCCTCAAATATATTGACCCCATGCCTTATAGTGATATAGAAGACATTATGAGCAACTTGAACTGAACCTGGAAGCAGACTGCTAACCAATGCAGCTCACAGAGCAGAAATGTAATGATCACTGATCTAAGTGTGCATATAATTACCCTTGCCTCATCTTGTAGCGGCTGAAGCTTATGGATTATCTTCAAGAGTAGCCCCATATAGAGTGTTAGAACAATCCATGTGGAAGTGACCAGGATCTGAGTGACTGAGAGTAGAACATTCTGACCCAGCAGATTTATGCCCTATCAAGCTAAGTAAATTCTTGAACATCATATATACTGAGTTCAATTTAATAAAAACCTCAGAATCAATTTGTCGGAAAGGCCATGTCTAAATAAATCGAATTCTTCTTTCTCCTGTGGGGAGTGAAGAAGACAGTGCACACTCAGTCGTCTGACATTTCCAAGTAATGCCTATGCAGTTGATTACCTAAAGTAGAGCAGTTCAGTTTTAAATTAAATAAACTGATAATTATTATTCAGAATATTCATAAGGCCCAAAGAAGGTTTAATGTGTAGGCTTTTTATGTGTAGACCTTGTTTCAAGAATTTAGAATGGACGAGGGTTTCTTTTATGTAGTATGTTTCTCTTGCAAGTTGCATCTAGAACTGCAAGAGAAGCTTGTAAGAAAAACCAATCAAAATGTGAAGCTGATTTCAGGTCTGCCTTTGAGATAGAGAGTAGGCTTTGAGATATAAAGTAGTCTTTAAAAAGAGATGCTGAGAGGACATGATTTCAAGGATAAGGCTATAGAGGATAAAAAGACATTTTAATAAGTGGCAAAAGTATTACTGAAAGGTAAATAGATTATATATACAATATTGCTGTTGAATGTTTGTTTAATCTAGCAAAATCCTTATGCGAATGGAAGCATTTTGAAGATGTTGATTCAGCTTTCTGCAGTTTGAATGAGAGGAGTCTCCATGGATTTCCTCACTCTCTCTGAAAGTTTCTGTATTCTTATAGACTCTGCATCTGAATGAACAGCAGCTCTAATTGCTTTCTGTCTTTCTCTTAGAGTTCTTTTATTGGAAGGTAACCCTTTCCGAACTCCCCGTGCAGCTATCCTGGCTAAGGGAACAGCTGCTGTGCTTGAGTATCTGAAAAGCAGGATTCCTACTGTTGCTGCTGATGTGAACTAAAAAGGGTGCAACATCTTACTTTCTGAAGAACGAAGATTATGGCCTTTGTTGTTGAGAATCATAACTTGAAAATGCATATGTTAGGAAGTTGCTTCTAGGGTTCTCAAATCCTAGTCTACCTAGGGTGCCTGCAGGTTGACTAGGATTTTAGTCTACCTGCAGGCACCTCAGGCTGTCCTTGGGGCCATACCTGTATGGCATATATTTGGGTGAGTGATGTATGACTACCCAGCAAAAGCAAATGGTTGCTTATGGTCTTTCTCCCCCTTCAACACATATATCTGGTATGGTCATGTTCTAAATTTATATTTGGTACTTCTCAGCTGTTTATATGTTCTAAGCGCCCAAAATGTGTTTGGTATTCGTGTATACAATGTTAAGGCTTTGGTCTGAAGGCTGTTCTAGAAGAAGTATAAACTAAAGATTTGGTTGCCACTGGTATTTTGGTACATGAATATAATACACATTTTAAAATCAGATTCAATTTCAAAAATAGCATTTATACATGTTTACAAATGCAAAAAATACTTATGGAACAAACATACAACACAGAGTATCACAAATATTAGGAAGTGGTACCTTGACCCAGAGTATTCCCAAGTTTGGGGCTGGTAGGCTGCCATGGTTTTTGTGGATTTCATTAGCATCACTGAAAATATTAGTTTTGTAGGAAGCAAACTTTTGAGGTTCTTTTCTGTTCTGTTCTATTAATCCTTTCATCCCCCCCCCCCCCCCCATATCACTTTGTAAATACAAATCTTCAAATGTTTTCCTTGTATTCTGTCCTCATATGTTTGTTTCTTAATTGAAAGGATAAATATATTTATTTCATTGCGGTATCCTACTTGACTTGCTTTCAGGTTATTTTATTCTGATACAAAGTCCCTGTCTGAGTGAGGATTCCTGCCAAATTCCACTTCTGAAATACTAAGTAAACATTCAATTAATTTATGAGTTGTACTGTTGAATCACCAGTATTAAGACTGATTTAATTCCTTGTATAATACTATCTGTTCAGCAATATATGGAATTATTTGTTGGATGCTGGCAAGTACTGAGGTGATTGCAAAAGCTACAATCCTAATTGAATACAAGCTTAAAAGATAGCTGGTTCTAACTCAGGCATGGGCAACAATGCCCCTTTAAAACCTGTGGATTCAACACCTAGAATTCCTGAGCCAGGAATGGCTGCTGGCTCAGGAATTCTGGGAAATGAGGTCCATAGGTCACAAAGGGGCCATAGTTGGCCATCCAGGTCTAGCTTCCACCCATACAACCCCACCTCTGCCTACCCCAATCAGCTGTTCCAGTAAGAGGCATTTTCTCCAGAATCTTGATATTAGATGTTGGCCATTGATAAACTAAATGAAGTCCTATTTTAGAGAAAGAGAAATGTGTTGATTAGAGGTAAAGAGGGTGCAAATGGCATCTTCTAGATATTCGCTTTTGTCTATATAATAAAATGTTTTGGGTTTTCTAAATATGGTGGGAAGAATTCTTACAGATCAAAGAGGTGCTTCTGGGAATTAGTTATAATCTCCAATAAGTATGCTTAAGTGCTCCTGTGTGAAGCAGTAGACCTTTTTAGCAGCTGGGAAGTTAAGGGTAGCATAAAGGCTACACTAGTGCATTAAACGTGTGTATGTGTGCATATGTGTGAGAGAGGGTGAAGAAAGAGGGAAAGAGAGTGACATTTCACGTCTAGCCAGCTCTGCCAGATGCTTTCCACCCTATATGAACTTTAGCTACAGCAGGATCATCAACCTTCAAAATTCAAAAACCCCAGGAAAGCAAATGTTCTCTCTATGGTGGCAGCTGCTGGGAAAGTAACCTTTAAAACTGCTCTTTTATGTTCCAAACTAGGCTTCAGATAAACTTGGGAGCCTTTAAAAAATTAAACCTAACTCTGAATCTGAGTACAAGTAAAACCAAGGTTCTAATTAGAGGCTTGCTGCTGATTATTGATACTTGCTTTCTGTGAATGATAAAAGATGAAATTGTTGCAATACATTGCTCTGAAGGCAGAATGTTTACAATAAGGTGACTTTATTTATACAATAGACTTTTTAATATATTATTCAAAACACTTTTTTTAAATACTGAAAAAATTTGAGTACATCAAAGCCGAAAATGGCTCTGCTATACGCTGCACAGCATTGTTTGAGTCCCTGTATTCTTTTTATGTACAGAAAGCATCTGCAAAATGCATTCTAGACACAATATACACCTTACTAGTTAGTGTCAATACGCAAAGTAAAATGGAAAAGATACTATCTGTATGTGCAAATTAAAGATAATTGATTTCACTGAATCAATTCATTTAAAATATAGCTTTAAAGTACTTTTTCACATAAAATGAAGCAGCTTTCAAGTTCAGTAAATCTGTATACTGCAAAACATTGAATTACATTCACAATCTATGTTCATAAAGTAGTAAATGATTCATTCAGCCTTATTTACAATGATACTGTAATTAAACTGAAAAGTATTTTGTCATATAGCAATCTTTTTAACACATACAAAAATGACAGTTCTGTATATAATTTAAGCTCAAAATCACAATTGTTTCAAAATATTAATTACAATACAGCTATCTCTATAATTAAACATGTGTTTTATAAAATGGTAAAATTTGTAATAAAGTAAGTTGGTATTTACTTGATTACAGTACTCACAAGTAGAAAAACGTAACTAATAAGTCTTTGTCTTGCCCAGTGTTAAGCCACTTAAGCTAGCAAAGAGGCAGGAAAGGCCCCGATTTATAAAAATTCAGCCTCTTGTGCTGAACTGGTGTGGCTTATCGATGTTCAGAATAAAATTTCACAAAGGGGCATGAACATTCTAGATGGAATGAAATGGTGTGGAAACGTAAATGCACATTTAAAGTTCATAAAGATTCAAGACTAGTCTGAAATTCATTTTAAAAAAAAAGAATCCGCTATCAAGAATTTGTATGCTGAGACATTCTTAGCCTCTGGGTGCCGCTGTTGGATTTTTCAAACAGGATAATCATTGTAGTAAGTACATAAAGTTTTTAAACTACAAGCAATGCATTAAAAAAATTAATTCTAACTTCTGATTTAAATTTTTTTTTTAATATTCGTCTCCTGTTTGGAACGTAGGGTTAACAAAGGCATACATGAACAAAAGGAAAAATATAATAATTCCGAATGGATCTTAGGTATTTTACTAAAAAGAATGTTTTATAGCTCTTAAGTACTCTTCAATTCCACCTTTTACTTTAGGGATGAGAAAGTTACAATCATGGAAAACTTCAGTCGGTCATTGGAAATGGTTGCTCTTGGTGTGATTGAATCTTACCAATATTTCTTCTCATTTGCTTGGGCATTTTGAAAAAAAGGCATGCATTGTTGCCAGAAACAGAACTCAAAACACTCACAAGCTAGTTCAGTACAATGCTTATGTTTTTACTGAGAAAATGAGGCATAGCTTGCTGTGACAAAGTGCTTCATGCGCTCCTCAGTTAAGAATATATTTTCTCTACAATGTCATAGGCATGAGATTTACAATGGGGCTGTTTTCTTGAAGACGTTTCATTATGCAAAGTAAGTAATATCATCAGTGCCGTGTGTTACCAAGCACTGATAATAAAATGTCTGCAAGAAAATAACCAAGCCCAGGAGTACCAAGGACCCCTCATTTCAACCCTGAGCTACAAATATTCTTTATAGATTTACAGTGATTAAATCTCCATGAAAAAAAATTACATTTGAATTCAAAAATCTGAACCAATTTATCATATGATGAGGCCTTTAGTGCAAAAGGATACACTGAAGCTATGAAAGTAATAATAAATCTGATATTGCCGTGAAAAGCTACCATGGGAATCTGTCAGCTACAAAGTGGAGGAAGACAATCTGGCAAAACTGGGAAGTTTGACAATACATTTTGTGAGATTTTAAATGGTACTCACTCTTGGCAGCAAGGGCAAAATAGAATTCACAACAGCAAAACAGTTCACTTTCCTAACCATTGTCCTAATGTGGCTTCCTGATTAATAGTTAGTTGTATCTTATACTAATATTTACACATGAATTAAAAACTTTACATCATTTGTATGAGAAGAACAGAAGTCTAATTTTAACCAGTTGCAATTTTTAAAGAGGCGCTTGTATGAAAGAACTTTAAAAATGGCTGCCTAGATACTTCCTAGCATTTATTGTAGCTGATTATTTTTAAAAAATGTCATACCTATCAAAATGATTCCATGTGGTACTTACAAGGCGATGTTTAAAAATTTATTGTACCTCCTAAAATGATCCCATATGGCATCTTATTAACTAGATTGCTTTTTACATTACTTCCTATAAATAGCCCTGGGAAGAAAATCTGTAAGAAGGGTTCTGAGAGCGAAAGCTTGCTAAGATCAGTCTGTAAAGGGTCTGTTATAGGCAAACTGGCCTAGCTGCAGGAACAGATGCAAATCCATTTGCTCTCCATACAGCAAAGTCCTATTTCTCTGGTGTGTCTGTGTGTGTGTGTGTGTCCATAAACAGCTGCTCTGCTGAATGGAAGCCAAAAAACCAGAGCTATCCGTCTCTCCTGGTTCTTTTAATCACGCTTTAAGGCATGTTTGAGCAGAACGTCTTTGTATATAGTCAGGGTTGGCTAGCACAACTGTCACCATGGAAACAAATGCAGCAAAACCCAATTTGAATGAGAAGTAGGAGCTGAACGGAGCAGCTTCAGTTTCTGCTTTGGAATTCATAGGAGCCTTTAAAAAGCCTCTGATTACCTGTTTGGAAATGGGAAGGGAGATTTTAGCTATCTAGTCTCTGCTCTGTGTTTTTCAGAACTGTCTAAAGATCATAGTGGTATCAGTGACACACATGCAGTCCTTCACAAATTGAATAAATATTATATATTGTGTAGAGCACTACATTTTATTTATCACCGCCTTTCATTCAGGAGCTCAAAGCAGGGTACAACAACCCCCGTTAAGTGGGTTGGGCTGAGAATGACTTGTCTGAAAGCCACCCAATCTGATTGCACGATTAAGGGTAGGCTTAAATCTGGGTCTTCTGGTGCAGGTCTAACAGCTTAAGATCACATGTTATCCCGTATCCGATGCTCTATAAATTTAAGGGGATGGGAACAGAAAAAGATTTCCATACTTAGCTTAGCTCCCTTTCCTAACATGGATGTTTAAGAGAACTCAGCTGGATGTGATGTACTTTGACTGAAGACATCTGCCATTGTCTTCGGGTGTGTTTCTTAGTCTCCCAACCTCTGCATCCCTTAACTGGATGGCTGCAAGATAGGAACTTCCAGCTAGCTATAGTCAGATTCAGAAGGACTGCTAGGATATGATGTACCGTAGAGAAAACATGAATTGGCTTTATACTTGCACTAACCCCAAGAAGAAGCAGGAAATAACATTTTCTTAATGATTTCATGCCCTTCAGAAAGGTGCACTCCTTAAAGGTCCCTAAATAACATAAACATTGTTCTGTTGGGGAAAAGCTGTCCACGTATGACAATTAAGCCAGTACTTGACTTGGAAATGCTGCACTCACTGCTTTATGGTGCCATTTAAAAAAAATAAATAAAGGATGATCAAAACAACCAATGCTAATTAGGAGATGCATCAGACTGGACTTTTCCAAATTATATGTTGCCAAGGTGCAATTGTGCTTTAAAGAAGAAGTGTAGTGTAATACAAATCACAATGCTGATTTTGATGCATTAATTTATATTGGCATTTTAGAGAAAAAGCAATGCAGTCCCATTTTCCTTACTGATGTCATAATCTAATGAAATTTATATGATTTCTGACTGGTTGAAATGATTTCAGTAATTAAGAGGAAAAGAAGGGCTTAAAAAAAAGAATAGCAGAACAAAATCATGGCTAAAATGTAGAAACAAATGATTTTTGCATTCCTACAAAGCATTTTTTCCTCTTTAAAATTTAGCAGACCTCTAATTTATATTGTTAATTATTTAAATGTGTTTTTATCACTAGGAAGATAGAATATTAATTTTGTGCAAGGTTTTTATAAAGGGTTAGGGAAGATTGCTAATAAACATTAACTTGTTACATAATTAATTTTCTATTCAGTTTGAGATAACCAGTTATTTTTGTTAGGAATGAATAATTCCACACCAAGGCCTCTTATTTAAACCATAGATTATCTTTGGAATCAAAAAAATTTCCTTCTCACGCATAACCTGGAGTAATGTTTTTGAACAATAAAGTTAAATCTCATCTGGACAAGCACTAATTTTTAAACAACTAAACATTGCCATTAGTCTACATAATATTTTATGAATTAATCTGTAAATTTCTATTTATCATGTCCTCAGTTCTAAGTCAAACTGGAAGCACATAGCAAAATTCATATCCTCTCCGAATATTTAGTATTATTAAAGCCATCCCTTTATTTGCACATTGTGCTAATGTGCACATTATGGGAAATCTTTCCTGTTTAACAAATTTTTGGTATCATTTTTCTGCACAGAAGTTTTTTACACCAATTTTCCAGCACGTGGACTAATTTGACTCTAGAAACGATGCACAAAGTTGGTAATGCTAATGATCATCTAATTGTTTGGAGTCCAGGATTACAAAGATAATACAATTTCCCTTAGTAGGTTGGTTGCTTATTACAGACAAAGCAGAGACATTGTCCATAGAAGCATGGTATTCAAAATTCAAGAAACAGCTTACTGTATGGCCACACAAAAATTGTGAAAAAATGAAAGTGTTCTGGATCTTCTCTCTCCTTATTCAGAAAAAGTATTGGACTCTTGGGCTGATCAATCTATGGCAAATTATTTAACTCCCAAATTCCAAACTTCGGCTTGTTTTAGCATGGTAAAGATTGTGTGTATAGTGGCACATTTATGCATTTGTGAAATTTCTATCTCATGGCAGTCAAAAGACTCGGCAGTTTTCAGATGCCTGACATTTGAGTTACAAGAATATTCAATTACATACTTTCTTAGACTATGTGAGGGGCAACAAAATACTTGCATTTCCTTCCCTTCCTATCATTGTGTTCAGAATTGTAGCAATCTAAGACTGTCCATATCTGAATGTTCTGGTAACTCAAAGTAACATTTCATTCATCTGGTGAGGGTGGACTACAAACCTCGGAAGCTTACACTGGTTTGTCTAAGTTAGTGTCTTCTAAACATATAGCCCAAACTTCCAGCATAAACAGATTGGGATGTGTGGAAGTTATAGTCCAAACCCTCTGCAAGCCATTAACCAGGTTGATAAAACATTCAGTATCTACTTTTACTGTTGCTATTTTTGTGATTTATATTCTAAGCTTCTTTGAGGTAAATCCTGTAAAAGAATATATGTTTTTTAAATAATTAATTGTGAGCAGAGCAAAGCCTGGTTTTGCTCATTAGACTCCCATTAGCCTCCCAAATAAATTTAAGGTTATTTTAAATTGGATATTGCACTCTTAAAAGATATATATATATATATATATATATATATATATATATATTTACATTGTAAAAAAAGGGAACAAATGAAAAAGCTAATAGGTCTGCAGTGCAACTCTAGACCTAGTTCTACAGAAGTGAATCCCATTAAGTTCAATTCTCATGTTACTTAATATAGAACTACTAAAATATTCTTTATAAATAATTTATATCTTATGTGAGATAGAAATACTTTATGGGAATTATAATTTTATATAATTTTCTTTTTAAAAACATAAACAATTGTGAGGCAGTAATTTTGATGGAGACTAAGATTTGTAAAGAACTTGTGTGTGTTTCTGTGTCCTGAAATAAATACATCTAGAAACAATTAAAAAGGATATCTTTAAAAATAAGCTGGTACCAATGCATAGCCAGAGACTTACAAAGAAAAATAATACATAATCACTTGGAAGTTATATTTATATAGTTATTTTTCCCCAGGGTAATCATTACTAACATAGAATATAATACATTTGGCACTATATTTGCCATTGGTCCAGCAATTGGCAAAAAATGTTAGGCATATTTTATTATTTATAAAAAAATATTTAGACAGTGAGCTCACGTTGAATAACTAGGTCTACTGTATTCTGGAAACTCTTCAGCAGTAATACAGCTTTTTCATGTTCCATATGTACAAAGCTGTGTCCATTTGCCTGCAACAGACAAAATAGAAAAAAGTAAGTGTTTTAGAATTTAGTAACATGCGGCATATAGTTTAAAGATCAACCACTATCCCATGATATGGTATAATTTAGAAAATCAATGCCGTAGTAGTGGTTCTCTACTCTGATCACTAAGATGTGAGGACTTCAATTCCCAGAATTCCCCAGCCAGCATCATTATAATGACATGCTGTGAAATTTGTAGAGATGTTTGAACCTCAAACATCTGGACAAATTTCACAGCATGGCCTTAAGCAATCATCAACTTTATTGGGATGTCTTTCCCATATTATGCCAATAGAGTAGTATTTGGTTTGTCTAAGTAATTTGCTCAGTTTAGACAAGTCATTCCCAGCATCGTACCCTCCATGTCCTTCTAGAATTCCCATCATCATGCTCAGTAGCTCATACTGAATTCTTTATAAAAATGTCAGATGAGGATGAGCAGCGAGGTAGCTATGCATGCATTGGTCTTGTTAAAAAAAATGTTATTTGCTGCTCGGAATGCTTTGCGTGCAAGAGATTTACTTATTTACCCTCCCTTATTAATTAAGCAAAGACCCCCAGAGGAGCTTGAGACTGCTGAAACAATTTAAAAGTCCTAAATAGATAGGTCATGGACATAAATTGAACTGGAATATTTTCAGGATGTCCTGAGTAGCTCAGGATGTCCTGAGTATGCTTTGAAAAAAATAAAATAATTATTTTATAAGTAAAGTATAATTAATGAACAACAGGCCCAACTGCGCAATCTGGTATTGGCTTCATTGTACAAGCCATCAAGTATTAGTCTTAGGCCTTTCTGTCTAGCAAAGAAGCTCTTAAGCCAACTTTCTTTCTGGCTTTATACATACATATATACATACATATAGTATATACAGTGTGTGTGTGTGTTATACATACATATATACATACATATAGTATATACACACACACACACACATATGTATATCATATATATCAAATATAATAGCTATAGAACATATATCTATCAATTATGTACTCATTTACCTATTATCTACCCTAACCCTATAACTATCTCGATATTATCAATTATCTCAAGTTCTAAAGAATAAAGCTGCCTTTAAGCACAACCCTAATTTTAATATAATATACCATCTGGAAGGTATTAGAATACGACAAGGATCACTATCTTCATCATGTTTTCCCCGTAGTTGTTTCCAAATTCCACCAAGAAAACAGGAAGAATCAGCAGAACAACAAAAGTTGATACTGGTCTTGCATAAAACTATATTCAGTTAAATAATCCTAGGAATTTCCCATTACTGAACTCAACAGCCACTCCACAAAACCATTTCTACCTATTATTCCAGGTTGGAAAGATTTTGAATTCAGCACAACTTCTAAATTAACAATGTCTTTATGGCTACTTAGGAACAGAATAAGCCAGGTCACAGAGTTAAATTTGTGAACCAATTGCTTACAACAGCTGTGTCAGACCAACATTTCATATGCAACAAGCAGAATCCTATCAAATGCTCAGTGTTAATGGAAAGAAGCAATCTGCACTAAGAAGTTTCCCCACCCTAACTGTGTAGCCTGAATTAGTGAATATCTCTAATAGGGATTTGGAATAATAGGGATGTGCTTAATATTCCTATTTATAGTGTTATGATGTCCTATGGCTGTATCATCTATTACAACCATTTGTGGAATATGGAATTTATTTCTGAAAGCATCACTAATCTTAATTTACTCCAGACTCCTCCAATACTTGGGTTTTATTAGATTAGCATCTACATGCAAAGTTTAGCATTTTTATTTGAGAGTTCTAACGTGTAATTGAAGCAGTCTGATCATATTAATTGCGTAATTGCTCATTTGAATAAAAAATATGAGTTTCATGCCTTATGCTTGGGTCAATCTAAATTATTACTAATAATCATTGCAATGCCATATTTTGGAAATCAAGTTTTATTTTTTAATTTATTATTATGCATGTTGTAGTTCAGAATTTAAATTTAGATATACAGTTTCTGCTCCTCAGCTTTGGTTTAGTAATACCGTAGTTTGGGAAATAATAGCACAAGTTAGGTGTAATTGCTGCAGTAAGGTGGCTATTTTGGAGTTTTTAGTTTATATGTTCCCAATTCTCTTTCACCTGTCTCACAAATCCCATTTATATACAAATCCTATTATATACTCTTGTGGTTTGAACAAGCCACTTCTTGTTTCCAAAACTGTGCATTCAAATACTGACGGAAGCAAACTATACTGTAGTTGGTCAGTTTGCTAACATGACAATTTATAGTTTGTACAAATGTATGAGGAAAAGAAATAAATGCAAAGGGAGGAGGAAATAAATAAATGCAAAATCCATTTAAGGAAAAAGTGTTTTTCATTGAAATAATTATTTTCTTTAGTTCAGGTCTGAGCACCATGCTCAGATAGAAAAAATGTCAGAGCAAATTGTAATCATATCTCAGGTATCTTGAGTGTGTTAAGCAATGTACATAATTTCTGGTTGTTGGGATAGACATTATTAGCATGCTTGAAATAAAATTACATGTGGCAAGAAGACTATAGCTGATATAGCTGGTAATATGACTTTATCATTAGCAGAACGAGTTTCATATGGCAAGGGTATAATTTGACACTAATAACCTAAAATGTTCACTTATTTGGAGTGTTATGTGAAAATTGTGGCTGCTCAAAGCCATAATGTGAAATGAATAGGTTTCAATAACAGGATGCTTTGCATATGTATGGAGTTGAAAGTTGATTGCTGAATGTGACAAGAGCAGTATATGAAGAAACAATGTGTGAGACTTAATGCAATGATTAATAAGTGGTTCAACACAGAATATGACAAGAAGAAAACAATGTCCAATAGATTGTTTGATTTATTTTTGAGTAAATTTATAAACAGAGTTTTTGGTTTGTTGTGGACATGGATGTATATGAACTTTGACTACAATATAATACTTGCTGCAAAGAACCTAACATTTACAGCATTTGCAATAACAATAGCACTTAGACTTATATACCATTTCACAGTGCTTTACAGCTCGCTCTAAGCGGTTTAGAGTTAGAATATTGCCCCAAACAATTTGGGTTTTCATTTTACCCACCTCGGAAGGATGGAAGGCTGAGTCAACCTTGAACCTGGTGAGATCCAAACTGCCAAATTGCAGCAGCCAGCAGAAGTACTGCACTCTAACCACTACGCCACCAAAGCTCATTTGTTAGATTATTTTGCAATGAGTATGGATAAGAAATCAAGGTAGTCATGTTTGACACTGGCATTGGAGTAAATGGTTGCAAGTAACATGTGCATTGTGAAAAATTAAAGCAAAAAGCTAAGTTTGTGTATCCTGGAAGAACATTTACTGAAGTTGGGAAGATGCTAGATGTGTAAATGATGTGCTTGTTTAGTGAAATGAGTGTCTGTCAAAGGAAATAAATGTTGTGGGGAAGTGAGTGTTGTATATACAATGGGAATGTGTTATTTCAGAACTTTATGTGCAAAACAAGAAAAAATAGAATTAAGTAAAACTAGGTGCTGAATCAATGTGGATTGAATACAGGAAAGCATTTCAACACAAAAATATGCAGAGAGAGTTGGGTATATAGAAAGACTGAATTAGGATGTAATATTAAATTGCAAAAGAAATACATGAAGGAATAGTTGTGTATTGAGGAGAGGAAACTCAAGACTGTTAGGGTTGAATGGAGTTGATGAGGTTCTCAAAGAAAGAGAAGACTTTTCTAAAGGAGAAAAGTCAGACTACTCATAACAGCAAGGTTAAAATAGAATAAATGAGTACTGTACGGTGAATGGTATTGACTAAAACTAGATTTAGCTGCTTACTGTTCTTTTTCTGCACTTTACCTGATGCTCCTTCCTTCAACTTCCTTCCCTTTTGTGTTTACAACAGTCTTTGAAAATGGGCAATTTGACCAAATATTATCTATACATTAGGCAAAATTTAAAAAGAAATATAACAATGTGGTCTTGGGTTCTTTTATTCAAATTCTCAATCCTTCTTTGATAAGTTTATTTGAGTTTGATGCAATATACATGCTCTCACTACTTTCACATGAAATATATAACTATACACAGAAAAATCCATCCTATTTCACTAATCACCCTTTAAATAGATAATGATTGTGTTTGCTTCAGAAGCTTTCATGCTCTTTACCATTATTTATTTATTTATATCAAATGTATATGGCCAGCCATCTCATAAAGGCAACAATGTAATAACAAGTAACAAAATATAATTATTAGATTACTATTTTTAATTGCACTGATTGATAGAGAAGGTTATCATAACTAGCAGTAATAGCTAATAAAATTTATTGAAAAAGCTAAGAGGATCAAATTTTATTAACATTTATGTTAGGTGGGAAGCTATCAAGAAATTTCAGACTAATTGAGGAAATAAAACAGATGGCAAGAAAATTCCAGCACTTCTATACTGTGAAGAAAATAAATATGGACATGACCATGTAATTACTGGGAATCTACTTTATAAGGTGTATATTTAGATTTATAAATTTATTTTCTATAGATTTATAGAAATTATAATACATTAAAATTCTTACAGATACACTGAAATGTGTTTTCACTCTATTTGCAGGTAGCTGATATCTTGCATTACCCAGACACTTTAGCTTTAAGTTTTATTGTTTATAAAAAAATTGCTACTGATGGGGAACTCATCTCAGAATAAAATAGCTACTGTATAGCTTAGAGAGTTTGGCTCATTATTTAAAAATGTTTCTTAATGTCTGGTTTATATCTTGAAATTAATGTTGTTAGAATTGATATGCTAACCCTGCATTAAAATATACTGCTAGGAATTAGTAAAAATTATATTCTTCGACGTGAACTATTTGTTCTCTTTGTTGACATGTGTCAAATAAACGTATCTACCTTTTAAATGTGAATATTGGTCTGAACTACTAATTTCTAGTTACTTAGGTGAATTTGAAGAAATAATTTCTCACATAGTTAGAGTGTTTTCCCTAGTACAGTAATTATTATTTTCTAACGCCTAACTGATTGTGGGTGCATACCACATGTGTATGTGAAGATAGGATACCCAGTATCAAATAGTAATATATGCATTGTAAAATAAGTAAACCTATTGCTTTTATATAACAGAAGGAAGTGAGAAGTGTAATAATAAATAGAGAGTCCACACACAAAAGATTTTTTTTAATTAAGTTAAATGTTGCTTTAACAAACAGCAAGAAAATAATTTAAGAGAAAGAGTACAAATTCCAGACAGATAAAAGACATTCAACAAAGCCTTGAATTTCATGTGCAAAACCTTAGAGAAATATTTCTGGTTGCCAGGTTTATGCTGGCCTCTATTTAGGTTTTTTTTTATATAAAGGCTGATGGTCTATCCTGTTGTAGTAAGTAGCCTTAAATGCAAAAACGTCTGTCTATATGTCCCTTTCTCGTTTCCTGATGGCCTAAATTTGATTTCCCAGCTAAGAATCGAAAACCTCTATTTTAGGTCACAGTTCATCTATTTACTCCAGAGTAATTTTATTTTTTTTAATGGGAAAATAACATTTTAAAATTATGTTTAAATTGGAAATGAGCAAAACTATTCTTTTTGTAAAATTCTATTTGATTTGATTGTGATGCAGCGCAAAAGGGCCGATCACATTTTCTATCCAAGGCGTTTAATCAAAGGATCAGTATGTGATTCCTAAACATGCAGCATGGATAAACTGACACATGGTATATTGGTTGATTTACTTTACCGTAAGCAAGCTTTCGGCCTTCCTTCTTTTACAGCTTTCCCCTGAACCTTAGAGGCAAGTGACTACAAAGACTGCTGGAAAATCTGAGGATGCATGAGGAATCCCTGCTACGATAGTACATGCTCCCAGATGGTGACACAAATGGAAGCAGAAAAAAAAAGATCATTTGGGGCAAAATTAAATTATAAATGGTAAGTCTCTCAAAAGCTTAGAAACAGAAGATAAATTAGAATTACAGTAAACTTCAGAATGTGAGGATGGGAAATATGCAACCAAGACAAACAGATCTGCTTGGTTCCATCCTGCAGTGATACCACTTCACTTCAAATTCACGATTGTCATGGACATTTATAATTTTTAATGGCAATATGTTTTGCTAAAGTGCAAGATGAAAATTTAAATGGAGGTATAATACTGATCCGACAGATCATATATGATCTCCTTCAAACATAAACCTACACCATTGTCTTTAATAAGAATTGCATGCTGGTTGTCTGAGTAACGGATCCTTGTATACCGCATAATCCATTTCCCTAAGATTAATTCTTGAAAATATGTTGACTTGAAAAAACAATTATTTCTATTATGGGAGTTATTCCCTCATTTGTCTTTTGTTTGTTTGTCTTAAACAGAAGGTAGTCTTTGTAATGAAAAACGTCCTCAGTTGGTAAGTTCGGTTTAATGCATGAGGCAGGCAAAATAATGTATAGGCAAACTTTAAGCTTCCTTAACTGAAGCGTGTTGATGATGCTTTGGAGTGGATTGGCTTAGACACAAACAAGTGGGATTTAAGAAAAATCCAATCCTTCTTGTGTATTCGGGCCATCTGTAATAAGAACAAATATATTTCAGAACCTCAGAGCTAATTTTGTTTGACAGCAATTCTTATTAGGTTTGAATTCATTGCCGAACTTACCATGTAACCACCCCAGGTTTGTTGGCCACAAGTCAGGGTAATAACCAGTTTCTGAAATCTGAAAAAGGAAAGTATTGTGGCTGTGGTTTGGCTACTTTGCCACCGCCCAATTTATTGATAACTGGTATTTAAACAAAAGCAGTTTCTAATGAAAGCCTGAAACATAATCGAAAGGCTAGGGAGAATCTCTCACACCTCATTTTTCACAACATAGATGTGCTTTTAAGATGGGATAATTTCTCTTTTTCCCACTTACACTCAGGATAAAGGGGATGCAAATTACCATGGTGAAAATGGAATGCATTTGAGGCCCAATTACTGTACATGGTTTCCAGACCTGTCTTTTGGGGGTTTTTTTGTGTGTTGTTGTTTAATTTATACCATTTTGCCCACTTACATACACAAGAAATAAAGGCCTAGGGAAAGGTTCACAGCCCACAGATCTCAGGGACCTACAGAGAGCCAAATTTCACCTCTTGAATCCTTTCTGGAGTCCTGTGTCTGAGCTCTTTTCTCCTGTTTGAACCTGTTCTTGATGTGGGGAATCAGATGAAAGCATTTTGCTTTAGGGCAGGGGTCCCCAACCCCCGGGCTGCGGACCGGTGCCGGTCCGTGGCTGGGTGGGAGCCAGGCCACAGGGCTGGAGAGGGAGGGAGGAGGGGGCAGCCCCCTGAGCAGAGCGTGCGGGAGAACGTAGGCGTGGCTGTTTGCACCATTGGAGTGTGGCTCTTCCTCCTCCCTCGTCGACGGAAGGACTCCTGGGCGCCGCCGGACCGGCCACCGATTCCCTCCCCTGCCTGCATGCCGGCCACTTGTTTTCTTCCAGGGGCTGCGGAGGCTCCGTGGGTGGGGGAGGGAACTGGCGGCCGTAGGGAGGGTTGCTCCAGCGGCGCACAGGAGTCCCTCCGTCGACGAGGGTGGAGGAAGAGCCCCCATCCTCCTCCTGCGTTCTCCCACACACTCTGCCCAATGGGCTGCCCCCTCCTCCCTCCTCCTCCTCTCCAGCCCGGCTCCTACCCAGCCACGGAGCCTGACCGAGCGAACGAGCAACCAAGCGCTACAGGCGGGCTGAGGAAGCTAGGGGGACGACGACGACGACGACGACGACGACAGACACACATAGAGAGACAGAGAGAGGGAGGGAGGGAGAGAAAGATAGACAGAGACACAGAATGAGTGATTGAGTGAATGCAAGACAGACAGACACACGCACACACACACAGAGTGACAGAGATGGGCGGATGAAGGAGAGAGACAGAGAGAAAGAAAGAGAAAGAAAGAAAAAGAAAGTGGGAGAAAGAGAAAGACAGACAGAGAAAAAGACAGAAAGGAAAGAAAGAGACAGAAAAAGATACAGAAAGAGAGAAAGAGAGAGAAAGAAAAAGAGAGAGAAAGAGGGAAAGAGAAAAAGAAAGAAAGAGAAAGAAATAAAGAGAGAAAGGGAAAGAGAGAGAAAGAGAGAAAGAAAGAAATAGCGAGAGAAAGAAAGAGACAGAGACAAAGAACGAGAAAAAAGAGGAGAGAGAGAAAGAAAGAAAGAAAGAAAGAAAGAAAGAAAGAAAGAAAGAAAGAAAGAAAGAAAGAACTTATGACCACAGTTGAGGCCAAAAGTTTGGTTGCTAACCAAGATCATTGTTAAGTGAGTTTCACATTTTCCAAGTTGACCACGCCCACCCAGTCACATGCAGAATTTTCTTTAAAATGAAACCGGTTCCTGGTGCAAAAAAGGTTGGGGACCCCTGCTTTAGGGGACTAATTACAGTAAGTAGTTGATACCCTTATCTCATTTTATTTAGGTCTAGGCAAATTTAGACTGGAAGAGTGTTAGGGTTACTACCACAACACATATTAATTAAGTAGTCCCCAGGAAGTTACTTATCTGTATATAGCTACATTAATAATAGTAATTATGTAAATCTTGTTATATTTGTCTTAGAAAAGTGTAGGTAGAAACATTCCACAAAAGTTTATAGTTCCAGTAAGATTACATTTAAAACTAACAATTTGCCATATCTTTTCAAAAATTGTAAACAATAACAAAATAAGATTTTATTAGTGTCCATTTCTGGAACTTTCTGAGCCATTTTGCATGAAAAGTTTACTGAGAAGAGTAAATGTTCACGTCCAAATGACTCTTAGTGGGCTAATTCATTGTGTGAACTGGACCTAAAGGATGATTTATTATAATCTTAGCATAAAGACAAACTTATTTTCAGGCATATTTATCAAGTGTATTGTTCAGTTATAATGTGCTTGTATGAACGATCCATTATAGGTGATACTCCTTGATTTACAATCATGATGATTCCAAGTTACAACAGCCTCAGAAAAAAATGACCCATCCGTGATATTGAGACCATCCCACTATATCATGATCACATGATCACAATCCAGCAGCTTGACAACCAGCTTGCATTTACAGCATCACATAACTATGATTTGCAACCTTCCCAGCCGGCTTCCAAGTCAATTGGAACAAGCAAAGTCAATTGGGGAAGCTGGATTCACTGAAAGACCACAGTAATTTACTTAATATCTGTGTTGATTAACTTAATGACTGGTGTAATGATGGTCATAAAATCAGGTTTGGTCATATGATGACATTTAACAATTGCATTGCTTAGTGACTGAAATTCTGGTCTCAAATATAGTTGTAAGTCAAGGACTATCTGTAACAACTACAGATTGAACTATCATTTCATGACTATTCAAACATTCCAGGCTAAATGTATGAACTATTAATTATCAGATGATAGATTCAAATATGATTATTCTCCCTGATTATTATTATGTAATCAAATAGGTTGGGAACAATAATTAAACAATTATAAAAGGTATTTTAAAGCATGTGGAATGTGTTGCCCATAAATGAAGTAAAATGCTCTGGCCCTGCTTTGTTTGAAGAGTCCATGCCAATTGCACTCCAGGTCTTTCACTCTGCAGCACTTACACAAGAAAGCAAAGGACCAATTTCTATATTTATTTTGGGAAAAAGTCACTAGGAGGTTCTATGTCAATTCTTTATCACTGTGAATACGTCTTCTAAATGGAGAAATGTACCACCAAAAAGGACCTTTCTCTTCTTTCAATCTGACAAAACAGAACCCTGAGCAAAGACTCACCTGAAGCTTTCAGCATTCAGAAAAAGGCCTTCCACTCTGCAAGGTTGACAATAATTCAACACTTGACCTACTCAGGCAGTAGGCAGGACATGCTACTGGAAACCCTTCTTCTCTTTCCTGGGCCCTGCCTGATTCGGCATCCTTTACCTGGGTATTTTTTTTTTTAGTGAAAGTTAGGTCCATTAGCCAAAATCCATTAATTGATAGATTTCAGCAGCAATTATTAGTTGTGTTTCTGACAAGGGAGCACACATATTTTTTTAAGACCACTCACTCATACAACTCATATATTGCTCAGTTAGCAAAGAAAAGCTCTAACAATGACTTAACCATATCAGAAATGAGCATGGAAACCAAGCCTAAAGTATAAAAAAATAAAATAAAATAAAGCAAAGCCAAACCTGAGGACCCAATGTGATGGGAAGAAGAGAGTGTACAAGTTGGCAGTCATTTTCAATCTAGAATTCCTCTAGTCACGTTCAAGAAGGAATTGCAAATGTCTAACATTATCTGCAAAAGGACCCTTGATATTTTAAAATGGGTTAAATTTACTTGGTGGCAGAATTCACTATGATTTAGGTCTTAACTGAATATCATCAGTACGGCTCCTGAAAAACATATAATGAAAATTCATGCCGAGTATGCTCTTTTCAGAACAGTTTCTTTCAAGCTGTAAGCAACTAATAGTTCAAGATACGCTAACATGGAGATAGTTTTACCATGGATGCTTTATGCAGGTCTTTGTGTGCTGTGACAGGATAGTAATTAAATAAATAAATGGACTTAAGAAATCCTATTATTTCCAGAATTATCTTACCTATGGTAAGATGTTGACATCATATCAATTTCCTAACATTATAATTATATTCCTTTGAGCTGTCATGAGTGAATATTTATTTTCAATCTGTCTAGTTTTTTTTTTAATGACAGGGTGTTACACTTAGAGATAAAGATGTTGTTCTGAATCTGCAGGAAACATGTTCTCTTTATACCTCTCTCAATGTAATGGTGACAAAACATATAAGCAAAGAGAACATACATCTATTGTGATGACGCTGTAGGTAAAAATAAAATAGCCTTTTGTTTTGCATCACCTCATAACTGTGGCTAAGTAACTAACAAATTGCCTTTCCATCACCAGCATTCAAATGCTCTGTGGAACAATAAGATCTTAATTGCCTTCCTAAAGGCAAAGAGATTAGTGGCATTCTGTTCCCTTAGGACCTCAGGTTCCACTCTGCTTTCTTTTCATGCAATGCAAACCCTTGGCATATCCTCCCAAAAAAGTATGCACAAGGTGGGCATCTTGTCAAGGAAGATGATCCTGTAAATACCCAGGAACCAAGCTATGGAGAGTTTTAACATTGACATTCAGCACTTTGAGATGGACCTGGAGGCAATTAAAATAGCAATGTACCAATACGATCATTAGTGTTAATGTAGAGGAGAGAGATTATGGCCTTGAGGGACAGGAGGAAGAGTCACTGCCAAGGTAATCATCAGGTAATCCAAATCCCAAAGTCTGGCCTAGAAACTCACAAGCCCCTCCCTACATCACACAAGGGTAAAGGAAGAGAGGGGAGAGGTGTGCTCATATTTGCAAGGACCTATTACTGTAACTTTAAAATAAAAGGAATATTGATCTTCATGACTTTAATTTCCTTGTCTGGTTTATCTTGAATGGCTAACCATTACATTGTTAAATCTGCTAAATCACCCAGTTAGCAAATAAACAGACAGTACAAGTATTAGCTTCCAAGTCACCTTGAAAAGGCAATCCAATATTAAGTGGCTGCAGTGGTCTAACTATGAGGTGATCAGGACATGAGTCACTATTGTCCTGGCCTTGTAGTCCAAAAAGACCAATAATTGGCACACTAGCCAAAACTGGGTGAAGGAACTCCTGGCCAGGGCCTTTACGTCCTGTTCTAGCAGGAGCCACAAGGCCAGGAGAATCTTCAAATCAAAAGCCTGCTCTCTTAGTGAGAGACCACATGCAGAGTCAAAGTTAGATCAAGCTAGACCAAACATGAACAAACAGTAACCTTCTTGCAAAGTTTTGATCCATCTGTCCTTCACAGACTGGTCATCCCCATTTTATAACTAAAATTTTATCTATCTTTAGTTTGGATTAAACTAGATATACAAAAAAATGCAAGAAATCCTATAGCCTAACACAAGGAAAGAAATAGCAGAGTATAAAAACCTAAACTACCAACTTCTTCTTCCTGAAACCCCTTAATTTTCCCTTTACCTATATATTCTGGACTCTTCCACATATATGCTTACATATGTATACTTACCAACATATCTACTACTGTATTCTAGATCCACTCTAGTAGTAAATGAGGGGCCAATTTCACAAAATGCCTCTTTACCTAAGCCTAACATGTATTATTATATGACAATGCTGGTAATATTAAAACAACTTAGACAAATGTAGAAAATAAGTTTTGAGGTTTTCATAGTTTATTTCTATTATGAATTTGTATCTCACATTTATTAAAATTGATTTATGTATTTATTTTCCTCTGTAGATGCCAACGTAGGACACTGCTCTAATAACTGGGAAAGGGAATGAATGAGACAAAGAGAAAGAAAAGAAAGATTCAAAGAGTGATTGCATTTGAATAAAAAAGGGAATGAGTGTGTAGGATATATGATAAGCATGTTTAAAAAGCAAGTGCAACAGAAGCTTAGTTTTGTTATTCCCTTAAAATATGTTTCCACTGACAAAGAGACATGCCACATATAAAAGTGAACCAGATCCATACCAATAACCATAAATGTGTAGATATAAGATCAATGACTTAGATTGAGTATATTTTCTGTGAAACATCTTGGTAGAGTAGATCTCAAAACTTATCCTATAGAAATCTGCTTGTCTATCAACATTTTCAATAAAATGATTAGCTTTTTGTTCCACTCCATCAAAGTTGCAGTTGATGATCATCATAAGCCACAGTCGTCTTGCTAGTATTTTACTAAATCTGAAGAATTCACTACAAATTTGAATATTCTACTGTCTGACTGTAGCTCACATTACTTGAGCAAGTACTCTTAAATCCAACAGTGAATTTGCTGTGCTGTTAATATGCTGACTTGGAAAGAAATCTTATTGATTTATTTGGTAGTTAAGCTTAAACATGCATGCTTTGGAAATAATGACTAATTGGCTTAAATAAAAGCACATTAATTTAGCAAGCATGTCGAACAACTATCCAGCTCAATATACAAAAGACAATTCTTTTACATTTATTAGTTGAAAATTTATAAATGGTGGAAGATTACAGAATCCTAATTTGGAATGTTTTTTTTAATTAATTGCTTATTTATTGCAAAATGCTTAAAAGGCATAAGAATTTTCAACAATTTCCCGGGACAAGTTTTATGAGTCAGTGATACAGTCAAATTAAGAAATGTTCACACTGAAGTTCTTTTCTGATATGAATACAGACTGGCACTATGACTTAGACATTGAAATAAAATTACATGGCAGTGATGTTTGTTTATAGTGCAAATCCTTGAGGAATTGACAGAGGACTGTGTTGGCAAGCATAAAATCACAGATTGGGCGTACACTTAAATGTCTTGTGAGATGGTTATTGACACAGAACATCTTGAATGCAGGCTGGACTTCTACAGTTTAATGAGGAGTAGACTAAATCAGGTAACTGGATAAGATTTTTTTTCTTTTGTTTTATATAAAATTACTTATTCAAACTCTTCAGTGCTGTGATGTTGAAGAACAAATAAACAGTAAATTTTGTTAACATTGAATTTCATTATTATAGCTTACAGGGTAAATCAAATCCATTCCTAAACTTTGTTTGGCTTGTGTGGTGGTGGTGTAAATACTGCTTTGATTCTGCTTTTTAAAAAGAAGTTATAGGTAGGTGTCTCTTCAGCCAGCTTCACATTCAGGAATAAAATACTAAGTTCTATAAGTAAATAATATAGGTCTTAGGTAAATATTGGGCAAACGTCATGTTAATATTGACTATTTATATTCAGAACATACTATATACTTCAAAAACCTGCTTACTTAGCCAACAACAAACCCATTGTCTATTTGTGAGAGTAGCAATTCTGTGAAGCTTGTCAGCAATGTAGCACTTGAATCTCAGTCTCAGACCATTTGAAACTTATTTTGGGCAGGCAGAGAAATGTGGAATATGATAGCATGCAGATGAGCAAGAATATCTTCAGTAAAACCCATGCTTTCATTAAATAACAGTTCTCATTTACCTGAATAATCTTATCACCAGGCTGAAGCAGGTTTGATGCAGGTCCATCAGGCTGAACCCTAGTAACAAAGATACCCTAAGAGTCAAAAGCAACAGAGATTAGATAACTAAGAATTTTAAAGCTGCTCTTCAGGTATATTTGTTAATCTATAATTTTACTGGATTGGAAGAAACTCTCATTACATATGTATGTTTTCTGTGTTGAGATATCTTTCTCAGTCTCTCACAAAATGAAACTTATATATTTATATTCTACTAGCAGTTCCTATATTGTCCTGAATAGTATATTTTGCAAAACAGTATCAACAAAAAATATTTAAATATTAAATTGTATTCTTGAATTAACATGGAAGAAACAGAATTTCAGGCCATATCTATTGAATGTACTGCAGGAGACTACCAGGCTGAGCCTGAGGTAGACATCAAGTGCATCATCAGTCTAAAGTCCCTTCATGCCTACAAGAGATCTAAGTTCAGGCCACCTTGAATTCCACTGACTCTTATCTACTGCCTATTTGCTCTGACCATTAGCAGGTCAGATTCTTGTAGACAGCATAACCTTGCAATAAACCTTTATATTTTTTGAACTGCCTGCACTTCTAGATTTCCCTGTATTTGACATGTAAAATGTTACTAAAGAACTAAGGAAATGGAGCTTTCCATTTGTTTAAATTCTGCTAGTGGATAAATACAAGCATTTGTCTTAATACAATGTTACAGATGCATTAAAAAAACATTAATGCATCCATACTGTACTTAATTGAATAAAAGACAATAAAGAATCAAGCACATTTGAGAAGAAAAAATGTGAAATTATTAAAAACAGATTAACCATACAGTAATTGCAGTTAATTACTTCACCCAAGGATTGTATGTTTCAAATTCCAAATGGCCTATTAAGGATTGAAAACTCTTGCACTTTTGAAAATGTAATATATTACCTTATCAGAAGGTTTGAATGGATTTCCTTGGCCACTTATTCCTCCACTGATACTAAATCCAAGTCCTGGATTCTTCTCTATTCTTACACAAAACTAGATACAAAAGACACAGAGTTATGCTGTATTCTTGCATTATTCCGATAATAAATATAAGTGCTCCACTGATTATTGTGTTGTAATTACTGTTATTTTAGTAAGACTGATTTTGGTGACTTTTATTCATTATTTCAGAAAATATTATTCCTAGAGTAATACTCTGCAAAATATATATATATATATATATATGCTTTCATAGATTTTCACGGGTGTAGGTATGCTGGTATTGCTGTACAAAATTCATTCCACTTCATAGAAACAATAAAGAAACAAAATTTACAGCCCAGCGATCTACACGTGAGTTTTGATGTCATATCCCTCTTCACCCAAGTGCCTATAAAAGAAGCCTTGACAGCTATCCAGAACAAATAACCCCCCCCCCAGCATATCCTGGATCTGACCAACCACTGTCTAACCAACACATACTTCATTCATAATGGACAAAGATACAAACAGATAGAAGGAGCACCCATGGGATCACCCCTCTCACCCGTCATCGCAAACTTATACATGGAACATGTATGGAACATTTTGAAACCAACGCCTTAGACAAATCTGAACACAAACCCAAACTCTGGCTCAGATATGTAGATGACACTTTTGTAATTTGGCCACATGGGAAAGAAAAACTGGACAACTTCCTCACACACCTCAATGCCCTACACCCCAAAATACAATTCACCATGGAAATAGAAGCTAATAACCAACTTCCTTTTCTAGACGTCCTAATCTACAAAAATCCTAATGGCTCCCTGGAACACACCATCTACCGGAAAAAAGCACACACCAACCGCTACCTAAATGCACAATCCCATCACCACCCTGCACAGGTAGCCAAAACCCTCATATACAGAACCAAACGCCTAGCTGACAAAGACCACCTGAAAACCGAATTACACTTTCTCACAAATGCATTAATATCCAACGGATTCCTAAGAAAAACAATCACCAAACTAATCCAAAAAGAGACACCCCCCAAGAGCCAAGACAAAGAACAGGATAATGGCATTGCCCTCCTCCCATACATCAAAGGTACCACAGACAAAATCAGCAAAATTCTCCACAAGCACAACATCAAGACAGCCTTCAACACCGACCAAAAAATAACCAATATCCTAAGGAATCCCAAAGACAAGATCCAGCTAGAAAGCCAAGGAGTCTACAAAATTCCATGTAAAATCTGCCCTGCCACTTACATAGGACAAACCAACAGAAGGATAAGTGCACATATCGCAGAACATAAAAATGCATTTTAAAAATCATCTTAATACCTCATCTCTTTATCAACATTTCAAAACTACAGGACATGATATTGACTTTCAAGGAACTAAATTGATCTCCAAGGCTGAACAGCTGAACAGGAGAATAATCAGAGAAGCCATCAACATAGAGAAGCAACCTAATAATATGAACAAACGTGACGACACCTCCCGCCTACCAGACATCTGGAAACCAGCACTGACCAACAGACGAGCCCCACCCTCCACCCAAGCCGTTGAAATTCAAAATAAGGAGAAACATACAAATAAGACCAATCAGCATCAATCATGATACAGCTGCACAGCCAATCAACCCACTCACAACAACAGTCAGCACTCCACCCCACACCCCCACCAAGATTTAAGGAAGGGCGACGCCTTCGTAACCGCAGACCGAAGCCTGAAGATGGCAAGTGAGATCTTGCCGAAATGTTGCAATAACAATTTCATGCTTACACGGGAAAACACCCGAAGACAGCAATACCAGCATATATATGTATATATATATATTTATTTTCTGAGGTTTTCGCGGGTGTTTGTATGTAGGTCTTTGGTTGTTCGGGTTTTCTCCCGCGTAGAATTGGAAGTATCTTCACGACGTTTCGATGAAGTCTCATTCATCATCTTCAGGCTGGTGCTTCCAGGAGCACCAAGCCGGAAGCACCAGCCTGAAGATGATGAATGAGACTTCATCGAAACGTCGTGAAGATACTTCCAATTCTACGCGGGAGAAAACCCGAACAACCAAAGACCTATATATATTTATATATATATAAATGTAAAATAGTTTGTACGAAGCAGCTAATCTCAAAAACTACTCCACTGATTTACACCAAATTTTGACACAATGTTCCCAAGGACTTCCGATAATAGAAAACGTACTCATTTTGTGCCTAGCACACGTGTGTCATGTGCAAGGTACACAAATGTAAAATGTACCCACTAATCAGGTTTTCACCTCCCTGTAGCTCCTCCCATCAGGCTGCTTTTCAACTGTCATTTCCTCAGCAACGTATGGAAGCCTAAAAGTGCCAAAACACAGAGGATAGCAAACTCCCAGGTGGCCCATAGAGAGAGAGAGGGAGAAATACAGTTTAATAAAAGAGGGACTAGGGGAGACATGATAGCAGCCTTCCAATATGTCAGGGGTTGCCACAAAGAAGAGGGAGTCAAGCTATTCTCCAGGGCACCTGAGGGCAGAACAAGAAGCAATGGGTGGAAACTAATCAAGGAGAGAAGCAACTTAGAACTGAGGAGAAATTTCCTGACAGTTAGAACAATTAAACAGTGGAACAGCTTGCCACCAGAAATTGTGAATGCCCCAACACTGGGAGTCTTTAAGAAGATGCTGGATAGTCATTTGTCTGAAATGGTATGGGGTTTCCTGTCTAGGAAGGAGGTTGGATTAGATGACCTCCAAGGTCCCTTCCAACTTTGCTATTGTATTATTGTATTACAGTAGGTAGGTATATAGGGGAATAGATAGAGAGGGAGAAATACAGTAGGTAGGTAGGTAGATAGAGGGAAAGATAGGGAGAAATGTAGGTAGGTAGGTAGCTAGAGGGATAGATAGATAGGGAGAAATGTAGGTAGGTAGGTAGGTGATAGAGAGGGTGAAATACAGTAAGTAGGTAGGTAGGTAGAGGGAGAAAGGAAGAAATACAGTAGGTAGGTAGGTAGATAGAGGGAGAAAGGAAGAAATACAGTAGGTAGGTAGGTAGGTGGATAGATAGAGAGGGAGAAATACAGTAGGTAGGTAGATAGGTAGGTAGGTAGATAGAGGGAGAAAGGAAGGAATACAGTAGGTAGATTGGTAGAGGGATAGATAGGGAGAAATACAGTATGTAGGTAGGTAGGTAGATAAGGGGATAGATATATAGGGAGAAATACAGTAGGTAGGTAGGCAGGGGGATAGACAGAGAGGGAGAAATACAGTAGGTAGGTAGGTAGGGGGATAGATAGGGAGAAATACAGTAGGTGGGTAGGTTGGCAGGGGGATAGACAGAGAGCGAGAAATTCCGGCTTTCTGGGTGTGCTTCAAGGTGCTTGTAACCACCTTCAAAGCGCTCCATGGCACGGGTCCTGGCTACTTGCAAGACTGCCTCCTGCTACCAAATACCTCCCACTGACCAGTTTGCTCCCACAGATTAGGCCTCCTCAGGGTGCCGTCGGCCAAACAATGCCGCCTGGCGACCCCCAGGGGGAGAGCCTTCTCTGTGGCAGCCCCTGCCCTCTGGAACGATCTACTCCCCGACCTACGTACGATCACCGACCTGCGCCTCTTCCGTCGGGCTCTGAAAACATACTTATTCTGTGAGGCCGGCCTGGTTTAATAGCTCTTAATTTGGTTATTTTAAATTGGTTTTAATTCAAATTTTAAATTGGTTGTATTTAACTTGAATTTTTAGAACGGGCCCTAATTTAATTTAATATTATTTTAGAATGTCGTATGTATTGATGTTTTTTATATGCTTTTATTGATGCCTGTTCACCTCCCTGAGTCCCGCAAGGGAGAAGGGCGGTATATAAATTTAATAAACAGTTAAACCATTAAATACAGTAGGTAGGTAGGTAGAGGAATAGAGAGAGGGAGAAATACAGAAGATAGGTAGGTAGAGGGATAGTTAGAGATGGAGAAATAGGTAGGTAGATAGCGGGAGAAAGGAAGAAATACAGTAGGTAGATAGGTAGGTAGGTAGGTAGGTAGGTAGCTGGTAGGTAGGTAGGTAGGTAAGTAGAGGGATAGATACAGAGTGAGAAATGCAGTAGGTAGGTGGGTAGGTAGATAGAGGGAGAAAGGAGGAAATATAGTAGGTAGGTAGGTAGGTAGGTAGAGGGATAGATAGAGAGGGAGAAATACAGTATGTATGTAGGTAGAGGGATAGATAGAGAGGGAGATACAGTAGGTAGGTAGGTAGATAGGGGGATAGATAGAGGGAGAAATACAGTAGGTAGGTAGGTAGGCAGGTAGAGGGAGAAAGGAAGAAATACAGTAGGTAGGTAAATAGAGGGATAGACAGAGAGGGAGAAATACAGTAGGTAGGTAGGTAGGTAGGTAGAGGGATAGAGAGAGAGGGAGAAATACAGTAGGTAGGTAGGTAGGTATAGTGAAAGCTAGAAATACATATAATGTAGAGAAATACAGAAATCTTAACCATTAGGAGCAAAGGAACATTCCTTTCCTTAATGAAACATTTCAAAACCTGTTCCTGCACCTTTCTCTTTTGAAGTTCAGCAATTTACAGGAAAAAAAAAGATCTGAACTAGAAGGACGATTTGGATGATTTACTTTGGAACATGAAAAACCAGAATTGCAAATAATATTCTAGGTTTCTAAGGTAGTTTTGCCCGTCCTCTCAGAAACTGAGCTTGCAAAGTGTTCAGTGCTAACCTTGAATTTCTTAAAATTAGAAATTTGATTGATTCGCACATGGATCTAGATATAATTCAGGGTTTTTGTAATTGTATGCTGATAAGCTGGAAAAAAAAGAACAAATTTATAATCCAATTGTAAGTTTCTTGTTAAAGAAAGCTAGACAAAGGTTGCTTTCTCAACCAGATTTTTGCAGTGAAACCACTGCAGTGTGATATATCACCTTGACCTTCCCTCAAAATCCTTTAACAATTCTTTTACCCACATGATATTTTGCCACATACCTGTTCTGGATAACCATCCATACTCCTCTGTCCTTTAGTTTGGATGACACACCTCCCTGCTTGTGGTGCCCGAGAACTCTGAGATGGGACCTGTATTGGCAACGGTGGCTGATACTGCTGGATTGTTACTTTGTTCATGTTGCCCTCATATGGCTGCTCTCGACTACGATGCTGTAGACTTTGGGATCCCATCAGAGTCTGAATATGGCTACCTGCCTGTGTATAATATCAATCTGTTAGGCCCGTAATGCATATAAACATAAAAAGCAATGCATACAATTTTATAGTAATAGAAATTTTATCTTAGACTTCAAAGGTCAAGTGCTAACTCTAGTTGCAAATAAATATAATGAAAAATAGTGTCATGCATTTGATTCATTTAAATTTTTTTCCACTACACTTGAAACTAAGTGAGCAGAGAATCACAAAATGGAAGCACTGCTGTTTTTACTTATGTAATATGCTCATTTCCCCCCCCAAGAAAACTGATAGTTTTACCATTGTCCCGTGTAAATATTAGTGTGATGTCATGTAACTTGTGACTTGCAATTTCATGCCAGCTTCCCTGTGAATGGCTGTGAAAGCCATAAATGGCGATCACTTGATTGTGGATGCTGTGACTATTGTGAATGTAACCATTGTAAATATGCACCAGCTGCCAAGTGCCTGAATTGTGATTTTGCCTGCAGTGATGTTGAAAGTTGAAAGACCGGTCATAAACCTACTTTTGGGGGGCATTCTAACTTTGGACAGACACGGAACAAGCAGTTGATAAACAAGGACTACCTGCATATCACACATATCCATAAAATTAGGATCATCTTAGCTTTCATGAATTATTTCATGCAATATTCATATATAGTGCTGCAAGTCTGGAAACCAGGATTTTATAAAGATAATTCATAATACATAAAAGTATTAGGAAATTCTGATTTTAACCAGACTTGAACCACCATATATGAATAATGTAAATTCTGAAAGATATTTGGCCTACATTTGAATTACTAGGAATTTTAATTTGTTTTGAGTGTGCATTCTAAGTTTAACTTTTAAAAAAGATTTTGCAGTTGGATGACCTGTCTGTTTGAAATTTTTAGCTAGTAAACAGAAATTTGCATTTCTAGGTCAAATGCAATGAGAAGATATAAGCTCTGCTAATATTGCATGCTAAAAAAATTCTCAACTAAGAGTGATAGAAAATAATGTTTAAATTCATTTTCTCATCTGTTTAATAATTTGTTTTGCAAATCTTTAATTTAGATATCCTGAGAATCTAGTGCATAAATGATATAAAATCCTTTTCCCCAGAAAAACAAAGTGAAATAGTCCGATTGAAAAAATACCTTCTATTGTTTCCACTGATCTTATTTATGTTGTCTGTATTCTCTTACTAACCTCTATGTGCAAACTTGCACTGTTTAATTTACAACACTATTGTCAAATAGTATAACGAATACTGTAATGTACGTTGAATAAATTGTCCCCTGAGACTAATACATTGATAAACAGCATAAATAAAAATGCCAGTAATCATGCTTATGATTGGTTTTGAAATTAGAAAAGGATGAAACAAATTGTGAGCTTTGTTTCCACATTCCTTTCTTTAAATGTACTTTCCCATTTCATATCAGTACACAGGAATATGTATTAGATTAGGGAAGATCCATCATCCTCCAACATCTTTTTCTCAAAGTCATTCCTTGAAAGCAGGAAATGGAAACTTACCTTTCTCCTATCATTGTTGCCTTGCAACTTCTATTTGGAGATTGCTATTCCTAATTTGGAGGTGACATGACTGGTCCTTGACAGATATCTTCTTAACAATTTATCCAATGCACTCTTAAAGCCACCTAAGTTAGCTATCGTATTGTTTTCTGGTAACAAATTCTACAGATTCAGCTTAGTGTGGCTATTGTATGATTAATGTTAAAAAGTTTAATTTGAACTCATTCACCATGTTGAATTCTAGTTTCAAATCATTGCTAAGAATCAATTAATGTAAGTGACAATATTTAATCATGTTTAAATCCAACTGAAAAATGTGCAGTGGAGAAAGCTCATGACACTATGGTCAGTTCCTACAATAGATATTCATTTATAAATTTGAGATTACTGGGAAGTATCAGATTTAGTTTTATACATGTATATTATTTCAGCATTCATTGTTTGTGATATATGTTACCTTTTTAGCAACAGTTTCTGGTGGTACATCTCGCCTTCCAAGTGGATATGGATTCCATTGATTGCCAGAAATATCTTCCTGTCCATTGTCTAAAATGCTGCTTGGTTGTGATGGGGTCTATTTTTAAAATATTGATATATTACTTAGTCAGAGTAAGGCACGCAGCTCTGTTTTATTTACTAACAGTTACTTTATAACTGTATAAGACACAATACATATCTTGCAGTTTACTAAATATGCGCACACATAAATATTAATTTATACCTATGTACTTAGATACATATATTAAAAATGATATACTTTTCTAGGTTGCTAAAAATTGGATAAAGAACTTAATAGACTTCCAAAGAATATGTAGAAGTTTCCATATCAGAATATTACGATTAAGTATGGTTAAAGTAGAAGGCTTGGTTTCTGTTTCTAAATACTTAATAACAAATATTCATACTATCCAAATGGAAGAAAAATGATCAATTCTTTCTCCCATCCAAAATTTAATGTTAGAATGGAACTATAATTATTTCAAGCTGCCCCGTGTCGCTATATCAGTGTGATTGGTGGCAGATAAATGAATGAATGAATAGGTAAATAAGAATTGTACAGGTAGTCCTCAATCTATGATAATAATTGAACCCAAAATTTCTGTTGCTAAGTAAGACATTTGTTAAGTTAGTTTTGCCCAATTTCATGACCTTTCTTGCCTCAATTGTTAAATCAATCATCACAGTTGAAAAGTTAGTAACCTGATTGTTAAGTGAATCTGGCTTCCCCATTAACTTTGCTTGTCAGAAGGTCGCAAAAAGGGATCACATGACCTTGGGACACAATGGCTATAAATATGCATCAGTTGACAAGCTTCTGAATTTTGATGACCCTGGGGATGCTGTAAAGGTTATAACTGTGAAAAACAGACATAAATCACTTTTTTCAGTGCCGTTGTAACTTTGGTCACTAAATGAACTGTTGTAAGATGAGGACTACCATAGCAATATAATCTTTGTGGTTCCATAGTAACTTTTATTTTAGAAATATGAAAGGGCTGGTTTAAGTAGAGGAAGAATTTTAAAAAAGTGATTATATGACATCCATTATGATAGGTCAGGGGTCTGCAAAGTTAGCTCTTTTAAGACTGGTGGACTTCAACTCCCAGAGCATAGCTGGCTGGGGAACTCTGGGAGTTGAAGTCCACCAGTCTTAAAAGAGCCAACTTTGCAGACCCCTGTGATAGGTGAATCATTTCTGTATTTAAAGATTGAGTTACTAATTTTAGATGCATCAAGGAAACAACCCTCTTGCAAGACCTGAGTACTGTTACTGTAATATGGTATAACGCTTCTAATGTCCAGAAAATAAAAGCATTTGGAAGCCGATATACAGATCCTTTTACTGCATTTGTCTATATGAAAACATAAAGTTCAGAATGATAAAATAATCATAGGAAGAATAATCATATACTCCAGATTAAAAACATAATAAAAGAACTGAATGAACTTTACCAGAGTCAAACTTTTTTTTGCAGTAGAATTTTACATATCAGTAAAAAAGTGTCTTAGGTAGAAATTGACAACCAAATGAGCCTTGAAAAGATACAACTGCTTTAGTTTGAAAATGTTGTAATGCTTTTTCTGAATGTCTTGTACAGCCCTTTTCCCCCTAACTTTAATGAATCTTTAATGAATGAATGAATTTTCATTAGAGAGTTTTACATGGAGACTTGATCACCATTTTATTAAGTGAACCTTTTAATCAAGGAATGTCCAATTCACAGGAAGATCAACGGATGACTGAAATTAATGCTTAGTTTAAACTACTCATAGTATTACCAAAACATCTTATTATGCATATTTTGATTACTTGTAAAGAAGCAATCACATGCTTTTTAATAACACACTCATTTCCTTTCTTTGGTTATAAATATTCTTGGCATTATCAGCCTTACTTGATCGAAGCAAATAAATATGCACATATTTTATACTTTAAAGGTGAGAGACAGGAATCATAAATGTATTTAATCAAATCCTGTAAAGATTTTAGTAAATTTCTAATCCAAAGGAAATCCTATGCCATTACTTTAGAACAGGGGTGCCAAAGTCACGTCGTCAAGGTGGTGTCACGTGACATATTGGGACTCCCCCCCTTTTTTTTTTGCTAAATTGGGCGTGGCCATGACCAGTGTGTGACTCATCCAACCTATGGGCCAGGAGTTTGACAGCCCTGCTCTAGAACATTTCACTGTATGTTTGGGAACAAGCCTTAAGGTACACAGTCTGGCATGAATCCAGTGTCTGTATTTATACATCCAATTTCATTTTAAGTGGGTAAACAAGAGCTTGCAGTGGGATAGAAGTATACTATTTATACTGGATTCTTATACTACATGGTTAAAATTTGATTAATATTTTCCATTAATAGGAGAGAATCATACTAAGATGTCAGAATTACATTACATGAAAACTACACAAAACAGTTAAATTTAAGGAAAAATTCATTAGTTCTTCCAATTTCAAGTTCATATACAGCAATGCAAAATCAGCTCAATGATAAAAAAGAGAATATGCATTGATGGGGAAAATCAAAGTGCTATAATTATTTCAATGCCAGGACCCACTAGCTTATATCAGTGATAGCCAACACCTTTTTATACACTGAGAAAAAAAACCATATACCTTCTCACAACAGGATGGTTCTTTAAAAAAAAGAAGAGGAAAAAAAATCAAATGAAAGTAAATTATTAAGTTGCTAATTTTAAAAAGCACAAAGAGAGGGATCAATATCATAAGTATATACAGAAATACAAAGTGGATAAGAGTCAAAATGTGCATTGCAATATCATGATGCAAGTCCCATTACTTGCGTAATTGTGTTCAGTGTCAGGATACAGGTACAAAAGAATACTTTATTCTTTAATTCATACCCTCTATTCAGAACATCTTTTGCCCATTTGTGTGTACTCGAACGAGTTAAAAATATTTTGAACCTTATAATATATTTTGGAATACCACTTACACCATCAGGAGCCCATTTCTTTCTGCCCAAACAACTGACTGGATGAATTTGAACTTCATTCAGAACTTTCTGTGAAATGTTGTGGGATATATCTCATCTGGATTTTTAAATATATGTGGGGTTAGATACAACATATAGCTATCTCTACAACAGTTTACATACAGAAACACACAAATACAGTAAAAGATGTGAGCAGGACATACATCTGACATTTTTCTTAACTTAAAGTTATATGCTAGTCTTAATCAGGAATGTAGCAGCTATAGATTCTAATTCCTGAAATGCTATCTTAAATTAAATGAATTTGTAATGAACTTTTGGTAGTAACATTAGGCAGCTGAATGGTACTAGCGCCCCTGACATCTCTAAACATTGACAACATGAAACATAACTCTTAGATCTTTCTGGTTAACATATGGAGTTCTGTACATCAGTCTGCAAGAGAAGAGCAGAAAGCAGCATGACCGAGATGCGGTGAGCCAAATTACTTGGAGAAGCAGAGAGGTCACGTGGATAAATTAGGTTTAACTTCGCTTTTTGGGTCGCTTTTAGGCCACAAGCATGAATAATAGAAATGAGCTAAAAAGATAGAGGTGTATGGAGGAGTATTTATTATGTGACTTTGATATATGCAAGCTATCTCATACTTACTTTCGGTAGAGGTAGCTCTTGATGCATTTGGTTTTCAAATTTAGATTTAGTCTGCAAGTTTAATGTCATGCTTCTGCCCGCATGCATTGCTGACAAACCTCCAGAGCGCAGCATGCCAAGGTTAACAGTGTTGTGTTTATAAGCAGCAGTCTGAGTAGAGGAAATAACAATCACGTGACGAGATATGAACACACATGCTTATTCAGAAAAAATATTTGCACATATATGATTTTCACATAGTCTCAATTAAAGCAAACAAACAATACCAAGAAATAAGGAGCTTATTATGCATGCACTGTAAGACGGAAGCACAGTGCTAGTTGTACATAAAATGGTTACAGTACCATAAAAAGACACTGACATAAAAAAGCAAACTTCATACAAATGGTCTCTAAATCATAGTTAATATACAAAACCAAGTTAACTTTGTGAGGAAGGAAACACTGAGATGCTTTATTTACCTCTTTACAATAAAATACCATATGTCATCTCAGAAACTAAATAAATTGGGAAGAAAATGCAGACGGTCCAGAGCACTTTGAGTAAAAAAAAGGAGTTTGAACCACCAAATTTGTGTGTGTGTGTGTGTGTGTGACAAAAATGTTTAAAAAGTCAAATAAAATAATACGTTTGTGAAAAAGCTACACCAAAACTACACCAAAACAGGATGTGGCTGGATATTTGAAACTTTCACAACTGACATATTAGTTCCTAAATATCAATAATCCCTGTAGGGGAATTTCACACAGAACACAAGACAACATTTATTAAACTTGACCACCAAAAGCTGTATCTTAACATTGATTTTACTCAACTTACTGCTGTATATTGGAACGTACAGCATATTATTTCAATGTCGATCATAATGAATATATACTGGCACAAGATTATGCATTATACACTATCTAGAATCTAACTTAGAAAAAGGACAGAGATCCTGACTTACTCCATTCCTATTAGGTCTCAAAACAGACTATGCTAATTTAGTATATTCCTATACAGGTAATCCTCTAATTATGATTATAATGGAGTTCATCACAGTCATGCTGGTCATAAATTAGGCAACCCACATTGCCAATCTGACTTTACAACCTTTTCTGCAGTATTGGTAAGCGACTACCAGAGTCATTAAGTGACTGCTGCAATTATTAAGCAAACATTGAGGTCGTTAAGTGAACATTGTGAGTGCCAGTTGCAGAGTGCTTGAACTGCGGTCCCATGACTGGAGTGGCAGCTATAGTAACTTTGACTCTGGGTCCTAGGTACTCATAGCGTGGTCCGTCATAACTTCAAACAGTTGCTAAGTAACCAGTCATAAGCCAAGGACTACCTATACTAGATAGTGATATGCTGATACATAACAGAATTCTTGTCCAGACAGCTAAAACACAATCATATGCTAGTGTTGTCTTAGGAAAGGTAGTATTGAAAAGAAAATGAGATTTGGACCATGAGGAGGTACTTATCTAACATGTATTGGCAGCTGTTTAAAGCAGCTGCATCTTTCTTGGGGTCCTTAGGCAATCTCTGAAGCCAGTTCAACTGGTAGCCAGTATAACTCCGGAAAGAGGTATGCTCATCTCTGCCTGCACTGCTGCATTCTGGACCAGCTGTAAGTTTCCATATGCTATGTATTTATGTTCATATGTCTTTGTTTATTTAAAGTATGTAGAGGCAGTCCCATGTCAAACATTTTGGATTACTCTATTTGTGCAGTAAGTAGTTCTCCACTAACAACTATTATTGAGCCCAAAATTTCTGTTGTTAAGCAAGGCAGTTGTTAAGTGAGTTGTGCCCCATTTTACAACTTTTGTTGCCACAGTTATTAAATCACTGCAGTTGTTAAGTGAATCATGTAGTTGTTAGTTAATCTGGCTTCCCACATTTACTTTGATTGTCAGAAGCCAGCTGGGAAGATTACAAATGGTGATCACATGACTTCAGGACAATGCAATTTTCATAAATACTTGCCAGTTGTCAAGTGTCTGAATTTCGACAATGTGACCATGGAGATGCTGCAATGGTTATGTGAAAACTGGTTGTAAGTCACTTTTTTTCAGTGCTGTTGTAACTTTGAACTGTCACTGAATAAATCGCTGGAAGCTGAGGACTACCTGAATCCAGAGTCTCCCAATCCAGGGCTGAGGGCAACTGATGAACAAGATGAATTTGTGTCAAGGCCTTCTTGGCAACAGCTGCCACCTACTCATTGACCAAGAGCTACAAATCTTCAGGGGAGAAGTGCAACCCAATCTATGACTAAAGATAGATAGATAGATAGATAGATAGATAGATAGATAGATAGATAGATAGATAGATAGATAGATAGATAGATAGATAGATAGATGGAGGAAAGGGCACTGGTGCAAATATCCACAATTCCTTGGTTTCATTCCAGTCCATTGCTCCCCTTAACCACCAACATCTAGACATATACCCAGGATGACAGCATCACAGAGAAAGTTATAAACACTGCTAAAAGCCTTCTTTCGAACGTCATATTTATATAGCAATATCTCTTCTTTTTAAAAGAAACACAAATGCCAAATTATATTCATTCACACACACATTAAAAGAAAAATAAAACAAACTAACCAAAGAATAATGTTCATAGTTTGCGATAGCCAATTCTTCTTGCTTTTCTTTTTCCTAGCATTCAGATTTAGGATCGACAGTCAATCTTAGATCTGAGCCTTTTAGCAGCATGTAGCAAAACAAAACAAAAACAAAAAAACAAACCTCAAGACTGCCTCAAGACTTTATACGAGACCACCTCCTGCTCCATACATCCCTTCGTCCGATCCGCTCCCACAGAGAGGGCCTTCTCCGGGTGCCGTCGGCCGGGCAATGCCGGTTGGCGACACCCAGGGGAAGGGCCTTCTCTGTGGCGGACCCAGCCTTCTGGAATGACCTACCCCCCGACCTATGTACTATCTCGGACCTCCGCCTCTTCCGCCAACGTCTTAAGACGTTTCTATTCCAACAGGCCGGCCTAGCATAGCCCCCCATTTCTGACTTTTTATTTATAAATTGTAATTAGGTAGGGTTTTAAATGGGTTTTTAGCACGGGTTTAAATAATTTAATATGTTTTAATGATGTATATTGTTTTATTGTGGTTTTAATAATGCCTGTGCGCCACCCTGGGTCCCAACAGGGAGAAGGGCGGGGTATAAATTCGATAAAATAAATAAATAAATAAGAAATATGATATTCATTTTTCTTTCTGCTTTCTGAGCTCCCTTTTTGTGTTCTCTAAACCAGAGGTCCCCAACCTTTGCAACTTTAAGTCTGCAGGACTTCAGCTCCCAGAATTCTCCAGCCAGCTTTGCTGGCTGGAGAATTCTGGGAGCTGAAGTCCTGCAGACTTAAAGTTGCAAAGATTGGGGACCCCTGCTCTAAACTAATGTACTTTCTCCAGGGATTAGAATATGAGCTTTGTTGTTCAGAATAAGGAATCATTGAAGCACATTTTTTTGAGAATTTACTTTGAGTTATAATTTTTCCACTAATAATCACCTTGTCTCCCATGCTTCTATGTGAGATTGCAATTAATTTGAGCATTGGAAAACAACGTCTTTATTTGACTAATTGTGGGTTAAAATTTTAGTCATTTATTTAAGCACATACGTTTCTTTTTTTTAAAAAGGATCAAGAGACTTCAGGCAAGCAATGCGGAAAACAAATGTGATGAAAAATATAATTTAAATCATAGCACCATTATCTACAGCGTTTTTGTGATGAGGTGACATATGACAGCCAATTTTGTGTAAGGTTAAAGTGATGGCCTAGAAACCAGGAGCCTGTGAGTTCTAGTCCTCATTTATGCATGAAAGCCAGCTGGGTAACTTCAGGCCAGTTACTCTCTCTCAGCATAAGCAACCTGTCATTGTTATTGTAGTGGGAAAATAGTTAGTGGAAGGAGTACTAGGTATGTTTACTACTTTGAATTACTTTTAAAATAATAAAAGTGGGATAAAAATCTAATGAATAAATATGTACATACTGTACAGATGGTGCTTCTCACCTCAGAGGGAAGCTGTTCTATCAAAGGATAGAGCTCCATGTCCATAAAAATATGAATGGTACAGGTGATCAATACTGCAATATTTACTTATCATATTTATCCATTTACATAATTTTAATTCTTTGTTGGTGTAATGAATAGAAGGAATAACTTTGAAGACTGGAGGAAGACACCCAACTAAAATAATGGTCAGATGAAAGAAATTTGAGTCTAGGGAAGAACTGTAACCTGAGGAAATGTCTCACTCAAAGTGCTTCCTATTTCTCATAAGATAAAGGAAGAGAGGAGCGAAGCACAGTCAGACTTGCAAGATTCTGTTTCTATAATCTTATAATCAATGTTAGTTCAAGTCCCATCTTAGCCATGAAAGCCAGCTGGGTGACCTTGGCCCAGTCGCTTTCTCTCAACCCAACCAACCTCACAGAGTTTTTGTTATGGGGAAAATAGGAGGAGGAAGATATGCTGGATATGTTTGCCGTCTTGAGTTATTTGTAAAAATAATAAAGGCAGGATATAAATAATTAAATAAATAAATTAGTATGCATGATCTATTTGGAAGGGTTGACAGGTCTCCCACTGCTTCATTCATTAATGAGGGGTGGATGGGGGTTGGTATGCTGCTCATTCCCAAAGTCTCTGGGCTGCCAACAAGATAAGCATAAAATAAAAGGCAATTCCTTCAAAATGATAAGTAGAAACTATACAAAATTATGTGCCTGCAAAATTCCAACCTTCACTCACAATGTATCTTTTTTCTGTGCCATATGGAACAATCGGGTCCATGAAACCCAGGATGGAAGGCACAAAAAGGAATTCCACAGGAGGGAATTCCAAATAATGGGAACAGCAATTGAAGATGCCCACTTCTGAGGTCCCATCAGATAACAGTCCCATCAGATATTAGATGAGGCCTGGCAGGACTTGACTATTCAGTTTGATTATAACAGGCAGATAAATACAGAAGGTGGTTCCTTACATAATTTGATCTGGAGTCATCTAAGGTCTTAAGGGTGACAATACCTTGAACTGTACCTAGCCAACACAGCTCTCAAAAGCAATGTTGTCTACCAACTACATTAGGATGTCCATCCTTGTTTGGACTGCTGATTTTTGTATCAGTTGTAGCTTTTAAAGGAGGGCCCAATATAGAGCCCATGATGGTTATCCTAGTGAGCGGTGACTATGGCTTGTGACTGTTTATGAGCTTATCAATTCTACTACTTTCCACTTCTATGCTCCTATTCACTCACGTTCAAATTATTTTCCTTCAGAAAGTTCCAATTCTGTGTTAGTTGTAGAAATATGCATTTATAATCCTGAATGGAAAAGTGAAGGTGAAGGGAGACTGTTTGGATTTTGTAAACTTCTACTTCCAAACTTTTAATCGCTGTGAAGGTATCAGTACTTCACTTTCTAAACTACTCTCCAATATGGCTATTTCAATGATAATGACGTTAAATTACTTTGATTAAATGTTTAGTAAGTTCTTAAACACTTTCAACCAGGTTAAACCAATGCAGGTGTTGAGTTGTCATTTTCTGATGATTTAGCACTGAAATTACAATCAAAAACATTATATTTCTGCACTCATAGGATTATACAAATCAACGGTGTATATTTCTTTTGTCCATGAAAACTAGATAAACTAAAAATAATCTCTATGATATAGTTGCTTTCCACATATGCCGTAACAGGGGGGGGGGGGGGGGGGGGAAAGACAGTATTAGTTGTCATAACCAGATGGTTAATTTAGCTCTTGCTAAAGTGTAATCTCATTTTTTTGAACATTTAAATATTTTTTTTACACTTTAACTACAAAATGCAGTTTAAGACAAAAACAGTTCTGCAATTCTTTCAGTGTAGTTCGGTATAATTTTCCAAGGACAACCTGAGATGTCTCCTTTTCTTATACATGATTATAAAGTTATAATTTCAGGTGGAAATTGTATTTTTTTAATTCTTTCAAATGGTTATCCTACTGAAAACTGCTAATCTCTATTGCTTTTACTCTCAGTGGATAAAGAATTATAAGTGGCATCTATTTTGCATGGAATTCGTAGTTCTGGGAATAATGAATTCATTTCACAATTAAAACAGCAGCAAAAGAAAGACATAGATAACTTTTCCCTGCAAAAGTGTTGTGCTGAAATTACAAGTTCAGATTGAGTTAGTTATGGAAAACAGAGTCAGAGAAAATCCTAAAACCACATGTTATGTTCCTTTCTCTGCATATAGGACTTCTAAATTATTTCTTGCTAAGTATCCTAATTATGACTCCAAACACCAACTTCCATTAAATGAATCTGTACATTTACCAGATAAGATTTGTTACTGAAGAACATCCTTTTTATGTTCATTTGTAATGTAACTTGGAGTTAGCCAACTCTGAGGGTTTTTTTTACTTAAGTAAAGTTCATAACTGCCAAGACTGAGTGGCTGTGGTTCCCGGCACCCCGGTTCAGCCAGATCACTCCAACTCTGGCCATTGGGGGCGAAACACTGGCCCCCGTGGAGAGGGCGCGCAATTTGGGTGTCCTCCTGGATTCCCGGCTGTCCATGGAGGACCATGTGGCAGCCGTGGCCAGGGGGGCGTTTCATCAGGTTCGCCTGATGCGCCAATTGCGCCCCTTACTGGACCGGGCTGCCCTACGCACAGTCACTCAAGCACTCGTGACGTCCCGACTCGACTACTGTAATACTCTCTACATGGGGCTTCCCTTGAGGTGCACTCGAAAGCTACAGCTAGTCCAAAACGCAGCCGCGCGGGTGATTATGGGAGCCACTAGATGCTCCCACATAACACCGATCCTGCGCGAGCTGCATTGGCTTCCTGTGGCCTTTCGAGTGCGCTTCAAGGTTTTGACTACCATCTTCAAAGCGCTCCATGGCTCGGGGCCTAGTTATATGCGAGACCGCCTCCTGCCCCATACATCCCTCAGACCAATCCGCTCCCACAGAGAGGGCCTCCTCAGGGTACCGTCGGCCGGACAATGCCGACTGGCGACGCCCAGGGGAAGAGCCTTCTCTGTGGCGGGGCCAGCCCTTTGGAATGACCTACCCCCTGAATTACGTACCATCACCGACCTCCGCCTCTTCCGCCAATGTCTTAAGACATATCTGTTTCAACAAGCCGGCCTAGCCTAACCTCCCTTGGGGACTTAAGATAGTTTTAAATTGGGTTTTAAAATTTGGTTTTAGCGCAGGATGGGGTTATTTAATAGTTTTTTAAATTATATTTATTGTATTTTTGTATGTTTTTTAAATCTCCTGTGCGCCGCCCTGGGTCCTCTGTGGAGAAGGGCGGGGTATAAATTTAAATAAATAAATAAATAAATAAATAAATAAATAAATAAATAAATAAATAACTGTACCTAAATGTGCTGTAAATTAAACTTAAATCAGTTAATTTACTTTCAAATACATTGGTTTAAGGCTTAGGTATCAGAACATCAACATGTAATTAATTCCTGTAATTGATCTTCTATTGTGGGTAAGGAAATCAACACATTAATCTGTCATGACTGAATGGCAGATCAATCCTTGTGCAACAAAAGAGAGCCTTATTCATAAACACAAAAAACCCTCAGAGATTTTAGTGGGGTTCAGGGGATGTCCTTCAGAACTTTGGATTGTGCCTATTCAGCGAAATCTTTCTGGACCACTAATAAACCATACATCATTTTTGTTTGAAATATATCCTGTCATTTTCTCTTTATAATGGAAAAAAAATAGAATATAAATAGTGTCTCAGTTTAGTAGTGTCTTGATAAACATTTTAACTTGAAAAATACAGTAAATCATCACTGAAGCATTATTTGAAATATTTTTTAAAAATATAAGTGATGTTTTTCTTCAATTCTCACTTCAAGAATTCCTGAAATGCAAACACATTTATCTTAACAGAGAAATGCTCATAATATTAACAAATAGCATATTAATCACTGCAAACAAAAATTTTGAATATTAAAAAAAACCTCAAGGCATGAATTATAAAGAAATGCCAGACATACCCTGTCTAACCTTCTAGCTTCTATATGTCTAAGTAGCTGTTGTCTCCAGTCAGCGGGCATTTTACCACAGCTCTCATTGCCCTTCACAGGAGTAGGCCTTGTCTTTAAATCAGGGTTATCTGATGGCTTCTCACCATAGTTACTCAAGTTATAGTCAGACGGTATTTTTTCCAACAGAGCTGCCATTGTTGGCCTAGCTGAAACTGGCCTGGTTTGGGAGGTACCATAACTCTCTGTACTGTAGCTCCTTGCAGACAAAGGCCTCCTTTGTGTTAAGTTTTTAACAGGGAAGCTTCCAGACTGGGTTTTCACTTCTTGATATGAAGGGTGTTCATCTTCATACCTGCCATTTCTTTTGAGAAACTGGGATTCAGACACTGAAATGCTGCTTTGGCGTTCCATAGCTCCTCTATACTGATGTCTGTTATACCTATCGCTTTGAGGCATTTCATGAGGCTCACTGACTCTTCTATACGTGGACATTTCAGTGGAGCTGGCCAATGAATCTGCTCTTCTTAAAAATCCAGTCCTTGATCCCTGACTTGTCAACTGGGTATTGACAGTCTCCTCATTAACAGAAGGCTGCGAGAAGGAAAACATGTGTTCCATGGGTGGATATCCTCGGTAGGCTCTGGGACTAACCAAATCCTTAGAGACATTTTTTGTCTGTTGGGGAATGTATTCTGGAGTATGTTGGAAAGGGGGCGGTAGTCTCTTTTCAGCTTTCACTTCTACTGATCCTTGAGGATTAAAACTTTGGTCAAACTGGTATACTTTTTTAGTCACAGAGGGCTTCTGCTGTTGTTGGACCTTTACACTTCCATAAGTCAGCAGTTCATCATCAAGCATTGGCACAGACTGGCTACGGGACATACTAGACATTCCATGTTCTGGCCCCAACATCTTATCTTGTCTGTCATGTATCCCTGCATTATCAGTAGTAGCTGCATAGTTCTCTAGTGGTATGTTATAAACTTTATATGCACCAATATCTATCTCATCTATACTTTGTGATTTCTTAAACCGGCTTGTTTTTAAATCTCTCATCATTGGAGAAAGCCTCTCTGTACTTTTGCTGATGGAAATAATATTTTTAGACAGCTCTGGGCGACAGTGAATGTGTGAAAAGACATTGCTGAGACTTCTGTTAGTATTAGAATCATGATATTCCCATGGTGTACCTGGAGAAAAAGTACTAGATATTTCAGAAGAGTCTTTAACAAGGTCTTTCCTTTCAGGTAAAGGGCTACTACTAGGGGTGATCTCCAGCTTAGAAGGGAAAGCTGTCCTATCTTCAAAGGGGCTGGGTGTTCTTGTCCAGTTCTGCCAAGGGTTTGATGGAGGCACTTCTGAGTCAGGGGTATTTCGGATAGTGGGTTGCTCAAGTTCTAGGGGAATACCAACTATCCTGTCTTGCCTAATTAAAGGCCTGCGTCCATGAGCAGATGTGCTTCTTGATTTGGAGCTTAAGAGAGGATTAGTGCTAGGATTCTCCACTGTGTTCTCCTCGGCCACAAATCCTGTGTTATCATAGTGAGAGCTGTCATTCCAACTGTCAGCAAAGGTATCACTCATTGGACGCCTATCATTGTGTTGCTGTAAATTTCCTGCTGGAGCAGATTCCCGCTGACTGAGTAATGGCTTGGTCTCAAGGGGTTGTGGGAAAGATTGGACAAGCCTGCAAGAAACAAATATTAAAAAAACTGCATCAGAAAACAATCAATAACAGCAGATTAAAATGTTAACAAATACCTGGTCATTATTGCATACATAGTTTAACCAATCTATTACTGAATGGAATGTTAATCTAGGCTGGAGTGAATACAAAATTGATTGGGTAATCTGTTAATGCCAAAGTTGATTTGTTTTAAATTCTGCAATAGACAAAATATTATACAATATCCCAAAGTCCCTATGTGGTGAGATGGGTGCGGCTTATAAATTCGAATAATAAATAAATACAAGCAGAACTGACAAATTTTTGGAACAATGAGGCCAATGAAGCACTTCTAAGCTATATTGATGTGCTTAACTCTTTCTTTGTTATCAATAAAATCCACCTTGGAATAAATTATTTTCCATCCAAATAGCAGACCTGGAATGAAGCAGAAATTGGATGGGGAGGGAGGGAAAGAGAAAAGTAATAGAAAAGCAAAAATAACTTCCTTCTTTCCTCCCTCCCTCCCTTTGCAATAAATTTAGGAATACATTTATGTAGTAAAGGAATTTAAGCACATAGCACTGAGCTTACCATCAATGTCAAAGCCTCTTTCAAAAAGTAATTGGCTATATCACTGAAGGAATAAAATTGCCCAGCAGTTAATTTAAACAGGTGTACATTGATTGCGAATAACTAGATGACACATAATCATTACATAACCTTCTATGGCCTTTGATTAGTATTTTCAGTAGAAATAGTTCCTTGGGAATTTGTGAAAGGTATAAGACGTTTTGATTTTTGATTCATTCATGAAGCATACCAAAAATCTGAATTCTGGATAGGAGAATCTCAGAAAAACCAAGAATCAAAGACAAGAATCAGGTCCTAAACATTATTCTCTGAATTTGGCTGGAATTATAATGACATTCTCAAGCCCATGCTTTCAGAGAGTACTTTCAGGGTTTTTTTTTTAATGTAGGATTTAACTGTTTTCTTTTTAGTTCTGTTTATTTAAGCTTTTTGGTTAAATAAACTATATATCCCTATAGACAACTTGAGTTCAATCAAATAAACACACCTGTTACCCCACAATGAATTATTCACTGCATCTTTAGCTGTAGTCTGCAAAGATCCTATTTTAACATGAGCATTAGAAGACCCAGAAGACGCTTGTGATGGAGAGTAGTCTGAGTAGGTGCCTGAAGAAACACTGTTATTCATGCAGTGCACTTTATCGGCTTCAGACTCATCAGTTGATTCTGGAGAAAACAAAGTAACTTGTTAATATGAAATAAAAAATTGAGGGATGAATTTTTTTAGACTTACATATCGCTTCTCAGTACTTTACAGCCCTCTCTAAGCAGTTTATAGAGTCATCAAATTGTCCCCAACAATCTGGATCCTCATTTTACTAACCTTGGGAGGATGGAAGACTGAGTCAACCTTGAGCCGGTCAGGATCAAACTTCTGGCAGTCAGCACAATTAGCCTATAATACTGCATTCTAACCACTGCAACACCACACCTCTTCATATATACAAAAGATATGTTATAATTAAATCCAGAAAAGTGATTTCCCATCCTTCTCTGTTCTGTTTAGCTACATATCTGCTTCTGCTTGGACGCCACATAAAAAACAAATGCAGCTAATCAGCATTATCTTCTGCTTGATTTTCTATCTTCTGTCACATGGGACACTTCCAGAGATGATGACAATCAATTAATACAGATTGCCTTACACAGCACATGGTACTGGCCTCCTGGGAGGTGACACGAGGCTGGCTCCAGGAAATTGTGAATGCTTCTCTGAGTGAGGGGTTCTTGCCGGCCTCCCTTAAAGAGGCGATGGTGAGACCCCTCCTCAAGAAGCCTTCCCTGGACCCAGCATTGTTAACTAATTACCGTCCGGTCTCCAACCTTCACTTTCTGGCGAAGGTTGTAGAGAGTGTGGTGGCACAGCAGTTCTCTCGGCACCTGGAGGAACCTGCTTATCTAGACCCGCGCCAGTCCGGCTTCTGGCCTGGGCACAGCACCGAGACGGCATTGGTCGCATTGGTGGATGATCTCTGGAGGGCCAGAGATAGAGGTTTTTCCTCTATCCTGTCCTGTTAGATCTCTCAGCGGCTTTCGATACCATCGACCATGGTATCCTATTGCACCGACTGGAGGGGTTGGAATTGGGGGGCACTGTTTTACAGTGGTTCTTCTCCTACCTCTCCAGTCGGTCACAATTTGTACTGACAAGAAGGCAGAGGTCGACCTCGAGACCACTCACTTGTGGGGTGCCTCAGGGGTCGGTCCTCTCACCCCTCCTGTTTAACATCTATATGAAGCCACTGGGTGAGATCATTCGTGGTTGTGGGGTAGAGTACCATCTGTACGCTGATGACACTCAGCTGTACATATCTACCCTCAACCACCCCAACGATGCCGTCGAGGTGATGTCCCAGTGCCTGGAAGCCGTGCAGGTCTGGATGGGAAGCAACAAACTTCGGCTCAACTCATCCAAGACCGAGTGGCTGTGGCTCCCGGCACCCCGGCATGGCCAGCTGATTCCATCGCTGGTCATTGGGGGCGAATCACTGGCCCCCGTGGAAAGGGCCCGCAACTTGGGTATCCTCCTGGATTCGCGGCTGTCCCTGGATGATCAGGTGGCGGCCGTGACCAGGGGGACTTTCTACCAGGTATGCCTGGTACACCAGTTGCGCCCCTTTCTTGACCGGGACGCCCTCCGCACAGTCACTCAAGCGCTCGTTACGTCCTGCCTAGACTACTGTAACGCTCTCTACATGGGGCTCCCCTTGAGGTGCATCCAGAGGCTCCAGTTAGTACAGAATGCGGCCGCGCGGGGGATTCTGGGAGCATCTCGAAGCTCCCACGTAACACCTCTCCTGCGCGAGCTGCACTGGCTGCTGGTGGCCTTCCGGGTGTGCTTCAAGGTGCTTGTTACCATCTTTAAATCGCTCCATGGCACAGGGCCTAGCTATTTGCGGGACCGTCTCCTGCCGCATACCTCCCTCCGTCCGCTCCGCTCCCATAGGGAGGGCCTCCTCAGGGTACCATCCGCCGGCCAATGCCGGCTAGTGGTGCCCAGGGGGAGGGCCTTCTCAGTGGCTGGGCCATCCCTCTGGAACGACCTACCCCCCGAACTTTGGACCATCACAGACCTTCCCCTCTTTCGCCGCTCACTTAAGACTTATCTGTTCCATCAAGCCGGTCTAGCTTAGCCAATGAGTAAATGTATTTTAGAATTTTAATTGGGATTTTTAGCACAGGCTTTTAGTTTAATTTATTTTTAATTACTCTGTATTTATTGTTATTTATCGATTTTAATTCCCTGTGCACCGCCCTGGGTCCATTTCGATGGAGAAGGGCGGTTCTATAAATCTAAATAAATTCAAATTCAAAATATACTTTTGCATGTTGCTTCTCACACTTATACATATGTTTGTTAAAATAGCTATCTTTCTTTGATATATTATTTATACTGATAGGAAGGAAGAATTGAATTTTTTGTTTTGCTACTGAAGGATGCTTTTGCAGCATTCCACACTCTCCATGAGCTTAAGTGAACTGCAAATGTCACAGACAAGATGGCCCAGGTACTTTGCTTGAAGATGGAGCTGTTGTCTTTCGTCAGTAAATGAAAGTACTGTAGCTATTATCAAGATATATTACTACGCAATATCTTCTCAGATACAACTTCAATATAATGAAATGCTCATAATAATCTCTAACCTCTGTATTATAAAAATACTTATAGTTTAGTGAGTAAGCAACCACGCTACTCTATTCAGGATTCAGGATCAGTCTGATGCTTTATAATCATATACTTAAAAACATTTATCACAAAGCATTTCCGTATAAAGTACAATAGCAGCTCTGCATTGTTCTTCACCCATTATCTTCAGTTATGACACAGGTGTTCAGAAAAATCAAGTACCTTTTTTTTCTTTTCCTAAGAGAACAAGCTTTGGTTGATATAATGGTGCATCAGTCATTGAGGGGCGAAGTTCTCCTATCCTCATGTCATTCACTGGGTGTACAAAAGAATCCTATAAATTGAAATTATATTGGAGAATTGAATAACATAAAGACAATAACAAAGATGCAAATACAATACAATAGCAGAGTTGGAAGGGACCTTGTAGGTCTTCTAGTCCAACCCCCTGCGTGGGCAGGAACCTTATACCATTTCAAACAAATGGCTATCTAACATCTTTTTAAAGACTTCCAGGGTTGGGGCATTCACAACTTCTGGAGGCAAGCTGTTCCAGAGGTTAATTGTTCTAACTGTCAGGAAATTTCTCCTTAGTTCTAAGTTGCTTCTCTCCTTGATTAGTTTCCACCCATTGCTTCTCCAAGGCACCCCCAGGTGCCTTGGAGAATAGTTTGACTCCCTCTTCTTTGTGGCAGCCTCTGAGATATCGGAACACTGCTATCATGTTTCCCCTGGTCCTTCTCTTCATCAAACTAGACATACCCAGCTCCTGCAACTGTTCTTCATATGTTTTAGTCTCCAGTCCCCTAATCATCTTGGTTGCTCTTCTCTGCACTCTTTCCAGAGTCTCCACGTCTTTTCTACATCGTGGCGACCAAAACTGTATGCAGTATTCCAGGTGTGGCCTTACCAAGGCACTATACAGTGGCATTAACACTTCACGTGATCTAGATTCTATCCCTCTGTTTATGCAGCCTAGAACTGTGTTGGCTTTTTTGGCAGCTGCTGCACACTGCTGGCTCATATTTAAATGGTTGTCCACTAGGATTCCTAGATCCCTCTCACAGTTGCTACTATTGAGCAAGGTACCATCTATACTGTAGGTATAGTAGTAATTGTCAGTAGACTTTAAACTATACTTTTATGAGAACTATGAGTACTAAGTACATTCAATTGGAAGATAGTGGCAAATATTATCTGGCATAATTCAGTATTAAAATTATCCAAAACATTAACCTACATATTAAAAATCAAGAAGCATGACTAGCAAACTCATGCTCACAAAAGCATGACGTGCCCCCGGCCTAATGCGCATAATTAGACAGCTTGGAATTACTGAGAGCCCACTGCCTACATGTCTCAGTAGTTCCATGCTGCAGAGTATACCTGAATTGCCTGTGGAACTGAATCCTGCTTGCCAGAACCTTCCATCTCAGGGACTTCTCAGCCAAGACCAAGTGAGCCAGGTCCTGATCTGAGAGATACTGAGTGCACGTTCAGAAAGCTACACAGCACAGAAGTGCTAGAAGACTGTATGTTTTGGCAGGAAAATAGATGAGCTGCTGCAAGATGATTGATGAGGCTCAGCTGTATGCTAAAAATGGACCTAGGGTGAAATATCTTAACCTTCTCTTGCATGTGGAAATGATTTTTACACTGGGAGCATTGCTTGTTTTACTGTAGTTATAATGTTCCTTTTAGACCTTTAGACCTTATTGTTTGCTTATTTTTCTGAGATTCTCAATTTGTTTGGCACTTTATATTAGTTTCCTATATCTTCTGCTGCAGCATATGTTTGCCTAAGGTATTTAAAGTCAAACTTGATTACTTCCTATTTCTTTCTGTTGCTTTTTCCCTCAATTTACTTCTCTTCTACTCTATATCTGGGATTGAAGAATTTTATAACCGGTCAGGTTGAAGGACAAGCAGAAAACATGATAATTTTTACTATTTCTTTAATTTTCATCAACTGATTCCTCCCTACAATTGATTGCCATTCTGGATGACAGTTAAGCTATACTGACATTATTTTGATATTATACTACCAAGGTTCTTGTTTACTAACATTCTTTTTTTGTTATCTGTAGTAATGGTTTAACAATGGTTTTATTTAGTTTTTACTATTAATAAAATACTTTGATTTGTGTGCAGAAAGTCAACTACTTGTGCAATTGGTTTCTAATGTATGTACAAAATTGCTGAATGAACACTCTATCTTAAAATTAATGATTATACTTCTCTCCTAAGTCAAAGAATCATGCATATGTCTTTAAATGGTTGTGAAGCATTCTATCTTCTATATCTATCTTCTCTTGAGAAAATCAACTTTTCTGTTGATCATCTATTTTGGACCTTCTAGATCTAGAAATTCTCCAGATCTCCAAATCAGTATAATAATTACTAATAACTACTGGAGAGTTATGACGATAGAGATAGATAGACAGACAGACTGCTTCAATCTTAAAATCATTACTATAAAGAGCACTGGTGTTTATTCTTTGTTACCTCCACTGACAGCTCTTTTGTTGCCATGGGCCACTTATGCTCAAATTTGTCTTTCACAACTTGTTCTGCACTGGCAGATGGTGCTGAATTCTCAGGCCTCACTCCATGGGTAGATTTGCCCACCAGATTTTGAACAGATTTCACCATGTTCTTTAAATCTTCTGGATATGGAGTTGGATAACGCTTTAAATTTATTTCAACCTGAATATGTAGTTAACAAAATAAATTAAAAGTAGAAGCAGAAAAGAAGGATAATTGTTAAAATGTTCACTTTGATTACCCAGGAGATATATATTGCAAAACACAGACAGTGAATTTAGCAATTTGAGACAATGTTAACATAAAACGTCTGCTACACTGCACTTTTTGAAAAGCAAAAACCGGTATCACTTATAATAGGGTGGTGCAGAATTCCCATCCATTGTTGTCAGTGATAAAAATTTGATTAAAATTATACCATGATAGTTATGATGCAAAATATTCTTCTAATAGATTCTAGAAATTCACTAATATGTGGAATGTCACTGGATCTATAGCACAATATTGTGACTGCTTATCCGAATATACTGTAGCAACCCAAAAGATGCCTAATTGTCCTTAAGTCTATAAAAGCAATGAAACTTAAGTGAATTGCATTCAATATTGACCAATTATTTTCCTTCTCTGATAAATGGGTATACTTGAATATACTGTGACACTTTATTAACCACAAACATAAAAAATAGATGTACAGCCAAGATTCCAAAGCATACACAGCTTAATAGGCATCCATTCAAAAAAGCTTGACTGATATGAAAAATACAAACTATGGTACAAACTTACACTCAATGTTGAAGTATAATAAAATACGCATTACAGACAAGCACATCCAAACATAGACCTCAGTAGCAAATATAAAATATTACATAACGTCAATGTACAGGTCCAGCACAAGAACTACTTAACTGTAATGAGTGGATATAACATCACTAAAGCGCTCATTGATAGTCTAAAGACTGCAAATGCTGATAGGCTTATCTAAGCACTTGTATTAATACATGACCTGGGCAATGGCTTAACTGATGCCCAATACAATCTAAAAGGGACATAAGGAAATTATGCATGCATTGGAAAGGCTACTAAAAATACAAAGTAGCTAAACTAAAACAAACAAAGATATCTGAGTAAAGCAATTTATCTTAGATCAATATGATTTTTCATGACAAATTATTCTCAGATGTACTAATAGAAGTAGGGTGAAGATATTCCTATATTAATATTAAAAAGGATAATTACCAATGCAGTCTAGACTCCCTTTCTATTCATGGTCTTTTATGTTTCACATTTAAAGTTACCTCAGAAGTAGCATGCCGCTGGGGATAAAAACCTTCCAAAGTGCAATATTCCTGGATAGAAGAATTTCTTTTTTAATTTCTACTGACAAATTCAATTCAGCAAACAATGATATACTTGACCATAAGCAAATGTTATAAGAGTCATCAATGCAAATTTGTTATGAAAAAATCTGTTATAAGAGCTGTCCTAATTAAATGTAAAAAGCAACTTATAAGTACACAGCAGGCTGCTTTAGGACAAGCATTTTCTTGAAAATCAGGCCTTTGATGTTGATGGTTCTTTTGCCCCTTAAAATAATGTCTTTATATTTACCTAAGAGAAAGATATCTGCAGTGCATACGACAGAGAAGCAAGATATAAAATATTTTGATCAGTTCTAAGAACTTATAACATGAAATCTTTACCCTATGTTACATTACCTGGATGACATTGCAAGAAAATCATTTTTAAAATACCCAAATGTTTGCCGGTCAGTAAATATCTGATCAGATATCAAGATAGATAATTGCAATGTGAATTTCTTCAAACATATTTATAATTGTAAGCATTCTCGAGATAAACAGCACACTGACTTTTACTGAAGTGTTATAAATTCATATATCACTGCAATATTTTTCAGTTTCTTAAATTTTTATTTTTGAAAAACTTCCCATTTATTTTGAAAAAGTTCCATTCCCATGGACTTGCAACTGTTTTAGGAAAAATGCTGATCTTTTTCTGTATTTACATCTACAGTATGATGAGAAATGAATACGCATATGTACACTGTCCTTTTAATATGGGGATTTAAAAGAATGTATTTCAGTTGTTCCCAGATTTTGAGTTCTTGCAGAAATATTAGTATATTAGCAAATTTTAACATAATAAATCCTTATTATTATCATATTAACAATAATTATGGCTAACAAGAATTTTTCTTAATCCAAATCTGGAATTACATTACAGATTCAGATTCACATTTCAGATTTCAGATAAATTCTGAATGAGTGAATTCATATTAAGTGTGCATAAATTTAGTTTATTTTCAGAATCTGACCTGTTTGTTCATAGATTTGTGTTCTACTATATATTGTGGCTACCGTATTTTTTCAGAGTATAAGATGCACGTTTTTCCCTCAAAAGAGAGGCTGAAAATCTAGTTGCGTCTTATACACTGAATACAGAATTTTTTCGCCTCCAGAAACCTTGCCTCCTTCACCAAAAAGGCAGTGCATAGCTTTTAGAAGGCTTTCAGAGAGCTCCTTGGGGCTGGAGAGGTCAAAAATGAGCAAAAACCGGGCCATTTTTTGCTCAATTTTGCCCCCCCAGGATCACTCTATAAGCCTCCTAAAGGCTATCCATGCCCTTTTTTTGACAAAAAATGGGCCCGTTTTTGCAAAAAATGTGCCATGTTTTGCTCATTTTTGGGGGGGCCCAGGAGCACTCTAAAGCCTTTTTTTGAAAAAAAGTGGGCCCATTTTTGGGAGATTTGCAGAGTGCAAAACCTTTTTTTTAAAAATTTGCCTCTTCGAAACCTTGGTGCGTCTTATACTCCGGTGCATCTTATATTCCAATAACTACGGAAATTAAAATTTTCAAGTTAATCTTGTCTACTATTAGGGTTAGATTGTCATTTTAATCAAATGACAATCATGATGGATTTGCTAAAAATCAAAATGCACTTTGCACTTTGCGAAAAACTGTAATGTATTGACAAAAATGTATACAGATGTACCGTATTTTTCAGAATATAAGTTGCACCGGAGTATAAGACATACCAAGATTTTGAAGAGGTAAATTAAAAAGGTACAAACCCTCTGCACACCCCATTTTTTGTGAAAAACAGGGCATGGAGAGAGTTTGGGAGGCCTGCAAAGTGCTTCTAGGGGCCAGGGAGGGCAAAAATGTGATGTGTGCGGGCTCGATCTTCCTAAAGGGTAAGGCTTTTATTGATCTCTCATCCACTTTTCTCTAACCCTCCCATGGCAGGGCAGGACTAAATATCTCTCTCTGTCCTTTATTTCCACCCCTTCCCTCGGACCAGCGGCGACGCGGAGCTGCTTTGTCCAAGGATCTGCAGTTGGCTCGCTTCTTCTCTTCAGCAAGGAGGGAAAGACATGCAGGGGCTGCTGAACGTCCGCTGCAGTGTTCTATCAGGAATGGCCCATTGGGCAAGGAGGGGTGGGGATCCCTTCCATTTGGATTAATGGTTCCTTGCAGCCACGCCTGAGCAGTGGAAGGTAAGCCCAAAGAAAATGACCCAGCAAGGCTGTCTCCTTGAACAACCGGGCTTGTTCACAGCCCTCTTTGCAATCCCACTTCCTTAGTCTTGGGGCAAAAGCAGGTTCCAGGCTTCAGGGAGACTCCTGACCTGGGGCTGCCGCATTCCAAAGTTTTCTTTCCATCCTGTGCTTCTTCTACTAGCCAAGATCCCAATGATGCCAATATCTTTTTCCAGAGAGAAAGTGGAGATCTAGTTTCCTGAAAAAAGCCTTCGTGAAGAGATTGGTTCTCTTTCTTTCCTCCACCTCCTCAATCCCCCCCGGATCTGTCATGCAGTGCTTATTGCTATTGCTGCTATTGTACCCAGCTACTGTATCTCATTGCTGCATGACAGATCTGGGCAGATTGAGCAAGGGAAGAGGGCTGATCTCCTCTGCACAAAGGCTTTTCTCAGGACCTACATTGGGAAGTTAAAAACCTAGAATGGGGTACAATCAAGCTTGATTCAAAGGATCACCGCACTTCACCCAAAATGCTATTACCATCATCTCTGCTGCCTGGAATCACCTGAGAAGGGGCAGGTGAAGTGGGTGCTGCAGAGATTGCAGTAATAGCGGTTTTCGGGTTTCCTTGTATAACATATAGAGATTCAAGAAGAAATTGAAAATAAGAAGGGGTCTTATACTTAATATACAAAATTCTATGAAAGTAGAATGGTATTTTCCATAGGATTGTGAATAAGGTTTCAATATATTGACTATATTATCAATATATTGTATAGGTTTCCTTATGGAACAAAGAGTTAGGATTAGGGTTTGCAATTTTGGAAAAAAAGACATTTATGTCAATATGAATGAATTAATTGAATTCTTATGATATTGCCTGTTGTGTAATTACCTCTGGTTTGGCTTTGTAAATGAATCTAATGCCCCTTTTCTCTCTCTCGCTCTATTTTATATACAGTGAATCTCCTTTATTAATCTCTTTAAAATGAAAGCTATCTCTTAACTAATAAGAGAAGACATTTGTCAAGTTTAGGCATCCAGTTCCATTGATCATATACTATTCTTGTTTTTTGAAACAGTAAAATATGGCACAAGAGGCATTTAGAATGCAGTCATTTTAGTTCTGCCAAATCTAATTTCTAAGAAGGCAATATGTAATTTCAATTTCCATACAGTAGGTATTTATAATACTGACAAATATTGCTCTCTTTCTGAATGTCACAAGTCTTAATGGGCCATTATACCAACTATCAAGCATACCGTGGGCATTAAGACAAGATGGCTATTAGAGGAAAAGCATTATTTAAAAAAGAGGATCAGAGTCATAGAATGTCCTCACAATGCAGATTTAGAAATATGTAGATCTTTCACACTGCCAGCTATGGAAGAGGAGGCACTAAACATTTGCAACATTCCATCTGTCATAGCTAACACTGCACAGCTCAAGCAAAGTCCCAGAAGACAATTCATATTTCAAGATATTCCTATACAATCAATAATATCTCATACATATGTATATATGTATGTATGTATGCATGCATGCATATCTATATGTATATGTATATACTAGATACTACACTGATACATAGATAAGTGGAGTAGATATTATTCCAATGGTTGGGTATTTATAGTATACCCATAATGTATAATGTTGCTGAATAACAACTATCAGTGGATCTAGTCAGTCTGGCTCAAAGTGGAGTACTGACAACTTAGATTCAGCACATTCTAGAACAGGGGTGACAAACTCAGTATCATTGAGGGCCGTGCCAGGGTTGTGATTGACCTTGGGGGGCTGGGTTGGTGTGACCAGGGTGGACATGGCCAGCTTGACATCACTCATATGAGGCGACATCCTGAGCTCCATTTTTCCTGGGAGAGGCAGTGCGGGCCAGATCTTTGCTGTTTCCAGAGTGGCCCCAAGGCCAAATCTAAGCACCCACAAACCAAATTGAGTTTGACACCCCTGTTCTAGAAGGTCATAGGTATTCCACCCATAATTTATTGTTTTCTATATTCACTAAACATTACGTGAACTGCAACTGTAATCGAGAAATATAATTCCACTTACCTTAACTTTTCCTGCATTTTCCTCTTCTTCCTTTTTTTCCTCAAACTCAAAGGCCACTGTCATACGTTGCTGCCGCTGTTCCTCCCATAGAGTAGGATTAAAACTATCACTATCAGACTGGAAATCTGTAATTAATTTAGAAATGAAAGCTACAATTAAATAAACTAAACAACAAAGGTTATGTGCTATTCTTTTAAATTTATGACTCTATTAAAAAGGCATTGTTACATGCCATATTTTTTCCCATTTCTACATTATTCATTTATGGATTCTATGCATTTCTATTTTGCTTACTTATGTTTAGTGCAAGAAGACAAAAATATTTCCTGGCCCTTTGAAAACTATTAAAAATTATTCAGAGCTTAATTTTACCCATAGGTCTTTATAGCATAACCCAAAAATTATGACGATATAATACACAGCTTAAGACTTGCCATCCTAAATATAGAATAATTTTGATACTGAGATCTGTTATTTTTAAATCTGTGCAAGTTCTAATTTCTGTAACACTCTGGCTTTGGGACATAATTCTGACTTCAGAAAGCAAAAGCTAATCTAAATAAACGGGCCAGGAAATCTGCAAAACTAAACAAGGCATGTCTTCCTAAAATTGCTTCAGAAATACATAAATTATTTCAATGACATTACAGTGATAAAAACAATAGAATTATTAATAAGATTTTTGTTTACTTTTGGATATTAAATAACCATTGGGTTATTTTGTGTGTTTAGAAAAACTGGTTAATAATTTTACCTTCATCACCACGAGGTTGCTGAGGAAACATGTAGTTAGTTAACACTCTTTGCTTTGTTTCTGGATGTGCCTCAGTTTGAAGAGGAATCAGAGCTTTAGACTATAAATTAAAGAAAAATACACACACAATATATATAATATTCTATCTCATGGAGAAAAAAATGAACAATGAAGCAAATTCAATTATGGTATTAAAAATATTATGAATGCTAACAAGTAGTGTTTCATTACAAAGGGTACTGGTAATAACCTTTATTTAAAATGAAAACCTGCTAAACAATATTCAGGTACAAAATTGTATTGCATTATGACTCCTGTAACATCTACAAACAACAAATGATGATGCACTATTATGATTTATGTACTGTTTGTTATGTTGCTGCACTGTTTTGATACATAAAGGAAATTATGTTGTCTTTAAAACTATGGATACAATCCGGAATCACACATGAAATACACACATATCCTTTCCTATAGTATCTTTGCTTGGCTCACTTAAATCAGAAAAAAAAATGTGTATCATTTTTGAAGGGTAGGGTAGGCATAGGATAATATCAAATAGGTATTGAGCTTTTTCTTGTATGAAGCAGCTTCATACAAAATACTAAACCACTATGTGATTTGTTTTTATTTAGTGTGGCATTCCAACTCACTCTTCCTGGCTTAGCACAATGTGCAAACCTGGTGATTTTATGAAAGGCAACCCCTCCATCAGAAGATTTATCTGAACAGGAAAAGACATCATGAAAAAAACTTGTCTCACTTCGTCTGACATTTTAGGGGAAAAGACATCTGAGCAGTTATTGGGGGCTTAGAACTTAAGAAACTCTTTCTATTTGCATGCTTACTCAAAAAAAAGTTTCACAGTGAAAACTTAGAGACTTGTATCTAAGTGAATGGTTTATATACACAAACAGAAGAGATGTTTTTTTTGTTCTGTAGGGTGGGCTAAACTTTTTTTCATGTTGGGTAGATGTTTGTGTCCTATCTATGAAATAAAAACATCCTCCAATCTCCTTGCCATGTTTCATTCTCTCCCTTCCCCCTTCCTGGTTGGATTTCTCCCAATAAGAAGGAAAAGACATGGGATACTTCTGCAGAGGAGAAATCTGAGTGATCCTATACTTGTGAGATGCTTTTCCTGGACAACAGAGTTGTTCTGTAAGAATAATACACATTAGAATATAGTTCAATTAAATATGCCTTTTTGAAAAGTATAAATTACTAAGATGAATGATATATTAAGATAAACTCTGAACTGAAATCTTGCACTTACGTCAGTTCAAAACAAAGTTATTTATTAATTATGTTTTCTAAAACAAAATCTGGAAATACTATTCATAAAAAAAGAAATGAAAAGTCTAGATATTGCAGACAGTTTCCTAATACTCAGTTCTTTTATCAAGAACCCAAGTTCTTTGCCATCAGCAAATTCACTGAAAAAACGGATGATAGGTAAAAATTTGGGGAAACATACCGTTTAAACTTCTGTATCCAAAACGCACAATCTGAAATTATGACTTAATGATGTCACGATGACAATGAATTTTATAAATATACCAGTCCCTTTTGTTTAGTTGCTATGTACAAATGGATATTAAATACATACCTGGTTGTCTGAAAGCCACAATGCTGCAAGTTCTTTAAGCTTTGTAAAAGTGATGGGTAAATTTTTTAACCTGTTTTTTTAAAAAACAACAAACACAAATATTTAGACAAAATGAATCCTTCCTGAATAGAACATTATTTAGATTTTGTCAATTATTTAAACACGTCACAGTGATTCCACAATAAATATTTAATATTTTTTAATATATCTTTTAATTATTTTTAAAAATATTTTAACAGAAATATTCATTTACCGGTAACTGTTTCATTTAAAATGAAAAATGTTTCCTAAATCTTTAGATAGTTAAAATAATAAATACAACTACTGACAATTTTAGCTATGATTTGCTCATCTATATGCAACAACTGTCAAGCACTTTTGAATTAGTTGGGATCTAGAATCTTCTCTTTTATTAAAACGAACAGAGTTTTTAATATATTTAATAGGAATATATTTTATTGTTTTAAAAATATTTTTGGCTGTATAGAATCCAGCTAGTCCTAGCTGGAATTTCTGTTTTGTGATGTTGCTTGGTTATTTTCCCCTTATTTACAATTTGAAGACATTTTTTTCAAATTAGTTGTCAAATAATTTTCTCCGTGATAATGTATAACAGTAAAAATGAAAGAGAGGCCTGACTGGGATTATGATTTATTAGATTTATTAAACTATAATTTTGGAACTGGTGCTAAAACAGGTAGTCCTCAATTTACATCCACAATTGAGTCCAAGATTTCTGTTCCTAAATGAAACAGTTAAGTAAACTTTGCCAAAGTTATGACCTTTCTTGCTATAGTTGTTAAGTGAATCACTGCAGTTATTAAGTTAGTTAGATGGTTGTTAAGTGAATCTGGCTTCCCCATTACCTTTGCTTCTTAGAAGGTCATAAAAAGTGATCACATGACTCCATGACACTGCAACTGTCATCAAGTATGAGACAGTTGCCAAACATCTGAAATTGGAATGTTTGCGTGAAAAGCGGTCATAAGTTGCTTTTTTCAGTACAATTATCATTAAACAAACTGTTGTAAGTCGAGAACTACCTGGATAAAAGCAATAATGACCTATTTCAAAAAATAGCTATTTTTAGCTATTCCATTTATGTAACAAGTTCTCTTGCTTTTGGAGGAATCTCATTGTGTTACACACTGCACTATGTCTCATTAGATATCGGTTTTGTATAAGATGTGATGTGACACTCCTTTCATGCTTCTGCCACAAAAAGATGAGAACAATTTGGTGCATATGTAAACCAGCTCATGCCCCTGAAGTTGCTCATACAAATGCTGGTGTCATTCTCATTCGCTCTATGATACAGCATGCCCAGAATTTATCAAATAGAAAGAAATCCTTAGAAATGCAATAAGGATATAAACGGCATTCCATTCTTGAGATCAAAAGAAGCTTTTATATTGAACTCCAAATTACTTTGTATTAAATGAAATAATAACCATTCTAGATCTGAATAAAACAATTATCTATCCAAAATTCTATAGTCACAGTAGATAATCAGATGTCAACAGAAAACCTACAAGTACGCAATATTATTTTCACACTCATTTCTTTAACAGTTGATATCAGGAGACCTAAGGTAAAGGTAAAAGTTCCCCTCGCACATGTGTGCTAGTCGTTCTCGACTCTAGGAGGCGGTGCTCATCTCCGTTTCAGAGCCGAAGATCCAGCACTGTCCGAAGATGTCTCCGTGGTCATGTGGCCGGCATGACTAAACACTGAAGGCACACAGAACACTGTTACCTTCCCACCAAAGGTGGATCTTATTTTTTCTACTTGCATTTTTACATGATTTTGAACTGGTAGGTTGGCAGAAGCAAGAAATGGGAGCAAGTAACTCCATTACACAGCACTAGGGATTCAAACCACTGAACTGCCCACCTTTCTGATCAACAAGATCAACGTCTTAGCTACTGAGCCACTGAGCTATCAAGAGGCCTATAGTGCTGCAAAATGTTTAGGAGCACATTTAGCTAAATTCTTCAATTAAAAGCCAGAAGAAGGAAATATATTTTTATATTAGTTCAAGCTGCCTTTTAGTACTTGTTTCGCCTAAATATGCACAATTATTTCTCCTAAATAAATGCAATTATAATTATGTTATGGTTTATCGTACAGGCAGACAGATATTTAGACTGGGATGTGGCATTTTTCTCCACCTATCAAGTTCTTCCCAAAGACCTGGGATAAACAGATATTGTTTCATGTGTTAGAGGTATCTTTGTAGGATGTAAGCTGTTCGGAGTAAAGTTGCCTTTTGCAATTAACCAATGGTAATTTTATCAATGCTAATGTGTCCAAGTGGTATTCCAGATGTCTTGGGATTGCACTCAATGCATCTATCACTACTGGTACTATCTTTGCTGTCTTTTGTCACAGTCATTCTACTTCTATTTGCAGGGTTTTTTTGTATTTTCTGGTATTCTCAAGTTCTTTCTCTTCTATTATTATTAATTTGTATACAATATATTATTTAGCTTCATGTTATTCAAAATATGACTTAAAATGTTTAAGCCATGAAATATTTTAAAAGACTATAGTAGCTATACACTTAACTCTCCTCTAAGAAAGAACTTAGAGCTGTAAAAGAATTTGTTAATTAACCTTTGATCATCTACAAATTGTATACACTAGTCAAAATGAAAAGTGACATAGTTTCGTTTCAAAATTACATTTGAACTAATCCTCTATGGTTTTTTTTCTTCCTTTGCCTATGGGAAAAAATATTGGTTGTTTTTTAAGCAATAAATATTTTAGGTGCTCTTTGGGACAGGAGAATTCATTTCATTTTTATTTTTTTTAGTCAGACTGCCAAGAGAAATGTCAGCTAGGCTCAAGGATTTGTACTGGCATAGAGAATTGAAGAAGGGTCCAATGAGAATTAAAAAAGAGCACAATGTGTATCTAAGTAAATGATCAGTTCAGAAATTTGTTTTGGATTAAATGATCAGTTCAGAAATCAACTTTTTTGGATAAGCATTCAATGCTGATTACTTTCCCTGCTGCCAGTTTCTTTGTATTTGCATTCAACTCCATTAAGCAATTGGTAGTCAGAAATAGTTTCTGAATTACTGCACCCAATTAGATGACCATGTAGGAGCAGATCCTATGTGCTTACTTCAAATCTAACTTGATGTTTTTTTCTTTTTCCTACCGCTTCTTGTTTCCTTCAATTCTAATTGTATGGATTAGATTATCATTGATCAATTCCTTTAAAAATTTCAGCTGCTTTATGATAAGAATGAAATAACTAGAGCAGGAAAATATAACAGTTCCAAAACAGAAGTTCTTCCTGAGGGCAAATTATCTAGAAGCAAAGAGTATAAATTTGCATTTGTTATTCTGTCAACTAATAATCTGGTAACATTTTAAAAGAAGAATATTTTAGTAATTTACACAGCAGATGGTTCTATATCTTTGTGATGCTCATAACACAAGTACATTTAAAACAATAAAAGTATTACCTGTTGTCACTCAAATTTAAGACACGGAGTTTCTGCATTTGACCAATTTCATCAGGAAGAAATTCCAGTTTGTTTGAACGGAGGGACATGACAGTTACATTTTTGCAGCTGCCAATCTATAGACAAGAAAGACAGTTGTTAGACATGTTCAATGAGATTACAAGTTTAGGATTCATGAATTGTGATGCCTTAACATTAATTAAATTTCATTAATTTTCACAAATGAAGAAAAATATATGCGCCCCAGGATACTGTTGCAGGATCCAATCTGGACTGGTCATAAGGACCAGAGATTTTGTCTTCCGAGCTTTTAGACTTATGCTGGAGCCTATCTCCAGCATGAGTCTGAAAGCTCGGAAGACAAAACCTCTGGTCCCAGTGACCAATCCAGATTGGATTCATTGATTTTGTATGTTGTTCTACATAGCTCAAGTTACAAATGGATTAAACCAGAATTATGTTTGTTATTAATAGTCTTTGTGCAATCTCACATGAATTGTCATTTAGCCTCCCTTCTTCAAGGTGAGTACAAAAGTATTGAAAATATATCTTGATTAGCATTCATACCCATTCTAGAAAAGTCTGTTAAGAAATGTACCAGCTTAAAGTCCTTATGTTCTCTGAATGATATGCCTAATATGCTTATTTCCCACATCATTTCTCTAACAATGTGATAACACAAGTGCCTATTATCCTATTACTGGATCATGTTTTAACAACGTTCTTGCTTTGATTGCACAGGCTTAATTAGCTTATTAAAAAGCAAACTTCCTCTAAGTTGCTTGCAATCCTTCAAAGGAGTTGTGACCTAGCTCTCTTCTCACACCAATGGGGACAATATACATATGCACACAGGTTAGCAATGAAAAATGTATCACTACTCCGGCAATGCAGTTTGTTTATTTATTTTAATGTATATGCGAGTGATGGCTAATCTTTTTTGGCTCGCGTGCCAAAAGTGGAGGGAGCGCAGGGGGGTTGTGTGTGGGAGTGCTACACCCATAATGCTATGTGCAGGACCCCCTGCTTTTGGCGTGTTTTTTTCGCCCTCCCCAGGCTCCAGAGGCTTTTTAGGAGCCTGGGGAGGGTGAAAACAGCCTCCCTCCCCACCTCCAGAGGCTTCAGGAGCTTCCCTGAAGCCTCCAAAGGGTGAAAAACAGCCTCAAAAGAAGGCCTAAATCAGCTGACCAGTGCACAAAGTGCGCTGGAGCTGACAGGGCAATGCCTTGCATGCCCTAAGAAATGGTTCCGCGTGCCACCTGTCGCACCCGTGCCATAGGTTTCCATCATGGGTATATGCCATTCCTAAATAGAAAGCTTACATTAAAATATATTGCAGGGTCCAATACGGTCAGGGTCCCAGTTTGGACCCTGCAACATTATCCTAAGACATGTATATTCGCCTTCATTTGTAATAATATATATCCATGAAGCAGACATTTTGAGTTAAGTTAAAGGTCCCTAACTGATGTTTAATTAATGTGTGATGTATTCCATGGTACTGTATGTATCTTGTATGGATAATAAAATGATCTAATATCTATACTGATAGATACGATGAAGAGGATGGAACATGGTCACCTATATTTTTGAAGATTACAGACGCATAAGAAGCTTTTAGATATGTTGCTTTTATTTCTTTCCTCTGTCTATATAGCCACCATGCATAATCTGTAGAGCCATGAGGCGAAAGTGGGTGGGTATTAATGGAAAGAAAATCACACAAGAGAAATAAGTTAAAAAAAAAAAAGTAACAAAAGACTCCTTGCAACCCGATTTGGTCATAATCCGAACCTAACCCAAATTAATGTAGTGCCCACAAGTGGGTTGCTGTTGTTTGTAAACAGCAACAATCCCCCCTCCAATTTGGTCTTGGGCAAAAGGGTTCATGATCAGAGGTTCTACTGTAATTAAATCTAGGACTATTGCAAACTAGAATAGTTCAAACTCCACCTGGATCTTGGATACTATCATTTCCCACTCAATCAATGACTAAAGCACATAGTCCTGATACCTCTTAATAATACAAATGAAAAAAAATATTTTAGATGAAGACTAGGCATTACTGAAGTAGATTGTATTTCCCAATAAATCCTTACTTCTCTGGGAAGTTCACTCAGGAAGTTTTCATCTACAGCTAAAGTTCGTAGACTGTGTAGATAGCCAGTGGTGGGAGGTAGGGACTCCAGTTCATTACAGCTGCAGTCAAATTCTTCTAATAAAGATAAACTGAAATGTTAAGTACATTTGTTAGTCTAGTTCTCAAAGGGATTAATCATTATTTTCGTTGCAATTAACATTCTACATTCAGATTTGTGAACTGCGCAAAGAGGCATAAGATTTTCAGTGGGTGAAAATATCAATTATCTTACACATTTTTTTAAAATTACAAAATAAAGGTACACTGGAAGTGCAAAAGGGAGAGAGATTTGGAGCTGCTTTCAAATTGAAGCAAGCAATAATCCATTCAGTGCCACTATTGTCAACAAAAACTGCCAGTTTTCCAAACTAAAAGCTACTTCACGCAAGAAGATTTCTATGTGAAATTACAAATTACAAATAACTAACTTCTATTTATTTATTATTATTATTATTATTTATTTATTTATATATAAATTAGATTTCTGTGTACTGCAACATGTGCATGCAACATATACTGCAACATGTACATAAATGAAATAAGAATGGTCAAATTCATAATGAAATGAACTTTATCAATATTTTTAAACTATCAAATCCTGCAAGAAAAAAGGCAAAAATTGAAGTTGAAGTATTATATACTGTACTTGTAACCATAATATCACATTTGATTTAAAAAAACATTTTAGGTTAAAAACTTAATGCTTTGTTGGTTGCTATTACTTGAACACTACATTTTCTTTAGGCATTATTGTTTTTTCATAATCATTTCTGAATTCCAACTGCACTAACACAGACTATTTAATAAAACAAAACTTTATATAGTATATCCTTCCACTTTGATTCTCTTAATGAACATAAAGAATAAAAATAATTCACAATTAAAGTTATGTTACTTGCATCAGCCCTTGTAAATGAGGCATTCAAAGGAAATTTTATCATTTGTAGGAATGTTTTGTTTTTCAGACATAGGTAGCATTCTACATAGAACTTGTATCGGAACAAGAAATGCAGTGAAAAACAATTGCTGCTAAACGTTTTTGGTGATATTATTATAGGTTATCCTTGACTTACAACAGTCCCTTTAGTGAGCACTTAAAGTTACAATGTCATTGAAAAAAGTGCTTTATGACCATTTTTCTCATTTACAAGCATTGCCATGGTCATGCCATCAAAATTCAGATGCTTGACAACTGATTCATACTTATAACGGTTCCATTGTCCTAAGGTAATGTAATCATCTTTTGTGACCTTCTGACAAGCAAAGTCAATGGAGAAGCCAGATTCACTTAACAAACATGTGTACTAACTAAACATGTTACTAATTTGTTAAGTGATTCCCTTAACAAATGCGACAAAAACGTTGTAAAACGGGACAAAACTCACTTAGCAAATGCCTCACTTAGCAACCGAAATTTGGGCTCAATTGAGGTAGAAAGATAACTATCTACAGTTATCATAAAATTAAAGCACATATATCAAAATATGAATTTGAAGTTGTTTGATTAAGTACTTCATATTATTATTTAAACTTAAAAATTTTTACTGGATTACCTTAAATATCTACATTTACGGTGTTACGGTGGTTCACCTTCTTCCTCTTAAACTTCAACAATTTTACTGGATTACCTTAAATATCTACATTTACGGTATTACGGTGGTTCTCCTCCTTCCTCTCCGACCAGTTGCAATTTGTGTTGGCAGGAGGGCAGAGGTCGACCTCAAGGCCCCTTACATGTGGGGTACGTCCTCTCGCCCCTCCTATTCAACATTTATATGAAGCCGCTGGGTGAGATCATCTGTGGTTATGGGGTAGAGTTCCATCTGTACGCTGATGACACCCAGCTGTACATCTCTACCCCTAACCACCCCAATGATGCCGGCGAAGTGTTGTTTGGAAGCCGTGCGAGTCTGGATGGGGAGGAATGGGCTCCGACTCAACCCGTCCAAGACCGAGTGGCTGTGGTTTCCGGTGCCACGACATAGCCAGTTGGTTCCATCTCTGGCTATTGGGGGCAAAACATTGGCTCCAGCAGAAAGGGTGCGCAACTTGGGTGTTCTCCTGGACTCTTGGCTGTCCTTGGATGACCATGTGACGGCCGTAGCCAGGGGGGCTTTCTATCAGGTATACCTGATACGCCAGTTGTGCCCCTTTCTGGATCGTGGTACCTTACACACGGTCACTCAAGCTCTCGTCACCTCCCGCCTGGACTACTGCAATGCTCTCTACATGGGGCTCCCCTTGAGGTGCACCCGGAGACTTCAGTTAGTGCAGAATGCGGCCGCACGGGGGCTTTTGGGAGTCTCTAGACACTCCCATATAACATCACTCCTGCACGAGCTGCACTGGCTGCCTGTGGCCTTCCGGGTGCATTTCAAGGTCCTAGTGACCATCTTTAAAGCGCTCCATGGCATAGGACCTGGCTACTTGCAGGACCGCCTCTTGCCACATACCTCCACTCGACCTGTTCGCTCCCACAGGGTGGGCCTCCTTAGGGTGCTGTCCGCCGGACAATGCCGGTTAGCGACTCCCAGGGCAAGAGCCTTCTCTGTGGTAGATCCAGCCCTCTGGAACGACTTGCCCCCCGACCTCCGCACAATCACGGACCTTCGCCTCTTCCGTCGAACACTAAAAACATACCTCTTCCACGCGGCCGGCCTGACATAGCTGTTTATATTATTGAATTTTACCTGGGTTTTAAATTAAGTTTTAGCACGGGCCAAATTTATTTAAACCAATTTTAAATTTATTTGATTGTCTGTATATTTATATTTTATTTTCTTATTCCTGGGCACCGCCCTGAGTCCCACTTGGGAGCGAGGGCGGTATAAAAGTACGATAAAATAAATAAATTTGACTGTTTACAAATATGTAAATCATCTCTGAATAATCTAGGGAAGGATTTGGGGCAAAGAGGAGTTATTATTTAACAGAAATATTCTTGGCTACAAATTATAAAATGTAGGCGGAAAGAGGACATATCCTGACATCTCACAGTCTATAATAATATGTTTTACAGATGGTCAGATTCCAAACTTCTTTCTCACAAACTGCCTGAACTCATGAAAAGGTATGGGCATCCTGTTATCTTTAAAAGTCCTTAGTCTAAGAAATCTACAGCAATTGATCTATAACCAATAACCTATTTAGTTCTCCATATATTTCTTTTCTGCTAGTAGCTACTCAACCTTTATGAAAATTGACTGAAATCTATCATCCTTTTTAAAGCTATGTGGGTGATTAGTAAACTAGGTTGCCAAGAGAACAGCTGAAGGCTCTGTAAGGTTTTTGATTTTATTGTTTGTGCTGCCAAGCTGTCATTCAAACCAGAGAAAACAATTGTTTTGAAAGCTAACATTCAGACAAATTAGCTGAGATCCATTTTATGCTTGCACTGACAGAAGCTAATCCAGCCATAAGCATTGTACTTTAACAGACCACCTGGCAGAACAATCATGATTCATTGTCTCTACAGCATGCTAAAAGATGTGATATTCCTTTATAATTGTCATTATGGTCTGAAATAAATAAAGCTGCAACAGGGGGAAAAACACTGGGTTTCTGATGACATTCGTGGTAATATGACTCTAAACATTGCATGTAATCTTATAGAACATGGGTGTCAAACACAAGGCCTGTGGGCTGGATCCGGCCAATGGGATGCTTAGATCTGGCCTGCGGGGCTGCCGTGAAAACAGCAAAGGACTGGCCCGCAGTGCCTCTGCCAGAGAAAACAGAGCCCAGGAGGGTCAGACACGCCCCCCCCCCCGAGCTCTGTTTTCTGATGCAATGGCCTGCTGCAGCCCTGTGCCAGTGAAAATGGAGCATAGGAGGCTGCGCACTGCCTCCCTGGGTTCCATTTTTGCTGGCTGAGGGCTAGCAAAACAAACTAAAAGTAAAAAAAAACAAAAGGAGAAATGTTTCCCCTTTTGCATTTGAGTATCCAAAAAAGGAAAGGAAACGAGAAAGGGAAAGAAGAAAGAACAAGGAAAGAAAGAAAGAAAGATGGGAAGAGAGCAAGAAAGGAAAAAGAAGGAAGGAGGGGAAGGAAAAAGAAAGGAGAATGAAGAGAGATGGAAAAAGAAGAAAAGGAAGAAGATTATAATCAGAGGTAGGGACGGTCTGGGGGAAATCCTGCCTTAGCACTTGGTTCACCACAGGTGCCCCTGACATGAGTAACGCCGAACTAGCCACACCTACCATGCCCACCATAGTCAAACACAACTGTGATGCACTCCTCAATGAAATCGAGTTTGATACCCCTGCTATAGAAAGAACTGAATAGTTCTCCAGTCTGCAAATTATTTTAATCATTAATGCAATATTGAAATCATTTGTTTTGAAGTTAAATTAATTAAAAACCCTATAAATTAATATATTATAATATGATATATTATTATATCATTAATAACATAACAAAATTATCTATTATGGTTCCTCCTTACTTTAAAATCAATTATTCTTATTGAATACTGTTCAGAGAAACTTGACATTCTAAGACCAAACAGGTCTTAAGTATTGCTTAAATATTTTACATTTTTTGATTCTTGAGTGTAGAAATATGTATTTTTAGCTGTCTTCAGAAATTTCTCTGAACATTTAGTGGAAAGATCACTTCATCTCTTTAAAAAGCCATGACAAAATGTCTTCCTTTACTGAAATATGAGAAGTCATAGTGACCAGGAAGGAAGGAAGGAAGTCAGTTAGATAAGTTTGCTGGCTGGTTATGCAGATAGAGGAGATTTTTAACTTCTAGCAAAATTATTTGAAAAAATAATGATTTTGTAAAAACAAGACCTCTTGAACATCTCTTAATCAGATAGGAGTTGAGATGTAGAACTCAAGTGAATTGATCAAGCATACTGGTATATAATTCCCTGTTGACTGATGATTTCACCCAGTGATTTAAATGTAGATGTTAAACAGGAGTCTCTGGCTCAATCTTTCTCTTTTCCTTCCCCCTCCCGTCACACCAACTGGAACTGGCTATGGTAAAAAGTTGAGAAGTACCATAATATTGTAGCTGTCCCTCTGCTTCCCCTCCTCCTTCCTTTACCTACATTTGGTCCAGGAAGATAACATGATCAGTGTTATTGAAAACTGCTGAAAACAATTGCAAGGCAACTGCACCATTACTATCCCAGCTCTGCCATAGGTCATTAATAAGGGTGATCAATGCCATCTCTATACTATATTCTGGTCTGAATCCTGATATTAAAAATGGTCTAAATCAGTGATGGCTAACCTTTTTGTTGTTGGGTGCCAAAAATGTTAGGGCCCGTGCATGGTAGTATGCTTGTGTGCTGGCACCCATAATGCAAAGCGTCCCCCCCACATGTGCATGCGTACACAACCCCCCCCCCACGTGCACAGCATTATTCGCCTCCAAGCTAAGCTTGATATTTCCTCGGGGGGGTGTGGGAGGCCATTTTCGTCCTCCCCTGGCTACATGAAAGCCTCCAGAACCTGGGGGGGGGTGTGAAAAACAGGCCCAACGGGCCAACCAGAAGTTTTGTTGGCCTGTTTGGCCCATTTTTCACCCTCCCCAGGCTCCAGAGGCTTTCCTAAAGCCTGGGGAGGGTGATAACAGCCTCCCACGGCCCTCTGGAAGGCCGAAAATCAGTTGGCTGGTGTGCGCATGTGTGCTGGAGTTGACAGCTTGCGTGCCAGCAGATATGGCTCTGCGTGCCACCTGTGGCATCCATGCCATAGGTTCGCCATCACGGGTCTAGATTATTCACTTCATCTTGGTTCCTATAAGCTGAAACCTTAACAAGAAGATAAATTGTTCAGACAACTGATGGCTTCTTGAGGACATGGATGGGCCATTCCCTTACTCAAGGATGCATTCATTACCACATAAATAAATAAATAAATAAATAAATAAATAAATAAATAAATAATTTAATTTAATTTATAACCCTCTCTCTCTCCCCGAAGGGACTCGAGGCGGGGCACAGGGAAATTAAAAATGCATATAAAACTACAGACAATACAATATTAAAAAAGAATTAAACTAAACCCTGGCTAAAATCCCATGTAAAACTAAAACAAACCCCTAAAAACCCCTAAAAACAGTTAAGTTATCCCAAGCCGGCCAAGCAAAAGAAGTGTGTTTTTAATTTTTGACGGAAGGAGCGGAGGTCCGTAGTTGTTCTAATATCAGGGGGAAGGTCATTCCAGAGGGTCGGGCCCGCCACAGAGAAGGCCCTTCCCCTGGGCATCACCCGCTGGCACAGCCTAGTGGACGGCACCGGGAGAAGTCCCTCTCTGTGGGAGCGAATCGGCCGTAGGGATGTATGGGGCAGGATGCGATCCCGCAGATAACTAGGTCCCGTGCCATGGAGCGCTTTAAAGATGGTAACCAACACCTTGAAGCGCACCTGAAAGACGACAGGCCGCCAATGCAGCTTGCACAGGAGCGGTGTTACATGGGAAAACCTAGAGGTTCCCATAATTGCTCGCGCGGCTGCATTCTGGACAAGCTGAAGTCTTCGGGTGCACCTCAAGGGGAGCCCCATGTAGAGAGCATTGCAGTAGTCCAGTCGAGATGTCACGAGAGCATGAGTGATTGTGCAAAGGGCACCCCGGTCCAGTAGGGGACGCAACTGGCGGACCAGGCGAACCTGGTAAAACGCCCTCCTGGCTACGGCTGTCACTTGATCTTCCATGGACAGCCGTGCATCAAGGAGGACGCCCAAGTTGCGTGCCCCATCCACGGGGGCTAGATGTTCGCCCCCTATGGCCAGTGATGGAGTCAACTGGCTGTACCGGGATGCCGGGAACCACAGCCACTCGGTCTTGGACGGGTTGAGTCTGAGTCTGTTCCTTCCCATCCAGGCCCGCACGGCTTCCAGGCACTGGCACATCACCGCTACGGCATCGTTGGGGTGGTTTGGGGTAGATATTTACAGCTGCGTGTCGTCAGCGTAGAGGTGGTACTCTACCCCAAAACCACGGATGATCTCGCCCAGCGGCTTCATATATGTGTTGAACAGGAGAGGCGAGAGGACCGACCCCTGAGGCACCCCACAAGTGAGGGGTCTCGAGGTCGACCTCTGCTCTCCTGCCAACACAAATTGCGATCGACCGGAGAGGAGAACCACCGCAACACGGTGCCCCTCACCCCCAACCCCTCCAGCTGATGCAATAGGATACCATGGTCGATGGTATCAAAAGCCGCTGAGAGGTCTAATAGGACCCGGATGGAGGAACAACCCCCATCTCTGGCCCTCCAGAGATCATCTACCAACGTGACCAATGCCGTCTCGGTGCTGTGCCCGGGCCGGAAGCCGGACTGGCGCGGGTCCAGATAATCAATTTCCTCCAGATGACGGGGAAACTGTTGTGCCACCACACTCTCTACAACCTTCGCCAGAAAGTGAAGGTTGGATACCGGACGATAATTTACCAATAATGCTGGGTCCAGAGAGGGCTGCTTGAGGAGGGGTCTCACCACCGCCTCTTTAAGGGAGGCCGGCAAGAACCCCTCACTCAAGGAAGCGTTGACCACCTCCTGGAGCCAGCCTCGTGTGACCTCCCAGGATGCCAGTACAAGCCAGGAGGGAAACGGGTCCAATAAACATGTGGTAGCTTGCAGTCGCCCATGTAACCTGTCCATATCTTCGGAAGTAACAGAGTCAAACTCTTCCCACAAAACTGTCTCAAGATCTGCCTCGGGGCATCCCACTGGGCCACTTTCGATGGAGGCCAACTCGCTCCGAATCTGACCGATTTTATCCTGCAGATATTCCCCAAATTCCTCTGCTCTACCCTGCAAAGGGGCTTCCGCGCCCTCTGTTGAAGGAGGGAGCGGGTCACCCTAAACAGGGCGGCAGGGCGGTTATCTGCGGATGCGATGAGGGTGGCAGAATGATGACGTTTGGCCACTCTCAACGCCACAAGGTAAGTGGCCCAGCCACTTGTCATTATATGGACAGCTTTAAATTATCAGGTGGGCTTTGAGTTTAAAGGATAGGTGGCCAAGTTAATTGCACCAAATATGTTGACTGGCTCCTCAGGATTTACAGGGTCAAACATCTATCAGGTAACAGAACAAAACAATGCCTTAGTCAATTTACCTGGACTTGTCCTGGCAGAGTCTAACTGTGGGGAGATTCAAGTAAGTTTATATGCAAAGTGCCTACAATATTCTTCATAGTGGTCTTGGGGTTATTCCTGTGATTCCTCCCTCCTCAACAGAGTGTGTCACTCTAAACAAGGCCACTACTCCCTGATGCAATAAGAATGAAAAAAAATAACCATGTCTTGCTGCTTTTCTTGCCATGATGTAATTCCCAATGTGGCTTTTATACATGTTTAACTGTATTAAATATGATTAACAATATTTTATATCAATAGTTTGTTGAATATTATCTGAAACAGATTTGTGTTAGAAATGGAAGATATTTTACAATTACTAATGTGGGAATGCATTCACAGATTGCTTTTTTTATACGATGCTGCATATAATTTATTATGGACACTTGAACTGACATTAAATTCAATTTATAATCCATAATATTCCATGCTGTCTGTTGCATGTATTGGCTTTGGATGCTACCACTGAAACATGAGACCAGGAATAGATAGGTTTTATTTGTCAGAGATAATACAATTTATAAATTCTTCAATAATGTCCAAACAGTTTGTAAGAAGAGTTGGCCTTTAACATGGGAAAATAAGCTATTGTTGCTCCCTATGTTGTGTTTTAAGCAATACAGAAAGAGCTCAAAAATAAAATCTTGAACTTCTAAAAAGGTCTTGTGATTCTTTCCCCACCAATCAAAGCCAGATTCATATCCATCATCAAAATGTCCTCCTATGTGTAACATACTTTGCAAAGGAAAAAAGAATCTTACACATCATTGCAAAGATGAAGGGAGCCATTAGCAGCAGGAGATTCTAGCTAATTACCATTTAAGCAAGCAGACCTACTAGCTCCAGACTTTGAGCTGATACTCTAACCATGTTCAAAACTGTCATTTATCTGGAATTAGCAACATGATCAGCCACAGGCTAGTTTACGCTGAGCTCATTTCCACCAATTATGCCTTTCTCACAATAAAAAGATTTGTCTCTACCCCACAAAAGGGAATACTACACCAAATCAGTTCTAATAAGATTTTTAATGAGTGTGAACCAAATAAACCAACACTCAAAAATACAAAGAAAGAAATTATGCTGCAAAAAAAGAAAAGGAAGAAAAGCAAATAAGTGGTTTTGTTGTTGTTAAGATATAACCAAATGAAAAGTTTTAAAATGTTTTCTACTTACTTTCCAATAGCATTGGGCAGAAGTGTAAGTTGATTGTCATCTACTTTCAAAGTGGTAAGTCTTTTCAAGAGCCCTGGAGAGAGGAGAAAGGAGGAGAAAGGAGAAAGAGAGAAAGGAAAGAGAGAGAGTGGTTGTTAAATAGTTGGTTAATGTTTTTAACACTGGTTAAGAGAGAAAGAATAAAGCAGGGGTGTCAAACTCAAGGCCCTTGTTGCTTAGATCTGACCTGTAGGGCCGGTCTGGAAATAGCAAAGGAAAGGCCTGCAATGCCTCTGATAGCAAAAATGGGGCAGCCCCCCCCCCTGCCCCATTTTGGTTGGCAGGGTGCTGCGGGAGGCCATCCAGGCCGAAAACGGGCATGGAAGGCTGTGTCCCATTTCCACCACCCACCCACCTGGCCGGCCCACGGAGGGCAACTACAATGCTGATCCCCAAAGAAATCCAATTTGTATGTCACCCCTGGAATAAAGGGATAGTGCAAGCATATATTACATTTGTTTTGCAATGCAAAGTGCAGTGTTTGTTGTTTGGTAGTTCTGAGTACTATGTTATGATACCTATTAAAAGATTTCTGAACAGAAGTGACGTGAAGGAACAGGATTGAAAACGAGGGAAACACACAGAAAGATCTGATTAATCAACTGGAAAAGAACTCTATGGTTCTTTTCCATAGAGAAACACACTACTTCTCCAAGAATACATCAATTTTTGCTGCTGCCAATACAGTGCATCCAAATGGATTGGCATCCCATTTAAATTAATTCCTACACTATGCTTTTTAAAATGCACTTTGAAACTTATACTTGAAGGTGTTAATTTTACATCAATAATTATTCTTGATGACATCTTCTAAATGAAATTACTATATATATTGTAAGATAAATTCTGAAACAAAAATGCTATTGAAAACTTTTAAGAAAAATACTCAAGCATGAGTTCTCACATAGGAAAATTATATATTGAGCAATTTAATGAAATGCATTTCTTTAAACTTTGAAGCATAACAAAAAACTTTCATTTGTGTTATTTAACTTAATGTAAGAGCAGTATATAATTTTCAAGTTAAAGTTGCTAATAGCTCATGCTTACTGGTTTGATTCCCCCCCCCCCCATTACAATTGAGAAGAATCTAAATGAATTTCATCTATTACCCCAAACCCAATTCCAGAGTAGTCATTATTCAATCAATACCTATAGAATCTGGCAGTAGTTGTAGCATATTTGATGACAATAGTAGATCTTCAAGAGCTTCACATCCTGATATGTCCAGATCTATACTTTCTATCCTATTTTTTGACATATCCAAGTATATCAGCTGTTTTAATCGTCCTATAGACTTGATAAGATTACATAAGAATATAGTTAGTTGATTCAACTATTCATTGCAGTTACTAATATTTAATACAGTAATACACCATAAACTTAAAAGTTAATGAACGGGCAATGTCAATTTATTGAAGCAAAAGTGATCAGTTTTGATGTCTCATTGATCAGTTTAAATGGAAAAAGCAAGGACAACCAAAATATATTAGTTTCTAATATTTTGACTGCAACTATAGTTATTAAGCTTTGAACATTTTGTGTAATATCCATATAAGGCAAAAGGACACAATACACTGCCACCTATAGCCCGCCAAACGTAGCTCCCTAGATAATGGACTTTCGACATGCCCTCTCTGCCAGATCTAGTGGAAAGGGCAGATGAAATCTGGAAGAGACAGCCTATCAAGTAACCTGTTGCCATGCTATGGAGGATTTTAAAGGTCAACATCAGCACCTTGAATTGGACCCAATTGTAATGTGTGTTCTTCCAGAAACATACATAGTTCCTCATGCCACTACATTTTGCACCAGCTGAAGTTTCTAGATATGCTTCAAGAGCAATTTCCTATACAGTGCATTGCAGTAGTTCAATTAGGAGGTAACCAGAGCATGAGTGACCGTGAGTAGAGCCCCTCAGTCTAGGAATGGGCATAAGTGGCATACAATACAAAGTTGTGCAAAAGTCCTTCTAGCCAACATGGGCGATATATTAGAACAGATATGTTGCATGCACTTCTATGGCATTGAAAGACACCAAACACATAGTCTATTATATGAGTATACCTTTATACTGGATTAAGGTACACATTTTGATAAGCTTCCTGGTCTCTTTGATACCGCAGTACAATGTTGTGTCCTTACAGAAGGCAGTAACTGTTGCAGACTCAAAATAGTATAATCAGCTCATTATTTAAATCCTGAAAACCAGGTCTCATCTGAAATGATGGACCTTTGACAAGGACATCCAGCATGATTTAATCAAAGCTCAAACTTTGTTTGTATTGCCTTTCTATGGGAGACTGCTCTCTTATACCAAATATTTAGCAAATAGTCATTGCCCAGCTCACAGGACGTCTTTTATTCTCTACTGCTATATAGTGATATTGATCTTGTTACAAAAACAAGGTCATACTTTTCCTGTCAAAGTCCTTACTCAGTGGAGAAAATAAACAATTTTTCATGTGCTCTTGATGTTGTTCCTTTTGAACAGCATGGCGAACTTAATAACAATTCTTAATCTGAACTCATGCTAATTTGGAGATTATTTGCCTCATTTTAGTTAAATATCTCCAGAAACATCACTAAATCTGTTGCAGTTGACATTATTTTGGCTTTATGAACATAATAAAGATTTATTTGATTTTCAATTGCCATAGTTACCGGTCTAATGATTTTGGTAATTTGCTTCTTTTAAGTTGATTTACTCTTTTATGCTGATCTATTCTTTTATTTATTTATTTTTGTTTGTTTTCATATGAGTGTTTCTTTCTTCTTCCTTTGGGTTTATGCATTTTTATTGTTAAATCTATATATTACTGAAATTCTCTGTCTGTGTATAAACTTTAACTGGGTGAAATGGTCCATTGTAGGGTAATAATTTTTAAACCAAGGTACCTCAAATGGGCTAAACTATAGAATGTGTCCAAAATCTGGAACCCAGATTCTGATGAAATAGAAATTGGACAAATTCTATAAAATATGTTATAAAATTAAAGTCATTAAATATTTTATGATATAATAAAAATGTTACAAAAATTTCCTGCGGTCAATTTCTGATGCTTGACTGTGCTACACAGTTCAACATAGGCTATTTTTAAGGCAGATACATATGTCAATATTTCCCTGAATTTTTAAGAACTTTTTCAATAAAGGCAGTACCAAAATAACTTCAGTAAATAAAAATGATCTGCACTTCCAAAATATATTTATTATACAATTCTGCAATATTATATATTTCATATGTACATAAATGTATATCCAGCCATACCCCAGGTAATGTTTGAAGTGAATTGTTGTCCATCCATAATTCTTTTAGGTTTTGTATTTGTTCCAGAACTTCAGGCTGCAAAAAAACAGCTTTTATATAAACATACACTCTTAAGTGATTATTACATTAAATGTTATTGAAATTCATATTCTGATTTACGAATGGTTTAATCAGTCTATACCATCAGTTGGTCAACTAAGTATCAAGCTGACGCTCGTTAGAACTGGATGGACAAGTTAGCAGCCCAAATAACAATAGCAGATTTGGATAAGTATAAGTGAATCATAAGCTTCCTAATAGACAGGAAGCAGCAGGTGAAGCTAGGCAAAATCACATCAGATACTTGTACAATTCGCACAGGGCCCCCCAGGGCTATGTGCTTTCCCCACTTCTTCTATATACCAATGACTACATCTCAAAAGAGTCCTCTGTTAAAGTACTGAAGTTTGCAGATAATACAACAGTGACGTTGAACAATTAGCCTTATGGTGTGACCAGAACAATCTTGAACTAAACACACTCAAAACTGTAGAAATGGTGGTAGATTTTAGGAGAAACCCTTCTATACTACCACCTCTTTCAATACTAGACAACACGTTATCAACAGTAGAGACCTTCAAGTTTCTAAGTTCTATAATATCTCAAAACTTAAAATAGACACCTAATATCAAAAATATTCTTTAAAAAACCACAACAAAGAATGTTCTTTGTGCGCCAACTCAGAAAGCTCAGACTGCCCAAAGAGCTGCTGATTCAGTTCTACAGAGGAATTATTCTCCACCTCCATAACTGTCTGGTTTGGCTCTGCAACCAAAGAAGACAGACACAGACTTCAATGGATAATTAAAACTGCAGAAAAAACAATTGCTACCAAGTGGCCTTCCATTGCGGACCTCTATATTGTATCAGTCAAAAAGAGGGCTGGGAAAATGTCTACAAACCCCTCATATCCTGGACATAAATTGTTTTAACTTTTACCCTCAAAATGACGTTATAGGGCACTGCACACCAGAACAGGACAATGTTCTGTTCTAGACACAAGGACAATTCCCCAAACCCCCCCCCCCCCCATGCCATCACACTGCTAAACAACTAATTCCCACAACACTATCAAACTATTACTAAGACTGTATTACTATTCTTCTTCTCATCTTTCCTACTACCTATCTCCTTCCCTACTTATGGCTATAATATTGTTGCTTGGGTACCAGGGAGGGGGAGAAGGGAATAGAAGGAGGAGGAGGTTTTGGCGGGAAGAGGAGGAGACAGAGAGAGTGTGAGAGGAGGAAGGAGGGTTTTTTCCTCTGGGGAATAAAGGGCAGATGGTAAGCATAGGGAGGATCCTAGGCTGGGGAAAAAGGAGGCCTGAGAGGATAGGAAAAGAGGCTTAAGGGGGAAATGGATAAAGACACCTGGGAAAGAGAGAGGGAATGAAGGCAATAGAGAAGATAGGAGACATTTCTGTGGGGCTGGCCTAAGAGAGAGAAGGGGATAGGAGTGGTGGGACAAGCCTGAGGGGGAGAAGGGGATAGGATAGAGTAGACTTCTGTGGGGTAACGAGAGAAATCCACGAAAAAGCAGAGCTAGTTGAAGGAGAGCTCAGCAGGCAATTCAAGAGAGGGAGAGAGGGAGAAAGGAAGAAGGACCGACCAGCCACACAAATACCATCTCATCACGTGAGCCACCAGCTGGGAAAAGACTGACCAGCAACCCACCACGTGACCTGCCTGATGAGAGGTAACTGACCACCATGTCACTACATGACCCAGGCCACTAGATGTGTCTGAGCAAGGGCCCACTGTGGACCTGTGGTCATACCAAGAGAGCCAGGAGAACCAGGACTCCAGTAGCCCTTTCAGGGGTAGCATTATACTTTTATCTTTGTAAAATTATTTATATTGTTTTATTTAGTTTCCTAGTATGATTTAGGTTGATTGCTTATTTAGTATCCTATGACTATCACTGTGTTGTATTTTATGATTCATTATGAATGTATTATGATGACTATGATCATGATTTATCACTTACATCTTTATGTACACTGGGAGCTTAGGCACCAAAGACAAATTCCTTGTGTGTCCAATCATACTTCTATTCTATTCTATTCTATTCTATTCTATTCTATTCTATTCTATTCTATTCTATTGGAATTTTACAAACTCTAAACGTTTAAATATTATGAGTTATAGAAAGTATAAACCTTTATTTTAGGATTTTTTATGTTACTTTGTTTTCAAGCAAGATCACTGACTGCACTTTCCCATACACAATTTACAACACTAGATACAATAAACAAAGAAATAACTATTTATATTTCTGATTCTCCTACTTTCTCCTAAAAAAGGCTCACAGACAGAAATAGATCCATTATCATTCCATAGCTTGTTTTTAAAATCATCTACATAGAACTGAACTTTATTCAACATATAGAGGAAATTAAATAGTGCAGCAATGTTTTTTCTCAAGGGAGCAAATTTGCCTTAAAAAGCATAATGATATGGATCACTAGACTGAGGATTTGTATATTAAATGACTGTTTCTTTTAGAAACATTGTTTTGTTTGTTTTTGAACAAATGTTCCTTACCAGCTCAGAAAATTCATTATTACCCAGGTCAAGCCTCTCCAGCTGGGTCAGTTTGTTCATTGACCTACAAAAAAGCAAAGACAATTATAATCATTTTATCTAATAATAAATTTAGTAAATCTACAGTATGCACAGTGATAAGGTATGCATTGTTATTCACATTGTTAAAACTAAAGAAGTCACAGCAGTCAGCAATTTTTGTCTAATTAAGAAATTGCTGCTTTTATTATGAAAGTAGTTTTGGGTATACAATCTTATTATGGATTGAAGACCTTTAAGCTTAAAATAAGTGATATTGTGTGAGCTGGCTCTCATTTTATTTAAATTGAGATTTTAAATCTGTAGAAGCATTAAAATCTGATTTTCTTCGAAGAACATTTTGATAAATGGAAAATAATTTCTGCAATACAGTATTGAAAATGATTTGAAAATCAAAATCATTTTCAATACTGGATCAAAATGCTAGCATTTTGTAATAATGGGTTGGGGAATTTTCCAATCCCAAAGTATTGAAAACATCCTATTAAATATATAATATGAATATGCTAAGCTCACTGTATGCGAGCTATATGAACACAGATATAAAATCATATTTTGCAATACTGTAATACATACGATAAATATTAAATATGTAATGCAAATTATTCTGGCTTGAGTTTTCCCTCATTGTGAATTTTATACTGTTTCTCATTTATTGTTGGAGTAATTTTAATATTAAACAATCAAGGCTAACTTCTGGCAAAACAATGCAACACTTCACTTCAATATTTGGATTAATTCTCCCAATGGTGTTGTCTAGATATGTTGAATTTATGTTCTGTAATTCTCTGCCAGAATAGTTTTAACATTATCATCTCAGAAAAAATAGCAGGAAGATAAAGACTAGTGTATTGTAGAGAACATTGATGCAAAAAAGTTGAAAACTGTCACTGTTTGACTTGCAGGTTTATACAATCTATCGCTAATGGGTTTTGTATATTTCAACTACTTTTATGTATCTGTTTCTGTCTGCCTAACCGTATAATTTACTCAGTAACATTTTAAAACTTAATGAACAAGACATATGAGAAATCATATAAGGCGTATTCTCTTCCGAAAAGAAATTGGATATAAAAATTATATTATTTGACCACATAACATAATATTTTCTGTTCTAAATTTTCACTTGACTTTACTCCATCCTTTGATTCCTTGTTCCGATGAGGCTATTAATCACTGTTACAAACAAACTAGTCTTTGCCTTGTGGCTGGACATGGAAGGCAATGTCTTCTCAATTTGGGCAGTCATTAATAAAAAAAGAAATTAACTGACATGCAATGAAACTTTATTTGCATTTTCAGAAGAATAATATGTGTTAAGTTAGATTAATTATGAAAACTCTTTTATAAGTAACTATGATCCTTCTTCCTCCCTCACACCCACCCTCCTTCTCTCCCTTGTTTTATTCAATGCTGTTAAATTCCATAAGTGAAGCATTTATTTGGCATAAATCATTTATCTCAATGTTATACACCATTGCCTTTTATAATTACAAAATGGTTCTTAGGCATTTCTTTGAGATACGGCCTTTTGAACAACCCACTATTTAGCATTATGGAGAGTCAAACATTTATATAAGAGAAAATCAACACTAACACTGCTCTAGATAAATACTGACCTCATAAGAAGCAGATCAGAGAATTTTACCCAATCTTATTTTTAGACTTATTTTTAGTCTTGGAGGTGAGGTGAGGGAATCATGATAGGTATGATATGGCAGGCAATAATACAAAAGAACTAGTGGTATAATGTTATGCACATGAATTTATAGGGAAGCCCAACTGTGTACTTGGGAATTTATGCGATATATGCTGGTGTCATGAAACCAAAGAAGCGCCTAGACCCTTCTGAGACTGTCACTGTTGGATGAGCACTGATGAGACATCTATAAATTATGACTCCTGCATGAAGGAACATTTTATTATGTAGGGCAGACATGTGTAAAAGTGAAAAAGCACTGGATATAAATACATATGTACCCAACTTTAAACACTATTATTCACATGACAACTGATTTTTTATAAATCAAGACTTATGGATGTGCAATTAGAAAGGACTTAGTGATACCTGGTTTTATGTATGATATTATGTATTATATTTGCAACAAGGTTACTATATACACAAATACGGAACAATACAGAAGTACCCATAACGGAGGATTGGATAATGAAGATGGCAGAAGTTGCAGAGAGGGAAAAATTGACTGGTTTAGTTAGTTAGGGAGACAACAATAACTACTTTTTGCCAAAAATTGATTCTTGGGTTTGCTGATTTAAATAGGTTATGGAAGAAAGGTACTATCAGGGGTGGGTTGATGCCAGTTCGCTTTGCGTGTGCGTGCAGTTGACTGTATGCGCAGAACATGAAAAAATTACTAAAAAACATGTGGGCAACGGCAGCAATGGCCAGGGAACTGGCTTGGGGGCGTGGCCAGCCTGGGTCGCTGTTGGTTCTGCAACCAAAGCCACTACTGGTTTACCCAAACCGGTGCAAACGAGTAGCAACCCACTTCTGGGAACTATATAATGTAGTTTTAAAGGGGAAGAAATAATAAAAGTTTGTAACTGCCGTAAAGAAAACTGGAAGCTGCTTTTTAACTTTTCTTTCTCTTCTCTCTCTCTCTCTTTCTCTGTTTCTATCACGTCTCTTTTTTCTCCTTTTTTATTCTTTTGTTCTTGTTTATCTTTTAATAATGTACAAAAATTTCAATAAAAACTACTAAAAAATTCTTCTGAAAATATAGGAGATATTAATAGCAAGGTAAATATATACAATACCAATCATTTATGCTAAAATCCTAACCAGATCTATATTTTATATTTTAAACCCACTGAGATGAATAAACTTGTATTTCAAGAAATTGGTAGGATCAAGTAACACTAATATTATAAAACATTAGAGAAATATTTCACCTACAAATATTAGATGTAAGACAAAGAGGAATATAGAATTATAGCAGTAACAATAAATTGGCAGGATCTGAAAGCATTCTTAATATATTCATATACTACTAGCCAATACTATACTATAAGATGCTAATTGTTGATTGGGTTGTAATTTAAGAATTTATATGAAAAAACTATGTATTTTTTACTTAACTTTCTAAACCAATATTTACAATTAAAAAATTTAAATTGAAAAAAGAATCTATGTAATTTATACATGAGACCCAGAATATTTAATTCAATACTTCCTACATATATATGACTAACAAACTATAAAATTAATAACATCAACATATTAAAGCAAATAAACTATGATGTTCAGTAATAATATAGTAGATATATTTTATCTTAGCCAATTTAATATAAATCATAATGCTAGAATCCCAATGAAGGGATTAAATATTAATTTATAAAGTTTAAATTGATTTGAAATCAGTTAGCTTCTGAAATTACACAGTATCAAATTTTAAAAAGAGTTCACTCTCTCCTAGCATTCCTATTGGTATATCTGATGATGTACGGCAGGGGCATCCAAACTTGGGAACTTTAAGACTTATGGACTCCAATTCCCAGAATTCCCCAGCCAGCATGGCTGGCTGGGGAATTCTGGGATTTGAAGTCCACAAGTCTTAAAGTTCTCAAGTTTGGACATCCCTGATGTACGGTATATATATTGTGATTATATACTTTATATTTTAATAGGTACATTTAAATTTCAGGTACACCACATCTACTGTGAATTGGTTCTGCAGATAAATAACTTTATTTTCCAAGTAATGACATTATAGTGGGAATCTAGAAAATTTCCATTTTAATGCATGGGGAAAAGGTAATCTTTATTTTTATTTATCAGTATTGAAATGCCCCTAAAATATTAAAACAAATGATTTTTTAATGAATAAATTAAAAAGAATTCAACATCCATCCTTTTAATATTTTACTAATATTTTTAATTTTGCTAAACTCTGTTTGTATCATCCATCTGCAACTGTTGTCAATTATTTAAATTCACCGTAATCTTCTACCATAATCTATTGCTACTTTTATCAACAACACATTATCAATCTTTTAAAACTTAAATCTGAACATATTTTAAATGATACCAGTGAAAGTGTACATCACTCAATAAAGCACATGAGTGCACACACACACACACACACACACACACACACACCCACACACACACCAATAGATGTGCAAATGTAGTGAGAAACACTGTACTAATATTACATATAAATTCTTCTCAAAATGACTGGACTAATATAAACTATAAAACAAGTAACCTATAATCAGCCTTACATTTAAAATGCACAGCAAATGTATATTCTTCTAATGCACAATATCATCCAAACATAACATAGCATTTTTTTAAAAATCCAGAGTGTAATCAAGAGAGAAAACATGAGTGACTCTGGCTTCTTATCTCAAACTTTATGTCTTATTAAGAGGGAGATACACATATTCCTCTCTTGGAGAAAAGTCTCATGTATCGTTACTGAAGATACGCAGATCTTAAAATTTCAGTGCAACTCAGAATATGGAACTATTAAAAAAACAAGTCACTCATACTTCCACTCCTGATTCTTTGTTAGGAAGTGCCTAAGGTTTCCATCTGTCTTGCAAGTCTACATTGGTGCAAATCTTTCTAAAAAACTGAACTTTTTGTTTTTAACCTCCAATCATCCATGAACAAACTTTTAAAGGCATATTTATAGACTTGGAAAGTTATATTTTCCTACATTTAAGCTATTATGAGTAATTTTAAATTTATTACTTTTTTCACTTTTGTGAAAATTGTGAAGAATTGTAGGAAGCAAAATGACTGCTTTGACTAAAATGCAAATTAGTAACACTGATCTTCAGTGATAAAATTCCGGGGAACAGGCCCAATCTTATCCTATGTAGAAGTTTAAGTGTGGAAAGGGCATATTCTCTTCTCAAAGAAAAAGTGCATATTGTAAAACACAGTAAACATTTGGCTCAAAGCTTATCTAGTAAGAGGCAGCCTCCATCAGCATGTAGTATCCCCAAACTGTTTTGCTTTCATAGTATAGCATGGGAGAACTACCTCAACATAGTCTACTCGTGCTGATGCTCCTGATGCTGCCATTTCAGGTGTTCGAAAAGGTGCTGCCTTCACATCCTCTGCTGTTGGTGCCATTGTACTCTCCCAGGCGATGGGGCAAGGGGTACACTCTCGATCTTCACATGCTAAGATGAGAAAAATCAATTTCAATGCCCAAAAAGATGGAACTGCTTGAGCAGAAGAGGTGACTAAAACTACCAAATGGATTATGGCACTTAAAAGAGAGACAGCTGACTTACAACATTAGAAAATTATTTTCTTCCAGTTTTTCTAAGTCATCTTACGACAAAATTAGAAATTTGGAGACTGAAATGTTCCTCTTCCTTAGACCAGAGTTAACTTGCAGAGATGGAGGGGGAAAAACTTTGCTAGTAAACATTCTTAGAAAGTCTTGATTTTCCTCATTTTAAGGGTCTAAACTTGTTTAGGTTATGAAAGTGATTTGCCTAAAGAGCTAGTTATAACATCTTATTTTTAGTAGAATTCTAAGCCTAGACTTTTTTCTAAACTCAAACAAACAAACTTTCTTGTACTTTGTGTTTGATTTGATAGTCAATACCACATGATTGTCATGTGATGAACATTTCTAAGTGAACTTTTACATAATGAAATAAATGAAATATAAGCTGTTGAAGCCATTCACTGAAAACTAAAATATGTTTTCAAATTCCAAATTGCATTGGCTAAAGGAATATTAAGCAACTACAAAGATTATGAAAATTGGGATTTGACTTTGTGTTAAACAAATGTGTTTAACTAATGTGTTAAACATTTTAGATATATTTTTTCTGAATTACTAATATGGAATAAAAAAAAGAATTCTACAACACAAATAAACTCTGAGTTTAATTAATTAAACTTTAAACTGAATTTATTAGGTTACAGTTAGAGTTGAATTAATTAAACTATGGATCTTATTTCTCTAAACAAACAAGTTTAAGATTACATTGTAGCTATGATAAACAGATTCAAATTCTTTTTACATATATTGTCATAACAATACTATTTTAGTCTTGCTCTAGAATTGAATTTCTTTTGGAATACTATTTTTATTATCAAATACAACTCAAAGAAAACTACACTGTATAAAGCTTAAGTCCTTTTGCTTTTTACATATTCTCTGTAATTCACCTATAGTCTGTAAATGCTTGTTAGCACCTGGATTTTTATTATTGCAATTTAAGAAGGATGTGAAGTCTAATGATATCTGAAGTCACACACTTACTGGAATGGATGACAGTAAATGCAGTGCAATTAAATCTGGGCAAAGCACTGATTTTAGTCAGGAAACTTAATTTCCTGGAGAGAAATGCTTATGGTTGGATTTATATTCTTCTTGAGGGATTAGTTTTATAGTTTGGAGATGCTCTGGGATTCACCTTTACTTTTAATATTATCCAGAAGGCAATTCTCTCCAAGAGAGCTATTTTTTGACCTTTAGCTAATATATTGAATCGATTATTGAGGCAGGCAATTTGGCCATAATCTTGCATGCAATTGTTTCATCTTTCATGTAAACTGAATCACCTTAATATATTCTATCTTCAGAAACTCCAGTTAATGTAGAACGCTGCTACTGTAGTTAAGATTCTCTCCTCTGACTCCAATGCTATACTTACTATAAGCATTCTACATCTGTTTTACACAACGGATAACATCTTCATCACGTCTTTGCCAATCAACTGAAAAAGGATTAAATTTCCGAAATGTTCTCCTTGAGTTGAAAATTATATTAAAAAGGCCACAATATCAAGATTTGGAAAACAAAACAAAATGTCCTTTCCTTTTCTAACAGTAGTTTTCACAGATTCAAACTGTTACTGGTCCTTCCTTTAGAAAACTCACTACAGATTCTACAGAAATATAGATGCACAGATCTATCTGTACTGCATGCAAGAGAGAAATATAATAAGTGCCACCCTGCCAATAGATACATATAATTCAAGGATTCTAGAATTACTTTTTAAAGATTAATAATACAACTTTAATTCTCAAACTATTACAACCACATAGTGCTTAATAGTGACTGCTGCTGCATGTAATTGTTTTATGTGACTGGATGCTTGTACATCATCTCCTTTTAATGACCCCATAATCCCTTGCGGGGTGGAGTCTGGGCAAGTGAATGGAACTGAGTGTTTAATGGCCAGATGCCCTTCCTGTCACCAATGCAGTTATATTCAGCAGATATATTCTCATCGTACCCAGAGAGAGAAATATGTGCCTCTACCTAGGATCAAACTCACAGCCTCCCGATTGTGAGGTGAAAGCTCCACCTCTAGGCCACTGCACCACTCTGACTGGATAATTGTGCAGATATCTGGAAATGGTTCGGAAATGTATTGTCCTTTCCATAGTATTAATTTGTTTTTATTTGTAAAGCACTGGATTTTATTATTAGGAAATAAATGATATACAAAAGTACAATAGCATTCAGGTTTCTGACAATCATCACATCTTTGGACCTACTATCATAGAGCATAGGCCTTTAAAATTACAGAATTGTACTCTTGATTTCATACATATAAAAATGCATCTATACACATTAAAATATATCCATAAATGAAATTATAGCTTCTACCGTGATATAAACTATGGTTTTTCACCCTCTAAGACAGATAGATCAAAGTGGAGATAGCAGTCCCCTACAATGCAAGAGTAATTATGTAAGTGAGGAGCTGTTTCCTACAGACTCCTCTACACAAACCAGCCCAAATTAAGCATGTTTGAAACTGCACTTCCAGCTAAAGTCAGGAGATATTTTAAGTTCCTAAATTAATTGATACAGAAATATTTATAGTCTTCTGCAATTTCATGTTGGTGCTGTGTAATATGAGCTCTTATTGTTGCCAGATGCATGCAAGCTTCCATAAAGAATGGTTTGAGAATATCCAAACTTTAAAGCTTTAATATTCACACAGAATTAATATTTAGTTTAAAAAAACCCACAGAAAATCCTGATGGATTGTTAGATAAGTTAAAATATATTATTCACAGTAACGAGGAATACAAAGCAAACTGTTATTATCGCAACTCATGAAAATTTAAAGAACAATGTTGAAGGATGCTTCAGGGTTAGCCCAAGACATTTTTTTTCAGTAAGGAGGAGAGGCTTTCTTCTCATTTTGGGTATAAAAGTTGATGAGACTGAATTCTGTGTATATGTGTATGAATGAAAAATATTTAGTTGGTTTACATGAAAAAAATGTATTATATCCAAAATGCAACAGCTTGCAACCAAAGACATGGCTATTTGGTGTTCCGTACAATTAGCTTTCACTTTAATGCTCGCTTTTACATGTTTAGGCCCTAAAGTCAAGTTGGATCCTGCTGAAAAGCCATGCAAGAAAGCTACCCATTAAACAAAGGCACTATGGAAACTGATAGTACTAAAGGACCTTGGGTACTACATCCAGAAAATGCTAAATTTAACCTCCTCTTGGAAACAGCATATAACATATATTCTGATCTGGCTTACACTCTGGCCATGAGTGTTTAATTTATACAGCTTCATTTATATAGCAAACCCCTGAAAACTTTTATCAGCACTAAAGAGACTTGGTGCCATTCTAATGTTTTTACATTGCCACTTTTATTCCTTATAAAAGGGCATTCATTTTGGCAAGAGCTAATGCCCTATACTCAAAGGTCATGGAGAAGAAATTTAATAACAGTAAATATGCCTATGCATCTGGACATAGGCAGAGATTTGAGACAGCTGCACAAGTTTTATGGAAATGTTTTATAGGTCTGAACTTTATATTTTACCTAAACACAAAGCTAAATTCTCCCCTTATTAGCAAAAACTTGGTCTGGCCTCAGTCAGAAGTTCTAAAGTGTGTTTTTAAAGTTAGTTAAGGATCATGCTAGTAAAATTTCTGGAAATTTGTAAAGTTTTGTTTCCTCACAATGCATATGTTTTGGATCTGATTCATCCTTAGATAAGAACAGATTTTGCTGGTTTATGAAATGTTTTTGATTATTTTATCCTTTTTAAATTGGTTTAGATACAATATTTAGATACATTGTTATGTTATCTTTTGGTCTACTTGGTCATAACCAAGTAATGAAACAATCCACAGAAGAGGAATCATTATAAAGAGCTGCTATTTAAGGTACTGTATGTGAAAAGACAAGAACATAAAATATAATGGATATCTAAGTAAGCAGGTAGGGTTAAATGGCTTACGGGTAAATAAGGTGAATCAACATTGAGGTTTGTAAGTTCCTTGGCCAAAGTTCTTTTTCCACTGAGATTTCAAAACTTCAGAAACTAGATGGAATTCTCCCTCTATTCTGGAAATGTCTAATTTTCTGCAGCTAGGAGTGTTGCTTGCAGTAGAAAATATCCCACTCTTTAGGTTCAGCCTTTCTAACTGAAAAGTTCACCTCTCTCTGTCCCTAGTTGCACCTTTTAACAATTTTCTGTTTGTTTCAGTTTCCAGTTTATCAAGGTTTTCCTCTTTCTACCTCTAGAATTCAAGTTCTATTCTTTTTTCATAATAGCCAGGCTTGTTTTTCTCTTTTCTTTAGCTCAAGTCGGTAAACTTCACAGTATGGTTTACTGGACTTAAGGTGGATTTGACCTACTTATCTCAACCTCAATCACTACAGTTTCAGATTCTGGTACACTGTACTCCACTATGTCTTTCCACTACTCAACAGTCCAGAGGAGAGTTCGCTGTTTAGCGAACAGATTAGATTTACTTAATTGTAAAGCTACAGAAAGGGAATCGTAGAAGTCTGAAACTATCATCCTTCTCCCATTTCTTCTACAGCCTAGAAATTAGAGACATTCTCTTTTGAACCTCTTGCTCCACCCAGTAGGCAACTGTAGGCTGAGTTGTCTCTTACCTGACCATTCCTTTGCCAGTGTTTCTTTGCCCAGTCTCTCTTAGGCAAATTTATACTATCCTATTTAAATCCAGAAGCTAAAAATACTTTTGGGTACAGGTCACTTTAAGCTAAAAATTATTTAAGAGAAAAAAGAAGTAGTAGTGGGGTGGACTTTGTCTATTTATCCTGGTTTAGACTCTTATTTCTGTATTAGGCATAAAACAAAATCTTAAAACAAATGGGTTTTTTTAAAAGGAAAAGAAATGGCCCTGGAGTTATCTAGTGTCCACCTCTGCTACCGTGTTGCAGCATTATTGGCTGAACATGTAGGGTAGGTATAAGGCAGTGATGGCTAACCTTTTTTGGCTCACGTGCCAAAAGCGGGGGGAGTGCAGGGGGGGTCGTGTATGGGTGTGCCACACCCATAATGCTATGTGTGCAACCCCCTGCTTTTGGCGTGCTTTTTCTGCCCTCCCCAGGCTCCAGAGGCTTTCTAGGAGCCTGGGGAGGGTGAAAACAGCCTCCCCTCCCCACCTCCAGAGGCTTCCCTGAAGCCTCCAGAGGGCAAAAAACGGCCTCAAAAGAAGGCCTAAATCAGCTGGCCAGCACACACATACACGCTAGTGCTGACAGGGCAACACCTCGCGTGCCCTAAGAAATGGTTCCGCGTGCTACCTGTGGCACCCGTGCCATAGGTTCGCCATCACTGGTATAAGGTATAAGAAACCTAATTCCAGCTTTTCTTTATATTGACCCCCAAAATCAAAATCTTTACTAAACGTTATATATTGATTATCCCTTTTGCTGTTTTTCATCTCTTCCATTCTTTCAACATTTGAACATCTTTCCAATCAAACTTTCAACTTATCCTAAGTATTAAATCATCATTTTAGCACTACAAATAGTCCTTAACTTATGACCACAAATTGAGCCCAAAATTACTGTTCCTACATAAGACAGTTGTTAAATGAATTGTGTCCCATTGTATGATCTTTCTTGCCATAGTTGTTAAGTGAATCACCCATTGATTTTGCTTGTCAGAAGGTCGCAAAAGGTGTTCACTGACCCCATGGCACTAAAACTGTCCTAAATATGAATCATTTGCCGAGCATCTGAATTTTGACACGTGACCATTGGGATACTGCAGCTGCACAAGTATGAAAAATTGTCATTAGTCCCTTTTTAAAGTGCTGTTTTAACTTTGAAAGGTCACTAAAAGAACTGTTGTAAGGTGAAGACTACCTATAATTAAATACTTCAAGAACTCCTTATAGAATAAAAACCTATCAGTCGTGCTCAAATTGCAGACATGACACATAGTAAGTAGCCTCAAAGAAAATACTGTACAAGTTGTTTAAAAGCCCTTACAATGATATGGAACGCTAATTAATTTTTGAGAAGAAAATAGAGAAATAGATTAAATAAATTAAGAAGCTGAATAAAGTGAAGTGATTTTGTTTAATCTGTTTTTATTATATTTATTGTACCTGGTGTTTTATATTTTATAATTGCCTGTTCACCGCCCTGAGTCCCGCAAGGGAGATAGGGCGGTATATAAATTTAAATAAACGTAAACGTAAACGAAAGATACAAAAAAACAGAAAAAACTATTTGCGTGGATATTTTTGATTCACTTTGATATTTTTACATTTTTTATTAACTTTCTAAAACTTTATTTACAACAATCTGAGAGCAAACTCTGTGAAGGAAAAGGTGGGAAATGTCTATCTACTGAAATAGCGAAAGGACTTATATGAAATATAATGGCTGTTGAAAATGAACTTGTGGTTTCAGTCCAGAAAAAGGATATGTATAGATGCTGAAGTGGATTAGACCAGGGGTCTCCAACCTTTGCAACTTTAAGTCTGAAGGACGTCAGCTTCCAGACTTCTCCAGCCAGCAAAGCTGGCTGGAGTAGTCTGGGAGCTGACGTCCTTCAGACTTAAAGTTGCAAAGGTTGGAGACCCCTGGATTAGCCTGTGTTTGTGCTGCTAAAAGTGGGTTGTTCATAAGTGGTTCCAAATCCACCAAATATTTGAAGACATAAACTGGAAAAGTTACTGAAAAGACCATTATAAGGTACAATGTGCGCATTACAGAGAATTCTTGGTTGGTTTGAAGATGATGAAAGAAAAGCAAGTGAAAGATTTTATTTACTAGATTTTTAATAATCTAGATGTCAGCCTGGCGAGGTAATCTGAACAAGAAGCAAACCCAGAAGATCTAGCTCTAGGGCTACATTTACAGAATATACAGAATTTTCCAAGTCTGAAAGTATATCTCTTCTCTCATCTTTACAGTAGGGAGAGTTACACCCTCATTCTTTCTTCAAACTCAGCTGCCTCTTCTCTCTTGTCTAATCTGCAGCTTCTGTCTCCCAAGGTCATTTCCACATATTATTGTGTTAAATTCCAGCAAACTCCAGTTTCTCTGACCAAGAGAGAAAAGACACAATACCAATAATATCTATAAGTTCATTCTCAACTGTATAATTTAAAAGAATATGTAGGGACATGAAAGCCAGAGTTTTAATTTTGCTGTAGACAAAAAGCCATCTCTTTCTCAGCCTCAGAAAAAAGGCAATGGTAAGCTACTTACAATAATGTTGCTAAGACAATTGCACAGAATTGCAATTGTCTTAGCAAGAATAGTGCAAAAGCATGCAGGCATGTGTGTGCACGGACACATACACAAACACACAAAGGAAGGGCTAGAATTTAATTTGTGCGTACCCATATTAAGGTTGTATTCAATTTGGCACAAATATTCTTAGAGTTAACTAGAACTGAAAGTTGAGCTCAGAAAAATAAAATAAAACCCATCATTTGTATTTTTAAAACACTGTCTGAAGGGCAGGGAGAGACTGTTCCTGAAGGTATACCAATCAATTACATGGTTATAATTTTATTTGCAAAGCCTGAAACTGAAAAAAATGAAACTGTTTCAGCTCTGTTTTGTCAATTTTTTATGATAAAGTGGAAAATGAACCTTTTAATACTCTTCAATCAAAGAGTATTAAAAAAGAAGACAAAACAATAAAGGCCAAATAGGACACCAATGATTTCCCTCTTTTAGTATAAAAATTACCATTTGCTGCTTGATACATGAAAGACGCTTAGTTTAAAATTATATAAGCATGTAGTTTCCATTTATTTGTTATAAATAAACCCTTTAATATGAACACTTGCTTTTTTCTCCATCTAAAATATATTTCATGTACATAATCTTTAGAATACTTGAGGCCCTTAGAACCACATCACTGGATTTCTCAACAGCAAATTTTTATCTTCTACATTTCTCCAGTTATGTCTGTCCTGGGATGGTAAACAAGATCAGACCCAATCAGACTTTGAGTAGAAGACTAGCAGGTGAAATAATATAACTATACATTAGACTTGGAAATGGAAAAATATTCTAAAATAAGACAATGCCAAATCACTTTTTAATATAGCCAATAAAACCACAGGAATATGTCTACAAAGTCACCAGAAGAGGCTCTTCACATTGCCCTTTAGTTTTCTGTCTCATCCTATTCTATCTTATTCTTTAAGGAATTTGAGATTTGTTATTATCATTTTAAAATAATTCTCCTGATGAAAAAATATTCCTTTTTTCCCTACAAAGTGATAAAATAGGTTCAAAGAGCTGGCAAAACTAATTTACATAGTTCATAATTATAATGAACAATACGCAAATTCTTTGCTATAATTAGGTTTTAAATGTATAAAAACTGATCAAAATTGTGCATTTCATTAATCTGAATAAGTGATCAACTCAAGAATAATTTCACTTTAAATTCTTAATCAAAACTAGTCAGCTCCTCTGTTTAGGAATATAATTACAATAATTCAATAATTACTTTATAAATTATAAGATTGTTGTTAATTTGAAATTCATTCCATAATGTTTATATTAAATATTTTGCTCTTCCAGATTTTGTTTTCAAATCTTTGCAGATGTTATGTATCAGGAGTTCCCAATCCCTGGCACCAGTCTGTGGGCTGTTAGGAACCAATATGTGGCAGTGAGCAAAGCTGCACCTGTACATACCTCTAGATCTAGATCTAGATAGCACGTGAAACCATCCTTCCTGCCCAGTCCATGTAAAATTTGAAATTTCTGTAAACCAGTTCCTGGTGCCAAAAATGTTGTGAATCGCTCTTATGTATCATATATATTTTACTTTCCTTAAAATGAAATATATTGTAAACTATTGGCAGCAATAGATTTTTTCCTGTAAAAGGTGTTTTGATAAAAGAAATAAAAATTTAGGATATCAAGATTTCTAAAGTTATAAAGCAAATGTTTTCTTAAGAGGCGGATTATAACACATTGTTGACAGTGAAGAAGGCCAAATTATTTACTGCAATGAGCATAGTGTTTATAAAGATGCTCACACTATAGATGACCATTGTAGTTCAGATGCTGATTCTCTTGTTCTGAAATAAGGCAATATTATTAAATTCTATTTTACCATAGTAAATGAAGTTTTTGAAATATTAAAGAATTAGTCTAGGAAGAGCTTTAAAGATCTCCTAACATTTTTACCTCTGTAAGAGCTACAGCGAGAATTCATACCTATTATCTTAGGTATTGAATAATTATTCAATAATTATTACCATGTAGAAAACAAGACGCTACACTCCATATCAATTGTTAAAGTTTCCTTTAAAAAATAATATATTTACAAAGGGAAAATATTAATTGAGACACTTAGTTATCAATCATGTAGTTAACAGGTATCAAATACTCTCTTGTAGATTTATAAGACATTTACTATTCTGCCTGGCAATTTCAACACCAGTTCTGATAATGGTATCAGATACATTCATGCTCACAATAATAAATATTGCAAAAGTCTCTCCCTCCCTACTATAGTAATCAATTAAAACATCAGACATTAGAAACTTTGTGAAATTATCTTTTTCCTATGCATTCAGCTAATAATGTAGAGTTCTGCTTGGAATTATGATACAGCTATGGGATAGTCCATTGAAATGGGCCCTCTGCAAATATATAGTACACCTTCTTGACTTATTGAAGTTAGGACTGGTGTATATTAGCTTAATACAAACTCTGGTAACGATGAAAGTACAGCTCATAGTTAAAGGCAATACTTCAGATATACGTAACTGGAAACCTATGAACAAAGCAATGAAAAATAATGACTTTAATGATTGCATAAGCACCCAATGTTGACATAGCAGGTTAAAATTGATCTGCTCTTCTCCTCGCTTCTGTAGCCCTTGATATGTTGAGAATGTGCAATGATTCTAGGAGCTAATCAATGTTCTTCCAAATGACCAAGAGAAGAGTGGGAAAAAATGTTTAACCCAATCAGTATTCTACCTTCTGTACAATCACAGACCTTGAAACAAATAAAATCCTTTCATCTACCACAAAAGCGGGGGACGGGAGGGACGGGGATATTTGTTAGCTCTCCCATTCCTTATCTCCATCCAAATTTATGTGTACATTTATTCAGCTGCTTGCAAAAATAATAAAATCAAATCTCAGTAGGAGAACTTTTATGGTGTTTTGAATTTGTTGCATTTAAAAGCCTCTTACAAATTATGATGATGAAATGATTGCATATCAGCAGTTGTGTAAGTAAGCACTTTCCCCAACAGAATGAGGAATAGGAGAGGAGAAAGACACATTTTAAACAATGCTTGCACAATTACCATAAGCACCGTGATGAAACTAAAAAAGGTATGGGTATGGGGGACAGTAAAAGTAATCTGACGTCTGAAGCCAATCAATGAAACAATGTAAGAAATCCAACCAATGGCAAAACAGACTCTCCTTGTGTTTCTTGCAAAAAGTCAAAAGAGCTTTGATCAAGCTTCAAATAAAACCGCAGACAACCACAAATAAATTGATGTAGCCATCAAGATGATAGAAAGAGTTGCTTCTGAAATGCTGCACAAGTTTCCATTGGAGGTGCCAGCAATTGTATCTATGGTAATTAGCCTTTCTTCCAAAGGAGTCCCTTCATCAGTGCAAGAATAGTTCTTCCTTTTTCTATATTTTCCCCACCTATCTTCAACATAGGCATTAGAAGACTCAAGGATACTGCAGTAATTTTTAAGTCATTAAATGGCCTTAGTTATATTACAGGTAATTTACTTCAATAAGTGTCTAATGGATTACATCTATTAGATAACAAAAATAATATAGTTTATTTGTGTGGGGGGATGAGAGGGTGAGAGGGAGATAGAGGGAGGAGGAGAGGTGGGGGGGGGGGCAGAAAGATCTCCTTTTCCGATACTATAACATTCACAGGAAGGAGTCAACAAATCTCTCTTGCATCCTTATTCACATTATCAGTGGCTTGCTGACAGTATCATGGACTTGCTGACATCAATGTGTGTAAAATCACTTCTGCAAATATGTTTTTCCTACAGATATTTGGTCTAAATGTTTGCTTGTCTCAAGGTGCAAGAGATTGTGAGGAGACTGGGAAAGTAACAATAGAAATGTTGAACGTAAATAGCCAGTTTGGCCGAAGCTGCAACAGCATGGCCAGAAAAGATTCAAATTGGTCAAGGATAAACCACAATTAAATAATAAATAAATGAAAGCTGCAAATACTATTATGGTTACTAGTACTTTCTAATCATGTCATTAAGATTATACATTATAGAAGTCTGTGTAATTATTTTTCCTTACTTGTGCCTTGCAGGTTTGATGTCATTAGAGCAATATTTACAAAGCATGAGGCTTCCCCTGAGCAATCTATTACAAAGCACTCCAGCACTTAATTTTCCAAAGTACAGATGCCACTCTCGGGACAGATAGATCTTAGGCTTTTATGGTCAATGTAAATTAGTAGTATAAAATAATTATGCTCAAGGCTATAAATTACAATCATATTTGCCTCATTTTCAGAAAATATACTAAAATGTGAATGACCCACTAATGTTATGTTAAGCATGCAGAATTATCTTAAGGCTAATTGTAAGTTAAATAACCATAAGTGATTTAAGAATGAAGTGAAATAGTCACACAATTTACTGTGTAATCTATATGAATGTATTTGCTTGTTTCTTTGTTAATTTTCTTTTCCGCCCATCTCATAGTATGGCTATTCGGAGTGTCTTATAACTATAAAATAGAAAAATTCATAAAAATATAAACATAACAATAGCAAATCAATGAAACAATAAAAATAAACAAGGAAAGTACAATATTATGAATTAAAAGATGGGCTGAAGGGGAGCATGAAGCAAGGGTGTGGGGAAGGAGGTGGGGACAGGTAATTAATCAGCCACTTTCAGTGTGGAATTACACTTTTTTTTGCCAAAGACTTAGGGAAAGATTGTCTTAAATCTAGTTCTGACATTAACATGAAATGTCTGGAGTTAAATTTTCTTTGGATTTTATTTATTATTAATCCAATTTATACCCCGCCCTTCTCCTAAAAAAGGACCCAGGGCGGCGATGCCAAAGATATGCTTATTTCTAAGCCATGATTTAAATAATACATAATTATTCTATATGCCCCTTTAAAAATTCTAGATAAGAGAATTTGATAATAGTCCTGTGAAAAAATCAGGCAAAACAATGGCTGATGACCTGTTTCTATCGGTCCACGATAGATAGTGTCCTCACATATTGCATTATAGTATGGTATGGTGGTTTAACTGCTGCGGAGAGGAAGGCACTACAGAGAGTGATCAATTCGACACAAGAAACCATTGGTTGCCCTCTAAAACCACTGGATGACATTGCAAGTCTTGCTGCTTTAGGAAGATACTCAGAGATGATTCACACCCTGGTCAGTGTCTCTTCGCACTTCTACCATCGGGCAGAAGACATTAAAGCATAGCCAGCCCAACAAATAAGTTTTAAAATAATTTCTATCCTTGAGCTGGCAGACTCTTAAAAACAACCACAACCACTGTTGGCACTGCCATCTTGTTTTTAAGTTTTGCGCACACATGGAAAAGTATGACTAGTTTTTCTTTCTTTCTTCTTTTCCTCTAATTTCTTGCATTTTATTCTTTATACTATTTATATTATTTGTATTTGTTGTCATGGATTGCACCAGTGGGCTAAAACCAATTTCATTGTATTTATTTTGTACAATGACAATAAAGGCTATATAAATATATAATTGTTGGGTTAGACTATGGGAATTTTTGGGGGCATTTGCAGCTCCTAAATACAGAGACAAAATATTTCTAATCCATATCCAAAATATGGATTAGTACTAATGCCTTATTACTTTTAGTCACTAATGTTTAGAAAATAATACGGATGCTTTATAGCACTTTTTAAGAACACTTAGAAATATTTAATTCACATTTCACACACTCATGTTGTCCACTCAGAAACAAATTAAATGTACTATTGTTCAAATTAATAGTTGTAAAAGGAAGAGTATAAATAACCACATAAATACCCAACTAAAGATCCATATAATAACAAGTTTGGATATACTTAACTTTTCATGAAATGTGAGAAATTGTACAAACAGAAGCCAAACTATTTATACCAGATAAATAGCCACTATGCACTCAGGCAGTCAACTGTTTATATAAACGCACTATTTTTAACAATATGAAGATCTTAACAACACAAGGATTTTGATGCAATTCTCTAACAAAGTATAAAATTAGATGTTATTATTCTGCAGAATTATTTGCCCTATTCAGTTACAGTTAGGCCAATTTTATGATACAGGTTATTGACTATTATAGGTAGCACAATTCCAATATTATCTTTAAAAAAAGAGGAAAATATGAAAATAAAAAGCTGATTGTTGAATAGAAAACAATTTTCTGATTCACTATTTCTGCATTTTAAGCCAACCCTGCTGCTTTGCCTTTTATCAGATGCATGGTCAGTCAAAGTGAAACAGATGGTCTTTATAATGAAGTCAGGTGAATATTACCTGCTTTGAGTGAATATGTAAATCAGGAGCTTCTTGTTTATAGAGCTAAAGAAGCAGTGATAGTATTGAATGTGGCAACACAAGGAGCAGCTTTAGTTCAAATAGCAAAATACCACATTTTAACTGTAACAAAGGTTTCAGGTTTACTATAATTCATGGAATAAAAATATGACAACAACACCTTGCTCTTTTTTTTATTAGCATGTGTCAAAACTACATACCTTACAAGAAATGTCATTCTTCCATGAATCCCAATGATTTTTTAAAAAGAAATTAAACATCTTCTTCCATAGTGTAATCCTATTCTTTTACAAATTTTACAAACTTATTAGTGCAGTTGATTATTTTGCTGGGGAATGTTCAAGTATACATAAAACATATGTACTTTTTTTACATATTGGAATACAGTTTGTATTATAATACTTCATCTTTAGAAATATATGGACTTATTTGCTTTCCCCAATTGCAAGCGTATGTACAGAACAAGTGAGAATACTATCAATAAAGATGCTCACACAAATCATTATCCTTGTTTTGGCTTAGTATTTTCAAATCTTACACTGACACCTGAATTTGTTAGCAAGCATTGAACCAAAATGTTATGTGTTGCTTTTTACCATGTTATTAGGGGGGGGAAAGCCAGTGCTTTGATACATACTTTAATTTACACTGCATCTTCAGTCAGTGTCACAATTCACAGGTAGGTCAGAATTAATGCAAGTTTTAATAATGTATTATTCAATTTAGATATTGGGTCACTTTTAATGTGACCCAGTTAATGCAATTGAAGTTAGCATGTGCATTTGTGATTGTATTAGACATTGCTAATCTATATTTGTGTAAAATGGAGAAAAGGAAGATTTGGTCAGAGGAAAACAGTACAAGTTTATAAAAGATACTCATGATTAATAAGAGCAAAAGGATATAATTAAATGACATTCAATTAGTAATATGGCATAGTCATAGAAACACTCTAACAGAATAAGATGTAGGAATCCCTGAATCTATGGTATAATTTTTTGTTTTTATTTTGTTTTTATAACTATTTAATGACTTTATTAACCATGCATTTAAATTATAAGTATATTGTTTCTATACTTTACTGTAATGTTTCATTAATATACATATACAAATTTAGGTTTAAAATTTTAACTATCAGTATGCTGGAACCAATTTCATAGAAACATTACTTTGAATAGGAAAAATTAAAATGATACAATCACTTCATAGGATTCATACCTGCACTAATTGTGACTTGTCTGTAATCTCAATATGAAATTAAGGTAATATTTAAGTTGTTATGAAAATAGTGACAATTCTATTAAGGAATTGTGTGTCCTTTTCTGTATGTTGCTATCAACAAATGAAAATATATCGAAATCAGAAATCTGAGAAAGCCATAAAGACCATTTAGATATTCACCTAATTTTAAATTTATAGAACCCAATTTTTAACTTCGTTTTTAATTAAAATATTTTTTAAACCAGCGCATGCAATAATTCACAAAATCAATTCAAGAATACCTTCTGTTTTATTTATTTTTAAAAAATATTGCTTTACTAACACAATTCTCAGATATATGTAAAGTATTTGGAAATTGTCAATGAATTAGAAATAACTTTTTAGCAAACTCTTTCACCAATCTTGATTTTATGAAGACATAAGATACCAGTTCTGCAAAATTAACATAGATATTTTTTCATCTCAATTCCTCAACTTATGTCTACAAATGGCACAAACTAAATGTAAGTTTTGAAAGAACAAACATAAGGTGCTTAATCAATGAAATTTTTGATGATGACAGCAATAATGCTCCCACTTCAAGATAAATATTTTGTCCCATCTTAGTAAGGAACATATTACAGAGTTAACTAAGTATTCTCTGTGGATGTCTATAGTAGGATGTTAAAGCTTAGTAATCAGCCATACATCAAATAAACAAACAAATAAACAAACAAATACATAAATAAATATGTGTGTGTATGTGTATGTGTATGTGTATGTGTATGTGTGTATGTGTATGTGTATGTGTATGTATATGTATATGTATATGTATATGTATATTTATATGTATATATATGTATTGTGTCACAACACCTGGTATGCCCAAATATGGGAGGGAGCATACTGCTTTCCTTTTCTGTCTTTTGGCTCACCCTAGAAAGCCATTTTTATGTATATATGCTGGTCTTGTTGTATTCAGGTCTTTTCCCATGTAAGGTTGAGATTGTCTTGAGGTCTCACTCACCATTTTCAGGCTGGAGTTTATATATTCACACACTCTTACCTATATCCACATTGACACATTATTTGCACAAAGGTAGCAGTTATTAATCTTACTCCTATATCATTTCCTCTCTTCAAGTAATTGCTCTGTCAGACTGTTTTTCAAGAGTAGCAATCATGCACTTAATAAAAAGGACTATTTCCCTTCTTCCTGTCTAGGCTTGTTGAAGCAAATTTCTAGCAATCCTTTCATCCATATCAGATAATTAATGCAATGTTATTACTAAGGATCAACTAGATACCTGAAACCCTGTCTTCAATTAGCAATTATTGTACCAATAGCATTCAAGCGATATGGGATGGGCCAGGGGTCTTTTTAATTGCCCTGCACAGGATCAGCAGCCTTATAAAAAGAGATTCATCACAACTAAATTGCAGTCTTTGTCTATTAGAGACACATTTCTTGTTCATCCACCCAAAAGGGATACTTAAGGTTCAATACCACCACAATCTTTGAAGAAGGGATATTTGTTTGTTTTTCTGTTTTATATTTTATCTTTTATGATAAAACAAAAATATACCTAAATAAGAAAGGACGGTTAGTACAATCACCTGAGTTTCAAAATACATGATTAAGGCCTGGACTAATTCAAGATGGAAAGAAAAAAAAAAGATAATTTATTGTTCTAAAAAATTCAGAGCGAAAATTTTAGTTTTATCAACACTGAAGGCACACTAAACATGGCAATAGCTATATTGATTTTCTCTGAGCTAACCTTCTAATTTCTTCTTTAATTTTTTGTTTGTATTTATAATGTATATGGGGCAGGCAATCTAAAATTGTTGGTTTTTTTGGGGGGGAGTAACAATTTATGATTAACTACAATTACTAATTACGTTCATAGGACCTTGGTAACTATTGATGATTAAAAATAAAAACAGGAAAACATTCTATTTATTTATTTTTATTTATTACTGTCTTTTGTTATTTTTTTTATAAATAACTTAAGGCAGCAAACTCTTTGGGTCACTTACTCTCAGCCCAATCTCATCACAGAGGGGATTGTGGGGAAAATAGAAGGAGGAAGGAGTATTATTCCCCCTCTGCCCCATATTTACAATGTTTTAAAACTGTCCTATCATTATCTAATATAACTTTGTTCAGCTTTTATAAATGTTCTCTATTTATTAATTCACTTCTCTCAATTAATTTGTAAAAGCTAATTGACTATAATGTAACTGATTATTTCTATGAATGTTAAGCTCACTGAGCCAGAGGAATAAATGGGAAGGGATTTTTCTTTTCAACTTCCTCTTATCCTCTGTAGCTTTCATTGCCCCTTTCCTAGGCTACATAGAATAAGGTCAATATTTTGAGAGATCATGTGAGACCGTGTGGAACAGAGGTAACATTGACAAAAATAATCCTTTCAGTGGAAAAGGTAACTTTCAGCAAAAGCCCTGACATTCTATATAAATATAACCTACATAGGTGTTTATATAAAACTCTTGTATCCCAGGATATAGTGCAAATATTAATAGGGGTGCAAAAGTATAATGCATATTGAATATTTGTAAAAGAGGCATAAAGACATTTAATAAATTTTGACATAGCAAGACTCTGAAAACCTTTGGTCATTATTAAGAAAATAACCTGGTTAGGTTAACCTTCATCTTGCTTACTGTATTTTTCGGAGTATAAGATGCACCGGAGTATAAGACGCACCCAGGTTTTGAAGAGGCAATTTTTTTAAAAAAGTAGGTAGGTAGATAGAGGGAGAGAAAGAGAGAGAAATACAGTAGGTAGGTAGGGAGAGAGAGAGAGAGTAGGTAGGTAGGTAGAGGGGGAGAGAGAGAGAAATACAGTAGGTAGGTAGGTAGACAAAGTGTGTAGTTAGGTAGGTAGGTAGATAAAGGGGGAGAGAGAAAGAGAGAGAGAAATACAGTAGGTGGGTAAGTAGGGAGAGAGTATGTGTACATAGATAAGTAGGGAGAGGGATAGAGAGAGAAAAATAGAGAGAGAGAGAAATACAGTAGATAGGTAGGGGGAGAGAGAGAGAGCAGGTAGATCGGTAGATAGAGGGGAGAAAGAGAGAAATACAGTAGGTAGGCAGGGAGAGAGAGAGTGTAGATAGGTAGGTAGGTAGAGGGATAGAGAGAAAAAATAGAGAAAGAAATAGAGAGAGAGAAATACAGAAGATAGGTAGGGAGAGAGAGAGAGAGTAGGTAGGTAGCTAGGTAGGTAGGTAGGTAGGTAGGTAGATGTTTCCAAGTGTATTTACCCATGTGCTGGAGAAGAAAATCACTGACCACCTTTGGAACAAATATTTTTTTCTGCAGGCACAGTACTTGACCAACGTAATTCTCATCAGTCACTCTAATGAAACAGCTTTCCGAAAGGGAAAAAAACCCTTTTTGCACTGTGCAAACGCCCCCGAAATGGCTCGTTTTTCATGAAAATGGGCCCGTTTTATTCAAATAAAAGGCATAAATAGCCTTGTGGGGGCTTGCAGAGTGCTCCTGGGGGGGCCAAAATGAGAAAAAATGCCCCATTTTTTGGTCAAAAATTGCATGCATAGTCTTATGGAGGCTTATAGAGTGCTGTTGGGGGCTGGAGGGGGGGGCAAAAACGCCCTGTTTTTTGCTCATTTCTGCCCTCCCAAGTCCCCAGGAGTTCTCTGGAAGCCTCCATAAGGGTATGCACATGGCCATTTTGGTGAAGGGGCAGGGTTTCAGGAAGCAACAAATGCTGTATTCGATGCACCCAGATTTTCAGCCTCTTTTTAGAGGAAAAAAGGTGCATCTTATACGGTATATGTCAAATGTAATGGGGAAGACAAGAAATTTGCATCAGACTGGATTAAGAGGGTTTGTGACTAATTACTAACCAAAGCTGACAGAACATATTTGTCTATGACGAATCAAAAATATATTTTATGTGACAAATTCTTGATGACTGGAATATCCTATATTTGAATACAGCATTAGGTGTGGGAAGTTTTTATGTCAGAAGGTGGCTGAGATAGATAATTCTGCATTGAGTGTATAAGGGACACTATGAAAATATAGTGCTATCCAGTATATGAGCTCTCATATGAATTGTGTTACTGAATTTTGTTTAAAAATGAATTTACTGCACATCAAAATAAGCTTCGGTTTTTAAATTTATTTGCTTTTTTACTTAATTATCATTTACAATTTTAACTATTTGTCTGGTTGTTATAGTTAAAATAAATTGCCCGATGATTAATTTTCCAAAAGATATGTCACAACTTGAAATGAGAATTGCTCAGAAAAAAAAAACATACTGTACAATATTTAGTGAAGAACAAATGACATTCTTGGAAGATTTCTGTATGCTACAATATGCAGGCACTTACTTTGGCAGCGTTTTCAAGTGATTCTCTCGTAATTCCAATATTCGTAATTTAACAAGTCTGGAAGTAATAAAGATTAAAATAAATTAAAATAGGACTTCATTAATCGCTAGGGAGTTTTTTATTCCACTGCCAATAATGCAAGCCATACATGTACATTAAATTATTCCTATGCACCTGGAAAATCTCATATGACAATCATAACCTTAACTGGTTTAAATTCATTTCTGATTACATCTATAAGGGAAATACGCTAAATTCCACATTCAGCAGATATTTCTAGTTCTAAAATGTTAACTTAGATGACATTAATCATCTCTGACTGCTGGCAATGTTCTTCAGGAAATCTTGACGATCCCCATGAGACCAATTAAAGAGGAGAAAAGTACAAAAAGGCTTCAATAAATGTAGGTTGCCATCAATTAATACTTTTGAAATTTACTCAAGCCAGAGCAAATGCAAAATATCATGAGCACAATTCAGCATGTATACATTTATTTTGATTTTTCTATAGCACTATCAAAAATGAATTAATTGTGTCTTTGTAAGTTAATTGGTAAAGAGAAAACTTAGGAAGGAAAACATCCTATGGGAGACAAAGGAAAGTTCTTTTGAAAATATCAAATCTTTGACAGTGATAGTAAGTTATTAATCCTGTGTTCTTTAGTGTCTTTAGAGAGAATAAAACATGTAACATTTTCAAACATTTCTCATGATGGTTGATTAAGAGCTATAGCGATATCAGGTATTTAAAATGCTTGAAATAAAATGCAATATGGCAATCTGCACAGTAAACAAACTATTGGAAAACTTATAAAAGCTTTAGGTATTAACTGCTATTTTTAACATACATATATTTTAAACAAACATTTCCTAGATATCTTTTTTCCTCCTATAATTAAGAAGCTTTTATTTTATCTGAAAATAGAATCATATTTACAGGAAATGATTTTTGTGGGAATATATATTTAATGCAACATGCTAAGTATGTTCTATTTTGCTGTCAAGACTAGAAGATATGTTAAAATAATAAAATTACAAGATTCAAAATTGTAACATCAATGTATGTAAAAGCTATATAGATGCTTTCATGTTAAAGCACATAAACAACTGACAATGAAAGAAAGCAAAATTATAATATATCAAAAAGGAAAATGATATATACCATGTTTGTCATTTTGTCACAAGTCAATATTTATTCATGCATTTAAAAAAGTGTGAGCAAATTACACTTTGACCTTCCCAATATTTTCTAAAACAGGTGAAGTGAATTTGGAGCATCTCAACGGTAGTTAAAATCAGCGACCTACAGGAGAAATGTGCAACTCATAAATTATGTCTATGTGTAATTCTTCACCTTGCAAAATGCACATTATATTTCTGCTTGCTTTCCTTGCTTTTCTGTGAAATATGTGACATAACCTATTCCCATACAAATAACTGGATACATGATGTATTGGAATGTATTGGAAACATGTATTGGAAACAATTATTATGGAATGATCAAATAGATTGGGGGTCCCCAACCCCTGGTCCGTGAACAGGCACCCATCTGCGGCATTTCAGCAACTGCAAACAAGCAAAGTCCCACCCCCAGGATGCAGATAGCGCACAAAGCCATGCTCCCTCTGGTCCACAGAAAATCTTTTTTCCACAGAACTGGTCCCTGGTGCCCAAAATGTTGGGGGCCACTGAAGTAGATGACAAACAAGGTGTTAGTCATCATCTTTAAAGCGCTCCATGGCTCGGGACCTAGCTATCTGCGGGATCGGATCCTGCCTCATACATCCTCACGGCCGATTCGCTCCCACAGAGAGGGGCTTCTCCGGGTACCGTCCACTAGACTCTGTCAGCGGGCGACGCCCAGGGGAAGGGCGCTCTCTGTGGCGGGCCCAGGCCTCTGGAAGACCTTCCCCCCGACATTAGAACAACTACGGACCTCCGCTCCTTCCGCCTGAAACTAAAGACACACCTTTTCTGCCTGGCCGGCCTTGGATAGTCTCTCTGCTATAGGGTTTTATTTATTATTGGGTGTTTTAGTTATAATTGGGATTTTAGCACAGGAATTGATTTAATTCATTTTTATGTAATGCTGTATATTTATTGTTTTATTTTCCCTGTGCACCGCCCCGAGTCCCTGTGGGGAGAGGGAGCGGTTTTATAAATTTAATTAAATAAATAAAATAAATAAACCCTTATTGGATTTATTTATACTTTTTTCAATCAAGGGGTCCCAATGCCTGGACTAAGATGCTAACTTTTAGACTAACTAATCTATTCAATTAAACAAGTATACTTTCTCAAGATCCTGGTTAGTAAACTGTTCCTTCAAATGTATTGGTTAAGCCAGAAGCTTCTTCAGTTCTGACAGGACAGTTGGGAATAGAAGGATTTATATTCCTTGTAAGATGTATGCAAATTACCAGCTGTCTGCAATAAATATAAATCCTTCCATTCCCCACTATCCTGTCAGAGCTGAAGAAGCTTCTTGGATGAAAAGTGAAATGTCTTCAAAGAAAAAACAAAATCCAGTTGCCTCATGAAAAAGCACCTTTGGGGTCAGCCTATGTGATTAACAAGTACATCCACATTTTTTAAAATCTCTATTCCATGGAGGTTTTTTTTGTTTGTTTACAATACTGGTTATTCCTTCTAATTAAGAATTGGTAAAGGATTGTATGATTAAATGGGCTCAGAATTTTGATGAATCAGTTATGTTGGAGACGTGGGAAAAAATATGGGTTCAGAATGTTAAATTTACACAGTCACAGAATCTAAGGGAGAATTTTTATAAAATGTTTTACAGATGGTATTTAGATCCTAAGAAATTATCATGTATGTATCCTAATGTTCAACCAAAATGTTGGAGGTGTGGGTGTTTAGATGCTACATTTTTTCATGTATGGTGGACCTGCAATAAGGTTAAAGCTTTTTGGATAAAAATATGGTGGGTTATGCAAAATGTACTGAAGAAAAGACTACAATTTACTCCGCAAATGTTTTTATTGAGTATAATTAAGGATTTATCAAAGGGGGAAATGAAATTGTTTTTGTAGATGGTTACAGCGGCTAGGTTGCTGATTGCTCAGCATTGGAAAAAAGACTTTTTACCTACGATTGATCAATGGATTCAGAAAGTGGGGGGGAGGGGTTGCGGAAATGGCTAAAGTCTCAGCTTTCTTAAAAGATCAGAAACAGGAGAATTATATACAGGATTGGGCAAAATGGATTGATTATATACAGAAGAAATACCAGACTAGGAAGTATTATGTAGCTTTTAGGTAAGAGTGTGTAGATTGATAAGGTGATAAGCATGGGGTACAATGTGAACAGAGTAAATAATATATGGGCTGTTTGGAATTACTAGAGTGGTGTATAGTGGAAGTCAGGGGGGTGGGTTGACGGGAGGTGGGGGAGGATTAGGGTGGAGGGGGGGAATATACTTGTATACTTAGGTTAGAAGATGGGGACAATGGGTTATGGTTACTTTATGAGAAACTTATATTATGATGGGTGGGAGGAGGCGGGGTACAGTATCTGATGTATTTGATTTATATTATATGTATGGGGGGGGGGAAGGGGGAAAATTTGTTTGTATAAAACTTTTTCAATTAAAAAAAAAGAATCTCAAAGGCTGCCTGAAATCAAGAAATAGCAAGGACCTCAATATAGATTTTATATTAATCAGAATTTGGTTCTCTTTGAATGATATATTTAATTAAATAGGTACTTGAAATTAACAAGAGCCATTGATAATCTTCATAATGTTGTCTCATGTAATAGAGGGAAATAGAAATTGAGCGTTCATGTTACTGTGGGTAACTCCTCCTCTCAGATAAAAGTAATTATGTAAGTATCTTGGGGAAGGACTAAAGAAACAGTAGTCATGCAAATATTGTTTGCTCTGTCATCCATGACTATAGAACAATAATTTGTAGTATAGCAAAAACCAGATATAAAAGCAAATTACAATTTGCTGTAAATCAAAAGTGAATTAAGTGGAAAATACAAACAAACAAAGAAATGTACAAGCAAAGGATTTGTTCCTACATTTCTGAACCACTAAACAGAAACTATTATTTGTGGTTATTGTAAATTCCCTATGTCTTTGCAGGATAAATACGAACATTTGAGATTTCTTTCACCAGTACTAGATGTACAGTTCTTTTACATAACTTCAAAATAAACTTTTTAGAACATTAATAATTACTGACACAGTAATTGCAAAATATATATCTGACAAATTGGTTGTATAGTATATTTATAAAAGGAAAATAAATGAATTAAAATAAATATTAATTTATTGGTTCAACATTGGAAAAGAGACACTTGGTTGGCAGTATCAAACTGGGAAACCAAACTTGGGGAATACACAGAAATGGCAAAATTAATAGTATGAAGAACTGAAGTTTTATTAAATGCAAGAAGAATGGCTTCTCTGTATATTACATACATATTCAAACATTTAAGAGTAAGGGTAGGAGCACTTATTAGGTTATTTATTTATTTATTTTCAGCATCCAGCTAGGGTGAATTCTTTATGTTTAACGATATATTTGACATTTGGAGTCCAACCTTTTTTTAATACATAATTTTTTTTTCTGTCTTTTTTTTCTTTGTTAATGTTGGATGTTTGTTTCTCTGTTTTGTGTTTTACTCTTATTGATAAATGAAAATAAATACAAAGAAAATCCCTCTTTCTCCCCCTTTCCTCCCCCCTCCCTTTACATGATTAACAATGTGCATCGACCCTTGGAACCATCCCATAATATTAATACTATTATATTCAAAGATGTATAGAGATTACACATTATTTCTTAATATTTCTTAATTAACTTTGAACTATACATTTAAATAATTTTACATATAATTATAAATTATTTATTGATATTTTATTGTTTATCTTTTATGTACCTTATTTTTATGTAGCTATTTATTCTATCCCTTTAAACAGGATTTAAAGGATATTAATTTAATAAGATATTTTTAAATACTTAAATAGGGTTTATATATATTGTAATATAAAATGAAAAGTCTTAATATGCTCAAAGTCTTAATATGCTCAGTCTTAATATGCTCAAAGTCTTAATATGCTCAAAGTAAAACAATAAACATCATAAAATTTCTCTAAAATAGCTACACTTAGTCATATGACAATTTATAAATATTTGCATTAGGAAAGAGTACAAATAATTACACAGTATTATTACTGTGAAATACTATCTTTCGATGTCATGTCCTATTGCTACTATCACTATTAGTAGTATATTTTAAGGAAAAAGAAATTAAAATAAAGAATAACACTCAATTAGACACTGTTGAGTCCAAAGTTGCATAGATATCTGAAGTGGTCTCTTTTATACAGCTCAAACTTCTATTATTGAATTATGAGGACATAATTTTTTTGTTGATCTTCTAGATATCTGAATTGTCACATTCATTTAAAAAAAATATATCTTTGTTTTTATTACCTCTATAACGGTCTCTTTATTTTTAATTATGGAAGAAATTAATTAATTAGGAGCTGTGGGGCACAGTGGTTAAAATGTTGACTCAGCTTTCCATCCTTCTGCTGTCGGTAAAATGAGGACTCAGATTATTTGGGACAATATGCAAATAATGGTTACATTGTAAACCACCCAGAGAGTGCTGTAAAGCACTATATAAAAATTGGTATATAAATTTAAATGCTATTGCTGCTATTGGTAATTGGTTGAATTTCTATGAATCTCTCTCTTTTTTTTTTTTTGCAAAGATTCCTTCATCTCCTCCCAGCTGTAACTATAACATATTCTCACATTTTCCACAAAAAAGTTTGGCTTATTATCTGGAAAATTCTGAAGGCACATGAATGCAGCAAAGGAAAATGAAACAGACCATCCCTCTATTTCTACTGGCATAAGTTATGAAACATTCCATCTGATTTTTTGTTTTTGGCAAGCCAAAACAAAAATATTACTTTCTCACCAGTAGAAAAATTATTTCCTAATACAATTACAATCTACCAGACAATTACCTATACAATTCACTAGTGTAGGTACTCCAATAGTAGGTTACTCCAATTATAGTGTAGGTCAAGGATGTCCAAACTTGGGAACTTTAAGACTTGTGGACTTCAACTCCCAGAATTGCTGGCTGGGGAATTCTGGGAGTTGAAGTCCACAAGTCTTAAAGTTCCCAAGTTTGGACATCCCTGGTGTAGGTACTGCAACCTACACAGATTCTATATTTACATCAACAGGTTGAACAACAATGTTATATGATAAATGTCTATGATCCTGGGGATTGTTTCTACTGTGAGCTTAGAACTATTTTTTCATCTGTATTAATGTGCCGTTGCAATATTTTTCATGTATTGGGACAGATCTCTTTCTTCAAGCCTATAAAACAGTTATTTCAAAGAAAAACCTAATAAATCACAGTTCTATTTCTGAAGATTCTGAACAATGAAGATTCATACAACAGTCCATTCTTAGTCTTCAAGTCTTTAAATTGGTAATCTATTTTCTGTAATCCAAAATCTTCTAGTTAAGAAGGAATCAACATATGTAAAGCTTACCTTCCAAAGTTAGCTGGAAGAAATTCCAGAAAGGCATCATTTAGATATAGCTGGGCCAAATTTAAAAGCTGTGTGAAACCATCTGGGAGCCTAAAACAATGAGTAAAAAAAAATAGCATTAATGCTGGAGAAATTGTTAAAATATAAATCCCAACAGATCCATATTCTCCACTGCCTGACCCATTTGTTAGAGGTAACATTTTGCCTATTATAAAACAAATAACACTGCAGTATTGGATAATATAAACTTATACCATTTATTTTATTTGTCTATGTCTATGCTTCCCAGTCTTTTGGCTAAGGTCACGTGTATGCAAGCATTTCAGTGGTGAATTACATTTCAAAATAACTAGATGATCTACTTTGTACAGCAACTGGGTCCAATAGCATTATGTACATGCAAATGTATGTTGACAGAGGATTACTGCTATGGAAAACATGTTGCCATTTATAATTCTAAAATAACCATAAGATATTATTATTTATAAGATTACATGCTGTACCTTATTTGCATTGCCAAAATTGCAGTGCTCAATCAAAAAGTATAGGGAAAATAAAACTGCATGGAAGAATTAATAAATCAGTATTGTAGAGTTTAAATTAAATAGAGGGCAAAGTGCAAGACCACTAATTTGTGCATAAGAAGGGGGAGAGATTTGATATATTTCAGATGAAATATTGATAGTATCGGTTAATTTACAAAAAACATTTTAAGGCATCTTAAATTCAGTCCATGAGTATTTTAATGCATAATTTATTAACAAAACGATAAATAAACCAAATAAGATGAACACAAAAGAACATAAATAATTCCAAAACAAGATAGTAAGCACTATAAACCACAGCTCTTTAGCTAGATCTATCACTGTTCGCATTTCCCAGTTTTATATCATATCATTGGTGAATTACATCTTTTCAAAGTACACATTGCTGTCCTGCAGTCTGTATTTTTTTGTGATTATGGGAATGGCAACTATTGTTCAACAAACATGCCAATTTATTATTCTTAGGATAATCTTTGTTTAGTCTGTCCAGAAAAAGTATATGCTATGATTTGTCTATTCAATTTTTATAGAAAGTTTGGTAATCCAGAATTCTAATTGGAACAAAGCTCAATTGTATTCCACAGGTTTACTTTTCATTACAGCCTTAGCCACTGTATCTGTTTCCTCAGTGTCACAATCTTTGTAAGTGATCCTTACTGTTACATACAGCCCAACTAGGTAACAGCACCTATCAAATGGATTTTGAAAAGCCAAGGAGAATTGACTCTGGATAGGGGACTACTAGTTTATATTAGGGTTATAGGTGGATTGGAAATCTCAAAGAAATAAACTACTTGTATACTGTTCTCAAGAAAATTATATGGATTTAGACATGAAGTCCCCACAAATCAAGCTCAACTCAGTGAGATTATTTTTTATTATTACATATAATTTTATTAGTACCACCACTTTGATGCCATTCTAAAGCATCTTATGGATGGTGCTGTAGATCTTGTCACAGATGCTTCATAGCAAGTATTAAAAGAGTTGCAACTGAAGAACAAAACCAGCTGTTAAGAAATAGGAGTGTCAAATATCATTGATTCAAGCACCAATCATAAAACAGAGCTTCTCCTGCCACTTTAATGCAAACTCTTCTGGAAAATTAGGTTTTTCACATTTCCAGAACTGTTTTTTATAAATTCATGTCTGTTTTTAACCCTAATGAATTAGGAATCCTTCTCCATACTAAATAGAATTGTATTGTTGAGACAGCTCACCTGATGCATTTACTAGATTTTATTTGCTGTTTTTAAAACAAGGGCAGTTTAAAGATCAATGTTTGAGTACATTAGAAGTAAGAACCCAACTGGGAAGGCCATTGGACCATTAGATGACAATGGAAGGCAAGGGATTATTAAGGAGGAAACAGAGATTGCAGAGAGACTTAATGAATTCTTTGCCTCAGTATGCACTGAAGAAGACAGAGATCACATGCCTAAAACAGAGCCTATCTTTGTAGGGAGAGAAACTGAGGAATTAACCCAGATAGAAATAACCAGGGAGGAGGTCCTTGCATGTCTTGTTAAACTAAACACTAACAAATCACCAGGACCAGATGGCATCCATCCACGAGTTCTCAAGGAACTTAAAGATGAAATTGCTGATGTCCTTGCTAAAATATATAATATTTCCCTCAAATCAGGCCTTGTGCCGGATGAATGGAAGGTAGTGAATATAATACCTATCTTCAAAAAAGGATTCAGAAGTGATCCAGGAAATTACCGACCGGTCAGCTTGACAAGTGTCCCAGGTAAAGTGATGGAAACCATCTTAAAAGATAAAATTAATAGGCACATAGAAGAGAAGGCGCTGCTGAAGGAGAGCCAACATGGCTTTTGCAAGGGCAAATCATGCCTCACTAATCTGCTGGAATTTTTTGAGAGTGTCAACAAGCACGTGGACAAGGGACATCCAGTTGACATTGTTTATCTGGACTTTCAGAAGGCCTTTGACAAGGTCCCACACCAAAGGCTCTTAAATAAACTTGCCAGTCATGGAATAAAGGGACAGGCCTTGTCCTGGATTAGCAACTGGCTAAGGGACAGAAAACAGAGAGTAGCATTAAATGAACACTTCTCCAGGTGGAGGGAGGTAAAGAGTGTGGTCCCCCAAGGTTCATTTCTGGGACCCCTGCTTTTCAACCTTTTCATAAATGATCTAGAAGAAGGAGTAAACAGCAAGGTAGCCAAATTCGCCGACGACACTAAATTATACAGGGTAGTAAAAACTGAGAGTGTGTGTGAGGAGCTCCAGAGGGATCTCTTGACACTGGGGGAGCGGGCAAAGCAGTGGCAAATGAGCTTCAACATTAGTAAGTGCAGAGTGATGCACGTTGGGGCAAAAAAACCCAACTACATCTATAAACTGATGGGGTCTGAACTCCTTGCAACTAACCAGGAAAGGGATCTTGGTGTCCTGGTGGACAGCTCAATGAAGGTGTCAAACCAGTGTGCCGCAGCAGTGAAAAAACCAAACTCATTGCTAGGGATCATTAGGAAGGGTATAGAAAATAAGTCAGCAAGTGTCATTTTGCCTCTTTATAAATCTATGGCAGTGGTCGGCAAACCGCGGCTCGCGAGCCACATGCGGCTCTTTGGCCCCTCGAGTGTGGCTCTTCCTCCACCCTTGCCAACGGTGGGACTCCTGGGACCCACCGGAGAAACCCTCCCTACCGGCCACCGATTCCCTCCCAATTGCCCTGGAAGAAGCCTGGCTTGCCCGGCTGCCCGCCCGCTCGTTCGCTCGGGCTACTTCCAGGGGTGAGAAGGCCTTCCCCACCCCACACGGAACGGGCGGGCTATCGGGCGAGCCAGGCTACGTCCAGGGCGATTGGAGGGAATTCCCTCCTGCCACACTCGTTTGCTGCGGAGTCTCTGCGGGCGGGGGAGGAATTCCCTCCAATCGCCCTGGACGTAGCCTGGCTCGCCCGGCTGCCTGCCCGCTCGTTCGTTCGGGCTACTTCCAGGGGGGAGAAGGCCTTCCCCACCCCACACAGAATGGGTGGGCTATCGGGCGAGCCAGGCTACTTCCAGGGTGATTGAAGGGAACCGGCGTCCACAGGGTCGCCGTTCCTTCCCCACCCCACACCGAGCCCTGGAAGTACCCTGAGCGGGCGAGCGGGTTGGCGAGCCAGGCTACTTCCAGGGCAATTGGAGGGAACCGGCGTCCAGAGGGTTGCCGTTCCTTCCCCACCCCACACTGAGCCCTGGAAGTACCCTGAGCGGGCAAGCGAACGCGGCCGGTGGCTGGGCGGGCCCGGCTAAGGCGAGCGAGTGAGCAACCATGGCGGGCTGGGCTGAGGAGGCTCTGCGGGGGGCGGGGGGCAGACAGACAGACAGAGAGAGGCACATACACAGAGAGAGACAAGGAGGGAGGGGGGAATCAGAGAGTGACAGACACACACACAGAGACAGGGAGAGACAGAGAGAGGGGGGAGGGAGAGAAAGATAGAGACACAGAATGAGTGATTAAGTGCTTGAATGCGAGACAGACAGACACACACACACAGAGTGACAGAGATGGGCAGACAAAGCAGATAGAGAGAGAAAGAAGGAGAAAGAAAGAGAGAGAGAAAGAGGGAAAGAAAGAAAGAGAGAAAGAGAGAGAGAAAGAGAGAGAGAGAAAGAGACAGAAAGAAAGAGAGACAGAAAGAGAGAGAGAAAGAGAGAGAAAGAGGGAAAGAAAGAGAGAAAGAGAGAGAGAGAAAGAGAGAGAAAGAGGTAAAGAAAGAGAGAGAGAGAAAGAAAGAGAGACAGAGAGACAGAAAGAAAGAGAGAAAGAGAGAGAAATGGAGAGAGAGAGAAAGAGAGAGAGAGAGAAATGGAGAAAGAGAGAGAGAGAGAAAGAGAGGAAGAAAGAAAGAGAGAAAGAAAGAGAAAGAAAGAAAGAAAGAAAGAAAGAACTTATGACCACAATTGAGCCTAAAAGTTTGGTTGCTAACCAAGACCTTTGTTAAGTGAGTTTCACATTTTCCAAGTTGGCCATGCCCACCCAGTCACATGACCGCTGAGCCACTCCCACAAAACAGGCCACGCCTTCCGGCTCTCAAAAGAAATTCAATTGTGGTATTGTTGATATTTGGCTCTGTTGACTAATGAGTTTGCCCACCACTGATCTATGGTGAGGCCCCATCTGGAGCATTGTGTACAGTTCTGGTCACCATACCTTCAGAAGGATATTATGGAAATGGAAAAGGTGCAGAGGAGGGCAACCAGAATGATTAGGGGGCTGGAACACCTTCCTTACCATCTGAGGCTGCAACAGCTAGGCCTCTTCACTCTAGAACGACGGCGCCTGAGAGGTGACCTGATTGAAGTCTATAAAATCATGCAGGGTGTGGACAAAGTAGAAAAGCAAAAACTGTTTTCCCTATCGCACAACACTAAAACTAGGGGGCACTCCATGAAACTTTTGATAGCTAGACCTCAAACAAATAAAAGGAAGTACTTTTTCACCCAGAGGATCACTGGTCTATGGAACTCCCTGCCAGAAGAAGTGGTGACAGCTGTCAGCCTTGACACCTTTAAGAAAGGATTAGACGAGTTTATGGAGAACAAGGGTATCAATGGCTATCATTATGGATGCCTAAGGACACCGTCTGGGTTGGAGAGATAGGCAGGATATTTCTCAATGCCATTTGCAGGGAATCATAAGCAGGTGAAGACAGCTGCTTGGGAATACCCTGAAGCAAATGGTGAGCCACTGTGTGAGACAGAATGCTGGACTGGATGGGCTGTGGCCTGTTCCAGCAAGGCTATTCTTATGTTCTTATGATACATGATAGAATGTTCTACCCATCCATATTAATTTACAAGCTTTCCAATAAGCAAGAGCCTTTGTAGGGTGAACTACCCATATTATTCCCTATCATCTAAATTATAAATGGCAACCAATACATGATTTCAAGATAAGCTTTGTGGCAACATGCAAATGTGCTGCCACATTCATACTTCTATCTTTGTTATAAAATCTGTCTGCTCTGTCCATAAGATATACCTTCACCAAATATTGTCATATGTTAAACCCTGCATACAGAAAGAGAAAAAATGATGAACACTTACTTAGAAATAGGATTGACACTTGCTTCAATTATTGTTAAACACTTACAGCACTTTATATTTTCTGGAAAATCTTGAATCCCTAAAAGAAAAACAAAGCGGTTACATCTATGAACACAACTGATTACTTTCCTCATTTGTTCATTTCAGTAGAAAAAGGTAAGCCATTCATTTAATCCTAAACAATTCTGAACTCTTTGAACTCATGACAAATTCCAGGGTTCAGCCTTATCAACATATATTAATATTTCTGCACAGATTTTACTCATACATACATACTATAATTCCTCATATTTCACTTGGTTTCAAAAGTTCCTTGAGCTGAATAATAGTTTCCTGGCCAACATAGTTATCTATCAATATAAAAAAAGCCGGTTTTGCAGGAAAGGTTTTGTTAAATCTAAATTATATATATAAACCATTACTTGTAGCTGAAATAAAAAGGCTAGCTTCTTGGATAAAGTCAAGGTTAGGAACATATCTTCATTGAAAACATCTATCTCACGATTGCTAAGAGTCAACAATGACATGACATAATCGAATAAACAGTTAGTGGCCCCTGGACACTTGTTATTAAAATATTTGTCATATATGAGAGGTATATTGTACAATATTTTAGATATAAATTATGCTATGAAGCTTATAATGATGCAATTCATTTCTAAAGGATTTTTTTTTTAGTTTCTCCATTCTTGGCATAAATCATGTAGAATTAAGTGTAGGCTTACTAAATTTAGATGACATAGAATATAATTCATTCACATTCTGAAACTGGAGAAAAAGTAAGTTTTATTATTCTTTTAGTACAAGGTCAAGCAATGTTAAAAAAAGTATAGCAATAATTGTCAAGATCACACTGACATAATCACTACATGTGATATAAGCCTATCCATTCTGGATATACTTAAAGATTAAAAGCCTTTCTTAAAAGAAAAGCTCAGAATTATTGGTGTAAATGGACGAATTTTATAAATCCTAATGGAACCTTACAATTGTGCAATCAACATAGAAATATCTAAATCCTATGACAGAAATATCATATATGTCAGGGATGGCAAACCTTTTGGCCTCAATGTGTCAAAAATTCAAAAAAAACCCCGCTCTTCTGATGTTTTACATCCGCCCCTCTATTCAAAAGAGAAATAATTTTCTACCCCTCAACCCATATCTAGATCCCTCTGAGCAGTGGTACTTGGTAGCAGTGCTGAGGCTGGGCTTAGGCCTTTATTTCAACCCTAGAGCCACCACACAAAAAGGCTGCCTCACACTCTTCTCCAAGCAAGGTATGATTGCTGCCATGGACCAGCACTCCCCAGATCTGCTGCATGCAGTTTACCTTCAGGGAGTGATCTCTTTTTGTTGAGATCTGGGCTGGTCTGGTCCATGGGGGTAATCATATTTTGCTTGGGGACCAGTGTGAGGCAGACTTTTTGAGTAGTGGGTCTAGGATTGAAACTCCAATTCAGACCCAGCCTTTTTTGTCAAGTACTGCTGCTCAGAAGGGCTTGATTTTTCTCTGGGTTGCACAACCCAGAGCCACCACACAAAAGTTCTTGAAGCGGCTTTGGAGAATGCTCCTCCGCAGCCTATGCAGACCCATGCACAATTTTGGAGGCTGTGGAGGCCTCTTGACTTCCATAGGGTCTGAAGGATGTGAGACTGTATCCCATTATGTGGCTTCTACAGCCTACCAAAATTGTGCAAGAATAAGGCATGCTTTTAAAAATAGTTGTTGCCGGGTTTTGGAGAATGCTAGCATGTCACCCAAAATATCATGGCATGGCATGTTTGAAATGCATGTTGTAAGTTTGCCACCACTGACTTTTGCGTTATTAAATGGAGAATAAATGGCAAATTGGATTTGGGGGGGGGATATCAGAAATACACTGATAAATCAAGTCAGCTTCTTATGCTGAGTTTGACTGCTGCAATCAACTGAAATGTCCTTTTCCCTTCTAAGATACATTACAAAAGAAAAAGGGCCAAACATTAAGATACGTTACACCAAACATTAAGTTAGGTTAAGTTTAAACCCTGCTGTTTCTCACAAATAAATATAGGGGCTCGACTAGATTGGTACCCCAAGAACCTAAGTTTGAAAATATGTTTAGACAACTAGTGGATCTTAGGATATACACTCTAGTGTGAATACTATTTTTAACAGCTGAATGCTACTCTTAACCAAAATTGGAATAAAGTCTTCCATCATTTTGAAAACATAGTTTATATAGCATAATTATAATTTCATGTTATACATCGAAGAGTTGCTCACTCTCAATTCTCAATTTTTTCTTCTTAAAATTTGTCAGCTCTTCAAGGTAGACTAGACTAGGAAACCAGAGTCAAGTAGGCTACACTAGTTTTACTATAAGACTATAATAACGGAATCTTGCAAGTCTGAATGTATTTCTCCCATCCCTGCCTTTATCTTCATGAGAGTTAGGGAGGGGCTTATCTGAGATGTTTTCTCCTGTTACAGTTCTAGTTTTATCTTTTATCTGACTGTTGTCTTATTAAAGGATTTCCTCCTGTTCTTCAAGGTTATTCCAAAACAGAACAGCTGTTTTGATTATAAAATATGAGATTCGTTCTTTGGTTAAAAGTAAACTTAAATTCATCGACCAGTTTGCCTGAATTCTTTTATATTCTTTCCTTATATATGAAACATTCCGTTGTGCAGTTTCCCCCCCACCAAGGAATAAGGGGTGATGTATCATTTTCCCTGACTTCCTGTTATTAACCTGTCTTATTACAGATTGAAATCAGGAGGCTAACTGGCACCCATTCTGATATTTTATGTCAAATAAACATCTGTCAAATTTATCAATCCTATTTACATTCTTTTTGTACAGCTTAATTTTTGTTTTCAATCAGGCAGTTTTCTTTTATACCAATATTTATATTGTGGCATATTAATATTCTTGATTTAATGTTAGTCCCAAAGGTGCTTTTTCAGGAAGTCACTAGACTTTCCTCTTTTTTCTTTTGAAGATTATTATACAATAGCAGAGTTGGAAGGGACCTTGTAGGTCTTCTAGTCCAACCCCCTGCATGGGCAGGAACCTTATACCATTTCAGACAAATGGCTATCTAACATCTTTTTAAAGACTTCCAGGGTTGGGGCATTCACAACTTCTGGAGGCAAGCTGTTCCAAAGGTTAATTGTTCTAACTGTCAGGAAATTTCTCCTTAGTTCTAAGTTGCTTCTCTCCTTGATTAGTTTCCACCCATTGCTTCTTGTCCTGCCCCCAGGTGCCTTGGAGAATAGTTTGACTCCCTCTTCTTTGTGGCACCCTCTGAGATATCGGAACCACAAAGAAGAGGGAGTCAAACTATTCTCCATGTATTTCTTTTGATTTAAGTTTATAAAAGCAAAGCATACATCAACGAAAAAGCTCAGTCCCATGGTTCTCTGAAAAGAATTCTGGTGATAAAGAGGGACTACAGAATAAGGAGAGAATATCATAGTAACCATAGTAATCATAGTCAGTTGTCATAAAAAGTAATCTCTTTTACTCCCCTTATACTCATGAACGTTAAAGACTGCAATACGCTGCTAAATCCTTACTGCTCTTAATCAATGCTAATTTATACCAGATACCACAGAATATGTAAATAGCACTCCATGAAAAGAATTACACTTATTTCTCTGTATTAAAAAAGGGAGGGCAGCATATTTCATTGGGAGCTGATAGGCAATTGGGCAATTCTACAACCACAACAAAACAGTCAAGTATCTATATCGGGGGTTCCCAAACTTGGGACTTGAAATCTTGAAAGACTTGTGGACTTCAACTCCCAGAATTCTCCAGCCAGCAGAGCTGGGAGTTGAAGTCCACAAGTCTTCAAGTTGCCAAGTTTGGGAACCTCTGATCTATACCAATGTGCATTTTCCGAAACATAAATCTTATAGGATGTCTAGAGGTAGGATTCAAAGTTTAAAAAGAACTAGTTAAATATAACATTGTAAATTTCAGAGTATAAACTAATGTCTATCTGCAATTATTTTTATATAATATCTTTATTAGACTTCAACATTACACATTAAAGTACAAACTACTGGTAACCTAACTGGAAAAGAGAATGACAAAACAAATTAAAGTGTCAAAAAATTACACAAATGTAACAAACATAACAAATATCTTCTTTTAGTACAGTAATATTAACAATACAACTACCTTTCTCTAAATTAAATAAATAATACCAATCTATAAAACATTTTAAAATACTAATAGTCAATATACTTTTAAAAAGCCAGTATCCATAAAATGTCCTTTTCTTTATTTCATCTGAAAGATAGTAAATTATCAAATAGAAATAACCTTATATTTAAAAAGAGGAATCACAAAATCTCCAGAACCGTAAAGTCTACAAACTTGAAATTTGGCACATATGTTCCTCTTGGCTTCTAGGTGCTCGGTAACAAAGGATTTTTCAAAATGACCATCAGAGCATTAGTATTTTGTATATTTATATTAATACGCTCTGATGCTAAGGAGTTAGATATTCTAGTCCCACTCCCAACATGGAAACTTGGACGTGGACATGGCCAGCGCGTGACTCATCTGGCCTGCTGGCTGGGAGTTTGGAGAGGAGCCTGAGTGAGAGAAGGTGATAAGATAGGTGGGATTCTGTGGGGGAAACCTGAGGGAGAGAAGGGGATAGGATAGTGGGGCTTCTGTGGGGCAAACCTGAGAGAAGGTGATAAGATAGGTGGGGCTTCTGTGAGGCAAGCCTGAGGGAGAGAAGGTGATAAGATAGGTGGGGCTTCTGTGGGGGAAACCTGAGGGCAAGAAGGGGATAGGATAGTGGGGCTTCTGTGGGACAAACCTGAGAGAAGGTGATAAGATAGGTGGGCTACTGTGGGACAAGCCTGAGGAAGAGAAGGAGATAGGATAGGGGAGGATTTTGTGTGGCAAGCCTGAGGGAGAGAAGGGGATAGGATAGGGGAAGATTTTGTGGGGCAAGCCTGAGGGAGAGAAGGGATAGGGGGGCTTTCTGTGCAGCCAGGCTGAGGGAGAGAAGAGGATAGGATAGGGGAGCTTTCTGTGCAGCCAGGGTGAGGGAGAAGAGAAGGGAATAGGATAGAGAAGGCTTCTGTGGGGCAAGCCTGAGGGAGAGAAGGGGAGAGGAGGGGTCAATGGTAACTACTCATTAATTTTCAAGCTGTAAGTGTTGATTTATCAAGTCCAATCACATAGCTTTGTACGAAAGCATGGGTATTCAGCTAGTCCAAGATAATCTTCAAATCCCAGATTCAAAATTCTTCTCTTTATTTTGTAAGAAATCTAACAATGGTCTTCAGATCACATAAAATTTAGTTACTTTCGGACTTCCTTCCGGTTGGCCGGAGGCAACGGTTGAGTCTTGGTGCTCGTCCGCCGCTTGGTTGCTTCTGCGGCCCCCTTGGGGGCAGGGAGTTCTTTTAAAGGACTCCTGCTGTACGGGTGGCTTGCGGGGAATCCCCCCACCCCGACGGCGGTCGGGGGGGTGGCCCCCGCTTCGACCTAGGCGCAGAGGAACGAGTCACGGGGGGGCATCATCCCCTTTGCCGATGGAGAGCCGGAACAGCTATCTGGTTTAAAGAAGAACTGAAATGCCGGAGTTGAAGGCAACACTGAGGCTCCTGGCTGCAAAGTGGATTGTGAGTGACTTTATTTTAATGCTTGCAACTTTAAGCTTGAAAGAAGAAGGAGGGGGAAGTTTGTAATACCTTCCCTCGGAATGGAAAAAAGCGGCGTTTAGAAATGCTCTCCAGGCTTGGGGCAGCGGAGAAATCAACATCCGATTTTTTAAAACCATATGTGAAAGTCTTTCCTTCACGATCTTTGGATACTTTGTATCGAAGTCTGGCAACATTGAAACAACTTTCACTTGCTAACTCTCGGAGGCTTCCAGGAGGGCGGGGGAAGATGGCAATCCTTTGTTCTCAGGAGACATACTTTTCTTGGAAAACTTCTGACATTCCCTTGTGTTCGGGACTGTTTTTCTCTTTTTATTAATGGATGAATAATTGATTAATTGGACCTTTCCCTGAAGTGCCTTCTTTTTTTTTCCTTATCTGATTGTTTTTAAGAACTTGGTCTCTCTCTGGATTATAACTAAATGAAACTTTGAATTGGGACATTGGATACTGCTCCCTCCTTGGCTCACAGACTCCTCTCCAGCGGACGCCATTTTAGTGACAAAGACTTAAATCTTTCATTATGGCTTCAAAAAAGCAGCTACATCAACCTAAGATTACTTCAATGTTACCCAAAGAAGCAGATGTGGACACTAAATTATCAGCAATAGATGAAACTCTTCAGAACATCATGAAAGAAATTAAAGAAATTCGGAAGGACAATGTCAGTTTAAAATTAGAACTTTTGGAGACACAGAAAGCACTAATGGAAAATAAACAAAAAATTGATGGTCTGGAGGTGGGGTTGACTGAGACAAGGGAAGAGCTTAAAAATTCTCATAATGAAATAGGGGATTTAGCTGGTCATATGTCTAGAATGGATTTTGAAAGAATGTCTTATTTTTTAAGATTTCAGAACGTTCCTGAATCAAGCACCGAGGATCTGGAAGATTTAATGTGTACGATTTTAGCAGATTATATAAAAAAGAGTAAAGAAGATATTCGGGGGGACATTGATCTGATTTATAGAATTAATTCAGCATATGCCAGGATAAATGAAGTACCCAGAGAGATACATATTAAATTTGTAAGAAGGTCAACAAGGGAACGGATCCTGAGAGCACAGAGAGACGGTCCTTTAATTTATCAACAGCATGAGATTGCCATCTTGAAACAGGTCCCGAAAAAGATTAGAGAGATAAGAAGGAAGTATTCCTTCTTGTCCAAAAGATTATTCAAAAAGGGGGTCTGGTTCAAGTGGGTGATGCCTGAGGGAATGTTGGTGTTTTGGGAGGGAGGAAGGGTAAGAATTAAAACAATTGCAGAGGCGGAAGCCTTTCTTAAAAAACACTCCTCAATCCTGGAGGATGAAAATGGGAGAGTGGAGGGTGCCGCGGCCCCGCCCACTGGAGGTCAGGGAGAGGAAGACACGATTGCCAAAAGACTTAGATCTCATAAGTGACTTTATTTTTGTATAGTATAACTTTTATTTGGATGTTTATACATGATTGTTAGCATAGATTTGAAAATGATATATTTGTATTTCTTTCCACTTTGTAGTACAAATGAAAATTTATTGTATTATCTATAATTTTTTTTTTGAAGCCTCGGAGGGGGCCGACATTTCCGACATAGAGGTTCTCAAAATTTCTTTGTAACTCCTTATCTACCCTTATCCTATTTTTATAAAAATTAGTAAAACCCAATAAAACTTTTCCAAAACCAAAATGTAGTTACTTTCACTAAGCAAAACAGTTAATTTCACCATTGCAACTACTTCTATTTCAAAAGCCATTCTTCCCATTTATTTGTGTTCAAATTATGTATTAATATCAGAAAGTACTGCTAATATTCTTTAGTCACAATAATCTATTAAAAATTGGTCCAAGACAATAATAGGATGGCACGCTCAAGTAGGTTTTATTTGCTTTGCCTGAAAGCATACAAATTTTCTTCTTAGCTCATGAGTCACCATCACTATAAGTTCTTATTTTTTATTACTATGCATAGTGTAGATGTTTATTCTGCAAATAAAACAGAGTATATAAGCTTAGTTAAAATGCAAAAGAGACTGCAAATAAATAACAAAGAAAAACAAAGAATCACATTCTGAATTTATTGCTCAGAAAATAGCACACTGTCCTTGTTCAAAGACATTTTCTCTTTGAAAAAGAATGAGCATTTCTAATGTGTTTTATGAACATGATTTTAAACAATTGCAAGATTTAAATAGATGAATATTGTACATGTACTGTATTTTTATAAAAGGAGGGCCTGAAACAAGTATATGCTGAAAATTCTTATGACAACTCAACACTGGCAACAAAATGACTTTTGTAATTATTTGTTATCACAAATATCATGCCAACCAAGATCCTTTAGAAATATACACCTCTTTTATCAGTTTAAGAAAAAACTGACTGTTACTTGCTTTTCTTTTTTAAACAAGAGTTTTTAGTGAGGTGAGCTAGTTTTAACATATTAAGCTAAGGTGACCAGATTTTAACATTGGTAAAGCAGGACACCATTGACTGGGGGTGTGTGTGTCTTGATTAAAAAATTGGTCTATATGAAAGCTCGCGGCTTTCGCAATGGAAGGCCTGAAGGCCTTCCCTCGCGAAAGCTAGCCTGTCCCCCACTCAGCGTGTGAAAGGCACCGGCAGCTTCACAGCTGGGCCCTTTAAATTTCACGCGGCTGAGGGGGGAGGCTGCCGCCGCACAAAATTTAAAGAGCCCGGCTGTGAAGCTGCCGGCGCCTTTTACGTGCGGCTAGTGGCAGCAGGAGACACCGTTGCTAGCTGCATGAAGGCCCCCTGTACCCCCACTCAACCACGTGAAATTTAAAGGGCCCGGCTGTGAAACTGCCGGTGCCTTTCACACATGGCTAGCAGTGGCGGGAGAGGCGGGGACGCTGCTGCTAGCCGGATGCAAAGCCTCCACAGCCGCCCAGCGCCTTTAGGCTTAAAGGGCCCGGGAAGCCTCTCCAGCCGCGCAAAACCTCCACCTCACCCAGCACCTTTCTGCCATGCAGCAGCTCGTGGCTTTCACGAGGAGGCCTTGCGAAGTAAAGTTGCGTACTTGGGGGAAGCAACTTGCTGGAAGGCAAATCACAGCAAAGAAAGGAGGGCCGATCAGGAACAGAAAGACTCTTTTGAACAGAGAAAGTCTCTAAGGAGAAAAACTCTTTTCAAAAAAGAAATGTTGCCGTTGGCGCAACACTTTAAAATTGATCCAGCCCGCTCACTGATTGGCTGCTATACTTTTAAATGTAATCAAGCCAATCAGTGAGCGTCGAGCTGGGCTGGTTTAGTGCCAACAGGTAGGGGAGCGAGCGAGATGCAAAGGACAGAGCGAGCCACGCGTTCCGGTCCAACCGGATTGCAACAGATCGCTAAATTTTACAAACCGGCAGGAACCCACCACTGGTATATTCCTTTCCCGTTCTCCCGCCGTTCCCTAGCTTGTCATGCATTCTTTCAAAAAATTGGGACTTTTTAAAATGACGCATGACGCAGAACAAATTGTTAAAAATCAGAACTGTTCCGCCAAAAGCGGGATGTCTGATCACCTTATATTAAGCAATATACTGAATTAGTTTTAAAACTGGAAGCAAATTCATAGAGAGGAGCTGTGAAAGTTTAAGATTCTTTTAAAAAGTGATAAAAGAGTACTGCTGTCCCTAAGGATTTCAAAAGTAATAGAATATTTATTTTAATGATGAATTTTCTACATTATCTAACACATTTTATTATTCTGACAAGATAAGATCAACAGAGTTATCCAAACAAAATGCTGAAAAATTAAGAGTAAATTAATTTGTAAGAATTTGGCAGTTTTGAGGTTTTTTGCTCATAAAATTCTCCTTTGCTTTTATAAATTGCTTAGTTTTTGGCAATTCCCAGCCTAATATGGAAGCTATATTAAACTGCACTCTACAAAGTATATACCATATCTCCTTTCTATTAACCCTCCCTCTTTTTTTAGCTGGGTCATCAAAGATTCCAACAGATTCTACTGCAAGTTATTGAATAAATAAGCATCTAAAAGCTCCTCACAATTTTCATATATATGGTAAAAGAAAATAGAGCTTCCTGAAACATTTTTTAATTTCCTCTGAAATTAATGCAAACATTTTGCAGCAGTATGAAATAGAGACAGTACTAAGGCTTCACTATTGAGTTAGCTCCATTCCTAGGGAAAGTTGCACTTTTAGTTTATTTCTATCGGTGAAAACAGCTATGGGATTTTCAAAAATTCTCCAGGTAGCATTTCTGTTCCTTATAATCATTTCCAGAGTGCTCTTTGGTTTCATTGTTCCCATGTTGCTTACTGTATTTCTAAAAAAGAGTGACCACTTTAGTTTACCTTCTAAATATTTATTTTTATTTTGACAAGAGGATGGGAAATGATTTGTTCCAATGCTAGAGATCTACAAAAGTAAAAAAATGTACCTTGCATAGAATCTATCACAAGTAAAAGCAAAATGTATTCAGATAAAAAATTATTTTGATGCTTCTCCAGCCCTTAACAGACTGATGATAGTATTGCCATACGCCATATAAATATTGCCATTATTACACTATGCTTTCGTGAATTGTATCATTATTATAAGGCTACATTTCAATTGCATAATCTAGAAGATCATCAATCATGCATCAGTTATTCATTTTCTAGGTAGATTTAGATTTTTTGTCTCCATGTTCATTAATATATTGCATAAATTTAGAAATGATTTTGAATTACAAGCTGAATATTATATTTCTGTTTTGCTTTTGATCTACTGCATTCATGCCACAAGTTCTACTGACCTACTTCATTACCTCAAGCTTTGCCTCCCCCCAATTTGCTTCACGCCTACATCTCCAAAAACTGTCAACTACAGATAATTTGAACCACATTTGAACTAAGACAAAAATAACAGTTAAGGCACAAAGCTAACAACACACAAATTAGTCTGATAATGCTGCATTCTCTTGCCACCTCATTTTTTTTCCAAGCATACATGAGACAGCATAAACAAGAATATTTTTTTTAACACGAGTCAGAATCAAAGATTCTGATCCTAGTTGCTTTCAACAAATTATAATGTAAATTAAACTTGAATTCCAGTTCTAATATGATACTCTGGCCAGTTTAAATCAGGAAGCATTTTTTCCCCTTGCAGTTGTTTTAGACGATTGAGTTCATGAACCAGGGAATACTGCTGTTGTTCAGTCAACACAAAATCTTGAGGAAATCTGGAGCTAATAATTGTTAAAAAGAATTGAACATTTTAACCCTTGGGCCATGGACCAGCCCCAATCCATAGCCCACAAGGAATTGGGCGATGCAAGTGAGTGAAGCTCCATCCACAGATGCACAGGATCCAGGCAGACATCCAAATGTTTGGGGACCACTGTTCTAAAATATTATGTGAAATGGTCTGAAAAGCAATATAGAGTTCAGCATGCTATTGCTCCACCAGCATCATTTGGTTAATAATAAATATGATGATAAAACATCATATCATAGTTTTTCACCTTTCTGCTCCTTTTTCATAATCATCCTTTATGCACATAGCAATAAATATGATAGGTTCCATCTTTTGGGGTTTCAGATTAAAACTTGTTGCAGAAAATCAGGAGACTCAGAGAACGAGATCGAGATAAGCCTTTTATTTTTGGCCAAAGGTCCGAGCAGAAATAAGTTTTGCTAACACCCGGACAAAGATCCATAGAAAAGGAAGGTTCTTATATATCTTTCAAAGAGCAGTTTTGAACATGAAAATACTTAAACCATTTCTATTGGCTACCTTGAGGACCAAGCCTTGTAAGGAGTTGGGGTCTTTACTTCTCCTTTTGTCTTGAGCCATACATGTTTCTTAAGTGAACTTTAGCCGAACCTTGTGGTTTTGTAAGAACTATTGAACTCTGCGGTTAGGCACACATTTCCCTTATTTTGCAAGGAGTAACGGCCTATGTCGCCTTTTAATATAGAAGTAAAAGGGAACCTAAGAGGCTGTCTAGCCTGACCCAGTAGGTTTCACATTTAATGTACAAATCTCACTTTACGTCCTGCTTTAAACTGAACATGAATAAAACTGGTCACATACACAGACAAAAAGGATACAAAATAATGGAAAACTAGAAAAATGAATAATTACTTATAATATCTCAACTGATTTTTTAAAAATCCTGATTGATTGATTAAGAGCCATCAAGTTGTTGTTGACTATAGCACCCACATCTCTAGATGTTCTTCATGAAGATCTGTCCCTAGCCTAGTTTGCTATGTCTTCCAAAAGTCCGTCCACCCTGCTGCTAATTGTCCTCTCTCTTTCCTTTTACCTTTCCCACTATTAGATCCTTCTCCATAGCCCTAGATATTTGTATACTGTGTCCAAAGTATGGTAATTTGAGCCTGATCATTTGTGCCTTGTATGAGGACTTTGAGTTGATCTGTTCAATGACACATTGATTTGTTTTCTTAACTATGCACCATAGTATTTTCATGAGTCTTCTCCAATACAAAGTTCAAAAGCAGTAATATCTATTCTTCTTCCCTTTTTTGTTTCTACTTTTTTTATCTTATTTTCTGAATTATAGTTTTGAGTTTAGTCAATGCAATAAAAGACTATCAATTCTGTAGCTTCCATTTAAATTTAGAAGGTTATTTGTAAACTAAGCAAAACTATGCATTAGTTTCATAGTAATATACTGGTTCACAATGAAATATTACATTTACCTTATTTAAAGCTAATTACAAACATATATACCTCGACATTAAAAAGAGCAGAAAGTATTTTTCTATTTTATAAGAGAGAACCAATTTGTATAAAGAATTTGTTTATAAAAATAAGAAATTATTTTGTTATAGTTAATATTGACAGAAATAGTTTTGATTGTGGTAACCTCTGGAGCAGCTTGCCTCCAGAAGTTGTGAATGCCCCAACCCTGGAAGTCTTTAAGAAGATGAAAGCAGGAAGCCGAGTGCGGGGACAAGCCAGCGTTATCTTCTTTTTTTGAAAGTGGAATATAAGAACAACCCGAAAGAAATGACCCGATCATGGGCATGTCCCCCCCCCCACACTCTTTATATAGAGGCGCAACTCGAATGAGGATGTGGGGGATGAAGATTAATTGTTATTTGTTGTTGTGTTTGTCTTTGTTTTTTTTTATTTGGTGGTGGGATTGGAGCACGGAAAGGAAGAAGAGTGGTTAAGATTAAGAAAATTACAGTTTAAATGCGGTTTATAAAAATAATGACATGGAACGTGAAGGGAACAGGGAATCAAATCAAGAGGAGGAGGTTGGAGCTCAAAATTAAAAGAGACCGACCAGATATACTATTTTTGCAAGAAACTCATCAAAAATCTGAAGGTTTAAATAGAATGAATATAAAGGGTATGCAAATTTATGAAAAATCTTTTGGGACTTCTAAAGCAAGAGGTGTTGCAACATTGATATCAGATAAGGTATATTTTGAAAAAAAACAAGTAATAAGGGATGAAGAAGGAAGATATTTAATAATTGTGGGAAATATCAACGAGCAAAAAGTGACACTGGTTAATTTATATTTACCGAACGATAAACAAAATGAATTTCTTGGAAAAAGAAATAATGGTGATAAAATAGGAATAGTATCACTAGATATTTTTAAAGCCTTTGATTCTGTACAATGGGAAACTATTAAAGCAATTATTGAGGCATTAGGCTTTGGTAATAGATTTATACATGTTATTTCAAAATTGTACCAAAAAAGTAGTGCAAAAGCGAAGGTAAATGGAATAATGACGGGAGAGATTACCCAGGAAGCAGGTACGAGACAAGGATGTCCCTTGTCTCCAATATTATTTTTATTGGTTATGGAAATATTGACTAAAATGATAGAAGAAGACGAAGAATTGAAAGGGTACAAGGGATATAAGATAAATTTGTATGCAGATGATACTTTGATTATTCTGAAAGATATAGAGAAGGACCTGAGGAAGATAAATAAACACTTGAAAGAATTTGAGGAAATGACAGGTTTGAAAGTAAATTGGTCAAAATCTGAACTATTAATGGATAAAAGTGGTAAAGAGTGGGAGAACATGCAAGAACAATTCGGGATAAGAATTAAAAATACATTGAAATATTTGGGAATAACACTTTCACTTAAAGTTAAGGAACTGAAAAAAATTAATTATGATGTGATGTTGAATGAAGTAGAGAAAAAGATAGACAAATATAAAGAGATAAAGTTGTCTTGGTTTGGCAGAATTGCAATGTGTAAGATGATGTTGCTACCAAAATTAAATTTTTTATTTGAGATGCTACCATTAAACTTGACAGAGAAAGATATGGAAGGATATCAGAAGAAATTAGATAAATTCTGTAATGGTGGGAAAAGACCTAGGTTAATGAAGAAAATGTGGTATCAAAACCAAAAGGAAGGTGGATTGGGAATTCCCAATCTACTTAATTATTATTGGGCCTATAGTATCAGAACTGTGGTAAAAATACTTAAAGGTGGAGATGGAGTTAAAAGATATTAAGAGATTTGGTCCTGTATGGTTTCTAGATAAAGCAAAGTCAAAAAAGGTAATCAATAGTTATTGCTTAAAGGGATTGAGTAAAATTTGGAATAAATTTGTTAAAATATTAATCCCAGATATAACCTTTTTGGGAAAGACAATTGGAAATTGGCCGATTAAAACCAACATAAACCGTGAAAAAGTACTGGAAGAGGAAAATATAGAAAGTATAATAGATTGGTTAAAAGCCTTAGGAAATGAAAGTAGAAGAAAAGAAATAATGGAAAAATTGGGTTTAAATTGGTTTGAAAAAATACAGATAGAAAAATGGACTACGAATGTAAGGGGAATATGTAAAATAGGTAGAAATGAAACTGAATTTGAAAACTTAGTATCTCAAATTATTAAGGACGAAATTGGGTTAAAGGGACTCGTTAGTAAGATATATAAGATTATTAATTTTAACGAGAAACCACAAATGGCAATGAAGATGAACTGGGAGGATGAACTTAAGATTAAAATATCAGACGTGGATTGGAATGTGAATTGGAAGAGTCGAATCATGAGGATTCTATCCATAAGGATTAAAGAGCATAACTTTAAGGTGGTTTGGAAATGGTATCTGACTCCATTGAGGTTATCATTGATGGATAAAAAAACAAGTAATAAATGTTGGAGGTGTAATGTGGAATTGGGAACGTACGAACACATGTGGTATAAATGTGATAAAGTTAAAAAGTTTTGGCAGAAATTGGAGGAAACGATATTTGAAATGACGAACAAAAGAATAACATTGAGATTAGAAACTATATTATTATTGATAATTAAGGAATTAGAATTAACAAAATATGAGAAAGAATTGATTAGAATTATGATTATAATGGGCAGAATTATAATAGCAAGATATTGGAAAATGGAGACGAATATTAAAACAGAAGAGTGGTATTGTGAAATGTGGAAATTAGCCTTAAATGATAAAATGACATGTGATATTAAATTTAGAGAGGGTGTTTATAAAAAGGATGTTTTTTGGAAGACTTGGAAGCCATTTGTGGACTATGCACTTGGGACCTTGGATGCTTCGACACCTGTACCCAGAGAACGCGGATTTTGGAGAACTTAAAGATATTTGAAGATACATATTTTTGAAGAACCAAACTTTCCTTTCCATTGTATAGCACTGGGTGAAATATTGTATTGTATATGTTATTTTTGTTATAGTGTTTATTAAAAAAAAAAAAAAAAGAAGATGTTGGATAGCCATTTGACTGAAATGGTATAAGGTTCCTGCCAACGCAGGGGGTTGGACTAGAAGACCTACAAGGTCCCTTCCAACTCTGCTATTGTATTATTGTAATGCAATTTAAATTCAATATAAAATATATTTAAGGTATACTAACAACTTGTACGTTGTCCTTATGGGAATAATGGGACTCTTCTGAAAAATGGAGCAGTTATTGCAATGGCTCTGCTGACTTATTCTCTTTGTACTTTGCTACATCAGCTTAAACAAGGCAGCTAGATGCAGAATTCAACTGAGGGCACAACAGCAAATAGCATCAAACGCGAACATTTGCACAGCGTAATTTTTGTTCAGTTTTCTTAAATGTGGTTATTATGTGATGGCAACTGATATTTCAGTGTATTTGGTGTTCTCAAATCAAGAAAGCTTTTTATTCAAAGGTGTTTACTTTTAATAATAATAAATAATAATAATAATAGTTGAATTTATTAACCGCTCCCTCTCCCCACAGGGACTCGGGGCGGTGCACAGGGAGAATAAAAGCAATAAATATTCAAAATACATACCAATTTAAAACAGATTAAATTAATTCCTGTGCTAAAATCCCATTAACTAAAATCCCCACTAAATATAAATATACATTTAAAAAACCCATAGAGAGAGAGACTACCCTAGGCCGGCCAGGCGGAAAAGATGAGTCTTCAATTTCAGGCGGAAGGAGCGGAGGTCCGTGGTCGTTCTAATATCGGGGGGAAGGTCGTTCCAGAGGGCCGGGCCCGCCACAGAGAGAGCCCTTCCCCTGGGCGTCGCCCGCTGACAAAGTCTAGTGGACGGCACCCGGAGAAGTCCCTCTCTGTGGGAGCGAATCGGCCGTGAGGATGTGTGAGGCAGGATCCGATCCCGCAGGTAGCTAGGTCCCGAGCCATGGAGTGCTTTAAAGATGATAACTAACACCTTGAAGCGCACCCGGAAGACGACAGGCAGCCAGTGCAGCTCGCGCAAGAGCAGTGTAATGTGGGTAAACCTACTGGTTCCCATAATTGCTCGCGCGGCTGCATTCTGAACTAACTGAAGCCTCCGGGTGCACCTCAAGGGGAGCCCCATGTAGAGAGAGTTACAATAGTCCAGTCGGGATGTCAAGAGGGCATGAGTGACTGTGCAAAGGGTGTCCCGATCCAATAGGGGGTGCAATTGGCGGACCAGGCGAACCTGGTAAAACGCCCTCCTGGCCACGGCTGTCACTTGCTCTTCCATAGACAGCCGGGTATCCAGGAGGACACCCAAATTGCACGCCCCATCCACAGGGGCAAGATGTTCGCCCCCTATGGCCAGCGTTGGAGAGAGCTGGTTGAATCGGGCAGCCGGAAACCACAGCCACTCGGTCTTGGTCGGGTTGAGCCTCAGTCCGTTACTTCCCATCCAGATCCGCACGGCTTCCAGGCACTGGCACATCACCGCTACGGCATCGTTGGGGTGGTTTGGGGTAGATATATACAGCTGAGTATCATCAGCGTAAAGATGGTACTCTACCCCAAAACCACGGATGATCTCACCCAGCGGCTTCATGTATGCATTAAACAGGAGAGGCGAGAGGACCGACCCCTGAGGCACCCCACATGTGAGGGGTCTCGGGGTCGACCTCTGCTCTCCTGCCAACACAAATTGCGATCGGCCAGAGAGGTAGGAGGAGAACCACCGTAAAACGGTGCCTCCCACCCCCAACCCCCCCAGCCGATGCAATAGGATACCATGGTCGATGGTATCAAAAGCCGCCGAGAGGTCTAATAGGACCAGGATGGAGGAACAACCCCCATCTCTGGCCCTCCAGAGATCATCCACCAACGCGACCAATGCCGTCTCGGTGCTATGCCCGGGCCGAAAGCCGGACTGGCGCGGGTCTAGATAATCAACTTCCTCCAGGTGAGGGGGAAACTGTTGTGCCACCACACTCTCAACAACCTTCGCCAAAAAGGGAAGGTTGGAGACGGGACGATAGTTGGTTAAAAGAGCTGGATCCAAAGAGGGCTTCTTAAGGAGGGGCCTCACCATAGCCTCTTTTAGGGAAGCAGGCAAGGAACCCTCACTTAAAGAAGCGTTGACAACCTCTTGGAGCCAGCCTCGTGTCACCTCCCAGGATGCCAGTACAAGCCAGGAGGGACACGGGTCCAATAAACATGTGGTGGCTCGCAGTCGCCCACGTAGCCTGTCCATATCCTCGGAAGCAACGGAGTCAAATTCCTCCCAAACAAGATCAGCCTCGTGGCACCCCACTGGGCCATGAATGGGGGCTAACTCGTTCTGTATCTGAGCGGTTTTGTCCTGCAGAAAAGTCACAAATTCCTCTGCTCTACCCTGTAGCGGGGCTTCCCGCACCCTCTGTTGAAGGAGGGAATGGGTCACCCTAAACAGGGCGGCAGGGCGGTTTTCTGCGGATGCTATGAGAGTAGCGCAATGATGGCGTTTGGCCACTCTCAGCGCCACAATGTAAGTCCGTAAATGGGCTCTTACCTGTGTCCGGTCAGATTCAGAGCGAGTAGCCCTCCATCTTTCCTCTAGGCATCTCTTGCGGCGTTTCATCACCCTCAGCTCCTCGGTAAACCAAGGAGCCGGGGCGGCTCGGCGCTGCAAGAGAGGCCGCAAGGGCGCGACCCGATCCAAGGCTCCCGTAGTCCACCCTCGTGGGTGGGGCCTTGAATTAGTTGGGTCAGGTCCATGGCCGTCATGGAAGCCATGAACTCCCGAGCTACCTCGGATGATTCGCCCAACGATGACAGATTAAAGTCCCCCATGACTATAAGTCTGGGGGTCTCCACTGCCACCGTAGCGATCACCTCCAGGAGCTCGGGCAGGGCTGCTGCTACATAGCAAGGAGCCAGGTATATAACCAGCAAGCCCAACTGCCTCCCTAGGCCCCACTTCACACAGAGGGACTCGCAACCGGTAGTCTGTGGCACAATGGTCTCTCTTGGCTCAAGACCTTCCTTGATAATGACCGCTACCCCACCACCCCTACCTTGGACCCGGGGCTGATGAAAAGCGCGGTAGCCTGGTGGGCACATTTCAACGAGGGGAAGTCCTCCCTCGTGGCCCAACCAGGTTTCCGCAATTCCTACCAGGTCCGGCTCCCCCTCTGACACAAGGTCATGAACGAGGGGGGCTTTGTTGACCACGGACCTGGCGTTGCAAAACATCAGCCGCAGGCCCAGGCTCTGTATTCCCTGACCACCTAGCCTGTGGGGGTTGTGGCACTCGACCGTTCGTAACCAACGGCTGCGTTCGTAACCAACGGCTGCGTGCCAACAACCGGGAGGATGGTCTCCCCTCGGCCCTGCCCCTCCCCACGACCCTCTGGATTGGAATGCCCTCTAATGGCACGACTCATGGTTCCCCCCTCAAATCGGTACCTTCTGTCTCCTCCCGTCGGCTACTGGTCCGGCCCTTTCTTTCACGTGATTCTTTTGTCTCAATCTGTCTATACCCACCCCCCTCCCTAGTGCCCCCTAAAATAGACAAAAATTTCCTAATTAAAAAACCCCTAAGGCCGCGCTTCGCCCGTCTCTCCGGATTAATGAATCCTTCCTCAAGACGGGCCCTCGATAGTTCGGAGGGCCAAACCTGCGAGAGCGGGGACTCTCGCAGCAATAAAAGGCTAGCTCTGGAGTACATATCTGATGGAGTTAATGGTGGGATGTGGGTTTAAAATACAAAAATTTTAAAAAAGTCGTAAGCCATGATATTAAGATACAATTCATTTCATAGATGTTATTTCAAAGATGTTAAAAATAAAGTGCAATAATAAAGTGCACCATGAGTGAAATAAAGTGCACTAAAGTGCATCTGTGAGGTTTAAAGTTCATATAAGTTCATAATGTCAGTTAATATCAGTTAATGTACATTAGTTCGTCCGGTCTAAGATCTTTTAGACAAAGTTCACATCTTTCAGGAGCACATGGTTCAGCTCTCTAGATCTTACATCCTGGTCTTAGGAAGCCACGGGGAAGATGTTAAAGTTATTAAAGATGGTCAAAGTCAAAATCCAAATTTGGTCAGCAGAATCCACATAGTCAGCCTGGTTGTTCAAACTCACATTCGGCGCTCACACCGCCGCCCTCTCCTACGCACCCGCCTTGGCCGCTGGCCTCCCGGCGCTCCCACCACCGTCGGCCCGGCCTCCAGCGGCTGCACCATCCGTTCCTCTCCCAAAGCCTCACGGCGCTCTCACCGCCGATATCTTCTTCCTTTTACCCTCCATCCTCCGGTACTCTCCCCTATCTGGCGCTCCCACCGCCGCCATCTCCGGCAGCCGCCTCGCCACTCGGCGGCTGCCACCATTCAAAGCTCTTTCTTTCTCTCACCAACCATCTTCGCTCTTTCTTTATCTTTCACGCCAGCAGGCCGACGCTGCTGACCTCGCAGCGCTCTCACCGCCGTCTTGGCCCCATGGTGAGCTCCACCATAGCAGCGTTGGGAGCCCTCTGCGCGCGGCCAGTACCCCCGTTTGTTTCACCGGGGACGCCGGCCTCCGCTCCGACACCGGCCTCCATTCCGGGAACGCCCCGACGCTCTCACCGTCCTCCGCGTCCCCGGGGCCGCCTCCGCTCCCAGCGCCTCCAAGAATGCCACGAACCTCATCCTGAGAAGCCAGGATGGATCCCTCACAGAAACCCCAGCCCACAAGTACTGGAAAGAAGGGGCTGGGGGCACAAAAGGCCCACGACCTCCATAGCCCACACGGAACTCCGGAGTTAGCCCGCCATCTTGCGCATGCGCAGTCTGTTACCCTATTTAAATTATCAATATATAACATTCTGGAAATAAAGTTAGCTATATTTGTAATCAAGGGGTAGGTTGCTGCCAGCATTACTGCTGGTTCAACACGCAAAAAAATTTTTTGTGCACGTGTGTGCATTTTCACCTAAAAAGGCCTGTGCATGTGCACAATATTAGAAAAGGGAAAAAACTACTTTTCTGCATATAAAGATAGTTCTGCGTATGCGCAGAACCTAAAATCAAGATGGTGCCACCAGCGGGGTGTGTCCGGCAGAGTTACTACCTACTTGGCCGAACCGGTCCAAACTGGTACGAACCCACCTCTATTGTAATCTCTTGAAAAGACTGGGATAGCTATTATCTTTCCCTTGCTAAACATTTATGAATCTATGGTAAAAGAAAACGAAACATATTTTTCTTACCATTTTTGCTGATGTCAAGTTCTTTGAGATTAACTAAACTGGCAATGGTGGTTGGCAGGCTTGAAAGGTCATTATCTGGGATACTCAGTTTACGTAGAGCTTGACAGTTGAATAATTGCTAAAAAAAAAAGCAAGAGAAAAATTGTTATAACATTTCTAATAAAATTTTAGTATGTTTTTAGAGCAATTCTACAAGAGAGCATAAAACAGAACATATACAGTATAATAGGCAGTAAGAATCAGTAGACATATTAGAAGAATTTTCTCTTTAATCTCTTTAATCATGTTTCTACTTCACAGCCATAGAGAGAGAACATGTACCTTCTACATAAAAACCATAAGAAGATATGTAACTAGCAAAAAGATGCTAATAAGATTTTTCTCTTTAAAAAGTTTCCTAACATGACTACAAAAAATAGAAGGGTTACTTCTGAGAAAAACGTGGGGGCACATATGATTTTGCAGATTTTTAAAAGTAAGAAGAGGGACACGATGCTGATCAGGAGATGGTCACCTTAACTTATAATTAGCTTAAAAAGGGAAATAACACCAATATTTAAAATTTATATCATCTTATTTAACTATGAATTAAAGCCAAAGGAGAATCTTGTTGTAGGATTTTCTGTGTGTGCACAGGTGTGTCTGAGTCAGTTTTGACTCCAATTTACTGTCTAGACAAATCCCTGCTATTTTCTTGCCTACATTTTCAGAAGTGGTTTGTTCTTCATTCTAGGGATGAGGAAGAATGACTGGGCCAAGTCACCTAGCTGGTTTTGTGCTTAAAGCAAGTCTAGAATTCATAGCCTCCTGATTTTTAGTCCAGTGCCTTTAACCTTTACATAAAACTGGCACCCACAGTAGAACTAATAAAACTTATTATTATTCTTACAGGGTAAACATCTAACTTATGGGAAATAAAAATTTAAGTTGAATAAACTGCAAATGTAGATATCTGAAATATCTAAAGTGTAGATTTGCATTTGCATAACTACCTTTGGTATATTTCATGAAGTCTGTTCAAAGTATATTTCTTTAGAAGTCTGAGAACAACTGAATAAAAGCCACTCTTTGGCACAAGTAAATGCAGCAGCGTAGTGTAAACTAATTTCCATTATGAAAATGGTTATCATAGAAATAATGTTTTTATCCACTTTTTTGTGAAATAAATAATAATATAGCAAATGTGAGAAATGCTATGTAATTACTTGTAACAGTCTTTTTATTATATACATTTTTTCAGGAAATCTTACTTGTCCAAAACTGATAATGATCTGGAACATTTAAGTTGACATTATTGATATGTAATGCTTAAATCTTGTCTTGCTTTTGAGTTATACTGGGCAGAAAACAAACAATAGAGAAAGCTGTAACAGAAATATTCTTCATGCTGGGAAAAGTACATAGACGATCCATTCAAGTCACCAGGAATTAAACTCAACTTGAAAACAATTTCAATCTGTTTATTCTTTTTAGACAGAATGTCTACACTGCCAATATTACTGTTAGCATAAAAGTAGAGTGAAATATATATTCTCAGTATAGTGTACAATTCTCAACCTTGAAAGGCATCTCAAAAGGTCCATAGTTGGAAAAGATTGGTATTTGAGCATGTTTGAAAGAAACGTATGACAATTAATGATTCTAGGCTTGAAAAATATAAATTGCCATTATAGCCTTGTTAATGTAATTCTTGATCTTAAGAAATGCCAATAAATCTTTGGACTTTAGCACTGTCTGCCCAATTAATATGTAATAAGTTGTTGGGCATATTTGGTGCATTTGTGCCTTTAAACAAAAGCATGTGATTTTAAAATGTTTTTATATGTATGGAGCTGTAGGCTTGAGCTCTAACAGGAAAATGGCAAGGATTATTTTTTCAATTTAAAGTCAGCTTTTGCTGATAAGAAACTGTTAAGAACAAAACTTATACACATAACACACATTGTATTAGTTAAAATTGGAGAAATTTTATTTATTTATTTGTAAACCGCCTTTACTATTTTTATAAATAATTCAAGGCAGCAAAAATACCCCACACACCTTCCTCCTATTTCCTCCCTCCCAACAACAACCATGTAAGTAAGCTGAACCAGGCTGAGAGAGAGTGACTTACCCAAGACCACCTAGCTGGATTTCATGGCCAAACCAGGACTAGAACTCTCAGTTTCCCACTTTCTAACCTCATGCTTTAACCATTAGACCAAAGTGGCTCTATATCAAACTACGATTATGCTTCCTCTTAAGGGGAAATGACAAGAAGGACTGATATTGACACTTTGAATAATTTTCAAAGGACTTTTCTGTAGACCTGCAATAGTCTATTTCTGTGATGGCAAACCTATGGCATGCATGCCCAAAGTTTCCCTGTTTGTCTTCTGGGTTTCTGGCACACATGCACGCGGAATGATCAGCTGTCCTTCACATGCGTGGGAGTGCCAAAAATTGGCTTGCGCATGCACCCTGGCCAGCTGATAATTGGCTGCACATGCGGCCTAGAATCCAGAAGTTAGGCTTGCATGTGCATGCAACATTTCTGTACAACCTTTTAGGCACTCAGTGCTGAAAAGGTTCACCGTCACTGGTCTGTATAAATACTGTATTTTACTCTTGAACGGTGAGGTCTAGTTCTGGTTGACTCCTGCAACAATCTTTCTCAACTATCTTATTTCTCTCAATATTGTCTGCTTGACTTTTCACTAGAAATCTCTGAATCCCTGTGAATCCCATAGGCTATAGAATAAGGTTTCTCAAAATGTGAGATGTGGGTCCTTGGACAGGTGCAAACAGAGTTTGGGGGGGGGGGGTAGGAGTGAAGAAACATTTTGTTACATTGTTAAAATGTGCCTACCTTTCTCAAAGTACAGTATTATTCTATTATTTATTGTTCTCATTTTCATTTTTGTTCCTGTTGGTGTTTCTATATTTAGGGGAAGTGTGTACATTAAGATTATACTAAAGAGAAGTGTGATGGCATAAAAAGGAATTTCTAGGACTTGCTTTGAATTATCACATTAGAAGCAAAAAGTGAATGATTTTTTTTTAAAAAAAGACTTATTTTTCACTGTCCACCTATGAAGCTGTGAACAATTAATTTTTATAACTGCAGCAGATATACATTGACTTGGAGAAAAATAAATGGAAATGGCAGCATACACAGAGCCCTCAGGTATACTACTGTAGGTGATGAAACACATATGGCTTTTCAAATGCTTCCTTTATCCATAGTTATTATATTACTGTGGATATGTGTCATGCTTAAGCTCTAACAGACAATAGTCCTTGAAGAGCAATTGCATTTGGAATCATTGCCAATGAAACACACAGGTTTAATAGAGTCCGATGGATTCAGTCAGGAACAAATGGATATACAATACAATACAATACAATACAATAGCAGAGTTGGAAGGGACCTGGTAGGTCTTCTAGTCCAACCCCCTGCGTGGGCAGGAACCTTATACCATTTCAGACAAATGGCTATCTAACATCTTTTTAAAGACTTCCAGGGTTGGGGCATTCACAACTGCTGGAGGCAAGCTGTTCCAGAGGTTAATTGTTCTGACTGTCAGGAAATTTCTCCTTAGTTCTAAGTTGCTTCTCTCCTTGATTAGTTTCCACCCATTGCTTCTTGTCCTACCCCCAGGTGCCTTGGAGAATAGTTTGACTCCCTCTTCTTTGTGGCACCCTCTGAGATATCGGAACACTGCTATCATGTCTCCCCTGGTCCTTCTCTTCATCAAGCTAGACATACCCAGCTCCTGCAATCGTTCTTCATATGTTTTAGTCTCCAGTCCCCTAATCATCTTGGTTGCTCTTCTCTGCAATCTTTCCAGAGTCTCCACGTCTTTTCTACATTGTGGCGACCAAAACTGTATGCAGTATTCCAAGTGTGGCCTTACCAAGGCACTATACAGTGGCATTAACACTTCACGTGATCTAGATTCTATCCCTTTGTTTATGCAGCCTAGAACTGTGTTGGCTTTTTTGGCAGCTGTTGCACACTGCTGGCTCATATTTAAATGGTTGTCCACTAGGATTCCAAGATCCCTCTCACAGTTGCTACTATTGAGCAAGGTACCACCTATACTGTACCTGTGCATTTTGTTTTTTTTTTTGCCTAAATGTAGAAGCTTACTTTTTTCACAATTGAATTTCATTTTATTAGAGAGTGCCCAATGTTCAAGTCTGTCAAGATCTTTCTGTATCTTAAGCCTATCTTCTGGAGTGTTGGCTATTCCTGCCAGCTTGGTGTCGTCTGCAAATTTGATGAGTTCCCCATTTATCCCCTCATCCAAATCGTTGATGAAGATGTTGAAGAGTACTGGGCCTAAAACAGAGCCTTGGGGGACTCCACTGCATACTTCCTTCCATGTAGATGTATATGTATATGTATCAGTGCAATAAACTGTACAGTACATACTATCATAAAGTCTCAAATTTCGGTGGATCCAGAGGGGAAGAGTGAAGAATGACAGGCGTGGACACTAAAAATGTATATTCCAAGGTATGAAAGTTAGCCCAGTTTCTTGGCTAAATTAAACAGTTATCTATATTCAGCAAGTAGCAATACAGGAAGATGGTGGAGGAGAATGCTTTAGTGACAATGTCAAAAGTATAAGAACAAATATTAAAAATGATGTACTACTAGTTTTAAGATATAATCTATATTTTGTTGACTATGCAATGCTTTATGCTGTTTTTAAAGCCAAACATGTTTTTAAATAACATATTAATACCGTATATAACTACGTAGCAGTGCACACTATGTTAAAAAGAAATATATATATACCTGAATCATACATCAGAAACTGATCTCCATCATATTTTTATGAGACAGAAAATTATGATTTGGTATCCAGAGCCTTCTCTATAAACAGATAAGTACAACTAGCAAATGACTTGGTTATGTACTGTATATATCACTTTTCTATCAACCCCTGGAGAATATAATTAAATTGTTCCAGTTGTTCAATGGAGTGAAAATGTCATTGCAGCAAGCATCTGAACTGGGCTATAAGGATAGGAAAAGAGCTAAGCAAAGCCTCAGTTGAGTCTTGGATAGATATTTATAATACTATTAAATTAAACAAACAAAGTTAAGTTCTACAGAATAATAGGAGAGTTTTAAGTTTAATTTTATTGTTGAAATTAATGGGAGTTAACAATTAAAGTAATGAGTTATTAATATAGTCTTATCTACATGAGAGTAAGACATATCAAAATCTGTAAAATTTTATAGTAAGTAAATATGCACTGTTTTGAATACGGATAATCCATTCTGTGGATAAAGAATATTTCATGAATGGTTAATTAATAATACATATAGTAAATAGTAAATGTCTTCATAAGTAATGAAATTAATCTGCATTACACAAAAAACCTGTATGCATGTATGTGCTGATATGGTGTACTTTCTTTATTTATGAGTGAAAAGCTTTCAGTCATATTTTTTCTTTCTCTCTCTCTCTCTCTCTCTCTCTCTCTCTCTCTCTCTCTCTCTCTCTCTCTCTCTCTCTCTCTCTCTCTCTTTCTCTTTATCATTCAATCAATCAATTTGTATAGCCATCTATCTCAACAAGGTGACTGGGAAGCAGCCAAAATTAAAATGAAATAAAAACAACTGCAACAATACAAAATTTAAAATACATAACAGTCAACAAAATATTATATCCTTTAATCATGAATACCACCTAGAAATTGGTCTCTGGCACACTAAAGGCCCTATCCATCCATGATCCTCCCCAATTTTATTTTATTATTTAGATTCTTTTAATAAAAAAGGGATGTTGGAATGACGTAATCTTGTTTTCAAAACTACCCAGCACATTCCTGGAACCAGTAGATAACGGTTGCAAAAATTCCAAATTTCCCTACTAACAAAAAAAAAATGGTTTTGGGCGTTTGCAATATCTCTATTCTTCTGAGGATGTCTCAGTATTGTGAATTAATGGAGAATTTTCAGTCGATTTTGTACTTGCAGGCACAAAATCCAGTTTTATCTTATTATGTAATCTTTTTATATCTGCAAGTAAAGCCAACAGAAGCATCTTTTCTAAAGACTAGAAAACGAGTGTTATTAGCTGCCACAATGAATTTTGCCTATGCTGAATGTTCTTGATAGAGTATGCTTCAAAAGTTCACTTAGCTAGACAGCTGCATTTACATAGTATAGAAAGAAAGCATTTACCTTAGGAAGTTCTTCAATTTGATTGGCATCCAGATAAAGCTCCTCTAATGTCCGTTCAAAGTTAAAAACCTCCTTTGGCACTTGCTGAAGGCTGCAGTGGGAGTAATCAAGCACTGAGATTATTTCTTCTTCCCCTCGAAAACATCGGCATGGCACCAGGCGGCCAATAATTTTCCTTTTAGTTGTCATCTCCAAATGCCGCGCTAAAAAAAATAAAATAAAAAATAAATTATTTTCCAAAAACACTGCTCATTTGAGTAAAAAAATAATTAACCAAATGTCCAAGTTCATTTCAGATGAGAATAAACAAATTCTAGAAAATAACAGCCCATTTCTTTTAACACAGAAAACCAGTATCAATTTACTAAACACTTTTTGTTCATTGCTTCTAACGGTATATGGTTTTTGTATATAGCTCATAAACTAATGTAAAAGATTCCATGCAATCACCCCAGAACCTGTGAATATGTTGTTCTACAGTTTCCTTAAGTACGGTTACTGTATATTTGCAATCAGAAAGCCAAATAACTCAATTTGCCTTTTTTCTTTTTAATCTATAGCCAGAAATATGGGTAGAAATTCCAAAACAAATTGGGAAAGAATTTTTTTTTAAGATGTATGTATGATATGATAGCAATAACATTAGCACTTAGACTTATATACCACTTCACAGTGCTTTACAGCCCACTCTAAGCAGTTTATAGAGTTAGTATATTGCCTTCAACAGTCTGGGTCCTCATTTTACTGATCTCTTTTACTGAAGGATGGAAGGCTGAGTCAACTTTGAGTTGGTCAGGATCGAACTGCTGGCAATTGGCAGAATTAGCTTGCAATACTGTGTTCTAAACACTGCGCCACCTGGCACTTCAGAATATCTAACCTGCCATTTTTTAAAAAAAAAATTACTCACAACAATAGATATGTGGAGATGGTTGTAAAAAATAGCCAGAAGGATTTTTAATAAGACCATTCTTAGTCTGAAAAGTAACCAAATTTTAGAAAAAACATCATTTTTATTGTTTACTATTTTTTTAATTGAAAGATCTCTAGAGCACGGCTGTCAAACTCATGGCCGCGGGTCAGATGTGTTACATGCTGGCCCTGCCCACATCCAGTTTAGTGAAGGGGAAAAAAAAGCCCTAATATATCATGTGATGCCGCCCTGACTTTCACACCTCTGCACTAGAGCCATGACACATTTAGAATCAAACATTGCAAGTGGTGGGTGAGTGTGCACAGTGCACACATACATTTGCATGCAAAGTTCAATTTGTTCAAGCAGCAGGCATGTGTGCCCCCTGCTTGCACAAGTGCACCCGTCACTTGCACAAAACCATTTCCTCTCCACTTCCCACCAGTCCACCCAGTTAGAAAGGTTGGGACCGCTAATCTAGAACCATTCTGGAGTTAGTCAGCCTGCAAATCTAAAATAACAGCAGCAACAGTTCCTTGCTAGAAGAAGCCACGGTAAGAGTAAAACAACAAGAAAGAGGTCTATGTGCACTGTTGCCTAAAGTTTTTCCTCTTTATTCCCCAGTATAGCAAGCACTACACTATAAACACCTTGCTTGTATTTGTCTCATTGATATGGAACTTCGTTAAAGTAAAAAATATTGTTTATAACTGAAAAATACAAAAATAAAAAAATATTTCAAAATAGGTGTTAATGTGAGGGGAAATTCACATCAGGATATATTTAAGAATTATCACTTCATGGTCTTATAAAGTTTATTGCATGGTATCATACCAGAGAAACCTATATTAAACTTGGTTATAGACATCATGGTTACAGACATTTTAAGTTACACCCCCTGGTTTTTTTTTAAGTACTGTAGTAGTTGTTTCACTACACTGGCTCCTTATGAAAAGCTAATTTTTCTTGCAGTTCAAATACTTATGGCCCAATTCCTGCTAATTTAACAGCAATTTGAACAAGATTTATACACAATTTGTTTATCTTTCTTTTTCCCAATGTTACCAGCAAAGTGACTTCATACCACTGATTATCACATGAAGTTCAGTGGTTAAAGTGTTAGACTAGAACTCAGGAGATCAAGCTGCAAGTTCATCTTCAGCTATGAAAATCACTGGAGAACTTTGTGCTATCATTACAACTTATTTCCTTGAATGTGTGGAAAGCACAAAGTGGAACAGAGGCAGAATTTGTACTGAGGCCAGTCCTTTTTTTGCCTGTAGAGAAAGGAAACCTGAAGATCGGAATATGCTCATATTGACTTGAAGGCAACCACACCTGTTACATAACTCAGAACATAGCTAAAATAGGGCCCTGGATCCCATCCCATTATATTCACATCCAGACCAACATGAATATAAGTAATCTTTGACTTATAATAGTTCATTTAGTGACCATTCAAAGTTACAATGCCACTGAAAAAAATGACTTATGACCATTTTTTAACCCTTACGGCCAGTGCACCATCCCCATGGTCACATGATCAAAATTCAGACACTTGGCAATGGACTCATATTTATGATGATTACATTGCCCTGGGCTCATATCATCACTTTTTGTAACTTTCTGACTTAATAACCGTGTTTTAACTTAACAACTGCTGTGATTCATTTAACAACTCTGTCAAGAACGGTTAATAATGTTAATAATAATAATGTTGAATTTATTGACCGCTCCCTCTCCCCACAGGGACTTGGGGCGGTGCACAGGGAGAATAAAAGCAATAAATATACAAATACATACATATAATATATAATAATATAATATAAAGTTGAATTTATTAACCGCTCCCTCTCCCCACAGGGACTCGGGGCGGTGCACAGGGAAAATAAAAGCAATAAATATACAAAATACATACAATTTAAAACAGATTAAACTAATTCCTGTGCTAAAATCCCATTAACTAAAAATCCCCACTAAATATAAATAAACATTAAAAAACCCATAGAGAGAGAGACTACCCTAGGCCAGCCAGGCGGAAAAGATAAGTCTTCAATTTCAGGCGGAAGGAGCGGAGGTCCGTGGTCGTTCTAATATCGGGGGGAAGGTCGTTCCAGAGGGCCGGGCCCGCCAGAGAGAGAGCCCTTCCCCTGGGCATCGCCCGCTGACAAAGTCTAGTGGACGGCACCCGGAGAAGTCCCTCTCTGTGGGAGCGAATCGGCCGTGAGGATGTGTGAGGCAGGATCCGATCCCGCAGGTAGCTAGGTCCCGAGCCATGGAGCGCTTTAAAGATGATAACTAACACCTTGAAGCGCACCCGGAAGACGACAGGCAGCCAGTGCAGCTCGCGCAAGAGCGGTGTTACATGGGTGAACCTAGTGGTTCCCATAATTGCTCGCGCGGCTGCATTCTGAACTAACTGAAGCCTCCGGGTGCACCTCAAGGGGAGCCCCATGTAGAGAGAGAGTTACAATAGTCCAGTCGGGATGTCACGAGGGCATGAGTGACTGTGCGAAGGGCGTCCCGATCCAATAGGGGGCGCAATTGGCGAACCAGGCGAACCTGGTAAAACGCCCTCCTGGCCACGGCTGTCACTTGCTCTTCCATAGACAGCCGGGTATCCAGGAGGACACCCAAATTGCGCGCCCCATCCACAGGGGCAAGATGTTCGCCCCCTATGGCAAGCGTTGGAGAGAGCTGGTTGAATCGGGCAGCCGGAAACCACAGCCACTCGGTCTTGGTCGGGTTGAGCCTGAGTCCGTTACTTCCCATCCAGATCCGCACGGCTTCCAGGCACTGGCACATCACCGCTACGGCATCGTTGGGGTGGTTTGGGGTAGATATATACAGCTGAGTATCATCAGCGTAGAGATGGTACTCTACCCCAAAACCACAGATGATCTCACCCAGCGGCTTCATGTATGCATTAAACAGGAGAGGCGAGAGGACCGACCCCTGAGGCACCCCACATGTGAGGGGTCTCGGGGTCGACCTCTGCTCTCCTGCCAACACAAATTGTGATCGGTCAGAGAGGTAGGAGGAGAACCACCGTAAAACGGTGCTTCCCACCCCCAACCCCCCCAGCCGATGCAATAGGATACCATGGTCGATGGTATCGAAAGGCGCCGAGAAGTCTAATAGGACCAGGATGGAGGAACAACCCCCATCTCTGGCCCTCCAGAGATCATCCACCAACGCGACCAATGCCGTCTCGGTGCTATGCCCGGGCCGAAAGCCGGACTGGCGCGGGTCTAGATAATCAACTTCCTCCAGGTGACGGGGAAACTGTTGTGCCACCACACTCTCAACAACCTTCGCCAAGAAGGGAAGGTTGGAGACGGGACGATAGTTGGTTAAAAGAGCTGGGTCCAAAGAGGGCTTCTTAAGGAGGGGCCTCACCATAGCCTCTTTTAGGGAAGCAGGCAAGGAACCCTCACTCAAAGAAGCGTTGACAACCTCTTGGAGCCAGCCTCGTGTCACCTCCCAGGATGCCAGTACAAGCCAGGAGGGACACAGGTCCAATAAACATGTGGTGGCTCGCAGTCGCCCACGTAACCTGTCCATATCCTCGGAAGCAACGGAGTCAAATTCCTCCCAAACAAGATCTGCCTCGTGGCATCCCACTGGGCCACTAATGGGGGCTAACTCGTTCTGTATCTGAGCGATTTTGTCCTGCAGAAAAATCACAAATTCCTCTGCTCTACCCTGTAGCGGGGCTTCCCACACCCTCTGTTGAAGGAGGGAACGGGTCACCCCAAACAGGGCGGCAGGGCGGTTTTCTGCGGATGCTATGAGAGTAGCACAATGATGGCGTTTGGCCACTCTCAGCGCCACAATGTAAGTCCGTAAATGGGCTCTTACCTGTGTCCGGTCAGATTCAAAGCGAGTAGACCTCCATCTTCTCTCTAGGCATCTCTTGCGGCGTTTCATCGCCCTCAGCTCCTCGGTAAACCAAGGGGCCGGGGCAGCTCGGCGCCGCAAGAGAGGCCGCAAGGGCGCGACCCGATCCAAGGCTCCCGTGGTCGCAATATTCCATGCGGCCACGAGGTCCTCCATTGGGGCGCGGGTCAGGGGTACAGGAAGTGGCCCAATGCCATCTGGAACCCATCCGGGTCCATCAGGCGCCTGGGGCGGAACCAGATAGGTAGTTCTGGTGCCGCCTCCTCGCGGAGGGGAGTAGCGGTCGGAAAGTCGGTTGTAAAATGGGGCAGAAGTTACTTAAATGTTTCACTTAGCAACAGAAATTTTGGGCTCAAATGTGGTCATAAATTGAGGATAGCTTCTCTTCATCATTTCCATCTTAATGGAAGCTGAAAAGAAGCATGCATTTTATTGTGTCCTAAGTTTGAGCTCTTCATTAGTTAGTTTTCAACCGAACTCACTTCAAAGTAAGGTTATTGTGGGGAAAATTAGGAGAAAAAAGTACTGGGTATAAAAATTGTCCATAAGAAAACTCTAGCAAATAAATTGATCTTGCTACCTTCTTCTTGGAAGACATTTCACCTGGAACCCCTTACTACACAGATAAGATAAACGCTTCATGCAAACCGCCCCCCCCCCCCATTTATAAGCATTTAAGTGCCTCTATGTCTGCATACTAAATACAGTTATTAAATATTTTATTTATTATGTTGATACTTCTGAACTGGAAGCAGCAAAGATAAATAAACATACCTACAAACATTTCAAGATATCATGTTCATTAGCATCTATTTACAGAGGCAAAGTGTCAGTTTTGTAATAATTTTAAAATATTATGCTTTAAAAATTATATTAATGCAGATAAATAGGCAATAAATGAAGGACAAACATTTTAAAGCCATTTTAAAAAGTACCAAAATTGGCATATGGAGCAGTAAAATGGTATTCCATTTTTTCCTGAAATGTATTTACTACATAAAGATCAATCAAAGAAAGAATATATAAAATGACTCTAGTAGCAGAGCCAAGCTGATATTATTTCTCTCTTTTTAAAGCTTTCCTGTTTTTTTCAACAGTTTAATTATGGAGAAAGGGGAATCTTTTGCTTTAGCGATGGTTTTCTATATTTCTAATATTTTAATATATTGAGTCAGCTCAATGCTCACACGTTAAGTCAAATAAAAACAAGAAACTATACTTTAGAAAAATCTAAAGATGAGGTAGATAAAGAAAGTCATTCAATGCAACAGGAATTAGGAAACAAATCCTTGCTGACTGTGCAAATTGGTCTAATCGGCACTTAGACTTACCTACCACTTCACAGTGATTTAAAATGCTTTATATACATAGTGCCTTTAGCTCTTTGGGACTGAAAGAGGAGAAATAAGCAGAACAAACATATGTAGATTTTAATTCCATTTAGAAAGTGCTGAGGAATTATTCCCTGCTCCTTTTGTCAGTTTCTAATTTTTATTATCGAAGTATGTGTTTAAAAAAACCCACTTTCGCTTAAAGCATAATGTTAATAAAATAGAGAAAAACAACTAACTTATTTTATCCTGTTACAATTCTTTGTGCTAGAATCTCAGATGCATATTTATTTCAATATATTTAGATCTCTGCACAAGATTACCCTACCAATGCTGCCAAGACAAATCGCTTCTCTTCCTTTACAATTTCTCAAAAGTTGAAAAACACAAACGGGAAAATTACTATCAGTGGGACTAAAGGACAGCTGGTGTCATGTTTATCCATGACAATAATGAACTTTCAATCTGGTTGCTTTCAGCCAAGGGACATAAGCTAAAACAGAGCTCTCCAAGAATAAAGCAACTTTAAAATTTAACTGGAGCAGATGCTGATGTTTGTGTTTTGGACAGTAATCACTTTCAATTAAGATCAGTTGTTAAAGGTTAAATATAATTTTACAGGTTACTGTATGCAACTCAGTTTGAGGATTGTGAGGCATTCCTTTTTTCTTAAAGTTGGGTGAGGAAATTATCCCTTCCACAAATCTGAAGATACTTATCAGCTATGACATATAATAGTACATGGAAAAGTTAAGGGACATGAAAACCTAAAAATGTTCGGTTTTCTTCAATTACACTAATGGTTGCAGACAGTAATTCTATAGTGAAGTCTTTCTCATATTTAGAGTTTAGAGTGTATTGGTTTTTTATACCGCCCTACTCCCGAAGGACTCAGGGCGGTGTATAGCCAGAATAAAAACAAATATATAAAAGTTAAAAGAAGGCTTTTAAAAGACATAATTAAACTATTGGCTGAAACGTGGGGGGAAAAACCAAACTAACCCTGATTAAAATAATAAAAATTTAAATTTAAAAATCATGTTTTATGCCAGCCCGACTTCTTGGAAGAAAAAGGTTTTGAGACCACGGCGGAAGGTGTGTAAATCAGGGATAGTTCTTAATTCCAGGGGCAATTTGTTCCAGAGGACAGGTGCTCCCACGGAGAAGGCTCTTCCCCTGGGTGTCGCCAGTCGACATTGTCTAGCCGATGGCACCATGAGGAGACCCTCTCTATGGGAGCGTACGGGCCGGTGGGAGGCTCTCGGTGGCAGAAGGCGATTTCGTAAGTACCCAGGTCCTATTTATTTATATTAATAATAAATAATATTTATTTATTATTTAGCATACTTTTATATAGCTGGCCATCTCACAAACACGTGATTCTGGGTGGTGTACAATACATGAGCAATATTAACAGGAAACTTTTCAGATATAACATAAGTGCTTGATTCATACACACAGTTACATCTCAGAAGCAAAATGTGCAAAGTCTGAAAATAAAAGGTTATTCTCTTTCATAATGTAATGGAGTGAGCTCCCGTTACTTGTTCCAGCTTCTGCCAACCTAGCAGTTCAAAAGCATGCAAAAATGCAAGTAGAAAAATAGGGACCACCTTTGGTGGGAAGGTAACAGCATTTCATGCACCTTCAGCATTTAGTCAGGCCGGTCATGTGACCATGGATATGTCTTCAGGACAGTGCTGGATCTTCAGCTTTGAAACAGAGATGAGCACTGCCCCCTAGAGTCAGGAATGATTAGCACATCTGTGCAAAAGGAATCTTTACCTTCAACTTTTATATACTGTAGATATATAAAGGTAAAGGTAAATACCGTGTGTGTGTGTGTGTGTGTGTGTGTGTGTGTGTGTGTGTGTGTGCATGCTGGTCTTGTATTCGGGGTTTTTTCTGTGTAAAATTGAGATTGTCTTGGCAACGTTTCGGCGAGGTCTCACATGGTGAGTGATATATTAGCAATAATACTGGAGGACATTACATATTCTGCAAATTCTTAAATTGTCTAAGGCTAACAAGTATTGAAAAAATGTATAGACTGGCATATTGACAAATAATTGTATTGGCTGTAGGAGAAAGAATGGCAGAGCCTAGGGTTGAGTTAAAAGAGGGATCAGCTTAGAATCTCTATGTAGTCACAAGCAGACTAAGTCCAACTGCCTACTTGAATTCCATGGACCCTTATATAACTTCAAGCAGGTGCTAACTATTGGTTGAGAAGATTCCTGTCGATAGGCTGTTTAGCAATAAATCTGTTTAATTAGACCTCCATGTGTAGACCTGATCTTTCACAGCTAAAACATGTTCTTGTAAACGCCTCATCCCCACAGGCATTATCCAATTTTTTTTATTTCGGATTTATTTCGGATTTATACACCGCCCTTCTCCTTGTTAGGACCCAGGGCGGCGCACAGGCATTTTAAATACCATAACAAAAACAATATATATCATTAAAAACATATTAAATTATTAAATTATTAAACCCGTGCTAAAAACCCATTTAAAACCCTGCTAATTACAATTTATGTATAAAAAGTCAGAAACGGGGGTCTATGCCAGGCCGGCTTGTTGGAATAGATATGTCTTAAGACGGTGGCGGAAGAGGCGGAGGTCCGAGATAGTGCGTAGGTCGGGGGGTAGGTCGTTCCAGAGGGCCGGGCCCGCCACAGAGAAGGCCCTTCCCCTGGGCGTCACCAACCAGCATTGCCCGGCCGACGGCACCCGGAGAAGACCCTCTCTGTGGGAGCGGATCGGGCGAACATTAGCACTGCATCAATTTATTGAACTGTAAATTTAAGGCTTCAAACATATCTTAAATGCCATTTTGACAGAAATCCATAAGGGACATGAGAAAATATAGAAAATGAATTTGTTTATAATGTAATATAATACAGAGAAACTTTAAAATGTCAACAGTACAAATAATATGCTATTTCAATGTTTTCCCAAGTCTTCCAAAGACCACTCTAATTGCTTATTACATGCTTGAAAAATGAAGCTTACTATCTAAAGCCAAGAAAGTTATTCTGTTGTTCATCTTAATGGATGAAGCATCATTTGATTTTCAGAATAAATATGACAATTATCTAAGTTTCTAATGCTTTTCCCAACTTGGTGTACTTCAGAAGATTTGGATTAAGTCCCAACCAATTTAGTTAGCACAGTCAATGGCTATTGAAAGCAAGATAAGTTGATAAAGGTTGCCCATATAATTCCTTAAAAGAATCTAGACTAACTTGCCTCTGTCTAGAACAGTGGTTCTCAACATTTTTTGGCTATGCCCCACCTAAGCATCTCTAAAATCCTGATTCCCTCCCCCCACTCATGACATGTAATTCTTACTTTACTCAAAAAGTGAACTCTACTCATGCAGAGGAAACCTAAAAGGCCATTAACTTGGTTTAAACATGGTTCAAACTGCTCCCATTAGAAATCAAATTGCCCGCTGTGGGCCATGGGTCCCACATTGGGAATCACTAATCTAGAATAATAAAGAATATTCATTGTGAAAGATGAAGGTAGAATGACAGGAGGCAAAATTGATTTTTCAGAATTTATTTATTAGGCTTATTTTATCTTTCATCCAAGAGCTCAGGCAGTGTCACCTTTTTCAACTGTCCTCCTGGATCGAGAAAGCATAATTGGCCCAGATTTACCCAGTGACCTTCCATAGCTGAAGATAAACCTGAACTAGGGATGTTATAAAAATCAAGATGGCAATCATAGTAGAGCAGTTGAAACTCCATCTTATTTGAATGAATAAGTCAAAAGAACAAAATGGGCAAGACTTCAATTGTGATCCTTTAAGCACCAACATGATTTTCTTGGGGCTTCCTCTACTGATGTCAATGGTCTTTCTGGTCCTCATGCAACATTTTAAGCAGTATGCAAATCTTTTATGAGGTGGTATTATCTTATGACCCTATAAGATATTCTTACCTCTTTGCTCCTTGTTCAATATCTGATCATATATAATAAAAATATGTACAGGTAGTCTTCAAGGAGAGAAGCAATTTAGAACTGAGGAGAAATTTCCTGACAGTCAGAACAATTAATCAGTGGAACAGCTTGCCTCCAGAAGTTGAGAATGCCCCAACACTGGAAGTCTTTAAGAGGATGTTGGATAGCCATTTGTCTGAAACGGTATAAGGTTCCTGTCTAGGTGGGGGGTTGGACTAGAAGACCTCCAAGGTCCCTTCCAACTCTGCTATTGTATTAGCAACTGCCTTGAATATGCAAATATGGAGAGTAACAAAGAGTAATTAAATCCATTTTCTGATCAATGCATGAATTTATGACAACAAAAAGCCTTCAATGACCAGATAGTCAAATTAAGATCTGGTCAATTTTAGACAGCAGCTGTAAACTATTGGAGGGGTCATTAATCAACTAATTAAAGTCACAGAGTTGAACTTGTTAATTTGTGATTAGCACTTTTGAGGATTGTGCTGCAGAGAAAAGCCGCTCAGGAAGTGATAGCTTGTTTAAGCCATCTCTTTGCCCTGCAAGGAGGCAAAGAAGAAGGAAAATGGGTCAGCTCCTGTATAAGTACCTGTACTGTATGAGTGAATTTTATCTGAAAGAGATGACAGCAACCGGTGACCATTATAGTGTCTGTCTCTTATTCTCTCTATGTCTCTCTTTCAGTCACATGGTATTATTTTGGTGGAAATCACTGCAGACACTAAACAAGAATTACTGTAACAGTACTAATGTAGGATAATATATGACACACAGAGTTTTATCCTAATTTGAATATTATAGATCTGAAAAATCTGAAATTTGACCATTTATTCAACTATACATACAATAAATCGTAAATACAAGTAATCATGATTATCCAGCATGTAAACTTGAACACTGTTTCATTTCAGAATTAGTAGAAAATATTATCAAAAAGCAATTTCTTCATTAGAAAATTCTCAAGTGTAGTCATTTCATTGAATAACTACCTCATTCCAAAGATTTTTGACAGACTTGATACACTGATACATCATTGATACAATCTTGCAACAGTTTTAGATTTGATTCCAAGAAGTATTTTGAAGCAAGTGGAACCAGAAATCTAACAAGTATCTTAAAGTTTTTGAAATAGTCAAGCATTTTCCTATGAGCATATGGCTACCAGCCTTAGAATTTAAACCAAATTGCTGCACAGCCTTATTACATACCATATTTTTTGGAGTATAAGATGGACCTTTTTTCCTCTAAAAAGAGGCTGAAAATCTGGGTGCGTCTTATACATCGAATACAGCATTTTTTGCCTCCTGAAACCCCGCCCCTTCACCAAAATGGCCACGCGCATACGCTTATGAAGGCTTCCAGAGAACTCCTGGGGGCTGTGGAGGGCAGAAATGAGCAAAGCACAGGGCATTTCACCCCCCCCCCCAGCCCCCAGCAGCACTCTATAAGCCTCCATAGGGCTATGCATGCTATTTGTTGACCAAAAAATGGCCCGTTTTCATGAAAAAAACAGGCCATTTTCTGACCAACTGCTTATAAATGCATGTGTATTCTCAAAATCAGAAGAACAATCAGAATTGATCCTGAAAGTAACATGGGACTATTCAGCTGTGACAGGTAGCAACCGATAGCTCCATTAATTTCTTCAATCTTATTAAAAATAGTTCAAGTAGACTGAGGTCATTATATAACCCAGAAACAAATTCTATACTTTGACTACCTATACTTCTTTCCTCTTTTCTGAAGCTCATGGGATTCAGTCATTGCACTTTTATTATACCCCATCCTTACTTGTCTTATCCTAAACCAGGGATGTCTAAACTTGGGAACTTTAAGACTTGTAGGCTTCAACTCCCAGAATTCCCCAACCAGACTTATGGACTTCAATTCCCATAATTCCCTAGCCAGCCATGCTGGTTGGGGAATTCTGGGAGTTGAAGTCCACAAGTCTTAAAGTTCCCAAGTTTGGACACCCCTGTCCTAAACCAAAGAATTTCAAATATGGCAACTTTTCTTTCTCATAACAGATACACCAGCAAATCAAAAGTATTTAATATCCTTTTCTAAATCTTCTTAAGCAATTTTCAATTAAATGCTAAATTTATAAATAGAACCCTTTCTTCCGAAACGTTATAAACTGTGATACAATGTATATTACAAATCTTCTTCTCGCTGGGTCAGAAATAAAAAAAATAACCTAAGTAAAAAAAGAAAAGAATTCAAATAATGGTGCTTAATGCCATGACACTAGTTTCATCTTTATAATTATGTGTAAAATTTATCCTCTTTGAAGGATTTAATCAAACATTTAATCTAACAAAAAATGGGGGAAAGGAAATTAATTATTTCCCCTTTTATTAGATTATCTTTTATTCAGAAAATTACTAATCTTTATTTCTCATTAATAAGAAGCTGTGGTTACTTCATTTCCTGGGTGAAATCAAAATTAATAACTAAAATCCAAAGCAAAGCTCTGTCATCTGTGTTTTGCTGTGCCTATTATCTATATATGTGTATGTACATACATACATGTATGTGTATGGTGGTGTACAAGCTTGAAAATGATTTGAAAAAATGTTTTGACTCTCATATCAGCATAGCTCTTAACTGCATTCATCAAATATTTTTTCCTTTTTTCAAACATCAACCCAAGCCAAAAGGCAGAGCAGTTTCTTTAAAAGCTGAGTTAATTTTACTTTACTTTAAGCAGCCATACCTCTTTTCAGATTGATGTGGAAACCTAAAAAAAGAGGAATTGTTTTAATAAATTACATAAAGTGGTATATGTGCATGAGTGGTATATATACAGCTTTATTTCAAAATAGTTTTGAAGTATGAATAACCTTACAATAAAAATAATATTATTTTGTGCCTACTAATGCAATTTAGAAATGCTGATTTTCTTACCTATAGCTACACTGTTTTTCTATTAATAAATGTAATTCAAATCTTGATAACAAAGAGATGGGGACAGCCAAAAAATATCCAGAAAAAGCTAATAGTATTGTGTAACATATTTTTTGTTGACGAAGATTTTTGAAGAAACTCTCTGTACATATATAATACACAATCTAATATACAATAATATGTTTCCAGGCATCATATGAACAGTCTTGGTTACAAGGAGTCTTTGAAAACACAACCTGGAATGACAATCTAATATTGGAGTATTACTTAATACTTTAGAGAAGTTGTTTTTAAAAAGTTACTTCAAAGTATGACAATCTAGAGAATGGCACTGAAAAATGTGACATGACCATTTTTCACACTTATAACAGTTATAGCATTCCTGTAGTCATGTCAAATTTCTGGTGCTTCTGACAAGCAAAATCAATGGGGAAGCCAGATTCACTTGTCATTACTAATTTAACAACTGTGGCAAGAAAGGTCATAAAATGAGGTGAAATTCAATTAACAAATTTCTTGCTTAGCAACAGAAACTTTGGATTCAACTGTGACAAGCTAATCTAAAGCTAATCAAGCTAATCTAAAATCTAATTTTGAAATATTTCTAAATATGGCACAACTGAAACATGTATAATTTCAGTAATAGCAATTAAGGTTTTCAGTCATCAGTAGTCAACAGGCAAGGCAGGATCAATGGATTGACATGCCATTGTGTTTTAACAAAACAATATCCATTGTTTTATAATTAATAATTCCAGCTATCACCCTAAATGTCTCTTTGTAGAAGCCTCATAATCTAGGTCCAGGTTCAGGCATGGCTCCCTTTGCTTCAAGCAAAGAATGTTCTACATATGAATGCCTTTCTATCAGTGGTGAAATTCAAATTTTTGCTACCGGTTCTGTGGGCATGCCTTGGTGGACATGGCAGCAGCAGGATACTGCAAAATCTCCATTCCCACCCCACTCCAGGGGAAGGATATTGCAAAAATCTCTATTTCCACTCCCACAGCCAGAGGTGGTATTTGCTGGCACTCCAAACAACTCACAATTTCCGCTACTGGTTCTCTAGAACCTGTCAGAACCTGCTGAATTTCACCCTGCTTTCTATACATATCTCCTATATCCCCCGAGCTCAGAACAACCACGGACCTCTGTGCCTTCCGTCAAGAGCTCAAGACTTATCTCTTCCAGCAGGCCGGCCTGGCCTAACCTACCTTCCAGCTTTTTTAGTCTGAATATCTAAATTGTTTTAACTGGGTTTTTAAAGGGTTTAGTTTTTAGGATTTTAGGTTTTTTAGCGCAGGGATAAATTGTTTAATCCGATTTTATATATTTATGATGTATCTATGTTTGTACGTTTTTAATTCCCCTGTGCACCGCCCCAAGTCCCTTCGGGGAGAAAGAGCGGTCTACAAATTAAATTATTTTATTATTATTATTATTATTATTATTATTATTATTATTATTATTATTATTATTATTATTAGTAGTAGTAGTAGTAGTAGTATTAGTATTAGTATTATTAGCATTAGTATTATTATTATTATTATACACCTTTTTCCAATGTGAAGAAACACTGAAGAGTGTGAACTGATCTTATGCTGGGTTCATTTAGAAGGCATTTTATATAGTCTTCTGGTTATTGCCATTGATTATTGGTGACCCTGTCTCAAATTTTCTCCATATTCTGTAAGACAACTTTTCTACTGAATAATTATAAATTCCTCAGTTTTCATTCTTATCACATTCACAAAGAGAATTATGTACTGGTTAAACAAAGTGTTCTCTTTGTAAGAACAATGAAAATGAATTAAATGAATTAATCAAATTAATTATGATCCCATCCTACTTTCAATGCCGAAATGAAATTAGAAAACAGAGGGCATCTGGTACCCCTCCCTTTTAAATTACAATACAGAATATATAACTTTTTTATTATATAGATTTGATAAATTAGATTTGTTAACAAGTAATGATTAATTATGAGAATGAGAGAGCTTGTGTTTAAAAATAAAATAAAATAAAGGGTATATGAAAATATTTAGGCTGTTTTAGATAAGGATAAATATTTGTTATCTAAAATTAAAGAAAATAAAGATTTTACACATCTCTGCCAATGCAATATAAATTGCATATGCAGATTATGCAAAAGAATTATAACACAAGTTTAGGCTTTGGTTGTAGTTTATAAAAAATACTTGTTACCAAATTCTCCATCAATTATTTGAAATTCTATAACAATTCTATGCAATGCTAATGTAGAATGTAAAACATATTTCACAAAGTTTCAGGAGAATCCTAGCTGCAAGTCAAGTTCCTTTTCAAATATTTTTGGAGACATCCATGTTAGAATATTGTACATAATGCACTGTCTAATACGATCCATGAAGTGTCAGGTTTTATATAAATGGAAGACTAGTCAATTACATGGTTGATTTCCTGTGTGTTAGAGCATATAGACTATTATTAAGAAACACAAAGCACTGAGAAAGGGGAGATTTATGTTGAAGAATTGTCTCCTGAAAAGCCATACTGCCGCAATCCAGAATATAAAATTATGAAGCAGAACATACAGTGAACAGAAATGAAATATTGACTTTTTTTTTACTGCCAATCTAGTAATGTAAAAGGAGTGTTATATAGCAAAACTGTATTGGTATATTTTCCCCAATGCCTTTTACCCCATAACTCCTATCTACAAGACATTTTTTTAAGACGATAAACATTTGGATGTTTTTAATGTCATTAAAGTGCATTTGTTTAAGCGGTAGGATAAAATCCTCTCTATGCTCTTTAAGAAAACTGCAGCTTATTTTGTACATTTATATATTGGCAATGACACTTTTGTAGCATGTTATTTTTCTAGAATGAATGGAGGGCACAATCTCTTTTGTAGAGAGCTGGGTGATCTCTGTCAGAAAGAGTATGCTAATGGCAAGTTTCATAGCAACTTGGAGTCATCGAAGTATGGCTTCAGTCTGTAAAATCAATATAGCTATTTGATATGGCTTTGAGTAAATGCTTAAAAGATTGCACGTTATTGAGGGTGTGAATGACACCTTTGCGAGGGTTAAGTCTGTTTCAGCAAGGACAGAAAAATGTGTTTTTTAATTGTTTTCCAACTTTAAATGGAAATTTAACTAGAATATCAACGGATGTTAATTACTGCACTATAAAATTTCAACTGTGAATAATGACATTAAACTTAGGAAAGATAATGGAGTTGCACTTGATCATCTTGTGGACTCTGGTACAAACCCATTCAGTTGCGGACCTATTTATTTATTTATTTTCACTCACTCTTTTAATACTTTTTGAGTTACCTTTTAATGCTGAAAACAATCTAGGAAAAATTCATTTCTTGAAGCCATAGCAAATTTCTGTGTCCATGATGGTAAAAACCATGAATAAATAAAAAGGGAAGGAACAACAGGAACCGAAATATAATGTCACAATCTTTAAGCTTCACTAGCAATTTACATTAATGAAATTTTGTTCGTATCTCATTTGTGCCAATTTCTATGCTCTATATTTTAAAAGACATTTTGGGGGGGCAACGCCATTAAGCTTCTATACAAGATATCCTTATAGCAGAATTAAAATGTACCAAACAGAGCAAAACATTGTATTATTTAAAATAACCCAAATAAAACAATGAAACTTTTTTTTATTAATATAGTCTCACACACTAAGAAATTTAAAACAAAACACACCAGTTTCATTCAGTAACCATATTTTCCTTAAACGTTATTATATTGTGAGATAATGGATGGATGGATGGATGGATGGATGGACGGACGGACGGACAGGTATTCAAGTTAGCTGGGAAATTCTGAGAGATGACATACTCCCATCTGCAAGGGGGGAGGTTGGGAACACTGTTGTTGGAGATATAGATATAGATACATCTTCCTCAATCTCAAGTCCTCTACCAGAGGCTTGGAAGTTTGAAGGTATTCTGCAGTAATTTAACTCCTCCTGGCACTGCATTGTCCAGAATAAAAAGCTCTGATGCTGTCCCTGGAATCTGATGGAGCCACTGTACCAGCTAGTCAGGAGTCACAGCCTTGAGTGCTCTTACCACTACTTGGCACCACTAGGAACAGCTAAGATAGGGCCCAGAACCCTCAAATCCCCAGTCCTCTGGTAGAGGACCCTGGATTGACGAAGACACATATCATTCACATATTATTTATATACACAAACACACTCACATATTTATTTTGCAGTGACAACTCCACAGAGGTGTTGTAAAATATCTTTAAGAAGGCTAATCTGCTGTTGTTTATCCTCTTACTGAAAAAAAACATGGCATTAGTTAGCACTGAATTTGCATATTTAAAAATCACTTACATGAATCTGCCATTCAGATAAATAATCCATGTAGATTAACCTAATACTCATTTCATGCTATTGTACTGACAGCATTTTATTGATTATCCAATTAGTTTATGGTGATTTCCCCCCAATTTCTCTTCATAATTTGTGATATATTACTCATCTCTACTAGAGCTTTCAAAAGGAAAAGTGTGTCCATGGTACTGAGTTCAGCAGAATGGAAATTCCAGTGAAACCAAAAATCTTTCAAGGCTGGAGAATTACAAACAATCGGCTGTAAATGATAATTACACATATTATTATTGTTGAAAATAGTAGTAAGGATGATCAGGCGATTCTTAATGACCACGTACATAGATTTTATCCTGCAGGTTATACTTTTAATTACTTCTTTAGTTACCAGCTTGAAAAAGAACAATTCTGCACCAAAGGTGTTTTTTCAAAAGACAACTGGATTTTCTTGGGGGTTTTTTCTTTGAAAATGTTTCGCTTCTGATCCAAGAAGCTTCTGAACTGAAGAAGCTTCTTGGATGACAAGTAAAATGTTTTCAAAGAAAAAAAAACAAAAAAGTTCAGTAGCCCTTTGAAAAAGCACCTTTGGCACAACCATCACCTGGTTGATTGAGAATCTTCACAGACAAGAGTTCTGTACTTTCTCTATGAGCAATAGTGCATTTTTATATAAAGGTTGGCCTCCTTCACTCTGCCACTTTTCCACAAAAGATCTGGTTTTGCCAAAGGACTGGGAGCACCCAGAGTCAGGTGCAGCTCACCAAATGGTTCATTTCATTTTGAAAAAGTTTTATTGGGTTTTACAAATTTTAGAAGAAATAGGAAAAGGGTATAAGGTGATACAAAGACATTTTGAGAACCTCTATGTCGGAGGTGTTGGCCCCCTCCGAGGCTTCATAAAAAAAAGTAGATAATACAATAAAATTTTCATTTGTTCTACAAAGTGGAAAGAGATACAGATATTTCAATTTAAAATCTATGCAATCAATCATTTATAAACATCCAAATAAAAGTTACACTAAACAAAAATAAAGTCACTTGTGAGATCTAAGTCTTTTGGCCATTGTGTCTTCCTCTCCCTGACCTCCAGGGGGCGGAGCCGTGGCCCCCTCCGTTCCCCCATTTTCATCCTCCAGGATTGAGGAATGTTTTTTGAGAAAGGCGTCCGCCTCTGCAATTGTTTTAATTCTTACCCTTCCTCCCTCCCAGCATTCCCTCAGGCATCACCCACTTGAACCACACCCCCTTTTTGAATAATCTTTTGGATAAGAAGGAATATTTCCTCCTTATCTATCTAATCTTTTTCGGGATCTGTTTCAAGATGGCAATCTCGTTCTGTTGATAGATTAAAGGGCCGTCTCTCTGTGCTCTCAGGATCCCCTCCCTTGTAGACCTTCTTACAAATTTAATATGTATCTCTATGGGTACTTCATTTATCCTGGCATATGCTGGATTAATTCTATAAATCAGATCAATGTCCCCCCAAATATCTTCTTTACTCTTTTTTGTGTAATCTGCTAATATCGTACACATTAAATCTTTCAGGTCCTCAGTGCTTGACTCAGGGATGTTCTGAAATCTTAAAAAGTAAGACATTCTTTCAAAATCCATCCTAGACATATGACCAGCCAAATCCACTATTTCATTATGAGAATTTTTTAGCTCTTTCCTTGTCTCAGCCATCCCCCCCTCCAGTCCATCGATTCTTTGTTTATTTTCCATTAGTGCTTTCTGTGTCTCCAAAAGTTCTAATTTTGAACTGACATTGTCCTTCCGGATTTCTTTAATTTCTTTCATAATGTTTTGAAGAGTTTCATCTATTGCTGATAATTTAGCGTCCACATCTTCTTTGGGTAACATTGAAGTAATCTTAGGTTGATGTAGCTGCTTTTTTGAAGCCATAATGAAAGTTTTAAGTCCTTGTCACTAATATGGCGTCTGTTGGAGAGGCAGTCCGTGAGGCAAGGAGAGAGCAAAAGCCAATGTCCAAATTCAAAGTTCCATTTGGTTATAATCCAGAGAGAAAACAAGTTCTTAAAGGCAATCAGATAAAAAAAAACAAAGAAGGCACATCAGGGAAAGATCCAAATAATCAATTATATTCATCCATTAATAAAAAGAGAAGAACAGTCCCGAACACAAGGGAGTGTCAGCAATTTTCCAAGAAAAGTACGTCTCCTGAGAACAAAGGAACGCCATCTTCCCCCGCCCTCCTGGAAGCCGCCGAGAGTTAGTGAAAATCATTTCAGTTGTTGCCAGACTTCGATACAAAGTATCCAGACATCGTAAAGGAGAGACTTTCACTTATGGTTTAAGAAAATCGGATGTTGATTCCTCCGCTTCCCCAAGCCTGGGGAGCATTTCTAAATGCCGCTTCTTTTTTCCTTCCCGAGGGGGGGCTTTACAAACTCCCCCCTCCTTCTTCTTTCAAATTTAAAGTTGAGAGCATTAGAATAAAACACTCACGATCCACTCTGCAGCCAGGAGCCTCGGTGCTGCCTTCAACCCCGGTGTTTCGGTTCTTCTTTAAATCAAAAAGCTGTTCCGGCTCTCCATCGGCAAAGGGGACGACCCCCCCCGCGACTCGTTCCTCTGCGCCTAGGTCGAAGCGACGGCCACCCCCCGACTGCCGTCAGGATGGGGGGATTCCCCGCAAGCCGCCCGTACAGCAGAGCTCTTTAAAAGAGCTCCCTGCCCCCGGGGGGGCCGCAGAGGCAACCAAGCGGCGGACGAGCACAAAGACTCGACCGTCACCTCCGGCCAACCGGAAGGAAGTCACCAAATGGTTCATTTGACTGACTGAATTTTGTTGCCAGTGGGATTCGGTGGGTTATTGCTTTTTATTGTTTTTATGTTGGGTTTTTATCTTTGTAAGCCAGCCAGGATCACTGAGAACGTTGGGCAGCCATACAAATTTTCTTAAATTAATAAGTAAAACATACAAGCATACTGTACATGTACTGTAGTAGTAATGCATAAATTCATTGTTATTCTGAAGAATGACGTATTTTGATTTTTCTTTCTTATTAAGAAAAGTCTAGAACAATGGTTTCCAACGTGGGGCCCATGCCCCACAGGGGAGCAATTTGATTTTTAATGGAGCAATTTGAACCTTGTTTAAACCAAGTTAATGGCCTTTTAAGTTTCTTCCGCATGAGTAGAGTTCACTTTTTGAGTAAAGCCCTAGGTCCTTTTTGGAGAAGGTGCAGGGTATAAATTTGAATAAAAGAAAAAAGAAAAGAAAAAAGTATATGTCATGGGAGGGGGGGCATCAGGAATTTAGAGATGCTTAGGTGAAGCATGGCCAAAAAAAGGTTGGGAACCACTGGTCTAGAAGTTTACAACTCATTCTGAGCCAAGCTGCTTCTTTTTTTACTCTTGCTTGCTAAATAAAGGAGGAGAGAATCCTCACATAGTTGTAAACCTGTGAAACTTTCATACTTTTGATTCCCATTCCAGAGTCATGTGCTATACAATCAAGGTCAGGTTTTTCAGTCACATGACCATAGCAGACCCATGAAGTCACGATCCCAGGTTTAGATAAAAACTTTGTGATTGCTGTTTGTTCAGAGTTTTTGCACAGAATCTAGAATTGGGTACTGTGGAAATTGTCTACCCTTGACGTATCATTGCTGTTGCTCCAGACAGTACATAAGAGATTTGGGTTTCATCTTGATTTGTATGAATGCTTTTTATGTTATCATTTTAAAGCTGTTTGCTTGATTTAATAATGAAGCTTAACATCTCTTTATTCACTGGAGTGCTCACTGTCTCTGGGTCCTAAAGCAGAGGTCCCCAACCTTTTTTGCACCAGGGACCGGTTTCATTTTAAAGAAAATTCTGCGGACCGGCTGGCATAGAGGAGGAGCGGAGGGGGAGGGGGAACAGGCGGTGCATGCGCATGTGGGGGGGAGTCGGCTCACTCAGCCCTCTAGGACCTCCAACGGCGCGAACGGCCGCACTTGCGCTCTCCTGCATCCGGTGCATGCTCTGCCCAGGGGGCTGCCCCCTCCTCCCTCCTCCTCCTCTCCGGCCCTGCGGCCCGGTTCCTATCAAGCCACGGACCGGCACCGGTCCACGAACCGGGGGTTGGGGCCCCCTGTCCTAAAGAACCAACCACCTGGGCAACTGATCCTGCCCTGACACTTGGCAAAACATATACCTGCCAGAAATATAAAACATTTGAGAAAAGACCACACTTCCAACCTTTAATTGGGCAAGATAATGCATTGTAAAGGAACACTTTTTGAATCCATTTCGTCCCTTTGACTTATGGTCAACAATTATTTTCTTTTATTTTTATGTTGTATTATTTGTTTCTATGGATTAAGTATTGTATGCATTTAAATTGTTCTGTTGTTTTAATATTCCATTATAAATTTAGTAAATTAAAATTATCTTTTTGTTTGTTGTCTTGGCTAGCCCTAATATTCTCAGGAGACTTCTCCAATATCAAAAATCAAATGCATCAATATTCTTCTAATACTCTTCTTCAAATCTATCTCAAATACTTATTCCCTCCCCTGCAAGTATGTATTGTCTAAAAAGCCATTAATTTAACTTGCCAGAGTTTGTTTCTAGGTATACACAACCATTAAATATAAAATTGTCATGACTACACATTAACTTAACAGTTTATGAAATGTAATTCAAGGAGTTGATATTTACATGTTAGAGCATGTGCATGAATGGTATGTGTATTGAAGGAAATCATATTTTTGGAAAATCATCTTTACTGAACCAATTTCTACTTTAGTGCTTAAGACTGCATGTTATACAATATTAACCAGCATGCAACTTGAGGTGAAATTTCATTTATGTTTGCAAGATAATAACAGATCTCAATAGAATATACTGTAGTCTTTCAGCCTTCACATCTGGTCTTGTATTCTGAATATCAGCATTATCATTTCCTATTATGTAACAAAGAACTACTGATTTAGCAAAAAGCAAAAGCATAGTTAACTTCTACAAATTCTAAAAAAATCCTTTCTAAATGATATTTCCATGTATACATTTAGAGCTCTTTCAACAGAAAGTTGCTTTTAAACATTTGCTCATCTAGCTTAGTATTATGAGAATGATTGGCATAAACTTCTGTTAAAGATTTAACAGATAAAATACTTACCAGGCTTTATCTTTTTAAAATTGTACATGCATGCAATAATATTATTGAAAGATCTAACTCCCTTCTTGCAGATGAATGGTGAAATAGTAAAAAGAATCATCATAGAAATATTTTAGAACATTACTGAGAAATTGGAAATGTGATATTATTCCAGATGTTATAGAATGATGGCTAGAAATACAACAATCTGTACTGTAAAAGATTATTTTTTTTTACAATCAAAGTATGCAACACAATGGCAGAGAATTTCTGGTATTTTACAAAAATATTTTGTATTATTTATACTTTAGTAGTGAATCATTGGTAAACTAGTGACTATTGATAACAGTAAAACATAAGGTGGATTTTCTTCTTTATAGTTTGTACTTTTAGTTTGCTTTTAATTTTAAAAAAAATCTTTAAAATTAAATATTGATTTGTTAATTGTGTGTGCCTAAAGAAAAAAGAAAAACATTTTATAAACTCTAGTATTAAAGATTTGTAAAAACTAGAGTTAGTACAAGCATGAACAAACATATAAACAGAACAAATATAAACGGAATATTCAAATACAGGCTATAATTTGCATATTAAGTATGTGACAGAAGACAATGACAAAATGGACTAGTCTTTCTTATCAAAACAGTATTAAGAGAATTAGACAACTTTATTTTTTCATTTAGCAGCTGGGAAAGGTACTTAACAATCAATCACACAACAAACTCTCACAGGAAATGGAACCGGGGAAAAAGTAATCAAGAATTCTATTCATATAGTATGTAGAATGAATGAATGAATGAATGAATGAATGAATGAATGAATGAATGAATAAATAAATAAATAAATGTGTGTGTGTGTGTGTGTGTATGTATATGTATATGTATAGTAGAGCATAAGCCCTTAACCATCAGCCACTTATGAAACTTGGGAATTAAAGATCCATTAATATGGAATATATATAGAAAAACTAGCTGAAAATGGTAGTCCAGAAAAATTAAATAATCTAAGAAAGCCATAAAGCTGTAACAAGCCATTTAGGTATTTGCCTATGATACTCCCAGTGGTGGGTTGCAGGGGGTACGCCCCGGTAAGGGCATACCGAAGCCAGCCAGAGCACCAGGTACCGTTCCGGTATGGTGCTCCAGAGCAGCGTTTTTCAACCACTGTGCCGTGGCACACTAGTGTGCCGTGAGATATTGTCTGGTGTGCCGTGGGAAAAATTCCAATTCCAATATCAGCTTTGTGTTCAGCCAAAAAGGCCCAGAGTAAGTAAACAGAAATATGAACAATTATAAAATACTTTATTATTTCATAATAAAGTAATTATAAAATAATTTCTTTGTGTTTATTTGATTCCTATTCAAGAGAATTATTTTATATATAGTCAATATAGGTACAGAGTTAAAAATTTTTTAACATTTTCTAATGGTGGTCGTGTGCCTCATGATTTTTTTCATGAAAAAAGTGTGCCTTTGCACAAAAAAGGTTGAAAAACACTGCTCCAGAGAGCCTACCCACCTGCCCTAGCTCCTTACCTGTGCTTTGAGCTCCAGCCACCGAGCAGCTGGAGGCTTCCGGAAGCGTTGCAGGTAGGTACGATGCAAGCGTGCGCCATACGTGTGTGTGTGTGTGTGTTGCGCGCATCCATATAGGTGACTCCAGGCCCATTTAACTGTACCAGTTGGAACAGGATCTGGAATCCACCACTGGATACTCATGTTCACTGTTACGGATGTCATCCTGGTTAATTGGTCCCTTTTGAAATATTGTTCCCGTTAAGAAGTTTCCCCCCCCCTTAACATTCATGTCAGCAATCTGTTTCTCTAACACTTAAATTCATTAATTTTCTTGTCCTGGAATGATGGGCAATAGGTCTTCATTTTTTCTGCATTACATCTGTTCATCTATCTGAAGAATGCTATCATATTCTCTTCTCTTAAGACTAAATATTCCCAGTTATTTTTAATCTCTTTTCATACCAATTGCTTTCTAATTTCTTAATCATCTCTATTGCTGTTTTCTAAAATTTATCCAGTAAGTCTGAATCCTTATCAAAATAGGATATCTAGAACTTAATGTTCATCGTGTTCAGAAAAGCAAAATAAGATGAACAATCATACCCTACAATTTTGAAACTACAATTCATTTAATGCTTATCTAAAATCTTATTTGCTTTGTTTTCAGTCACATCACATTGCTGACTTCTTTTGTAGTCAAGTACTTTTCTAAGATCTTTTCATATGTCCAAGCCAGGCACATCCAGCCAATAGCTTTGTTTGTTCTTTGTCAGCTACGTGAAAAATATTGAATTTGCTCCCATTAATTTTTTTTATTTTCAATTCATTCTCTAATTAATATGATCATTTTCTTAGTATTAGCTAAACCAGTCAGATTTAAGCTACAGATTATCTAGTTAATCTACAGATTAACTAGCCAAAGTCTTTTAACTTTTGCATGCCAGTTAACCTTGCAATTATGACTTAAAACCAGTAGTAAAAACAAATTTGTTCACTTGATGCGTTACTATAGAAAGCAGATAAAGCAAACTATTCTTCTTTAGAACATACCATAACATTTCTTTAATTTAATCAGAAACATTTCTGAATCTAAGTTATTGTCAAGATTTTGTCCCTCGATTTTCTTTGGCTTTAGATATATAATGCATTCCAATTCAATTCATGATAGAACAAAATAAATATACCTAAGTGGAGAATGGAGAATATATTCAGAAGTCTTTTTTCCCCTCCATATGATTTTTGGGACTGACAAAATGCAGCTGAACTGATTTCATTATGAATCTGTCTATCCCAAAGAAGGCTTAGAGATGCCATTATGTGCCTTCTCTCCTTCCAAATTAAGCTGATGACTCAATACTGTGAGATTCCCTGCCCTGCATATGTCACCAATTTCCAGTATTTAACACCTTCAAATGCAAAATAAAATTTCTTAAGACTTTTGGTGGTTTGGAATAATACCCTTTAACTTTTTACTTTAACAGGTAGTTCTAGACATACAACAGTTCATTTAACGGCCGTTCAAAGTTACAATGGCACTGAAAAAAGTGACAGGACCTGTTTTCACACTTACGATCAATGCAGCTTCCCCATGGTCATGTGATCAAAATTCAGATGCATGGCAACTTACATTTAATATGGTTACAGTGATGATGTGATCCCCTTTAGTGACCTACTGACCAGCAAAGTCAATGGGAAAGCCAGATTCATTTAACAATCCTGTTATTAACTTAACAATTGCAATGATTCACTTAACAAATGTGGCAAAAAAGTCATAAAATTGGGCAAAACTCACTTAACAAATTTCTCACTTAGCAATACTGAAGCTTTTAAGAACTAGAAGTAGCATGGACTTTTAATATTCTAACTATTGAGGGAGTAAGGTAAATGGTCACAACCAGAGGTGGTATTCACTTACTTTCCCTATGGTTTGCAAATGTCCATGCATGCGCTTGGGCTAAAAAAACAAGGGCCTAAATGGGATGCCATAGAGCTGGGGCAGGTAGGCAGAGCCACCCGCGATTTCCGCTACCAGTTCGGGCAAATCAATCTAAACCAGCAGAATACCATCTCTGGTCACAACTCTTTATGGCAGTGGTTCTCAACCTTCCCAATGTTGCGACCCTTTAATAGAGTTCCTCATGTGGTGACCCCCAACCATAAAATTGGTGTCTCGGTTTCAAAGACCATCAAAAATATGTGCTTTCCGATGGTCTTAGGCGACCCCTGTGAAAGGGTTGTTTGACCCCCAAAAGGGGTCACGACCCACAGGTTGAGAACCACTGCTTTATGGTATGGTTCTTCCACACCATGCTTCCAGGCATCAATTAGACCAGAGCTGTCCAAATCTAGCAACTCTAAGACTTGTGGACTTCAACGTCTAGAATTCCCAGCAGCTAGATTTCTGGGAGTGATAGTCCACAATTCTTAAAATTGCCAAGGTTGGCCATCCCTGAATTAGACTTTTAAAAACTTTCCATTCATGTCAGTGAGATTTTGAAAGAGATCAATTGCAAAATAGTGTAGTGAGGGCAGCCAAAGGATATGAGGGAAGAGGAAAAAAGAGAAAAAAGGACACCGAACAGTGAATAATTGATTGGGACACGTGAAAGAAATAGTTCAAGTTTGGTCTTACCAACGTTTGAATCCAGTTTCACTCAGTAGTGATATACAGCTCTTATAAGATACAGCTCTGGCCAAGGAAAATAGGAGTCCATTTACAGAGATCTCACATAGGTTTTGAGACCAACAAGCTCAGAAGATCCAGCTGTCTTTGATAGAAAACTATTGTCTTGAATTGGAGAAACCAATTAATATGACATTATCCAGAACAGGTCAAACACTTGCTCTCAGATTTAATTTAATTCAAGCTAATGAGAACCAGTAAGGTTAAATTGATTTTGTCATGCTCAGCACAGAAAAGGGGTTTGTTTCAGTTAATTGTATTTTATGCTCTTTAAATTTTGCTTCATTAATACAAGACTTCCCATATGAAGATTTGTAGTTCTGAATAACAAAGTAATAAAAATCATATGTCACTCTTATGGTCCCTGATTGCAACTCAGCGCATACAATATGCGTAATAACGCAAACATGGACAATTTAAGGGAACAATTTGACATCAAAGCTTGGAAAGAATAAAAACATTTAAATGGCTTTTTATGTAGATCAGTTGAAAAAAAACCCAGTGTTTCTTTCTCTTACTTGTAACTCCCTCATTTTCTCACCTGCAATTTTTTTCCTCTTCTGCTCTGCCATTTGACAAGAATAGTTCCCAATACACAACCACACACACACATTTAGACAGATTTAGTAGTTGGAACTATAAGTGTAGTTGAGGGCTCTTTTTTTTGTCATAGAACCCCAAATAGGTGGATGAAACAACAAAGGGAAGGAAGTGTTTGTATTGACCTCTGCAATCATTTCCTTGCACAGGTCGATATGTACATAAGGTCTAAACAGAACCTTGGTCTATGATTATCCATCACAGATTTTCAAAGTCTTGGAGGGTTAGTAACAGAGATATAAAGGTTAGATCATGGGGATGAAGCAGGGAGTATCTTTTCATATAGATGCCCCCTTCAACCATTAAGATAATTAATTTAATCTTCTTTACTTCACCAACAAACACTTTAAATAACAATGGAACAGAAAATATATTGTTGGAACTTGCAAGAAATTTCAAAGTAGAAATGTACGAGACATCATAAAAGAATAAAAAAAATAAATGTGTAGGATAGTTTTTTTTTTTTTTTAATTTAAATTTATATCCCGCCCTTCTCCACGAAGGACCCAGGGCGGCGCACAGGAAAATTTAAAAACATACAAAATACAATAAATATAATTTAAAAAACTATTAAATAACCTATCCTGCGCTAAAACCAAAATTTAAAAACCCAATTTAAAACTACCTAAAAGTCCCCATGGGAGGTTAGGCTAGGCCGGCTTGTTGAAACAAATATGTCTTAAGACATTGGCGGAAGAGGCGGAGGTCGGTGATGGTACGTAATTCAGGGGGTAGGTCATTCCAAAGGGCTGGGCCCGCCACAGAGAAGGCTCTTCCCCTGGGTGTCGCCAGTCGGCATTGTCCGGCCGACGGCACCCTGAGAAGGCCCTCTCTGTGGGAGCGTATCAGTCTAAGGGATGTATGGGGCAGGAGGCGGTCTCGCATATAACTAGGCCCCGAGCCATGGAGCGCTTTAAAGATAGTTGTCAAAACCTTGAAGCGCACTCGAAAAACCACAGGAAGCCAATGCAGCTCGCGCAGGATCGGTGTTATGTGGGAGCATCTAGTGGCTCCCATAATCACCCGCGCGGCTGCGTTTTGGACTAGCTGTAGCTTTCGAGTGCACCTCAAGGGAAGCCCCATGTAGAGAGCATTACAGTAGTCGAGTCGGGACGTCACGAGAGCTTGAGTGACTGTGCGAAGGGCAGCCCGGTCCAGTAAGGGGCGCAATTGGCGCATCAGGCGTACCTGATGAAACGCCCCCCTGGCCACGGCCGCCACATGGTCCTCCATGGACAGCCGGGAATCCAGGAGGACACCCAAATTGCGCGCCCTCTCCACGGGGGCCAGTGTTTCGCCCCCAATGGCCAGAGTTGGTGTAATCTGGCTGAACCGGGGTGCCGGAAACCACAGCCACTCAGTCTTGGCAGGGTTGAGCTTGAGTTTGTTACCACCCATCCAGATCCGTACGGCCTCCAAACACCGGGACAGCACTTCGGCGGCATCGTTGGGGTGGTTTGGGGTGGATATGTACAGCTGGGTGTCATCAGCGTACAGATGGTACTCCACCCCAAAACCACGGATGATCTCACCCAGCGGCTTCATATATGTGTTGAAAAGGAGGGGCGAGAGGACCGACCCCTGAGGAACCCCACATAAGAGAGGCCTCGAGGTCGACCTCTGCCCTCCCGTCAACACATATTGCGACCGACCAGAGAGGTAGGATGAGAACCACCGCAAAATGGTGCCTCCCAACCCCAACCCCCCCAGTCGGTGCAATAGGATACCATGGTCGATGGTATCAAAAGCCGCCGAGAGGTCTAATAGGACTAGGATAGAGGAATAACCTCTATCCCGCGCCCTCCAGAGATCATCAACCAACGCGACCAATGCCGTCTCGGTGCTGTGACCGGGTCGGAAGCCGGACTGGCGCGGGTCTAGATAATCAACTTCCTCCAGGTGTCGCGGAAACTGTTGGGCTACCACACTCTCGACAACCTTCACCAAAAAGTGAAGGTTGGAGACCGGACGATAGTTCTCTAATAAAGCTGGGTCCAGGGACGGCTTCTTGAGGAGGGGCCTCACTACCGCCTCTTTCAAGACGGCAGGCAAGGACCCCTCACTCAAAGATGCGTTGACAATGCCCTGGAGCCAGCCTCGTGTCGTCTCCCAGGATGCCAGTACAAGCCAGGAGGGACACGGGTCCAATAAACATGTGGTCGCCCTAAGTTTCCTTGACAACCTGTCCATATCCTCGGTGGTGACAAAGTCAAACTCCTCCCAAGAAGGAACCTCAAGACTAGTCTCGGACAGTCCCACAGGACCACTGTCGATGGAGGGTAGCTCATTCCGAATCCGAGTGATTTTCTCCTGCAGATAAATCCCAAATTCCTCTGCTCGCCCTTGCAGAGGGGCTTCCCGCGGCCTCTGATGAAGGAGGGAGCGGGTCACCCCAAACAGGGCGGCAGGGCGGTTATCTGCGGATGCCATAAGGGTGGCACAATACTCACGTTTGGCCACCCTTATCGCCACTAAGTAAGCCCTAATATGGGTTCTCACTAGTGTTCGGTCGGCTTCGGAGCGAGAGGATCTCCATCTGCTCTCTAGGCATCTCTTGTGGCGTTTCATCCCCCGAAGCTCCTCGGTAAACCAAGGAGCATGGGTGATTCGCCGCCGCAAGAGAGGCCGCAAGGGCGCGACTCGGTCCAAGGCCCCCGCGGCCGCACTTAACCATGCGGCCACTAGGTCCTCAGTCGAGTCACGGGGCAGGGTCACAGGAATTGGCCCAAGCTCCCTCTGGAACCTTTCCGGGTCCATTAGAAGCCTGGGGCGGAACCATATAGGAATATCCGGTTCCGCCTCCCCGCGGTGAGGTGTAGCGATTGGAAAGTCCAGCCGAAGGAGAGCGTGATCTGTCCATGACAAGGGAGTGATGGCTAGGTCCCCTATTCCCAGATCACAACTCCACTGTCCCGAGACAAAGATGAAATCCAGTGTGTTTCCTCCCTCGTGAGTGGGGCCTAAAACTACCTGGGTCAGGTCCATGGCCGTCATGGAGGCCATGAACTCCCGAGCTGTTCCAGAGGCTTCGCCTGCCGACGGCAAGTTAAAGTCCCCCATGACTACCAGTCTGGGGGTCTCAACTGCCGCCTCGGCTATCACCTCTAGGAGCTCGGGCAGGGCTGTTGTTGCATAGCGAGGAGCCAGGTATACAACTAACACGCCCAACTGCCTCCCTAGGCCCCATCTCACGCAGAGAGATTCACACCCGGTTGTCTGAGGGACTGTGGTCTCCTTCGGTTCAAGACCTTCCTTTACGATAATCGCCACCCCCCCACCCCTCCCTAGGGCCCTTGGCTGATGGAAGGCACGGTAACCTGGTGGGCACATGTCCACGAGGGGCATACCCCCTTCGTGGCCCAACCAGGTTTCCGTTATACCCACCAGGTCCGGGTCCCCCTCTGACACAAGGTCACGAATGAGGGAGGCTTTTTGAACCACGGACCTGGCGTTGCATAACATCAGCCTCGGGCCCCGGGTCTGTGATTCCTGCCCACCTAGTCTGCGATGGGAGAGCGGAGAGTTGGAGCACGTGACCGCCTGAATCCAGCGGCCACGGTCTTCCAACCGATGATGGCCATTTCGTCTCCCTCCGCCCCTGCCCCTCCCCAAGACCGAATCGATGGAAAAAGCCACCGAGGAAATGACCCCCCCCTCCCCTTCCTCCGTTTCCCTATTTCCGCCCGCCGGCCTCAATTGCTGTCCCCTCCCTGGACTATTTTTCCCCTCCTCCCTGGAACCCCCTAAAATCCGAATTAAAAACCTCCCTAAAAACCCCCTCAACCTGCGCCTCGCCCACCTCTCAGGAATAATCAATCCGTCATCGAGGTGGGCCCGTGTTAGACAGGAGGGCCAGGCCTGCGAGAGGGGAGACTCCCGCAGGCCAAGGAGGTCGCGCCTAGAGTACATGATAAAAGCCCCCGAGGTAGTCCAAGTCCAGGAAGGCAAAAAACACAAGTCCGAAAAGCAGATAAAGTGGCTAAGTGCAAGGATATATTTCAGGATGGGGGGTAAAGTCAGAATCCAGAGTCTTATGGATGGGGAGATCGAATCCAGTCCCATTACAGGCCCCATCCATCTGTCCTTCCGACCAAAAGGGGCTTAGTTCGTATTTAGTGCCGCATGGCTAATTAGTCCATCATGCGGCCTGATGTAAGATACTGCCCTCTAATGGCCCAGATATTATCAGCCAACCTCCTCCAGTCCCGTGCACTCACTCCAAGACGTTACAGATGTTAAAAGCTCTTCCCGGGTCGTCCTCGGCCAGGTCCACCATTTCACAAAGCGGCTGCAGATGTTCCACGCCAGACTGCTCAACCAGCATACATGTTCAAATTTTCTCCTTCTCCTTCTTCCATTTCCACCATCTCCAACTCCTTCCCATCTCCATCTCATCACCATCTCCGTCCATCTCTCTCGATCTCCGTCCATCACTCCTTCCATCTCTCTCATTCTCTCTCTTTCTTTCTCTCTCCTCCTCTCTCCTCCTCTTCTTCTCTCTCCTTCTCCATTTCTTTCTTTCTTTCTCCTTCGCCTTCTCCTTCCTTCTCCATCTCCTTCCTCCAACTCCTCCAACAGCACCTTCCTTCCAAACCTCCACACCTTCTCTCACCAGCCTTCTCTTCCAGCCTCCCTTATGAGCAGTCCTCGCCAACACAAGCCGATCGGGATTGGGGATATTTCGGGCACAGGCCAGGGTAGGACCGCACGACCTGCCACTGGTCGTGCGGCCCGATGGTAGCTCTCCTGGCCCGGCCGATCTTCCGCGTCCCGGCTTTGCGGCCTACCTCTCTTCCTTCCGGCCGCGCCGGGACGCTCTAGGCCGCAAACAGGCCGAGTCGCCTCTCCCGTCTTCTCTGCTCTCCGTCGTCGCCCGCACGGCTCGCCCTTCAGCTTCGGGCGGCTCGGCGCGATGACGGGCAGTTCGGCTCGTCGGGCCAGCCCTCAATGATGGTAAGTAGGGGCTGGCGACATCTTCCTGGGGGTGAAACTACCCCCCGGGCTTCTCCCAGCCTCAAAACGCGACCGCCATGTCGCGCATGCGCAGAGTAGATGTAGTTTTGTTTTCCACACACCGTAATTTGTCATTTTTCTATAACACAGAGTTTGCTAAAAGATAAGAAACTGACAAACACATCAGCAAATAAGTTATGTTCATTCAGGCACAGAATTGAGCACATGAGAGCCTTTATATCATAAAAGGCAACTTACAAATGGTTTGTTAAAGAAAGTGCCCAAGCTATCGTCTGAAAATATATGGTACGTTCAGTTTTCTCGACATCTGAGTCAGCAAGAAGGTATTTTGCAAGGTGTGAGAAAATGCAAACATCAAGGGACTTTGCATCACCATCTGCTGTGCATCTTCTATTGCTATAGAGGCTGATACTTTTGCTACCCAAAGATGATGTTGAGAGAGGCTGACAGATGACAAAATTGAGTTTATGTACAAAACACTTATACAATCTTCATATTTCAGGGAAGATAGAAAAAAGCAGTTTTAAATGAGATGACATAAATAGGGAAATCTGCCAACATGTGGAATGGTGGAAAACCTCCTTTAACACAGGTGGGTTTTTTTTTCCCCTCGAGATTAGCCAGAAGGACACCAATGTGTTTCCAATCCACCATTTATAAATCACAAGCAAATTATGAGAAGATATATCATTTTAGGGCACATGATAAGAAATTGACAAAGCCATCCAATTACAGAATATAGAAAAACTGAGTTGGAAGGAGCATTGGAGGTCTTCTAGTCCAATTCCCTTTCAAGCAGGAGACTCTATACCAGGGGTGGCCAAACTTTGCAACTTTAAGTCTGAAGACTGGAGAATTCTGGGAGCTGAAGTCCTTCAGACTTAAAGTTGCAAAGTTTGCCCACCCCTGCTCTATACCATTGGGAACAAATGGCCATCCAATCTCTTCTTAAAAACGTCTAGTGATGGAACTTTCACAACTTCTGGAGGAAAGCCATACCACTGATTAATTGTTCTGACTGACAGGAAATTTCTCCTTAATTCTAGGTTGGATTTCTCTTTTTGCTAAGTTTCCATCTATTACTCCTTGTCTTGCTCTCAGGTACTTTGGAGAATAGGTTGACCACCCCCCTCCTCTCCATGACTACCCCTCAAATATTGAAAAATTGTTATCATGTCACCTAGTCCTTCTCTTTGTTACATTAGACATTCCCAGTTCCTGTAACATATAGTTTATCTTCCAGTTGCATAATCATCTTTGTTGATCTTCTCTGCACTCTTTCTAGAGTTCTAACTTACTTTTTTGTATCGTGATGATATAAACTGGATGCATTATTCCAAGTGTGGTTTTACCAGTTTAAACGGGACTAACACGTCACATGATCTTGGTGCTTTCCATTTGTTGATGCAGCCTAAGAATTGCATTGGCCTTTTTGGCAGTTGCAGCACACTGTTGGCCATACTTAATAATAATAATAATAATAATAATTTAATTTATATCCCGCTCTCTCTCCCCGAGGGGACTCGAGGCGGGGCACAGGCAATTAAAAATACAAATAAACACAGACAAGTACAAAATACAGAATTAAAAATAAATTAAATAAATCCTGCGCTAAAACCTATAAACTAAAAATTACCCCTAAAAAACCCTAACCTAAAAAGAGACTACCCAAGGCCGGCCAGACGAAAAAAGTGAGTCTTTAATTTTAAGCGGAAGGAGCGGAGGTCCGTAGTTGTCCTGATATCGGGGGGAAGGTCATTCCAGAGGGCTGGGCCCGCCACAGAGAAGGCCCTTCCCCTGGGTGTCGCCCGCTGACAAAGTCTAGTGGACGGCACCCGGAGAAGTCCCTCTCTGTGGGAGCGAATCGGCCGTGAGGATGTATGGGGCAGGATCCGATCCCGCAGGTAGCTAGGTCCCGAGCCATGGAGCGCTTTGAAGATGGTAATTAACACCTTGAAGCGCACCCGGAAGACGACAGGTAGCCAGTGCAGCTCGCGCAAGAGCGGTGTTACATGGGCAAACCTAGAGGTGCCCATAATTGCTCGCGCGGCTGCATTCTGGACCAACTGAAGCCTCCGGGTACACCTCAAGGGGAGCCCCATGTAGAGAGAGTTGCAATAATCCAGTCGGGATGTCACGAGAGCATGAGTGACTGTGCGAAGGGCGTCCCGATCCAATAGGGGGCGCAACTGGCGTACCAGGCGAACCTGGTAAAACGCCCTCCTGGCCACGGCTGTCACTTGATCTTCCATGGACAGCCGGGTATCCAGGAGGACACCCAAGTTGCGCGCCCCATCCACAGGGGCAAGATGTTCGCCCCCTATGGCCAGCGTTGGAGAGAGCTGGTTGAACCGGGCAGCCGGAAACCACAGCCACTCGGTCTTGGTCGGGTTGAGCCTAAGTCCGTTACTTCCCATCCAGATCCGCACGGCTTCCAAGCACCGGCACATCACCGCTACGGCATCGTTGGGGTGGTTTGGGGTAGATATGTACAGCTGGGTGTCATCAGCGTACAGGTGGTACTCTACCCCAAAACCACGGATGATCTCGCCCAGCGGCTTCATGTATGCGTTAAACAGGAGAGGCGAGAGGACCGACCCCTGAGGCACCCCGCATGTGAGGGGTCTCGGGGTCGACCTCTGCTCTCCTGCACGCACAAATTGCGATCGGCCAGAGAGGTAGGAGGAGAACCACCGTAAAACGGTGCCTCCCACCCCCAACCCCCCCAGCCGATGCAATAGGATACCATGGTCGATGGTATCGAAAGCCGCCGAGAGGTCTAATAGGACCAGGATGGAGGAACATCCCCCATCTCTGGCCCTCCAGAGATCATCTACCAACGCGACCAATGCCGTCTCGGTGCTATGCCCGGGCCGAAAGCCGGACTGGCGCGGATCTAGATAGTCAACTTCCTCCAGGTGACGGGGAAACTGTTGTGCCACCACACTCTCAACAACCTTCGCCAAGAAGGGAAGGTTGGAGACTGGACGGTAGTTGTTCAAAAGAGCTGGGTCCAAAGAGGGCTTCTTGAGGAGGGGCCTCACCATGGCCTCTTTTAGGGAGGCAGGCAAGGAACCCTCACTCAAGGATGCGTTGACAACCTCTTGGAGCCAGCCTCGTGTCACCTCCCAGGATGCCAGTACAAGCCAGGAGGGGCACGGGTCCAATAAACATGTGGTGGCTCGCAGTCGCCCACGTAGCCTGTCCATATCCTCGGAAGTAACGGAGTCAAACTCCTCCCAAACAAGATCTCTCTCGTGGCATCCCACTGGGTCATGAATGGGGGTTAGCTCACTCTGTATCTGGGCGGTTTTCTCCTGCAGAAAAATCACAAATTCCTCTGCTCTACCCTGTAGCGGGGCTTCCCGTTCCCTCTGTTGAAGGAGGTCGCGGGTCACCCTAAACAGGGCGGCAGGGCGGTTTTCTGCGGATGCTATGAGAGTGGCACAATGATGACGTTTGGCCACTCTCAGCGCCACAATGTAAGTCCGTAAATGGGCTCTTACCTGTGTCCGGTCAGATTCAGAGGGGCTAGCCCTCCATCTTCTCTCTAGGCATCTCTTGCGGCGTTTCATCACCCGCAGCTCCACAGTGAACCAAGGAGCCAGGGTGGTTCGCCGCCGCGAGAGAGGCCGCAGGGGCGCGACCCGATCTAAGGCTCCCACGGCCGCACTATTCCATGCGGCCGTGAGGTCCTCCATCGGGGCGCGGGTCAGGGATACAGGAAATGGCCCAAGCGCTGTCTGGAACCCATCCGGGTCCATCAAGCGCCTGGGGCGGTACCAGATTAGTGACTCTGGTTCCGCCTCCCCGCGGAGGGGAGCAGCGGTCGGAAAGTCGAGCCGGAGAAGTGAGTGGTCTGACCATGACAAGGGTGTGATGACTATATCCCCTGTACCCAGATCACTTTTCCATTGGCCCGAGACAAAGATGAGGTCCGGCGTATGTCCACCCTCGTGAGTGGGGCCTTGAATTACTTGGGTCAGGTCCATGGCCGTCATGGAAGCCATGAACTCCCGAGCTACCACGGATGATTCGCCCAACGATGGCAGGTTAAAGTCCCCCATGACTATAAGTCTGGGGGTCTCCACTGCCACCGTAGCGATCACCTCCAGGAGCTCGGGCAGGGCTGCTGCTACATAGCGGGGAGCCAGGTATACAACCAGCAAGCCCAACTGCCTCCCTAGGCCCCACCTCACGCAGAGGGACTCACAGCCGGAAGTCTGAGGCACAATGGTCTCTCTCGGCTCAAGGCCTTCCTTAATAATGACCGCTACCCCACCACCCCTGCCTAGGGCCCGCGGCTGATGAAATGCGCGGTAGCCTGGTGGGCACATTTCAACGAGGGGATGTCCTCCCTCGTGGCCCAACCAGGTCTCCGCAATTCCTACCAGGTCCGGCTCCCCCTCTGACACAAGGTCACTAATGAGGGGGGCTTTGTTGACAACGGACCTGGCGTTGCAAAACATCAGCCGCAGACCCTGGCTCTGTATTCCCTGGCCACCTAGCCTGCGGGGGTTGTGGCACCCAACCGTTTGTAACCAACGGCTACGTGCCATCAACCGGGAGGAAGGAACTTGTCTCCCCTCGGACCTGCCCCTCCCCACGACCCTCTGGATGGGGAAGCCCTCCACCGGAATGACTTGTGTTTCCCCCCTCTTAACGAAACCATCCGCCTCCCTCCGTCGTCTGCTGGCTCGGCCCGTTCCCTTTTGGCTAGTCTCAACCTGTCTAAACCCTCCCCCCTCCCTGGTGCCCCCTAAAATAAACAGCAATTTGTTAACTAAAAAACCCCTACACCTGCGCTTTCGCCACTTCTCCTGACTTATTAGTCCCTCATCAAAGTGTGCCCTTGATAATACAGCGGGCCATACCTGCGAGAGGGGGGACTCCCGCAGTAGGATTAGGTCTGCCCTTGAATATATTACGGGTCACATCGACAGCAGGGAATCAATTTGGGTACAGAGATGTTTAGATGGTCGGAATAAATATTAAATATTAAATAAGATGTTAAAATATATATTCAATAAATATTGGAAAGATGTTAAAATTAATTAATTCCAGTAAGTTAATGATACGGTATAGAAAAGTTAAAATCCTGGGTATGATGGTCAATAAATAATTGCATAAAGTGCACATGATCACATAAGTGCACTATCACAGGCGTGGCCTTAGCAAGTCCAGTCCAGTCCCACTCTTCCAGAGCCTCAGGCCTCAGCCAAAGATGGTACATGGTTGGGCCCCTTGCAGGATCTCCCGGCCCCCCTTGTGGGTCCTGGTTTAAGTTGGTTTAAACAGAGTCAGTAGGGAACAGGGCCTCAGCCTGGATCTTCTTAGGCCTCGGCCCAGCTGTTATGCGGCCTCCCGGCTCCCGGCTCCCGGCTGCTAGACCTCCGATTTTCCACTCACCGGTACTCTAATGGAGTCGGCCAAATAAAGGAGTCCAGATTGGGTCATCTTGGCTACGGCCCTGCTGTTATCGGGCCTAGATCGTCCTCGCCAGGTGTCCCTCCCAGACTGGCATCCCGGCCTTCTGCGTCCTGGCCCCCCATGGCCCTCCGCACTCGGCAGTCCCAGCTTGCCTTCTGTCCAGCCTGGCGTCCCGGCCTCCGGCAACCCGGCCTCTCACGTCCTTCGGCCTCCGACGGTCGGCGCGCCTCGGCAGACCTTCTGGCAAGCCTCCTGCCCAGCCTCCTGCCCGGTTTCCACCTCTCCAGCGTCCAGCAAGCCTTCTGCCCGGTCTCCAGCACTCCGCTTTCTCCCCCGCTTTCTCCCCCCGGCGGGCTCAACAAGCCCGGCATCGGCCCGCCATCGACCTGACGCCCGGCGTCTCCAGCTGACCGGCGCCTTCCGGTCAGCAAAACCCCCGTTCTTGGCCGTCAACTCACCCTGGGAGGCCGTCCATGGCCTCGATGGTAAGCCAGGGTGGTCACTTACTGGGCCCGACCCTCAAAGCTGGTAAGGAGGGTCGGGCGGCATCTCTTTTAACCAAAAAGCCCCCGCGGCCCGCGCGGAGCTCAAAGGCAGACCGCCATCTCTTCGCGCATGCGCAAAATCTTAAATTAAGATTAAATTAATCTTTAAAACTTAAATTATTGCCCACTAGGACTCCTAAATCCCTCTCATACTTACTGCTGTTGAGCCAGGTACTATATATTATAAATCTGTGCATTTGGTTTTTCTTGTCTAAGTTAATTTTCTCACCCATAAATTGCATTTGATGGATATGATCCAGTGTTCAAGTCTGTCAAGATCCTTCTGAATCTTATCTATTGGTTATTTTCCCCAGCTTGTTTTTGTCTTCAATTTTGATGAGTTCACCTTCTATCTCTTCATCTGAATCACTTACTAACAAGTTGAAGAGTACTAGGGTTAAGATAGAATGTTGTGGTACCCCACAGCCTCCTTTCCTCCATGCTGTAGTCTCATTGAGGACTACACAGTGAATGCAATTGGTGTTGCAGTTTTTATTTCCTATTAATTTCATAGAATACTGGTATATATTTATTTCTTAATTCATTATTTTACATACTTAAGTATTAACTTGGAAGAATCTTCTAAAAAAACAGCATTGAGGGGTTCATCATAACTAAAGAGAATATTATTCTAGGTGGATTTAAACATTAACTAAATCTTTCATAGATTAAAAATGGCAAAAAAAAAATCATTCCCATTCCAAGCTAATACATTAATAATTTCACATTCAATATATAGTCTTATAAAAAATTCTCATTATTTTTCTTTCTGTGTTTTATCATAAAAGTGCCTTGTTTAAGCATTTCACTGGATGGATAAATTTTAACCAGTGTCTCCAGTTTATTTGCTGTATTTATTTGTTATTCATTATCTTTTGGCATTTTGTTGTTTTTTCAAATTAGTTTAATAGCTAGCTGTTATGAGAAATATGAGTAAGCACCATAGGAGGAATATAGTTTATAAGCAAATACTACCAGGATTATTATCCAATTTTTAAAATCGGTTCCACTTGTCTACACACATCATCTTCCGTTCTGTTCTTGGTGCCAATCTTAAGCATAAGAAAGAACTTTGCCTGTACATTTTTAGCCAGCATACATCTAGACTTTCACAATGCCATATCTCTTTTCAGACCCTGAAATAGAGGGCAAATCTGTTGCTATGGAACAATGAAGAATAAGTTTTAAAATGTCAATCAATTGGTTCCTTATTTCAATCGACCAGAATAAAAACAAGAGTAAGAACAAACACAAAGCAAATTAACTACAGCATCATACATAAAAAGGTTATTTTGATTGCTTTCTATGTATGTATGACATAATATGTATGTATGTATGCATGTATGTAGCATACTAATACTAAACTTAAAAGTACTTAAAATTAAGCTAGGCATAACCTAAACGCTGAAGTAAAATCTTGCTGCTATTTTTAAACATTGTCCACAGCCAAAGTTGATAGCTGAATTCTGAAAAAACATTATTGGAAGAAGTCAGTTTCCATGTAATTTACTGTATATGGCAGATTTCAGCAACATACAAAGAAATGGAGTCTGACTGGTTTCAGTGGAAAATTTACATGCAAAAAGAATCAATAGGCCCAGGGTATTTTGGTGTATGAGAGTAAGCAAAACAAGTTCTTGAATCTCAGTGAACATTGCAATATACTCAAATATGAACAGCAGATTTTATAGTATCTGTGCTACAAGGACACCATTAGGTGGCATAGGGTATCTTTAAAAATCTGCCTCCTAGTACAGCAGATGGTAAAGCACTAAACCAAGCTAATGTTTCATCTTGAAAAAGGTTGTAGAAATTAAATATCCCGCTAGTCTGAATGGTAGAAGTCTGGTTACTTAAGAAAACAACTCAGAATAACATAATAACAGAGTTAGAAGGAACTTGGAGGTCTTCTAGTCCAGGGGTCTCCAACCTTTGCAACTTTAAGTCTGAAGGACTTCAGCTCCCAGACTGCTCCAGCCAGCTTTGCTGGCTGGAGAATTCTGGGAGCTTAAGTCCTTCAGACTTAAAGTTGCAAAGGTTGGAGACCCCTGTTCTAGTCCAACCTCCTCCCTGCTCAACCAGCAGACCCTACCATTCCAGATGAGTGGCTTTCCAGTCTTTTCTTAAAAGCCTCCAGTGGTGGAGCACCCACAACTTCTGAAGTCAAGCTGTTCCATTACTTAATTGTCTTCACTGTTAGGAAATTTCTCCTTAGTTCTAGATGTTTCCCTCCTTTATTGGTTTCCATTCATTGTTTCTTGTCTTGCATTCTGGTGCTTGGGAAAATAGGTTAAACCCCCTTTTCTTTGGGGCAACCCCTCAAAATCATGACAACAGTGGTCCAATATTTGAAAGGCTGCCAAAAAGAAGAGGGGGTCAACCTATTTTCCGAAATTATCTTATTAATGTAATTAGTTGCAAGCTGTCATTAAATCCAGGTATAGCAAAATCAATCATATGGGCAAATTCAATCAAAATAATGCTGTCTAATTATATTTTTATTATACACTACCATTAGTTCAAGACAGGGAACCCTAAAATGTTTCATGATTGAAGTTGCAGAGAAAAATATGTACTTGTACTCTTTTATAACTCACACAATTAAATTCAATCAATTTAAATTAAATTAAAACTCATTTCGAAAACTCATTGGAAAAATAAGCTGTGTAAATTCAGAATCTGTATTCACCTATTTATATTTAAGTGTATCATTAGCAGACCTTCAAAATCAGCAAAGCCAAACTTTGCCAAAACTTTGTCAATGTGTTTGCCAGGCGATCAGACTGATTAACTTAAAATGCTGATATAGGGATGTTAAATATATCCCTTTCAACAATAGCCTTTCCTATCCTAATTTCCAATGAGCTCCTAATTGCTACCGTTCGTTAATTTTAAAAGCACACTAAGGGTTTTTAAAAAAAAAAAATCTATACACAACCATTCAAGCCCCATGTTACTGATTCATAAACAAAACAGCCTAGAGCAAGGTCAATATATAATAATTCAAGTAAATGTTTGGCAGCTAACAAAAAACAACAACATTGCACTGCTTAAAATAAGGTCCTTACTTGTTAGCACCACAGTCTGAAACTATATGGAACATCCGTTCCTTGGTTTCAACAAATTAGAACTATGTTAAGAAGGACCAAAAACCTTGATGAAAATTTATTAAACAGCAGTCCACCTTACAAAATTGAGTCAAGATATTTTGCATGAAAATGGCAGTTGTTTCAACATTAGCAATAATTTGCATGAGTTAAGTGTTAACACACTAGCATCAAAATCTGTTAGTGGATTCAGTGTTGCAATTCAAGCCTGCCCCCTTTGTATATGCACTGACACTACACCTGCCATTTTGCAGATACCAGCCCTTTACCATAAATACTTGTGCCAAAAGGTATATAATTCTATCCCAGTGCCTCATTCCTTTACTTTACCTCTCTTTATTATGGCACAATGCTTCTATCTACACTTAATGATTTAAAATAAATATCAAGTCAATGATGTTACGAATATTGGAATTGATTACTATCTATACCATTAAGTTTAGACACAATGCCTCCAGTACAAATATAGAGATTTCAAGTCACTCTGCTAACATAAATTAAAAATAATTTTAAAATATTTAAACTCAGATTCATCTTCTAAGATAAATATCAGAGTTCTCTTGAAGATCATGACTTGATAGTGAACAGGGGTAAAAAATATCAAACTAAGTTGAAAGAATTTATGTCTGCCTCTATGACCCAGGTTTCCATCATCCCGAGGCATTCCCAAACTCCACTTAACAACTCATACAACTGGGAGAGCCAGGATTGCAGTCATTGAGTGAAGAGGTTATTTCACTTGATGAGTGCTTTGCACAAAGATTGAGATGCTCAAAGTCCGAATTGTGGTCTTAAGGAGTATCTGTATCCCCTTCTCGCTTATCATGACATTTCCTACTGCTTCTGTGTCTTGTCCTTTTATACTATGATCTTTGCTGTAGGGCTTATCTCTCTCTCTTTTCAAATGATTGCAAGCTCAGTAACTTCAAAAAATGGAATGAAAATGCAGGAAATATTGCAAAAATTCACATTCAAGCAGGGCAAAAGTCCCAATTATTAATAAAAAGCTCTAATGACTATGATAGCATCCCATTTCAACTTAAGATTTTATATATGGTGCACTTTTCAGTATGAGAAATCATAAGAGATACATTGTTATGTTTTCAAGTTTAGTAATAAATAATATGTTGCATATTATTCTGGCACAAGCTTTATGATTTCAGTAGAAATTGCTTTAGCCTCCGTGCAGCGGAGGTCTGCAATAAAAGAAGTAGAATATTTAGGGATCAGTGTCAGAAAAAATCCTTTGTTTAAACTTAACAGTCTGACTGAATTTTATAATTTAAGACTCAAATCTCTGCAATGTGACATAAATTATGCCTTTGCATTTGCTGAAATTATGACAAGATGATGTAAGTGTACAATCCAACACACAGAATCATAAGAAAATGTATATATTAAAGATAAATCTAATGTTCCATATTAGAGCCAGTTCGGTCTAGCGGTTAAGGCACCAAGTTAGAAAACTGGACATAGTTCTAGTCCTGCCTTAGATACAAAGCCACCTGGTTGACCTTGGGGCAATCATCTTTCCCAGGCCTAGGAAGACAGCAATGGCAACCCACTTCCAAAAGCACTGCCAAGAAAATTGAAGGGACACATCCAGGCAAAACTGATTCAAACTCACCAAAAAAACCCCAATCAAATAAACCCACATACTATTTCTAGTAACACCAGTTATAGGGATGCCTATAAAACGACACATCAAAAAGGTGTACTTAAAAAAATGAAATTGAATGTTTTCATTTACTGAAATGCTATTTTCAACCTAAGATACTCATGAAGCCAATTTTTAAGCTATCTGAATGTTTTTCATTCTTTAATTTTTCAAAAGAATGTGTATTTTTATCATTGCAAATGCTTATACTGTAAGATTGTGTTTAAAACTAAATCCAAAGGCTATATTCCTTTTTCTTCAGTAAATGCTTTTTGCATAGATTTGGACAGACTCATACTTTTAAGATAATAATTTTTCTCTAGGTTTCCTTAACTGCTGAAGTATAATTATTGTTGTTTTGAATTATAAATCAACATAGTTTAATTTTTGTTCTTGGCTTTTATTAACTGTTATTGTAAATGCTAATCTTCCATAAGCTTACCTTATAAATTCTATATTTATGCTGTTTTTCTACATCTTTGTTACTAGCAGCTATATTCTATTCTTGGAAATCATATTTTTACAAAGAACAACTGCACTCTATTTTGAGTTGATGGAGAAATCTCTAATGCATTATTTCTGGGCAGTAGTTCATTAAAGTTGTTTCTTTATAAAACCATTCCCAAAGGGAGATGTACTTGATTATCTCATGTTGTTCCTTCTCCAAAGTCAACGTTGAAGATACTAATTCTGGAAAGATAGATTACATTGTACATCGCTCCTTCTCTTACATGTTTTCTTTTACTAATTATATATCCTATCCTTTTGTCCAATAGCAATTTAAAAAACTGTTGGAACAATAATCTGAACAATTCAAGTTTTAAAATAAAATTTAACTCTTTATTTTACATGAATGGGAAGTAATTTTGAAAGAGTGACCTGCATCTTTCTTCAAAATTAGTATTAATCTTATTGTTTCTTAAAATTCCCAACATCAACAAATGTTTTTTCAATCTTCAGGCACTTGAAGAGGTTCATGTTCTTTGAACATTCAGCAATATAAAGAGGTAGGAAATTCAGATGGATTGAATGTATAAAATAAAACTAAAAGCCTACCTAGAGATTCTACAATGTATAAAGTAGAAATAATATGATGCATATTACATTTCATTTGCAATTCCATAATGCTAAAATAATTTATTTTGGAGGTGTCTTCGATATTTGCATAGGGTCTTTAACTAAGATGCAAAAACCAGGAAGATATGCAGTAGATAAATGCTGAATTGCCATTGATCAGGATCACTATACAAACTCATTTACCAGACATACATATACATGAGATATACAAACTCAAAGGCTATCAGCCCTATGATAAATCAGAGCAGCTTTATTACATAAAGTAAAAGAAAAGTCCTAAGAGCAGAAAGTAGCACTTCCCAGTTCTTATGGCTTATTCTGCCGAGATCTCTATAAAATGTTCCAGGATTCAAATGTTGCATCTGTCTTTCTCACCTGTGTATGGTCATTTCTCAATGAAAGAAGTGGTTGACATCTAGGTGTCTTTGATCTTAGACGTGTGAAGTTAGTACCTATACTACTGTACTGAACTCACACCAGTCATTTCTGCCATCAGATCTGTATCCTTCCTTTAGTAAACTTCAGGCAATATCAAGAAAACCTATAATAAGCATTGTTACCCTGAAGACATTCCTTAAAAATGCTAAAGCAGAAATAGCCAGTATTGTGCCCTCTAAATGTTGCTCATTGTCATTGATTTCACCTGATGCTATTGGATGCTATCTCTGGGCTTCTGGTTTGAGATATAGCTTCCTGGAAAGAAGGAGTACATTTCATGGGGCAAGATGTATTTTATGATAGATTCACATTAACAGGTAGTCATTAACTTATGACTGGTTGTTTAATGACCGTTTAAAGTAACAACAATCTTGGAATATCTGTTGTAATGCTTTATGGCCCACTAAGCACTTCGGGATGTTGTAAAAGTTATGCTTTCCTCCTCGCCATCCCAAGATCACAATCTGGGTGCTTGGCAACCTGTTTGCACTTACGAGTAGATGTTCCCCAATCATATGGTTGCCATTTGCAATCTTCTCTGCCAGCCTCCCCAAAAGCTTGCAGGAGAAACCGGCAGGGGAAGTTGCAAGCTTCTACCCCTGTTGCATAGCTGAAATTCTCTCTTAACAGGCAGTTCTTCGAGAGAAAGAGAGCTGCTGCTGGAGGGAATAGCAAGTCTATATGGATTTGAGACTTTCCCATCCCATGCCCACAGGCAACCCCTTAAGCACGAAAGAACTGCATGCCAATAGGGAATATCAGCTCCACAAGAAACTGAGATTTCGCTCTCTCTCATGCACACACATACATACCACAGGCAGATCTTTAAGAGTGAAAGGTCTGCCTGCTGAGGGAGGGGAACTCCTCTGAAGGACAGCAGAAATGAAGGTCGGATTCCAAACATCTAAGCTGCATTTCTGCAGCCCTTTGGAATTCTCCTCCACACAAGGAGGGAAGAAGAACTCCTTCAGTGGGCTGCAGGAATAGAGCTGGAATCTTCAGGATCTGAGCTCCATTTCTCCACCTTGCCAAAGGAATTTGTCTCCCTTCCATGCATGTAAAAGAACTGATCCAATGGGCTCCAAGAACACAGCTTTTTCCTGCAGCCCACTGGTAGAGTTCTTCTTCCCTTCTTGTGTGGAGGAGAATTCCAATAGGATGCAAAAATGCAGCTTACATCTTTGGGATCTACCTCCATTTCTTCGGCCCTTTCCTCAGCAGGCGGCCCTTTCGCTCTTGAATGTGTGTGTGTGTGTGTGTGTGTGTGTGTGTGTGTGTGTATGAGAGAACAGTTCTCTTCCCTGTATAGAAGGGAAACAAAAACTTCTGGTGGGTTGGAGAAACACTCAGATCTTGAAAACCCAAGCTCTGGTCCTGCAGCCTGCCAGAACAGTAACTTTTTGCACACTGAGTGGAGCTAAACTTGGCAGGCCCCACTTTTGCTCCATCATTTAATCACCTGGGAAATTAATGACCTGAACCAAGAGTAGCAGAATTGTGGGTGTTAAGCAAAGAAGTCACTTGAGCATCTCACTTAACAACTGCTTCACTCAACAACTAAGATTCTGGTCCCAATTATGGTTGTAAATCAAGGACGACCTATAACCATTTATTTGAAATAAGCTGTCACTGGAGCTGAAGCAGTAGATAATGTTGAAACAGCACTGCATGGAGGGAAGGTTTATAGCAATTCTGTTTGTGTTAGCCTATTATGTTTTTAATGTTCCTTTTGTAGATACTTTTAGTTCATCTTTGTAATGTTTTAAAAGAATGGTCAGCATATATATTGTATAAATAAATGAAATGAATGATAACTCTACCTCACCTAGCCTGCAGTCTGAAGTCCAAATTGTTTTAAATCGGGATTTTAAGGAATATAGTTTTAAGTTTTTAAGATTTTAGCACAGGGTGATAACTATTTAATTTTGGTTTTAAATATTTATATTTGTTATGTATATATGTTTTAACTTCCTGTGCACCGCCCCGAGTCCCTTCGGGGAGAGGGTGCGGTTTATAAATTTAAATAAATAAATAGCTAAAATAAATATTTCAAATATCCCAAAAGTGCTTTTTCAAGAGGCAACTGGACTTTGTTTTGTTCTTTGAAGACATTTTGGTTGTCATCCAAGAGGCTTCTTCAGCTCCAATTGGATGGCAGGGAATGGAAGGATTTATACTCCTTGCACACACCTGGTAATTTGCATTCTTTTAGAGAGTTGTTGAGGCCACCTGGAGGGTTATCTGTAGTGTCAGGGTCACCTGAATATTCCAAATGGGTGTGGAACCTTCTTGGAACAACTGTGTCCAACGAGTAAAAATTTGGAACAACTATGACCTTGGATGACTGAGAATCTCCATAGATATTTCAAATATTTGTTCAGATTTTATCAGCAGTCTCATAAGCTTGGAAGAGCATCAAAACACTTATAGAAAGGAAAAAAGAGGTGCATATTTGAATACATTCAAATTCAGAAAAAAATTACATTTAATACTTTTTTAAAATACTTCTTTCCTATCAATTTGACTTAATACTGCTAGCAATCTAGGACAAGAAGTGGGTCATCTTTTTCTGCACAGCACCTAATACACAATTGGTATTGAATCAATATAAAATTATAGCACCAGCTGCAGGTAATGAAGCCAGTAGGATTATAACCTAGCTATCTGCGGGATCGGATTCTGCCCCATACATCCTCCCGGCCGATTCGCTCCCACAGAGAGGGACTGCTCCGGGTGCCGTCCACTAGACTTTGTCAGCGGGCGACGCCCAGGGGAAGGGCCTTCTCTGTGGCGGGCCCAGCCCTCTGGAACGACCTTCCCCCCGACATTAGAACAACTATGGACCTCCGCTCCTTCCGTCAGAAATTAAAAACCCACTTTTTCTGCTTGGCCGGCCTAGGTTAGTCTCTACCCAGGGATTAGGGATTGTTAATTTTAAATGGGAATTTTAGTGCAGGGATAGTCAAATTTAATTTGTTTTTATTGTATTTATTGTATTCATGTATATATTTTATGCTGTTTTATTCTTCCCTGTACACCGCTCCGAGTCCCCTAGGGGAGAGGACGCGGTTATACAAATAAATATTCGATATTCGATTCGATTAAAAAAATAAAATGAACTGAAATTATTTTCTATGTGATCTAGTATAAGTATTCATAAAAACTCTGCTTTATTTTAAAGGCTGCACATGTTCTCCAACAAAGTGCATCATTAATTATTATGACAAACTGTCATGATACAACAAAAATATTGCTGAATTTAATTTCATAGTGACACGAACATTAGCAAATTCCAATGTTCTAATGCCTCCATTTGCTAAGCTAAACACGATCAAAATAAATAAGTTTGAAGAGTTTCTTAAACTCCCTGCTGCTCTATATGTTCAATGTATACTTTAATTAACTTGAAATACAGAGCAGGCTGTCATGTAGCCTTTGACTTGCCAGTTGAAAAGATCTACTTCTCTTGTTCCAGATAGGATTGTAATGACTACCACTGAGTTAGAACAATACAGAGGTTTGCTTAAGATGGCTGAGTCTAAAATGTTGACTGATGGCCAGTTTGTACAATTGCATCCCAGTAAGTATATCTGATGGCTTTAATCAGATTTTAAAAAAAATCTTCTGTACCAAAAGGTTCTCTTAAAACATTAATACTTAGTTTTGATCCTGTAATTCCATCTTAAGCAGCGGATTGTTTTATTTGATATACTATTATCATTTACTGGATTAACTCTTGAACCACCTCAAGTATGACTTCATCTAAGAGAAGCAGACAGATATAGGTAAATAAAAATGAAACATGAACAAAAAGTGACATTACTTAATGTTTGCTGTTACGTTTGTTACAATATTCCCACATATTTGGCTGCCAAATCTGGAAATGATCAATAAGAAACCAGCCAACTGGCAGGAAGAATATGTATTAAGAAGCCATTTCCCAAGCTTTGACACTTGAAATGTTTACTTCACTAATTATGCAAATTTCAGAGTCAATGTTGCCACAACAAAAACAATTTTTAAAAAGATGTACTTGTAATGTAACCAATTTCATTGTAATTTTTACAACGACAATAAAGATTATTATTATTATTATTATTATTATTATTATTATTATTATTATTATTATTATTACTATTACTTCAGAAGTTTTATAGGATCTATAGCATCGCACTTGAAAGAGGAACAAAAATAGGAAAGTTGAAAATTAAAATATATAGCTTACTGCCAACAGAACATTGTCCATCATTACCACATAACATTGAATATATCAAAAGATAGGCAGGAAAGCATTCAGATAATGGGAACTTCAGTTAAAACGATATACATATACTGTAGTTACTGAATACATTAGTACAAATCTATACTAGCAGAAACAAACAACTACTTTTTAGTCTCTTGATAAACATTTTTGTGGTGATGCAATGAAAAGATGTACATAAAGGCACATTATTCTAAGTAAAGACAGAACTGTAACTGTATATAAGAACCTGGCTACAACATTTGGATCGCCTTAAGAAACAACAGCAATTATATCTTCTCCTAAAAAGAAAAATAGGTGGAGTCTTTGTTTACATAATAACTAGCTAAGTCTTTAGAAAAGGCAAACTGGAAAAAAAAATCAGTCATGCATGAAAAGGTCCTATCTTTAATTAAAAATAATAATACCATCTGGTTCTGAGAGGAAAATGGAACAGTCCTGTTTCTCTAAACATTAAATCTAATTCCAGCTCTTGTTAGTTAATAGTTTTTCAAAGGGCTGCCCTACAAATATTTGTCTGTAGTAGCTTAGATAGGGAAATACATTCATTGGAAGCAAATTCAGAGAAATAATCACAATGCATATTTCATCACAGTTTTCCATTATATTTTGACTATTTCATCTGGTATTGATTTTTTTATGTGAGTGTAAAAATATAGCTATTAGTAAGTTAAGATTTGGAAGTCTTTTTCTAAACCCTTTATCCTTTTTACATTTGTGGAAATGGATTACACTAGGGTTGTAGATAGTGAATTTTATTATTAAAAATCTGTTTTGTTCACTTTATCACATTATACTGGAACAAGTATTTTAATGGATGCTCTTTTAGTCTGATAAATTACCGTTAAAACTACTAAAAATAATCTGACCAGTTATTTCTGAAGTCAATAGAGGACCAACAAATTAATGTGGTACACATTTTTCTGGAATTAAGCATGTATTGTACTGAATTGCAAAATTTACTTATATTTAGGAAAATATAGCTTTAATTTAATACTTGCAGGTATAATGAGGTTGCTTCCCAAAATACAGGATTTATTTATTTATTTATTTATTTATTTATTTATTTATTTATTTATTTATTTATTTATTTATTTATTTATTTATTTATTTATTTATTTATTATTTCGATTTATATACCACCCTATTTCACCTAAAAGGGACTCAGGGCGGTGCACAGAAGATAAAAACCCAACAATATACAAAGTATTAAAAATAATTAAATTAATTAAATCTGTGCTAAAATTTGGATAAATAGAATTAAAACCAATAAATATCAAATTTAAAATTATTCCCTAGTCTATGTCAGGCCGGCTAGATGGAAGAAATGTGCTTTTAACATCCGACGGAAGAGTCGTAGGTCCGTGATGGTACGGATATCGGGGGGGCAGGTCGTTCCAGAGTGTCAGACCCGCCACAGAGAAGGCTCGTCCCCTGGGAGTCGCCAGCCGGCATTGACCGGCTGACAGCACCCTGAGAAGGCCCACTCTGTGGGAGTGGACAGGTCGAAGGGAGGAATGTGGTAGGAGGCGGTCTCTCAAGTAACTAGGACCTGTGCCATGGAGCGCTTTGAAGATGGTAACTAGCACCTTGAAGGGCACCCGGAAGACCACAGGCAGACAGTGCAGCTCGCGCAGGAGAGGTGTTACGTGGGAGTAGCGAGAGACTCCCAAAATCCCCCGCGCGGCCGCATTCTGCACTAGCTGGAGCCTCCGGGTGCACCTCAAGGGAAGCCCCATGTAGAGGGCATTGCAGTAGTCTAGGCGGGAAATAACGAGGGCTTGAGTGACCGTGCGTAGGGCATCTCGATCTAGAAAGTTTAATTTTTCATGCTTTCTATGTGTACTTTTTAGTTTTCATATTTAGAAAACTACGTCCAAAAATTGCATATAGTTCTGAATTGAAGCACAGGAAACTCTACATGGCTTACAAGGTAGCTCCTATCCTAATATTACAGAATAGCTGAGCATGTTTTAGATTAAACTGGGTTTCTGTTCACTTGGGTGGACTGTGGCCAATCTGTTCATATTGGATTTCTCAGTCATGTTAATGCAATTGACCATTTTATTTCTTTGCCTTTCCCTAAAAGTACCATATTTTATCCCAGGAGGAAGATGGAAAATTTACCATTGTTACTTTTAAGAATACATACTCCTTGAAGACTAATGAATAAATGTTTTAAGTGATAAATCTCCATACACTCAAATCTAAAGCATATGGTATATTAACGTATATGATCTAAAATGCTCAAAAAATAACCCAACTACTTATGCTACTCAATTTTCCTTAAATCCAGAACATTATTAAGTACTTCATGCAAATTACATATTTTACATGTAAACATAATATTAATTCAATATAAACCTATTTAAAATCTGACTTTGTTTTCTTTATATTAGAATAGAATTACAGAATTGGAAGGGACCTTGGAGGACTTCTAGTCCAACCCCCTGCTTAGGCAGGAAACAGCGTTCCGTGCGCCTTTGACATTTAGTCATGCTGGCCACATGGCCATGAAGACATCTTCAGACAGAGCTGGCTCTTCGGCTTTGAAATGTAGATGAGCACCACCCCCTGGAGTTGGGAACGACTAGCACATATGTGCAAGGGGAACCTTTACCCTTACCTTTTATATTCTTTAAATAATTCCACTTAACAGTGTGTTTCTTTAAAACATACACTGATAAGGCTTATCTAAATTCTAGGCTTGTCCTCTCTAATACAGTGCTGTGGCAGTGTTTAGGTTATGGTTAGTTAAAATGAATAGCAATTATTATTCACCTGGAAGATACAGTAAAGACAAGGAAGGTTCCAGAATGTTTCATTTAATGTCTAGTAACTTAGATCTCTGCCAATATGTCAGAAGAAAGACAGAACTCAGAAATCCAGATACAGTATAAAACTGCAAATTAGTAGCAAGTACTATTGATATATTTTAAAAATTATGAAAATAACTGGCTAAAATACAGAATAATATATAGTTTTCATAAAAGTGTATATAAAGAGAAGCTAAATTTATTACAGAGAAGTTGATTGCAAGGAATAATGTATCAACATTGGCTCCAGACAGTACATGCTTAGGATGTAACTGTTATTAACAATGTGTGAACATGACTCACAAAATCCATGTATCTTAACCATTAGGCTGGTGTCTATCAACTAACAGGGGAGGGGGGACCCTTTTACAGATCCCTAAATCTAAATAGCTCCAAAGAACAGGAGGAAACAAAAGGCAAAGAAGGGTCCCCCAAAGGTATCACTTGACCATGCAAGTTGTCATCTGAGATACATAATCCGTATTTGAGACATTTGAAAGAAAAGCAATCTTTGGAATCAGCTCCTTTTGTCAACAGCCAGCAGATGGCGACCAAGTACCTTCCCATTCATTTTGTTTGTGGCCTTGCAAGAACCACAGAAAGATGTTTTGAATGAGATCAGCCTTTACAAAAAGGTTAATTGTGTTCTGGAAGAAGTCATTACAGGTAAGCAGCCTTGTTTTCTGTTTTGTGAGCTCTGTGAAAATCAAGTTCTGGGCAAGTTCTCTTATCTGGATGTTTTGAACTGAAGATGAAAGTCCCACATGTCAGGAAGTGACCTGGAATAATATTTCAGATGTATCACAGCCAAAATCTACATAGCTCATGTCTGATTCTCATCCACTGGGACGTACACTGTCAGATCAAGTACTGACTGGGCTGTCTGAATTTCCTTCTTTAGGACTTGCCCCTTCCTAAAGAAAGAGCATGGCTCTGAAAAATGGTGCTTTGAAAAATGGTGCAGAGATCCAGAGTGTGTCCACTCATCCCTTCTTCCCCTACCGTAAGAGAATCTTAAATATATTAAGATTAATTGTCAAAAAGCTAATTGCTCGATTTTCAATTTACACTTTCTGATCTTTCTACTTAAGGCTATGGGTCCTTTTGATATATTTGTATAATGAGAAATTAATTTCGTTCTTTTGTTTTACCAAGCCAGGCAGTTGTACTATATATGCATATCTGATTTGAAGGGGATTAGTGAAAAGCTTTGAAACAAAAAGCTTGGGTTTAAAAAAAAAATCCAATTTTCCATCCTGGAGGGTGACAGAGTAACGAATGCTGAAATCTGTGACAAAGAGCAGAGTCTGGCAGCATAACCTACTTCACAAGATTAAAGGCGTAGAAGTTTGTTTGTTGCAAGGTACATCTCACTATATTCTGTCAAAATATAAGAATAGCCCAATAGTTATGTGGAGGGAAAGAGGCCATGCTAATTGAAACACTCACTGGAACCTTCAAGATTTTAAGTCATGGATAAAAACAATTGATGAATAAACGTACTGGAAGATAGTAAATGCATTTTCTCATCCAACAATGGTCGCTGATGTGACATGAGCATTTCCATATATTCAACCTGCTATTTACACCAGAAGCAACTCTTATGAGAGGCATGTAGTTGTAGTATACAGACGTATTTCAAGAAATTATGCAAATCTATTACTTTTTGTTTATGTATAAATATGTACACTCTTAACTTGCAACTAGGTGAAATTTTTTAGGCCCAGTTTTTTTTAGGCTCTGTTTTAGGCCCAGTACTCTTTAACATCTTCATCAACGATTTGGATGAGGGGATAAATGGGGAACTCATCAAATTTGCAGACGACACCAAGCTGGCAGGAATAGCCAACACTCCAGAAGATAGGCTTAAGATACAGAAGGATCTAGACAAACTTGAACATTGGGCACTATCTAATAAAATGAAATTCAATTGTGAAAAAAGTAAGGTTCTACATATAGGCAAGAAAAACAAAATGCACAAGTACAGTATAGGTGGTACCTTGCTCAATAGTAGCAACTGTGAGAGGGATCTAGGAATCTTAGTGGACAACCATTTAAATATGAGCCAGCAGTGTGCAGCAGCTGCCAAAAAAGCCAACACAGTTCTAGGCTGCATAAACAAAGGGATAGAATCTAGATCACGTGAAGTGTTAATGCCACTGTATAGTGCCTTGGTAAGGCCACACTTGGAATACTGCATACAGTTTTGGTCGCCATGATGTAGAAAAGACGTGGAGACTCTGGAAAGAGTGCAGAGAAGAGCAACCAAGATGATTAGGGAGCTGGAGACTAAAACATATGAAGAACGGTTGCAGGAACTGGGTATGTCTAGTTTGATGAAGAGAAGTCCCAGGGGAGACATGATAGCAGTGTTCCGATATCTCAGAGGGTGCCACAAAGAAGAGGGAGCCAAACTATTCTCCAAGGCACCTGGGGGCAGGACAAGAAGCAATGGGTGGAAACCAATCAAGGAGAGAAGCAACTTAGAACTAAGGAGAAATTTCCTGACAGTTAGAACAATTAACCTCTGGAACAGCTTGCCTCCAGAAGTTGTGAATGCCCCAACCCTGGAAGTCTTTAAAAAGATGTTAGATAGCCATTTGTCTGAAATGGTATAAGGTTCCTGCCCATGCAGGGGGTTGGACTAGAAGACCTACAAGGTCCCTTCCAACTCTGCTATTGTATTGTATTGTATTGAATGAGCAAATCTAAAGATATAATACTTTCAGTAGTCAAATAGCAACAAGCAGCAAAATACCTGTTCAAGACTGCAGAACCATGTCATCGAAGTAAAATGTAGTTATATATTATGAAACATGATGTGAATCACAAGAAGAAAAACAGAACTGTATATATTTAATCAACCTCTTCAGTATGCATCAGCAGTACAACAGATATATATTTCTTTAATTGCAGAGCAATTGAAGAGGATAACAAATCACTACTGTAGATTAATTGCTTTTATTTGAAATAATTTAGAACTTGAATACTCTACTTTGAATTCAGATATTGTATAGCCCTACACACGCTTAGTTCAAAATTAGTGTTACACTATAATGTGGTTTTTGGTCACATGTCACAACAAGCCAGGTATAATCAGGTATTGGTTGGCCTTATGTGTCCCTAAAACATGATTTTCAATGCTAAAGCAAATCTTGACTTAGTATTGTGAATTAGACCTTGAAGTATTGAAATTAATAACATTTCAGTAAGTTATGACAATTGTAAATGTCATTGGCTTAATTCTAAGTATGTTTAAATAAAAGTACACTCCAATAATTTAGAAATCTTGCTAATGTTATATTATACTATTTAATAAGTAGAGTATACCGCAGGAACATTGCTGGTTTGTTTCATATACCAATGAAATTTGTACAAGCTTTTGGAGGTTTATATCATAACAATATATATATATATATAAACAAAACAGCAACAAGGCAGTATACGTGCCCAAATAATACTGACCCATCAAACGCATCCTGAAAGAGCAGTTTTCACCAGCTTCCAGAAGACATTGGAGTACTATCCTGATCTTAAGGAGGAGGCTATTTCATAAAATAGAAGTTGGAATGGAAAGTTATTGTCTATGTGCCCAGATTCCTTTAATTCTCTGGAAATGGGCGGACAGCTAGCATGTTTTGCTAAGAAGCATACTCCAGGTAGGTTGATTCTGTATGAATAAGGTTGTCATGAAGGTTGTCATAAACAAGGCATAGAGAGCTTTATAGGTTAAGACCAGAACTTTTGAATTTCATTCAGAAGCCATTTCTTGGCAAACACAGAAGATATCACATGCCTATAGAAACCTTTATTTACCAAAAACTGTGCGGATGCATCTGTATCAACTGTAGTTTCCAAGGGATCTTCAAAGGTAGCTCAATGTGGAAAGCACTTTAGAAATCCAATAGTGTAATGATAAGGACATGATTCAAGATTAATTGAGTTTTCCTGTTTCAACTAGGGCAGCCACAGCTGCACCAGCTGCAGCTAGAGAAAAGCCTTCTTTGGCACAACTTCTACTTGCCTATCCAACAGCAAACATTAACCTAGGGCAGGGCTGCCGAACCCCTGGCCCATGGGTTGGATGCATCACGTGCTGGTCATGCCACACCTGGTTTAGCAAAGGGGGGGAAAGTCCTGATATGTTGCGTGATGCCGCCATGATGACATGGCGGCATATTAGAACAACCGATATTAGAACAACCACGGACCTCCGCTCCTTCCGTCAAAAATTAAAAACATACTTTTTCTGCTTGGCCGGCCTAGGTTAGTCTCTACCTTTAGGGTGTTAGAGAATGCTAGTTTTAATATGGGGATTTTAGTGCAGGGACAATTAAATTTAATTTGTTTTTATTCTATTGTATTTATTCTTGTATGCATATTTTATAATGTTTTAATTTTTCCCTGTGCACCGCTCCGAGTTCCCCTGGGGAGAGGACGCGGTATATAAAATAAATATTATTATTATTATTATTATGAGTTTGACACCCCTGGTCTAGGAATACCTAAAGTCGTATAGTTGTTTCTTTAGTGGAGAGACACCACATCCAAACTAAAAAAATGAAGATTACAGAAAACCCTTTTGAATTCAGTTCCACCATCTAGAGAACCAATTTGGTGTACAGTGATTAAGGCACCAAGCTAGAAACCGCAAGAATATGAGTTCTAATGTTGCCTTGGACATGAAACCAGCTGTTGACCTTGGACCAGTCACTTCGCCAGCCCTCGGAAAGAAGCAATAGCAAATCACCTTACCAAGAAAACTGCAGGGACTTCTCTAGGCAGTTTATGAAGAGGACACAATTGAATGAAAATACAAAAAATACCCCACCATCTTTCTAGAATTCCTCTGTAAGTAATTTTTAATTGGACAAAATTTTATTTTGTCCAATTTTGATCTTAACAGTCTCCAAACATCCTGTTCTACATTTCTAGCTTGGGCTGAGGTAGAAATGTAAAACTGTGTATCCTTAACGTTACTTCATCCTCAACTGACAAATAAAATTGGTTTGAGTAGAGAATGAAAAAGAGGTAAAGAATGTCAAACGTTCAGCTGTCCAGGAATGCTCACTAGATCAACCTCGTATCCCCCATGACTACTTCCTGGAATCTCAGTACTGAAGAAACAGAACCACATAGTTACTTTCTGAACAACTTCCTTCGGAAAGGAAACTCTGGAGACTAGGTAATAGTAGCTGAAACAGTTTGGTACAAGAAAGATCTGTTGAGGAGTGGTGTAAAAAATGATTTCTTCAGTGGGTCCAGCAGTCTGTCTTCTCTCAAAGAGCCAAAGATTATCTCCTGGATCAGCACTTTCATCCAGCCAAAGGAGCTACAGGAGAATGGATCAAATCCACATATTGTGGAGGTCATAAACCCTATCAATTCATAAGAATCCAAAGACTGAAAGCAGTTCCCAATAATCCTGCAAGACATGCACAGCTGTAGACTTCACCCAGTTTATACTATACCAAATGTCAGCAACTTTATTAACATAGTTTTACTAACGAGTCAGAACAACGAAAAAGTGATTTTTCTGTCCCATTCTTAATCAGGTTCAGTTTTGGGTTTCAGTTTTGGTACCAGGCATAATGTCTTCTGCTTCATTTAACCTTAGCCCATGAGTAAAACAATGAGTTCCCACAACCACCAGACAGCAACTGCTCAGAATGTGTATAAGATGCTTAGTGGAACTACTGACCAAATTATTAGACAATTCCAGAAGCACTTTTTGGAGTCTCTTGATCTGTTAGGTCAGGGGTCCCCAACCCCCTGTCTGTGGACTGGCACTGGTCTACAGAATGACAGAAACCGGGGCATGCAAACAAGCAAACAACTGTGGGATTCAGACAGTACGTGAAACCATGCCTCTTCTAATCTGTGGCAAAAATATTTCCACAGAACCCTTCCCTGGTATCCAAAAGGTTGGGGGCCACTGCTTTAGGTATATGGGACAGACCATCTTAATAATCCACTCTATCCTGCAGTGGTATTTGGCAGTGTCAAATCTCATACCTACCAGGAAATGATCTGACTACAATAAAGGACTCAACTTAATATCCTCCATATCTAGTTCATCGCCTGAAACCTCTCAAGTAAATATGTGACCTAGTGGTCCAGTTCTGTATAAATAATATAGCGGAATCTCCAGCTGCTTTGGACCAACAGCGGCCAGCAGAGCTGGCAGCAGATTCAGACAATGAGGCGGTTGGGGAGGAACATGGGCCAGTCCTGGTGTCTGGGAAGGCTTGGACGAGGGCTCTGTGTCAGAGGCAGAAAGGGGACCAAGGCCATCTGGTAGCTATTTGCTGCCTCCGGAGCTTGTGGAGTCTGACATTAGTCAGGCAGAAAAACAGCAGGCGCCTGTTCCCAGTGTGGGCATGCGCAGAGCTGCCAGAAAGTAAGAACAATTAAAAAAACAGGGTTGACTTGGGAGTAAGGTTTGGAGATGATTGCCCCTCCCCCATAAGACATAAATGAGAAGTGAATGGAACGTGAGCTTTTGCAGGCAGCAATTAGTTCATCTGGTCGGTTCCAGCTTTGAAAGTTCTGTTTGACTCTGTGCTAAGTTTGACCTTGCTCTGCATTTGGAAATTAGGTCTCTGGCAGCATTCCAAGGGAGATAAGGTTATCAACATTCCCCTGAAAGACTGTGGCAACTTGAGCAGACATCTGTTGGAACCTTCACAGACTGTTCGTGAAGCCTTATGAACTGTGAACGACCATAATTTACAGCTGTATAAATAAAAGAGTTTTTTTGGGACTAAGATTGTGATTTATGCTTTCTCAGGAGGCCTAGGTCAGAACACCAGCTAGAGTGGGCAGTAGGAATGAAGAGACTGGAAAACAGATTCTTTGCACAGCAGGAAGCAATGAAGACCTGAGGTTCTCCTTATCTGATGACTCCCCAGATAATGTAGTCAGTTGAGTGAGATTAATATCACGTGCAAAGAATCAAACCAACATCATGACATGATCAGAGTTGATTCTTTATTGTTGTTTGCTTATTTACAAGAATCTCAGCTTGCAATTCTTTTTGCTCATTCCCCCATTCTAGCTGGAGATTCCATTACACACATAGCCAGCTATTACCTGAGGCAAATCCATATTTGTCAAACCTGCCCTCATAGCATTGGGATTTAAATCACCAAGCACTGAAAATTGAGGAGACTGCAAAATCAGTCTGGCAACCAGTCCAAGAGTTTAGGAAGAATTCTGCTGGCCGACAGAGGAGACTGTACACAAGAAACACCACAGCTAATATCCCAGTACTCAGCATATATATCAATTACATAATATCTGTTATATTTAAATAATTGGATCCATTTTATTGTCGCCATATATTTTTAATTATTATTTTCCTCATAATATTGGAGAAAAAAAGTGTGAATTTGTGGACTAAAAGGAACACACAGATCTGCTGGAATTAGATAGTGCCCTGGAAAATTGAATTGCAAAAAATGAGAGCAAGTTCTTTCAGTGGCACTAAGCCAGAGTGGACATTCTGGGAATATTTTATTATCTGTGCCTAATTAGTTTGGGATTGTGTTCTGATAGAAGTGAGAGAATGAGGCCATAAAGCACAATTCCTTATTGTGAGGATAAAAGCATGCATGTCATCACTTGAAGCATGTAAGAAATCCAATTACAAATATTTTTCAGCCTTTCTTACCCAAAATAAAACAGATCAACACTATTTCATTCAAATACAGTATTGAGTTTGAACAAATATTAACAGGTATTTCCACAGTGAGGAAATATGTCTGTGCTTTTCCTGAACAATGTAGAGTCTCTCTGGGTATTGATTCTGTTTCCTTCTGCCTCATTTTTTCACAGGTGCAGATAACTAATTCACCCAAACATAAGACTGACAAAACTCTATAGTGGCACATATTTTTGAATAAACATGCTTAGAATTAATCAAGTTCGGTTCAGTGGAAGCTGCTTAATAAATCAACAAAACATGTCTCTCTTTCTTTTAGACAGTTGCTGTTCCATTCCATACATAACAGGCAAAAATAAAAATAAAATGTTAGACCAGGGGTAGGGAACTATGGCCCTTTTATGATTTGTTGACTTCAACTCCCAGAATTCCTGAGCCAGCCATGAGAGTTGAAGTCCGCCATTCTGGGAGTTGACGTTCACAAGTTATAAAGAGGTATCGACTTGCCACAGTTGATTTAGTGACTATTTGAAGTTACAACGGCACTGAAAAAAGTGAGCTGCATGACCATTGCAGCATCCCCATGGTCAGGTGATCAAGTCTCAGAGGCTTGGCAACTGGCTCATATTTATTACCATTGCAGTATCCCGGGATGATGTGATCATCTTTTGCAACCTTCTGACATGCAAAGTCAGTGAGGAAGCCAGATTCACTTAACTAATTTAACAACTGCAGTGGTTCACTTAACAACTGTGGCCCGAAAGGTTGTAAAATGGGGCAAAATTCACTTAATGAATGTCTCATTTGGCAACAAAAAATTGGGGCTGAATTGTGGTCGAGGACTACCTGCAGTTCCCCACTTCTGCTTTAGACAATTAGCATTCTGATACATATAGTTTTCGACTTAAAACTATTTGTTTAGCAACTTTTTGAAGTTATGGTGGCACTGAAAAAACTGAGTCAGCAGTCCTTGCACTTAAATCCTTTGCTGCATCCTCACTGTTATGTGATCAAAATTTTGGCGCATGGCAACTGCATTACAAAGGATGCGGCATCCTGGGGCCATATGATCACTATTTGCGACCTTCCAAGCTGGCTTTGGACAAGCAAAGTCAATGGGGCAATCTGGATTTGCTTAATGACTATGTGACTCATTTAACAACTTCAGTACTTTTCTTAACAACTCCCTTAATAATTGTTTAATAATTGAAATTTTGGTCCCAATTGTGAGCATACCTGTACTCAAGTTAGCATTAAAATGAGGATCTCCAAACGAAACAAACAAAAAAAGGATTAATTTTTTAAAAGAAACTACTATTCCTCCAAACCAAAAGATATTTTACCTGTCAATAGTCACGAATTACATAATTCCCAACCTTATTTTCAGCAGTTTTCTGGAAACAAACCAGAGTGATTACTAAATTTAATAAATTGCACTAAACTGTATGTGCTTTGTTTTTAGTTTGATGTTAAATCGGGGCAGTTACTGAATAGCCATAATTTAGTTAAAGTTGTAAATCGTAGTTTGTAATTATAATTTGCTGTTGGTTTACTAATTGCTACTTTAGCTGTACATATACATGACTTTTTATGGTTCCCTTACGGTGAATATGCTTTACGTTTACACCCTAACGAAATCTTTAATCCCAGAATGGCCAATGTATTGGATTAGTCACATGCTTAAAAAAAACCAAACCCTTGAATGTTTTAAGGGCAGACCTTGATCCCAGAAATGCATGGATTTATGAACTATCACATTTTCTTTATTGGGATTTTAAAGTCATTTTGAAATAGGTTTGAAATATTGTTGTACTGAATATATTTAAGGATTCAAGCCACAATATTTTTTTCTATTTAACAGCTGAATTTTATGGTGGAGTAATTATGAGTGCAAAAAAGCAATTTTGCATTGCAGCCGTAATTTAGCCAATCCACAGGGGTGCAGAAAAAAAGTAGAAAAGCAAAAGACACATTGAACAGGCCATGATTAATTCATCTTAAGCAATCAAGATTAAAACAAACTATAATTTGGCAGGTTGGAAACATAATTAATCTTAGATTCAAGGAAGTCTTAGAAGTCTTTCCAAATAATATTTTATTATGATAAATACAAGCTATAGCATAGTCCCTACCTAGGGCTCCAGTAGTAGGGAACAAATAATGAATATTTGGAACAAATATAGGAATTAAAAACGGACTTGTGCCAGCAACAAACTAATGTTAATTACATGTAATTTAATCCTGTGTATAATTTGTCTGGTGGTTTTTTTATTTCATTTTTTAATTTCATTTAATAATGTTTCCTGTTTTGTTATCCGTGTGGCTGCCAAATGAAATGGTACCCCTACCAAAGTTTCAAACTCTATATTTAATGGAATGTAAGACACAAGTGCGAATACTGCTGCCTTACAAAATAGAAACATTTATTTTTTATTTTTTATTTATTTTATTTTATTAAATTTATACCCCGCCCTTCTCCTTGTTAGGACCCAGGGCGGCGAATTTGAATTTTAAATTTCCATTTATACCAATAACACTTCATTCTGCTCAAATTACACTCATAGAGTTAATTAATAGCATCTGTATACAAGCAGAAAATATAAAACATTCAAGTAAAAAGAGTTATTTGAGTAGTATGCAATTGTAGAATGTACGTTTTCTGTGATTCAGTATTTTTGACCTAATTGTAAAGCATTTTTTCATTTAGAAGAATTCACAGAACCCACAAACCAATTTTGGGGGGTATAGAGGCAGATTATCTGACCTGCGATATATACATTTGCTATATGAGTAAGCTCATGGGAAGACAAGAATATTATTGCCATCATTTGTTCCACTTGGAGAGAAATTTCATTTCAATCTGTTCATCCTTGGAGATTAAATGTTTGCCTGGAACAGATCCCAAAAACGACATCAGTTTATTGGACTGTAACTTCTCTACAAGGTTAGAGATGATAAAATGAGACATTTTATTACAGCAGGATTTATATATGTCTAAATCTGAATCTTCATCAATATATTACAATATTTTAACAGAACTTTTAAACGATTTACATTAGGATCCCTTGTTGGAAATCCTGTCATGGCAAGAAAATAATATAGCTTTTAAGGAATATCCCTCAAGGTAGACAGTTAAAAAACAAAACAAAGAGAGGAACTCTATCAAGGAACTAAATTGTCATATCAGACTTTCCAAGGAAACAAGCACAAGTTTTACTATGCAGCAGCAGCACCACCATTAACAAAAAAACACCACTCCAATGAATAAAGATGTGCTATTTATAACTATATTTCTGGGGCAACAGATATATTGCCTCTTCTGTAAAATAACAGGTTAACTTTTATTTTTTACTCAAGGAATAAATATAACATACGATAACAATTGAGACTGGAATTTTCATTGCTAAACAAAGCAGTCAGCAATTGACTGATTTTACAACCTGTTTTACTGTGGTCTTTAAGTGAATTACTATTAAGTGAATCACACAGTTATTAAATAAAACAATCCAGACAAAGTTCAATTCTTTATTTGCTCACACCAGTAGACAGACACTTGCCAGTCTAACTTTTTAATAATCTCATCCCAATGGATATGTCCTGAGAATTGCTAGGGCAGGGCTGTCAAACTCCTGGCCCTTGGGCCGGATGCATCATGTGCTGGCCACGCCCTTTCCTGGTTTAGTGAAGGGGGCGAAGTCTCAATACCTCATGTGTGGTTGCCGTGACGACGTGAGTTTGACACCCCGTTCTAGGGAGTGGTTATCCCTATTATCTTCTTCTACCTTGTGTCCGCAGTTCAAGGCTGCACTGTCTCTTGTCTTGCCGCCTGCCCCTCTTTGGAATGTGCTCCTCCCTTCCTGGGAAACTGCCACTCCGCTATACTCCATCAGACCAGTTCCTCACATCTACCCAAGGCGTAAATAGGGTCAAAATGTTATCACAGTAATCTGAAAACATCCTCCTCTGCCATAAAAGTTATTTGAAATTATATGCATATGAAAATACTTGCAACAGGTTGCATAACTGTTGCATGAAAAATTGAAAATGGGGAAGCTAGTCAAGATAAACATGCCTAAGTTATTTCAAGCTGCTCCAGAGGTTAAATGCTTAGTTCACTTAAATAAAAATACTGAAATAGTAGATCACAGTCACTTCTATTTTGGATAGATAACATCCTACAAGAAATGTGCAGGGTAGATTGGTTTAATGCAGAGGTTCCCAAACTTGGCAACTTTAAGACTTGTGGACTTCAACTTCCAGAATTCTCCAGCCAGCCATGCTGGCTGGAGAATTCTGGGAGTTGAAGTCCACAAGTCTTAAAGTTGCCAAGTTTGGGAACCTCTGGTCTAATGATTAATATGCTTAAGTAGGAGTGGGAAAACCTGAACCTAGGCACCGAATCCAACTGGTGCCAACTAGGATGGCAAAGGGCAGGCAACATACAGTTATACAAATTGGTTCCAGTTATTAGTTTAATTATTTTCTTGACATTTTTTTTAACCAGAGAGAAAATGTTTGGTTAATAATAGCTGGAAAAGCTAATTTTGTCCCACAGTGGTTGTAAAAAGCCTTTTTACTAACTTACACTTTCTGGAACATACCCTTGGGATTTAAGTTTCATTACCATTCTCTTCACCTTTAGAGAAAGAGTTAAAGTTTTCCTATTGAGCCAGGTTTTTGGATTTTGTCGATTAGAATTTTAAACCTTATTTACATTTAAAAAAAATCTGCATTATAATTGTTTTATATAACTTTTTCTCTCCATTAGCCCTCAGTAGCAAAAAAAGAGAGCAATCAATGCTCCTTTTGTATTTTCTATAACAATTAAGATTCCAAGAACAACCCAACTTACACAGCTTTTCCAAAAGGATATAAGAACATATAAGAATAACCTTGCTGGAACAGGCCACAGCCCATCTGCTCCAGCATTCTGTCTCGCACAGTGGCTCACCATTTGCTTCAGGGTATTCCCAAGCAGATGTCTTCACCTGCTTATGATTCCCTGCAAATGGCATTGAGAAATATCCTGCCCATCTCTCCAACCCGGAGGGTGTCCTTAGGCATCCATCATGATAGCCATGGATACCCTTGTTCTCCATGAACTCGTCTAATCCTTTCTTAAAGGTGTCGAGGCTGACAGCTGTCACCACTTCTTCTGGCAGGGAGTTCTATAGACCAGTGATCCTCTGGGTGAAAAAGTACTTCCTCTTATTTGTTTGAGGTCTAGCTTCCAAAAGTTTCATGGAGTGCCCCCTAGTTCTAGTGTTGTGCGATAGGGAAAACAGTTTTTCCTTTTCTACTTTGATATCACAGATAATAGTATTAAACATGACTGAGAGATGCAAGAAAAAGAAGCAGTTTCATTCTTCGTGCTTTTTTCTTTGACAGAGCATATCCATACATTTGAAGGAGTGGAAATGAATTCTGAAAATCAATTTAATTCGAAGGTATATGAAAGTTGGTTTGTAATACCTAGCTGAGGAAGGGGCTTTGGACCACAGAGACTAATATGCTTATAGATACAAAAGAGGTAAACAGAGATAAAGTTGAGAAAGGTACTTAAGAACCATTAGCAAATCAAAAGGACATGATATTTCAACTCCAGGAAAAAAGGGAGGCATGACAAATAGACTCAAAATAATTTTGCCTTGATTCTGTATAGCATAAAAGAGAAGCTCTTTTAACCTTCAGTTATTATATCCTAACAGTTCACAGTCATAACATTTAACAAATAATTAATAACAATTTAAAGTGAAGAGATCAAATGGGTGCAAGCATTCACTTTCCAAGGATCACAGATTAATCAAAGCAGTGAATGCAGTCCAGAAAGAAAATGTTGAATTGCACTGGGTCTCACAACAATTATGAACATGAATCGATTGTGGAAAATGCAAGGGCATCATCTTGGCAATAGAGATTATTCCACACTATCACATTTCCCATAGTTACCTAAAGTTGTGAAAGCTGGACCATGAGAAAACTAGACAAGAGACTCATGGATTAATTGGAACTGTGCTGTTGGGAGAGGGCTCCTGCACATTCCTAAGAAGCAAAGGTGACAAACAAACACGTATTGGAGCATATAAAACCTGACATATCTTTGGAAGCAGAAATCACAAAATTCCGCCTTACTTATTTCGGCCATGCCATGCAATCAAACACTTGTGCGTAGAATGGTTAACAGTAAAAAGAAAGAAGCCATCCCAAAATACAGTGATAGACACCATCGAAGCTGACACATTGAAACAATTGAAAGAAGCTGTACAAGATGGGACACTGTGCAGAAAGTTGGTGCACAGCTGAGACCCAGAGACAACTGAACAGACAGCATCACCAATATCAACCTGTAACAACAGAGTTCCGGTAGTCCCTGCAGTATATGTTCCCTGACCTCATCTACCTTGAAGGGCTAACATCAATCTTGAAAGCCTCCTTACTTTCTAATCAGAAGCACTTGCCTCTGATTGTGGATCCTCAGGGCGCTGCATTGTCTGCAGAACAGCTTACTAAAGCATTGTTACAGCAGCAAGAGCAATTGAATAAAACTCCATACAACATCACAGCAGACGGTTGGAACAACACTTGTCTCAGATAGGAACATCTCAGCAGCCTGTAGCCTAACCAATTTTTCCTCTCTCTCTCATGGAAGTTTGCTGGAAAAATTTGGAGGATTAATTTCTGACTTTCATGATTCAGTGTGAAATCTGTATGGTGAGTTGGCCAGCAAAATTTCCTACAAATCTCTGCAGGATGACTTTTGTTCTGCGTCTGCTAAAGGAAGAGAAGCCAAACAGATTGTTCATTTCAAATTCAGGGTAATGATCCATTGCTGGATAATAATCAGAACTTCATACAAAGACTTAGAACTACATTTGATGAGTTAGCCAGGACAGTAATGGCAAACTTGACAGATTTGTAAACTTAAACAAGTCAGATTTCGGAAGACATAAAAAGGATTTTCAATTTTTGCTAGCGATTAGGATGGAGCCAACAATTAGGGTCAAATGATCTTGCTCTAACTGATCAGTTTCATGAAAGACTTGAACTAAGAGATGAGTTAATGAGACAAATTATGCCAGTAAGCTAGGAAGAGCTAACATCCCAGAACTTCAGTCCATGTAAGCAAGCAAGTGCTTAAATTGCTCCAAAGCCTCATCCTCAGAAAACGTCACAGGATCCATTCCCAATGAAGAAAAACTTCCAAAGTTTTTCTTATTAAACCTTTTTTTAAAAATTATCCTTTTACTCTCTGTACAACTTCAGGTTTATATACTGTGTACAACTCTCTAATCTTTTCAATAAGTACCAATACCAATTTAATAGATGCAACTGTGCAATAAATTGCCCGCACAATTATATATGCAGAATTTGCTATTGTTGAACAGTGCACCCTCCTTGGTCATAATCAACTTGATGCTGGTCATAATCAACTTGATGCTGGTAGCCTAGATTCCACCAATAAGGCAATATTCCATGTCTATTCAAAAATTAACCACATTAAAGGTGTTTCTGGATTACAATCTGAAGGGTTTCCCCACCACCACCCTTTTAAACCTCCAATATCTGTACCTACATTTTTTGCCCCCAAGGGAGATAATTCTTTTGGGACTGCATGATTATAGACTCCTGATCAGTGTAATCATTATGGATCACTAGGCACATTTACTTATTTGGAACTATTGAACCAAAAGGTTCATACATATTCATGAAATTGGATTAAAAAAAACATTTGGAATTTGATCAGAATGAATATTTAATGCCTTTGACACCAGGTATGAAAATTTGAATACACAGTGATATTTTTTGGATTAGTTATTTATGACATGATATTCTCCAGATTAATGAATGCAATATTTTCTGATGTTTTGGATATAATAGTTGGACTACATCCAGATTTTTTTTCAAAAGAACCATCTTTGCACAATACCTATATCAAAGAATTCTAGCTCCTACAAATACCAGCTTTTTGCTAAGTTGAAAAAAATGCATCTGATTTTCTTTAATTGAACTATTTGTATCACTAGATTTCTATCAAAGCATGCAGATAAATTTTGCAAATTTACTATCTGCACCATCATAGCAGGCATGTAGAATTTAAAAGATAACCAGCAATTTCTGAGCTTTGCAATTTTTTAAATAGAAAGTTCAATTCTAATTTCACAGAGGAACAACATAATTTTAAATGAGCTACTCAAGAGGAAGCAGAATTTCAAGACTTTAAAATCCTTTTTTCTGTTCCTTTTCATCCTTTTGTTGTGTAAAAAAAAAAAAATTCCAACAGATGAAATATTAAGAGTCACTCTCTTCAAAGCATCAAAAGCAAATAGGAAAAGAGATGTTATGCCATGTATATTTTATTCCAGATTGCATTTCCCAGATAAAGGAAACTATGACATTTTCAATAATGAGTTGTTTGAGATAAAAAGCCCATTCCAGTAATGGAGGCATTTCTTGGAGCAAGAACCCATCCTGTGCAAGTATGCACCGATCACAAGAATTTGGAATAGCTGCAAAAATCAAAATCCCTCAGCAAATCAATTGAATATGTTTGTCCATTTTACTTATGTTCCATCTTATACAACTTATTACTTATGTTCCATCTTACACAACAATCTACAAATAAACTAACCTGTAATATTGAATATGATCTTCTATTCTCATGCTTTATCCTGGAGCCAAGGACGCTCCCCCCCCATCCTAAAGGAATAGACTAGAGGTGGGTTGCTGCCAGTTCGGCCTGGATCAGGTGAACCGGTAGTAGCAGTTGTGGGAGGCTCCACCCACCACCCACCCAGATGCTTCTGCGCATGTGCAGAAGTGCACAGGAGCGCACAAAAACCAGTAGTAAAAAAATTAGCAACCCATCTCTGGAATAAACTTCAGAAAGGTTGAGGATAGGAGGTAATAGTACTGTTAGATTGGATTAGGACATTCATATTCAGGTTGAGGTTTCATATTCAGATGTTTAATCTTCAGTGAGCTCCATAAACAAATTGTTCTTTGTCTATGATGTGAGAATCAAGAAATATACCCTATTGATTTATTATATTCAATAAGTCCTATGATTGATAGCAGGCCCTAAAAGAAAGAGATATGAACCAAAGTTTTCAGCTAGGATGGTTTCAAAATTTACCAGAAATATTTGTAATCCTGCTGAGCCGTGGCTATGAAATATGTTTTTGCAAAGTATGCACTTGTATGGATATGTTTAAAACAGGAAGAATGAAACTGTTGGAAATGAGGAACTAAAAGTAATGTATACAGGTGTTTACGGAAAGTGACAGTTAGTGAAGTTGTGAAGTGTGTATGTGGTTAGAAATAAAGTATAAAGAATAGGGGTTGAGCTCAGCTCAGAGCCATTTGATTTATAGCAGTCCTTGTAGGACCTGCTATGTGTCATTGGATCCCATTGCAATGGCTTGTTTGTGCAAGTGTATTATTGCTATTATATCTTTTATATCTATTCATTTCTTATGTTCCAAATTATTAGAAACAATAAACCTCTAATCTTAAAGTAAGAATTATTGCTTGTGTTGTTGTCTTTCTTTCCTATTGGAACTTTTCTATGACAATGATGATAGACAAATTGCTTCACAATAGCCATTTATTTATATGTGCATCTTCCTTTAAGAAAAGAGATATTGTAACTTTGCTATGATAATCAATCTGCTGGATATGGGGACATTTTAAAAATATTTATTTTATTTTATTAAATTTATACCCCGCCCTTCTCCTTGCAAGGACCCAGGGCGGCGCACAGGCAACATTAAGAAACCATACAAAATACAAAAATATTATTAAAAAACTATTAAACTATATCCCGTGCTAAAACCCATTATAAAACCTTAAGAATTTAAAATTATCCAGATTTAAAAGTCAGAAAACGGGGGTTATGCTAGGCCGGCTTGTTGGAATAAATAAGTCAGGTACTCAGAAAGCTTTGTTGTTGAGGATGAAAACAGATACCACAAACTGTTTCTTTATGATATATCTTTTACCAGGCAAATATATCCATGAGAAACTGGTCAGTTCTTCCACTTCGCTGCTAGAACTTTGGGGTTCTCTGTCAATGGATTTTTTAAATATAATTTTTATTGAAGAAATTTTTAACAAGATAAAAACAATACAAATTTTAGAAAAGGAACAAAGAAAATAAGAAAGGACAGTGAGTAGGCAAGAAAGAAAGATAATAGAGAAAGAAAAAAAGATTATAAAGAAAAGCAATTATAAATGTATTTATATTTTACAATCTATCTCTAGGATTATAATATATTTTCCTTCTTTCCAAAAAAATTCCTTTCTAATCCTCAAATTCATAATTCACGTTCCTTTTTCTCTTTTTTCAGCACAAAGTTCATAAAGGATTGCCAGTCATTGATAAATGTAGTTGTTGATCTTTCCATGGCCATACAAGCCAATTTTTCTAGCTGGGTTCTTTTCACCTAGCATTCTTCCATTATAGATATTTCAGAGTCTTTCCATTTTTTTGTGCAGTAACAAACAAGAATGTGACTGGATTTGTAAGCCAAGATGTCCTGGTGGACTTTTTAACAAAAAGGTTAAAAATGGACTTAAAATGGAAACTGGAAACTTTTCTTCCAGGAATATTAGATCAAGAAATGGGGAGGAAATGGAACTTTGTTGCTAGACATGCTGGCAGCTGCAAGAATTGATTGAAAATATGATTGGAAAATGGTGGGAAAATGGTGAGAATGCAAAGTTGACTGCACTAAGTAGGGACAAGAATATAAAGAGTTTTGTGGCTACTTGAAAATCACTTTGGGACTTTTAAGCGTGAAAGAGAAAAAAACTGGAATGTTGATTTTGGATTTTGACAATTAAATGGGTTATAGGGAATAGAAATGGTTAGTATGGTAGCTTTTATGTATCTCCTCTGCCTCCTTTCCTTCCCCTTTCTTCCATTGTCTTTATTTCTATTTGCATTTTATATTTTTTTTAAAAACTGTTAGCAAGATATTTCTCGCAAAGGCCTTTAATTGCTTATGAAGCCTGATAAACTTTTTCTACGCCACATTTTTAGGTACAATGGTTTAGTCCAGCTATGCTGGCTGGGGAACTCTGGGAGTTGAAGTCCACCAGTCTTAAAAGAGCCAACTTTGCAGACCCCTGGTTTAGTCAATCAAGTCTTCTCAGATCATGAAACTCAAATTTGGAGCCAATCTTTAAAAGGTCCTCTTCCAGCTATCAGACATTTAGATTCAGTTGCTATCATTACATCACCTGGTCTCTAATGGCTATTTGGAGAGAATGAATCAATAATTAGAACAGGATTTGAAAGGCTATGTCTCTTATCAATAGGACAATTGGATTGAACTGTAACCATTTGCAGAGCTTGGATATAACAACACAATATGTTTCTCCACAGGCATGTCTTTCTTTCAGGCTATCTATGGCTACCAACCCCGCATCCTGCCCTCTAGAACTCTGGCACCAATTGTCCTTTATATCTTGGATTTTCTGCAAGAGAGACAGATGGCTCAACTCTTCTTCAATGAACATTTGGTTTTGGCAGAAGCTACATAGAAAGGTGCTACAGACACGCATGGGCAAGAAGGGTCAAGATTGAGGTGGGGGATTTGATATGGCTTTTCACTAAGTTTTTACTTTTGCCCAGCCACCTACAAAATTGGCCACAAGTTTACTGACCCTTCCAAATTATCCTGCAAATTAACCAGATGGCTTTTCATTTATAATCGCCTGTTGCTGTTTTTTTATTAAGGTTGAAGAAGAGAGACTGGTTCTGATGGAGAATGTAGTACAGAGGAAAGCAGAGATAAAGCTGGCAAATTTATGTGAGAATTTCTAGCAGATAAAAGAGCAGGAAATGACATCTCAACTCTGGAAATGGAGGGAACATCAGAACTCACTTTCTATAAGTTGTGAACATATGGAGACTGGCAGTCTTTCATGATTCTGTGATTCTACCCTGCAACAATAAATTAAAGTTCCAGTTGTCCTTACAGTGCCTGTTTCCTACTTTGAAAAGCTGACATTCTTTTCTTAACAGGCAAGCTCCTTTCTTCACTTTTTATATCTCTATCTCTATCTCTTAGGAACACTACATAAATGCCGTAAGCCTTCCCAGAAAAAATGGTAAATGCTTTCAACCAGTGGTGGGTTTCAAATTTTTTAGAACCTACTCTTTAGGTGTGGCCTATTTTGTGGGTGTGGCTTGGCAGTCATGTGACAGGGTGGGAGTGGCCACCTTTTAAAATGTGGTGAAACTCATTTAACAACGCTCTTGCTTAGCAACCAAAATTTTGGACTCAATTGTGATTATAAATTCTCTTTCTTTCTTTCTTTCTTTCTTTCTTTCTTTCTTTCTTTCTTTCTTTCTTTCCTTTCTTTCTTTCCTTTCTTCCTTCCTTTCCTTTCCTTCCCGTTGGGTCACTGGCAGCGGAGGGCCAGATTTACTTCCAGGTACGCCAGTGGAACACCCTCTCACCGGTTCTCTAAATTTCACCAACCGGTTCTCACGAGTAGGTGCGAGTCTGCAGAAACCCACCACTGCTTTCAACCCTTAAAGATTTACTTTTGCAAATGGATCTAGGGTCCTTATACAAAGGGTAATCCCAACACCCATTGTATTGGCTAAGGCAGGGGTCTGCAAAGTTGGCTCTTTGAAGACTGGTGGACTTCAACTCCTAGAATTCCCCAGCCAGTATAGCTGGCTGGGGAATTCTGGGAGTTGAAGTCCATCAGTCTTAAAAAAGCCAACTTTGCAGACCCCTGGGCTAGGGGAAGTTTGTTAGTACTTTGAACTGTTAATTTATTTTATTTATAATTCTGGTTACTTCTTTTTTAAAAAAATACTCTGTTTTTAATTGTTAGCCTGTATTTGAAACGGGAGAATAAATACCTAAATAACTAAATAACTAAATAACTAAATAACTAAATAACTAAATAACTAAATAACTAAATAACTAAATAACTAAATAACTAACTAAATCAAGCAAGCAAGCAAGCAAGCAAGCAAGCTGCTATATAGTTTGCAAATGCAAGAACTTGTTCAGAAAAAGAAAAGGCAAAACAAAATGTGGAAGAAAATGGAATATGCTGAGCAGCTTGCAGGGAATAACATCAGCTTTCTATCTGACAAATGACTTGCCACATTAGGATAGACCCTCCTTCCCATGGTCACCTTAAAGTTATAGGTAAGTGATGATGAACTTTTTAGGCATAGAGTGCCCAAACTGGAATGTGCTAAAAATTTTGGCTGTTCAATTGAGTTAGATCAATGGCAGAAATTATGGGATAGAAATTATAAATTAACAATGTCTACTGCATACAAAGAAAATCTTTATAAAATCTTTTATACTGTAAATGCCATTTTCCACCCGCAAGGGTAGAAAAGATGTTTAAGGATAATTCTGCAAAATGTTGGAAATGTCACCAGATACCTGGTCCATACTATCATACGTGGTGGGCATATCACAGAGCGAAAAAATATTGGACAAAAATACATACATTGCTGGAAAAAATGATAAAATAGCATATAGACTTGAAACTAAAGACATTTTTGCTGGGCATTTTACCAGACAAGTATAAAAAAGGTAATTTATATCTAATTTTACATGTATTAACTGCAGCGAGAATAATATTAGCAAAACAATGGAAAAGTGAAGCAATTCCAGCAGATGAAGACATGATTAGAAAAATATTAGGATGTGCAGAAATGGACAAGCTAGTACTTACAATTAAGGAAAAGAAAGAAACTGAATATTTTTTGACTTGGGACTTACACTATATTGCCAAAAGCTCACCCATCCAAATAATCAATCAGGTGTTCCAATCACTTCTATGGCCACAGGTGTATAAAATCAAGTACTTAGGCATGCAGACTGTTGTTACAAACATTTGTGAACAGTCGCTCTCAGGAGCTCAGCGTGGAACTGTGATAGGATGTCACCTGTGCAACAAATCCAGTCGTGAAATTTCCTTGCTCCTAAATATTCCACGGTCAACTGACAGCTGTATTATAAGAATGTGGAAATGTTTGGGAATGACAGCAACTCAGCCACGAAGTGGTAGGCCACGTAAACTGACGGAGCGGGGTCAGTGGATGCTGAGGTGCATAGTGCGAAGAGGTGGCCAACGTTCTGCAGAGTCAATCGCTACAGACCTCCAAACGTCATGTGGCCTTCAGATTAGCTCAAGAACAATGCTCAGTGGACCGACGTCATATTGAACCCTATGGATTAGGAATGGGATGTTACTTATTGTAAATTCATATGCGAGTAAAGGCAGGTGAGTGAATACTTTTGACAATATAGTGTATTTTATCAATGGCTAGCTGAAAAAACAGGCAAATACATGAAAGGATCAACAATATAAGGAAGACGTGCTAAAATGGTTAAACAAATGGCATGATTATTACTGTTATTAATATTAGTATAATTGATACTACTGTGTTTTCCCCAAAATAAGATAGGGTCTTATTTTCTTTTGAACCCCAAAATAAGCATTTGGACTTATTTTCGAGGAGGTCTTATTATTTTTGAGGTGCAGGAGGTGGCGAGCGTGGTTACCTCATCTGTGTTTTAATATTTCCAGGGAGGGCTTATTTCCAGAGAGGGCTTATTTTACCACATGCGCTCCAATTGGTCTTATTATCCAGGGAGGTCTTATTTTCGGGAAAACAGGGTGACACAATGAATATTGTTGTAAACGCTTTGATTATTATTTTCTAAAATAACTTGTACCGAGACACTGTTCAATTGAAGTTGGAATTTTTATGTTATAAAATAAAATAAAAACTTATTACAAAAAAAGGGAATAGTACATTTTTTAAAAAAAGCAAATTGTTGTGTGGTTGTTGTTTAAAAAAAAAATCTGTCTGCTGTATCAAAACATCTTCTCCCTATTAGCTGTAATACAAGCAATCAGAGAAGGTGATAAAGTATCTCTGCATCCTGAGCCCTCTTTATAGCAGACTGTTCAGCACACTCTACGACATTAGTTAATAAATCTTTTAATCCTTGTAGAGAGAGGGTCACTTTGTGAAGAAATAAAAACCAGAAAACTATACTGCAGTCCTTGTTCAGTTAAGTGGCCACACAATTCAAATGTCAAAAGTGTCCAAACACTGGAACTGTATATAACCTCAGGTAACAGACTGACTGAAAACAAGCCTAACAAGGTTTACAAGCAGATAAACAGAAAAGACTGGTTCTTGCTACACATTGTCTTCTATCCCAAGATCATAATTTAATTACTTAAAAAGCATAGATTCCGTGCTCAAAAATTCAATACTACCAGCTATTTTGGACACCAGCATTTCCATATATAATGAATTCAAAATGGAAATTGATCCACACTTCACGGTCATGTCGTGACATGGGGGAAGGGCGAAGGATCTGCCATATAAAGACAGTCAAAAGGAGGGGGGAAACCCCCCCTCAATACTTTCATTTAAATCTAAAGTGTGAGATCAAATTAGTCAATATGGAAATTTGTTCTGTTCTCTAACACCCACAACTCCCAGAACATTAGGCTAAATTGCTGGCAAGAATAAAAACATTTGTCAAAAAAAAAAAAAAACCACCACCCAGTCATCTTCATAAATTGTCAAAGAGTTTAGAAGATTGAAGAATTCAAGGAATGGTTGTTTTTTTTAAGTCCTCAGGAAGGAAGACGGGTATATTAAAGCGGGTATGCACTTAGGATCACTGTAGGATATATACTAATTTGGCAGTGGTGTATTAACCATTAAACAGACTAAGGAATTGCTTAGGGCAACAAGGGGGCACCACAGAGTTGAGAAAGAAAAGGAAAAAATGAAGATTTGTACAGTATGTACAAAGGAGGGGGGCACCAAGATTTGTCATTGCTTAGGGCAGGGGTCTGCAAAGTCGGCTCTTTTAAGACTGGTGGACTTCAACTCCCAGAATTCTGGGAGTTGAAGTCCACCAGTCTTAAAAGAGCCGACTTTGCAGACCCCTGGCTTAGGGCACCAGTGAGCCTTAATCCGCCACTGTAATTTGGCCTCCAACTGAACTTTGTGTACCTCACAACCCCTAAGTGCTCATGTTAAGCAGCATGATTAAAAATGCAGCAGCATGACTTAAAAATGCAGCAAGTAGTACTACATACTGGTGGAGAGGTAGCGTCAAGCATGTTTAATGTAAGTCAATATTGTTAATAACTAAATCATATATTCTCCTTGGTATTATTAAGAATTTTTCAAGGCACGGGGAGCAGCCTGAAATGTAATGTACACGTATAGCAACAGGTGCAAATTATTTTCTCTTTAGAAGTGCTTTGTATTGTTTCTTGGTATTATATATTCTATGACAGAGATAGAGTGAAAGTCTTAAGGATATGCTGAAAACTTTTGGCACCTGACATTTTTCATAAATGTGACTTGACATGATGGGTAAAGATCATGGACCCCTGTTCTAAAGTACAATTAAGGGAAGCTTCCTTGCAGCAGCAGCAGCAGCTATCTCCTGAGTCTTCCTTAGAGATTAAATTTAGAGATTAAATTTGGGACCTTCTGCACAAAACAGTGTCCCCAATGAAATTCAGTCCTGTGATTTGAGCAGACAGATGCACCTGATCTTAAAAAACAACTACATTAAATGTAGTTGTTCAGTAACGTACATATATTTTATTATACACTGTTTTTTTAGTATTTCACAAATTTTTCAGGAGTAAAGAGAAAAATGTATAACCAATACAGTGATCCCTCGTTTTTCGCGGTTAATGGGGACCGGAACCTTCCGCGAAAACTGAAAAACCGCGAAGTAGGATTCGCACCGGAAACTTGAGTTGGTGGACATCGTTTAAAGCAAGCACTAGGGGGCGCTTGCCTCCTACCGATGCATTTCCCCCCCCTGTATTTTTGAAAAACCCGCGAAGCACTGAAGCCGCGAAACATGAAGCCGCGAAAAACGAGGGATCACTGTACTATAATGGAAACTCTTTTTTTTTCAATGAAGAAAAAGTAATAACAGAGGTAAAAGAGATTATTAGCTGACTTAAAACAATGGATAATGAATAGGGAAAATACAATTTACAAGATACTTGTGTACTATCAAAAGAGAAGCCTGAGCCTGACATATATGTGTCTCTCTCTTCTACAGTAGTACATGTTGTCACGAGTCACCTTTCTGGAAACTGTCCAAGAGAAGCTGTCCAAGCTAAGGAAGGGTGCATTGTCCACATATATCAATTGACCATACAAAGCTTTTAATAAAAGTATTAAGCAATTTGGGTTCCCAGCTATAAAATGTTTTCCAATAAAGTAAGTAAAAAGTGGCAAATTTGTATTTTCCTGTGCTTATTAAAAAGTACATTTGAAATCATACTTTAAAAAGTTAATTTTCAACTGTTCAACTTGGATCTTGTCAACTTTTCAATGTTTTTCTTTCCTCACCACTCCATGTATATATTAAGTATATAATCACTACATCTGAAGGATAGTTTGTAACATCAAAAGTTTATTTCATTATTTTTTCCCAAGTTAGTAAAGCTAACACATTAAAAATAATTCTCTTCTCTAGCTATTGCTTGTTAACTTCTGTATTTAAAAAAGCATAATAACTTCACAATAGCAAAGAATCCTAACATAATAAAATATGCAAATTTAATCATTAGAATGATTAGATGAACCTTGAAAATAAATATGTACAGTAATCAATGGACTCAAACTTAAAATCTTTAGAGCACAATTTTGTGCTCTTATATGATTCTGAATGCTGTAATGTGAAATTGCATTTTGATATAGATGTATGTACCATTATCAATATTTCAAATCAACAGTATTTAGATACCTTGCACTATCTCAGTAATAACTTGAGAGATTCACTGGACACTTCAGTTTTCAAAGCATAATACAAATACTTTAAATTAAAAAGTAATCAATATAATGGACATCCCATTTAGGATGCAAGTCTCATTTTCTACTTTTAAATATTGCTACCATTCCACCTCTATAAATATATGTTTTATTTTAATCTTTATTACATGTAAGAACAAACAAGCTGAGACTCAAAATATACTTTAATGCTTTCTCCCAGTCTATTTGATCTGGGGTTTTTTTGTAAATAAATAGGAAAACAATATTTCTTCCTTATCTCCAGCATATTCAAAGTTAAGTGAGTTCTATTCCCTATATCCATGATGGTGAACCTATGGCACGGGTGCCGGAAGTGGCACACAAAGCCATCTCTCCGGGCACGCCAGCCATCGCCCTTCTGGGTTCCAGTGCACCAGCTGGATTTTGTGTGAATGGGAGCACCAGAAACTGGAAGAGCAGCTCCCTGGTGCGCATGTGCGCACCGAGAAGCTGAACTTCCAGTTTTTGGTGGGCGCATGCACTCTGGCCAGCTACTCTTTGTGTGGGCATGCGTGCCAGAAACCAGAAGACCAAGTGACTGGCACACATGTGCATGCTGGAAACTGGAGGCTTGTGCTCGCTGGGGAGCTGCTCTTCCTGTTTCCAGTGCTCCCACGCATGCAAAGACCTTGCTAGGACACATGCTCCTATGTCGGCACTCGGTGCCAAAAAGGTTCGCCAACACTGCCCTATATGAATATGACAATTATGCTAGTCCATCTATTTGGAGACATTTACCTCTTAATAATTATGCCCACCCAAATAATTATATGCTTCCAGCTAACAAGTTAAGTTTGATCCATAGGTTTGTTTCTAGAATCTTTGTTTCTAAGATTTTTATGTAGAAGACATTAATCATGTACTTAATGCATTAAAAATTCAAAAATACATCTAAAATGTTCATTTAAATGTTACTAAGTGAAATGAAATATAGCTTTTTTCACAATTCAGTTTCCCCACACACCACAACCTGATTCCCACTATGAAAAACTTTTTTTCTCCACTGGCAGTCTTCAGCAAGTAAAAATTACTGTTTTTTAAAAATTCTCTTAATCTAACAGTTCATGATTGGTTATCCTACAAATTCTCTATTCCCTTCTTCAAAGGAAATTGGCAGAATATTTTGCAAGAAAGTAAAATTAGGGTTAAATAACGTAAGTCAAGGGAGAAACGTAGAATGGAACGTTAGTCACACCAGTTTCTGTCTACTAGTATTTCCAATGTCCCCAGTGTTAGCATTGTAACAAGAAGCCCAAAAATCTGTAGTCCAATAATCTTCATTTGATACAGTGACCTAGCTGCCAAAGAATCAATGAGATTTTGCTTAAACAGGATGCACACTTCATTGGTGTGAATGGTTTGGGAAAATTTAATCTGCCATTGCTATAGTATTCTCATCATGAAAAGTATTCCACAAACCGAACTCAGAAAGCCATTAAGCTACTGTATATGAGCTATGGCATCATTCACTATAGCTAAAGAATTTCTAAAATCCAGCTCTACAATCTCAGAAAATATGTGTGAGTGTGTGTGTGTGTGTGTGTGTGTGTGTATGTATGTATGTATGTATGTATGTATGTATAAAATGCAGGCTTTTAAAACATGAATACGGCTCCTATTCTTTGTTAGCAAACAACAGAAGTGAGGGACATTTTGCACCTTCCTCCTGATGTTAATAGACTAACTAATAACACAAATACTCAAAAATTGGTAACTGCTTTACAATCCTTTCACTACATGCATTATTCATATCAGTTGCATTGAAACATTTTCTCCCAAAATTTGTGCAGTTCTTATTTAGAGCTCACATGACTCTGTACTTGTTTGTTTGTGTTCTTAGGAAAAGCACAATCTAAATTTCTTAGGATAGTCTTCCAAGTGACACAATCTTCTGCTGAGAGACTCTTGTGATCTGTTTGCAGTTTAGTGTGTAGCTGTGTATTTTTACTACATAAAGCTACTTTCCCCCCTCAGGAATCGGTGCCTTTGATCTTAGTTGATAACTTCGTATCATCTTGTGGGAGACTGCTTACCAGAAGTTGCTGTGGTTTGGTTTTATATAAAACACACTTTTAATGATGGACTCCATTAGGTGGTATCAAGTCTTAAATCAAGTCATGAATACAGAAGATGAATTAGATCTCCCTAGAAATATGCTTCTGGGTAGCTGGTTCTCTTTTCTTAGACCAGCAAGTTATTTAAATCAAATAATCATTCCCAACTTCAGAAAAATATTAACCAAAGCATGTTTTGATATATTCCCAATACGAAGTTCAGTTTCAAAACGAAGAGTAATCAAAAACAACCAAGCAAACTTTCTAGAACCCTGGATAGAAAGCACTTATAGCACTATCAAAATTTTAAAAGTATGCTTCTAGAGTGAGTATAATCTAAATTCTCACGGTTCATATTTCAAATTCCAGAACGCATTCCTATGGTGCTTTTGTGCTGCAGAACCAGTGTGACTAAAATTGGGCCTCATATTTGGACATGCAAATATTGGCTATATTCTTTCCCGTGGGCTTGCCCTCCTCCCTTTTTAATTGATGGTTTTGCTTCTTCCTGAAGTAACATTGCATGAACATTTATAGTGCACTGGTTTCTCATTTGATATAATTCTTATGGTGGAACATGAGCGCTTAAACTTGAAATCCAATTAGGTGGCACTATTGTAAATACATGTTTGCACATAGATTTATTTATTTATTTATTTATTTTATTTAATTCAATTTATATAACCACGCCTATCTCCCCGAAGTGACTCAGGGCGGTGCACAGGAAATTAAAATCGGAAGTACAAAACATAATAATAGACGAAATATCATAAATAGGACAACAGATTAAAATCTAATTAAATGTAAGGTACCCTGTGCTAAAAGATTCCCTAAAACCTACCAACCCCTTAAAATCCAATTAAAACAATTTAACACTCAGTCTACAAAAGTGGTTACGGGGACTAAGCCAGGCCGGCTAGATGGAAAAGATGTGTCTTCAGATGTTGGCAGAAGGAGCGGAGGTCCGTGATGGTCCTAAGTTCGGGGTGTAGGTCGTTCCAGAGGGCTGGGCTCGCCACAGAGAAGGCCCTTCCCCTGGGAGTCGCCAGCCGGCATTGCCCGGCGGACGGCACCCGGAGAAGTCCCTATCTATGTTTCCCTTTTTTCAATCTGATAAGGTACTTAAGACAAATAAAAGTTTCCAAATACAGAAGAGACATAACAAAATTTGATGGGCTTCCAAAGGCTATTCTTGAGAGAGAATTTGGGGATATTCCACTTCAACAAAGACTTTGTCTCTTTGGTAAAGGAGCTAACGAAACACTAAGCCCTGCTTTTTCTTTTTTGAAACTGGCATTACTATTATAGGGTGCCTCAGGGGTCGGTCCTCTCGCCTCTCCTGTTCAACACATACATGAAGCCGCTGGGTGAGATCATCCGTGGTTTTGGGGTAGAGTACCATCTTTACGCTGATGATACTCAGCTGTATATATCTACCCCAAACCACCCCAACGATGCCGTAGCGGTGATGTGCCAGTGCCTGGAAGCCGTGCGGATCTGGATGGGAAGTAACGGACTCAGGCTCAACCCGACCAAGACCGAGTGGCTGTGGTTTCCGGCTGCCCGATTCAACCAGCTGACTCCAACGCTGGCCATAGGGGGCGAACATCTTGCCCCTGTGGATGGGGCGCGCAATTTGGGTGTCCTCCTGGATACCCGGCTGTCCATGGAAGATCAAGTGACAGCCGTGGCCAGGAGGGCGTTTCACCAGGTTCGCCTGGTTCGCCAATTGCGCCCCCTATTGGATCGGGACGCCCTTCGCACAGTCACTCATGCTCTCGTGACATCCCGACTGGACTATTGTAACTCTCTCTACATGGGGCTCCCCTTGAGGTGCACCCGGAGACTTCAGTTGGTCCAGAATGCAGCCGCGTGAGCAATTATGGGAACCGTTAGGTTTGCCCACGTTACACCGCTCTTGCGCGAGCTGCACTGGCTGCCTGTCGTCTTCCGGGTGCGCTTCAAGGTGTTAGTCATCATCTTTAAAGCGCTCCATGGCTCGGGACCTAGCTACCTGCGGGATCGGATCCTGCCTCATACATCCTCACGGCCGATTCGCTCCCACAGAGAGGGACTTCTCCGGGTGCCGTCCACTAGACTGTGTCAGCGGGCGACGCCCAGGGGAAGGGCTCTCTCTGTGGTGGGCCAGGCCCTCTGGAACGACCTTCCCCCCGATATTAGAACGACTACGGACCTCCGCTCCTTCCGTCTGAAATTAAAAACACACTTTTTCCGCTTGGCCGGCCTAGGCTAGTCTCTCTTTCTATGGGGTTTTAAACTTATTTATAGCTGCTGGGTATTTTAGTTTAACGGGTTTTAGCACAGGAATAGATTTAATCTGTTTTTATATTATGTATTTATATTTGTATATTTATTGTTTTTACTTTCCCTGTGCACCGCCCCGAGTCCCTGTGGGGAGAGCGGTTCTACAAATTAAATTTGAAATTTTGATTTGAAATTTTGATAAAGTTTTCTGACTAATGGAACATTCAGAAAACCTTTTTATATATTAAGACTTTGCTTTTATGGCAGGTGAAAATGTGGTTCATGTTTTGGTGTGGTGTAAATTTTATAAAGGTGCACAGCTACATTTTATAACTCTATTTTAATTAATTTTTCTGGCCAGTCAATTCTATGTACAGTTGCTGTTAACTGACTAGTGTGATTCAGATTCCTTAAATTTGGCCAAATTCTGTTTTATTATCTGTAAGTCACTGTGACCTAATCATACCAACCATGCAACTATTTTGTTTTATTTTACTTTTTAATATTTATTTTTAGTGCTAGGTTGGCAGAAGCTGGGACAAGTAACGGGAGCTCACTCCATAACGCGGTGCTAGGGATTCAAACTGATGACCTTTTTGATCAACAAGCTCAGCATATTAGCCTCTGAGCCACCGTGTCCCTCACCTGCAGTGAACAGATAATGGCTAAAATGATGATTCTATTTTCAAAATTAAGCCTTGAGTATTGAGATTTATATAACTAAAACTGCATTCTCCAACAGAAATATGAAGAAACTCTGAAGTTTGCAGAATGAAAAAAGGCAAAAATATAAAAAAGGTCAAAAATTGCTAGAAGACTAAATTTGCCTAATAAGGCTACTGTATTTTGTTTCATTTTACTTTTTAATATTTATTTTTAGTGGAAGTTAGTTATAAGGACAGCTTAAAAAAAAGTCTGTTCTGTTCTCAACTACTACTAATAATTCCAGCCAGCAGTCAAATTATCAGGAGTGATAGCAGTGTACAATCATTTAATCAAGATTTATTTATGAATTAAGTCTGTCCTTTACCATAGCTGTAGGAGAAGGAAAAGGTACCGTAAATTCTTTTCTATACATAAACTAATATCCTACCAAGAAGCTATGATAAACCTGCTAGACAGGCCAACAGCCCACTTGGTCCAGTATAGTCCAATAGTAGCCATCTAAATGCGCTAAGGAAGCTCATAAATATGGCCAGGAAAGCAACAACCCACTTTCAATGCAGTCCTAGAACCTGATACTAAGAAATGCTAACTGGGAGTCCAGAGATAGAGAACAGTTATATCTATTAATCATTGATAGTGTCATGTGCCATTAATTTGTCCACTTTACCTATACAATTGCCTAGATCACAAGCTACTATTGTTTCTAAACAGCAACAAACTCTACAATTTAACTGTATTGTACAAGAAAAATCTTATCGATCTTAAGTTTCATTGGATTTAGTTATAATGAATGGTCCTAGTTCTATCATAAGGAAAACTTCTATTTATATATACTATTCTTAACATTAATGACTTTATATACATTTTAGCATTTCTCCTTTAACACTCTTTTGCTCTAAGCTAAATAGCCCCATATATTGTAGTATTTCCTCACTGAGTAGTAGTTTTACTGTACTAAACGTTTCAGTTACCCATTTAAGCATTTTTTCAGCTCTGCAGTATCGTTTTCCAAATGCTGACTAGATACACACACACACACACACACATCATGCATACATATATGTGTGTGTATAGATAGATGGACAGATATATAGATATAGATGTAGATAGTGTGGGGGCATGGGTATGCATACTTGTGTATATATGTATACCAATCTTTGTCTTCTATTGAAATTAATCAAGATGTGTAATCCATTTAAGTCCTACACTAGAAGCAATGGTTTAATTAGCACAATGACATTTTGAGTGTTTTTCCATAGGACAGTGTTTTACCAATTATGTCAGTGACCTGTGATTCATGAACCCAAGACTTCCCTATGCAATTAACATTCCTCTAGATTGATGGTGAACAAAAGCTTTCTTTTTCTAGCAAACAATCATTCAACCTTTTAAATTTGTACAAGGTTTAGCACCATTGATTTAGTGAAAATTTAAAATATGTCTTTAATTATTTGCAAATATTTTAATTAAAATGCCAAGAAGCACATTCTGTAAAAGTTCCAAAAATAGATACAGAATGAATGTGGTTTCAAAGCTGTTGTGATTGGATAATGGAACCACATGCTGTCAACTTAAAAGCAGAGCTTACTTCAATTTGCATCAGAGACTCCAATTATGTATTATATATAGTTTTATTGTGTAATAATGTGTAAGATTTCAGGCCATTTCCCCCCCAAATTTATTGGGGGGAAAGCATGACTGGGAATAGGGGATCTAGTCATCACACCCCTGTCATGAACAGATCACACTCTCCTTCGGCTCGACTTTCCGATCGCCGCATCTCACTGCGGGGAGGCGGAACCGGACATTCCTATATGGTTCCGCCCCAGGCTCCTGATGGACCCGATAAGGTTCCAGAGAAATACTGGTATACATACTTTAGAGGCCAAAGAATGAGAATAGAAAGAGAACTGAAATGGATATCACAGACAGCAGTAGGAGGCCATAGAAATTGAAATGATTAGAAATTGAAATGATACGAAATTGAAATGATAAATAAACACAGAAATTCTGCTTTTACTGGTTACTAACTGCAAATGATTCAATAGCTCCAAAGTGGCTTAAGCATTCTGTTAGTAATAACCCTGTTTGGGGTTAGATACTGAATGAAGCTTTTAAAATAACCTTACATACCGGTTCTTCCATCCTCCAAATAGGAGATTTTCTTGAGTGACATCATTTCTTTTGCATTAATACTCCAAATGTAAAAAGCAGGGATTCAGAAATGCTAGATTGACTTATGCAACATCCATTATTTGGGGTTACTGAGGGAGAAATAGAACCTTTTCTAATTTGTACTCAGCTTTTGAGAAAGCCATAAACAATTGTCTGTCCCTTTGCTTGGAGGGAATTCCTATCATTTTGTATCTCTTCCAAATCACTGCAACACAAAATGAAAGCCCTGGAAACTTAAACTGTATTGTTAAGTTGGTAACTCTTAAGACACCAAAATATGCTATTAGATCTTCTTTTAATCTTTTCAGGAAACTAGAATGTCCTTGCTGACCAATGATGCATTTGTATTATTTAGTTCCTTAAGGCTATATACATTTAAAATTAAGCCCTATACAACATTTATAGATTTGGACTATAAACTGCTAACTATTCCTTAGCAACCCTGTTAACCAAGATCTAAAAATTGAAGTGCTTAATGCACACTTACATTGGTCATCGAATGCAGAAAAAAATTATTCAGCTTTTCCCCAAGATTATGTTCCCTGAAATCTTTTTTATATGTAATTTCCCTGAAACTTTTAAACGACAATAAAAATGAATATAAAGGAAGAAGGATAAAAGAAAGGGAGGGAGGGAGGGAGGGAGGGAAAGAAGGAGGGAGGAAATCAAAGTAAAAAGCAAAAAGTGCAAGAAAAGAAAAAAATAAAAATTAGAAAAGAAAGAAAAAATATTAAAAAGTGGCTTCTGGTATTCTTCACTGCAGTTTTCTTCACAAACTTTTTCAGAAGTGGTTTGCCGCTGCCTCCTTCCTAGGGCTGAGACAAAGTGACTGGTCCAAGATCACAAACAGGGCATTGTACTGAAGGCAAAACAATCATATTTTTTTAAATCAACAACCAAACTGGCTCTCTTTTTTAAATTATAACCAATGTAAATTTCAACTCTTTTGACCACATATTTTCCCATCTATATTCTATAACCAAAATTCTTATCACATTTTATCATGAATTCTTAGCACACTTTATTATACATTCTATAATAACTTGTTCTAGCCTTGTTTCAAATTCCAACAAAATATTATACATTTTCGTAATTACATATTTCAGAATTGAAAATATAATTATGTACTAGTAAGTCATTTTATGGACAAAACGGAGCAGCAGTTGTTCGTGTGGCTGTTGGTAAAAATAGGATTGCCAACATGATCACCAACGTCCAATGATGGATATGGCATAAGAAGTCATTTTATCCATTTTTAATATTTCAAATAACTGGGTAAATGGGAAAACCATCAACAACTATATACTTTGGCTATTAATTGCTCTCTTTATTTTGATTTCAGTTCCTCTTGATAATTTTCCAATAAGTCATGGTACAACAAACATTTATTTTTGTCTGCCATTTCTCTTCCATAATATTCATCCTGAGATGATATCCATGAGGATATTTACAGGTTCCACCTGGGTTTATATCTATTAGATATTCTCTAATGAATATCTAATGAGATTGTTTTTAAAGTCTGCATTAATTTTAATTTTAATGTTACCATAAATATCCTTGCCATCCAAACCTCAGGTTATGTTCTTCTAACTGTAAAAGAGTCTTGTTTCTCAGCAGCAGTCATTCATTCTTTCGCCCAGATCAAGAACAATAAACAAAATACAATTTCAAATCTAGCAAACTATATCATCCTTTCTTTGCATCTTTTATATTTAACTCATTATTTTTCTCATATGATATAAATTTAAATGCATCTTTCTACCATGATAATATCTAAAAGAAAAGTATTATTCTTGACAAAACATTCACTTTTTTCATAACACAAATGAAAATTTTAATTTTTCCCATTTTAACATGTCCTTCTTCATGTCCATGTCTTAAGATTCTATTCCCTAAAATATTTTGACATTTATCAAACTACATACTATTATTATCCTTATATCAATATGGTACTAACTATGTAGTTCTACTATGGTAGAAGGGAAAGAAAAGTTAAGAAAGACAGAATCCAATTGCTATCTAAGCTTAATGAAGCTTGATTCACAGCTGTGTGAACAGAAGCTCTAACCTTTCTTTTCATAATATGTTCCAAAAAGTCTGCTAAATGATTAGTGGGTCATACCATACAAAGTAGCTGCGGTACAGAAGATTTGAGCGCAGGATAATCAGTGAATAATTTTGACTGCTACAGAAATTACTTGGTCAACGTTTTGCCATGCAAGGAAGTGGCAACATCTAGCTAACTTTGGAAGCTAAGCAGTGTCAGACTATGAATGCGATTCTACTGGAAAATTTCAGCATTACAGATTAGACTGGAATTTTAAAAAAAATCCAAGCGGAAGGAAATAGCTATCCACTTCTGAATTCTTGCCAAGAATGCTATGAGAGATAGACATTGACTTGAGTGAATGTCTACTTTAGTTACACATGCCATAGGGTATCATAGAGAACTATGATTTAGCCATGTCATTCAGGGATGTTTCCTATAATTTATTTGAAATTTCTGGGAGATCCAAAGTCTTACGCTAGAGATTAGACAGGACAACTTTTGTTATGTGTAAGGTATATCACAAGGTCAATCAACCTTATAAAAATCATCACTCAAAAAAAATCACCAATCTACAATATTTTCTAATTAATCTTTTAAAACAAATCCAAGCAGAAACAACATATAAACTATATACTGCTAAAACTGCAATTTGCTGATGAAATGCTATAAAGAAACAAGTTAATAAGCATAACTATTGTCAACTTTGAAGCTTTTTGTGAAATATAAGACATATACATACTAATTAAATTAATCAATATACTATACTAGGTTAATTATCATACAGAAATCTTCTTGAAGTTTAGTCATTTGTTTGAAAATTGCAAGGTAAATGGCAGCTACTATCAAAGTTATACAAGTCTACTAATACACACTTAACTAAGCATTCCACTTCAGAAAGAACGGCATTACACTACAAATCTCCTTAGTTTGGTTCCATTTCACTTGGTAAAAATAGAGGAAGTCAATTTAATCTAAAATATACCATTAGAATTTAAGGGGAGAGGCAGGTAATTTTTCTTCAATAGAGATATATAACTCCATTCAAAATTAAGGTTTACATAATTAAATTTGCTCAATTATGTGTCATAGCATTGCTATTTCTTTTTAAAATGTGCCACATTTTTCTAGAACATATGCACTCCAACATTTGATGAAAAAGGGAGGGAGGGGGTTGCCATGGTTAAGTCAGCATCTTTTGTTGAATACTGGAATAAATTGATGCATAGAGCCGACACCCACATAACTTGTCAGCACAAGTTACTGTTCCCCCCCCCTTTGCATACGTAACACTAACAGAATTGTGTTAAATATAATTGTTGTTATTCAAACTTCCTTTCTTTGCTTTGCAATCCTTCCAACACCTCATCCTCAAAAAGCAAGAATAGAATTCTCTGCTGAGCTTTTCTTAGGTGAAAATGTCAGAGGCCAAGTATAAAGCATGAAAAATGTTACCATGGTGATAATATTATAAATTCCTAAGATAAGAATATACGTATCTCCCTTGTGTCAGGAAGCTATGCTTTAACGGGGCTATAATATTTTTAAGTGGGCCATAAAGTAACACACATCCATAGAGAGATCTAGTTCATTCTTGCCACAAAAAGACTAATTTCTCATGCCGAACAACTGGAAACAAACTACATGTGTTAGGCTACAACATGATCTCCAATAAGTATTTTGATTACAAGGACCATAAGTATGGCCCTTGTAATCAAAATCATTGGGAGGCCCTGGGGAATTAAATATTCAAGCAAGGGATAAACGAGTCCAACAGGTATGCAATAGAATCGTTATCTTATATCTTTATTTTCTGCTGTTTTACCTAAGATGCTAAATTAGAGGCAAACAATCCAAATTTTGGATGGCCCTAGGCAGATTGCCTCCAAATTACATTAAGGTCTGATTTACAATAAAGGATCAAAAAGGGCACAGAGTTGCCTTATTGGGGAGAGGGGAAGCATATAAATGTAATAAATAAATAAATAATTACACTCATTATTTTCAATATACAAAAATGACAGCCATAACACCTGCATATGCATATAACAGAGGCCACCATTCTCTCGCATGCAACATGCACAAAGGGGAATAGGTATATGTAAGGATTCCTAAAGCAGACCCTTGCAATAATTGCAGGAATGTCTCTATTTCTTTGTCATCAAACATAATGGAAGGGAGTCTTGAAGTATATAAAAAAAGCATCAGGTTACCTCTACAGCAAGTCATTAATTTCAGCTACCTTTTAAAACAAGCAATAAAACATTTCTTTAAGCTGGTAGTGAAAAATTTGGGGAAACCAGTTATAATCCTTTTGAAAACTCTCAAGAGATTGGAGGTGGAAAAATAGTGTGAAAGCTCCAGAAATATTTATCTTGGGTCCCGAACTTAGTACCTAGTGGAAATAATTTGTTCATTAACATTTATCAAATTATCCTAATTTTTAGTTTCTCCCTCTTTCTCTCCCTCCCTCCCTTTCTTCTCTTTCTTTCTTGGAACATTGCAAGGCCAATAACTAATCTGAACTATAAAATGTATTTCTAATAATGCATCTTGGCTTGGACTTTCTCTTAGAAAACAAAAAGCGGTAATAAGCCAAAGATTTGGTCACCTTCGGTCAATGGCTCTATGAGAGCGCCTGACTCTCTGAATATGTCCATTAACTCAAAACACTGAGGACTTGTATTCTATATAATTAATGAATGCTACACATAATATAGACCTGATATACATTATCAAAGAATAAGATCTCAAAATGTCCATTCGAATATATAGCATGCTCCCATTTTTTTCATGCAATGTGAAATAGAACCACAGGAGCTAGTGTAGTAACATATCACAAGGTTTTTATGGAAGGAATATTTGTAGGAATTGCTTTGTATTCCTTTTATTCCATTAAGGAAAATCATGATATAACAAACAAGCATAATCAGAAGAGAGCATGCCACTAGGCATGGAAATCTGACTGATTCTTGCAAAAATCTAAGATAGAAGAAAAGACAGAAAAATAGTAAGAGGGAAGCAGAGAGAAGTGTAAAAGATGTGTATGGCTGGCCTGATCTTTGTATTGGATTAATATTACAACATATACTCTGGGATGTTGAAATTCGACTATTTTTCAAACTGTTGGGTTGTCCTAATATATGAAAGCAAACTTGGAGTCAAGAATTTCATCATTGATATGGATGCAGATAAGTCAAATGTTTTAAATGATCCTATCAAAGCAAACATTCTTTTGTACATTGTAATTCTTAGGAAAAAACTGACTTTATTAGTCTACGTGCAGTCATACTGTTGCAATTAAATACAGTGGAATTTGAGATATAATGATAGGCACATTGTGGGTGTTTAATGAGTAAGGATAGCTGAGAAGCAGCAACAAAGTTGCATTCTTTCACACAGATACCAAAAAAGCCACCCTGAGTCACAACCTATGGGGGAGGGGAGACATAAAGAAGAGACCCCAGTAGTTTAAAGCAGCTTCGTATTTCAAATGTCTTAGCCATGCTTCAGAGGTTATGAATATTTTAAATAATGTTAATATTAAAAGTGTTTTGTAGCACCAGAAGCATAAACAAAGGCTTTGTACATTAAACACATCTGTGACCCATTCACATTAACAGAAAGCAATTACCACTGGAAAGAGTGTAAACTACATTGGAACAGGTGCCATTCGAGCTGCTAACATTTCCATTTTGTTTGCATACTCAGTCTTTCAGTGACATGTTCATGTCACAAAGTACTAATTTGGTTCTAAGTGTGTACAAGAAAATAAAACCTCCCTCGTAATAAGCCCAACTGGGCTTTTGAGTCCAGAAATAAGCCCTACCCTGAAAATAAGCCCTCCCTGCAAATATTGCAACACAGCAGCAGCCATGAGGTGACCACGCTCACCGCCTCCTGCACCTCAAAAATAATAAGACCTCCCCGAAAATAAGGCCTAGTGCTTATTTTGGGGATCAAAAGAAAATAAGACCCTGTCTTGTTTTTGGGGAAACACGGTAGGTTAAATATTCAAATCCTTGGCTCAATGTGTTTTTTTTAACGTTTTCCTATAACGCCTGGAAACCATACTTTTAGCCTGTCCTATTAATTAATTTAGTAGATCATTAATATGTAGCCAATGCAAGCAACAACATGGATACCACAGGGCAATACCAAGAATCTCGTATATAAAAGAGCCCTCTATCTAGATGCTATTGAGATGTTGCCACTTGGAGATTTGAATCCTCATTTGAAATAAAGAACCACATTGCAACTTCTGCCTCTAGTGTCTTTTTTTTAGAGGGGGGCATCATACTAAATACAAGTAAAACTAACTAACAAAATGAGTATGGCAAAAAGAAGCTGGGATAGCCACTCACTTGCTCATGTTTTTCCAGAAGAACTGGGCTTCTGGCCATCCACAAAGAAGACCTCATCCACTTGTGTTCTCCTTCATTCATGTCTAATCTCTACTACTGCAGAGTCCAGAGGAATTGGTGATATCTAAATAAACTAAATCTTTGTGCAGAGGCAACACAAATTGAGGCATCCCCTCCCTCAATTATATGTCCCCTTTACCTGCACATATTGCACCCAGAAAATAGAGATGTGTTGATTCCAAATTAGAGAAAAATATTAGTAACATTTCTTGATAGTATCTTTCTGTCCAGAGTCCAGTGAGCAAAATTATATCCATAAGGAAGGAGTGGCACAAAGATAAGACATTGGCTATAAAGCATTTCCAAGATGAAGAGTGGGAACTTGTGGCACTCCAGATGTTGTTAAGCTACTCTTTCCATCATCCTTCACCTTTAGACTCAGTGATAGGAGAAACTGGTGGTTTACCACATTGTCCTATAGGGAGAGGTTCCCAATGCGTGTATGTATATTCTCTGAACAGTGCCACACGAGAGAGCATAGGTCTGCAGGTAGCTGCTCAAGCAAGAAGCAACCTAATCATCTGTCCTCCAATCCTCTCTCTTTTTCCTCTGTGTTGCAGAGAAATGGGTTCTGGGCATAACCGGCCCAATCCTACCTACTGCATTGCCTACAGCTGGTTTGGAGGGCAACCAAGGAAAGGGGTTGCTTCCACTCTTTGGGGGAATCCATGCTAAGATTCCCCAAGCAAGAGAAGTCAGAGGAGAGATTTCCTGCCAAATTCTTCTGACCGTGCTATTTAAAAAAGAGAGCAAATAACAGTGCAAGAGTGGCAAGTGATCCTGCTAGCATCCTCCTCCTCCTCCTCCTCCTCCTCTTCCTCCTCCTCCTCCTCTCCTTACTCGCAATGGTATCCACAGAAAAATTAGAACCGATAAGAAAGGAAGATGCCACCACCACAGCTTTCCCTCTTTAAGAACGGAGCCAGCAGGTCTATCCAGAACAAATGAAGAGAAGCTGTCACTGCCTCTTCCTTGAACAGCATTTGGTTTCCACCACTCTGCCTGGATCACCCACAGGGAGACTGCAAGAGAGTGGAAGGTGGTCGGATTGGGCCCAGAATGCCATCTATGAATGCAGAAAAAAAGCAGGTAGTGGCAGCCTCTCTCTCTCTCTCTCTCTCTGCAGCACCACGGGGGTCCAATTTTCCCCAACTATAAAGATGGCACACTCAATCAGCCACCTCTGCCCACTTGTTCACACCCTCTTTCTTGGTGTCACTAGGCTAACAGCACGATTTTTTTTAAAAAAAATGGAGGGGGGGATGTCATTCAAAGGGGATTCTGAAGGTATCCATAACCAAGAACTGGTCCTACATGAGGTAAGTTCCCTAAGCACACCTATCAGCACATCTGCCATCCCCCCCACAACGGTGTTGTCACCTTGATCCCCGTTCACGCAACCAACCGGCCCCCTGCAGACCCACACAGCTTGGGGATGGGTGGGGGGTGGGTGGGGAGGAGAGAGAAGGCTACCAAATCGACGAAGGAGGATCCCTGTCCTCCCTCTCTTCCCTTCATTGCAGCGAAGCTTTCTCCCCTTAGCAACCGCTGCATTTCATCTGGTTACCACCAGCAGCAGCACCCCGAGGCGCCTTCTCTCCTCCGCCGCTCACCCACCGCAACCAAGCCCACCCTCCGTGCCTCCGCGCCAAATGGAGGAGAGAGCCCCGGGAGGAAAAGCAGAGGGGAGGAAGCGACACACACACACACACACACACACACACACACACACACACACACACACACACACACCACACAGCAAACCCCAACTTCCCCCCAGCCTCGAACCTGCCTTCTCCACCCCGAAAGACAGAGCGCGCGGCGCCTCCCCGGCTAACACACCCCTACAGCAGCGCGACCGAAGGATCAGGATCAGCAGCAGCAGCAGCCACAGCCACAGCAACCCCTTCCCCATGCAAGGACGCAGCCTCCGAAAAAAAATACTCACATCGCAGGGTGGAGAACGCGTCCTTTTAAGTCTCCGTCGCCTGCAGATAATAACTGACAGCTGGGATCACGATTCCTACCAAGAGACCCGGGGGTCCGGGGTTTATGGGGCGTGGGAAGCCGGAGGGAAGGCGAGGGGAAGTGGGGTAGGGCGGCAGCAGGATGGCGACCGACCCCCCCTCCGGTCGTAGCTCCCCTCCCCCATGCTAAGACCCCGATGCGGATACCCTTCAGGAGCACATCTGGGCAACACTTCCTTTCCCCTACGCGGCCGTCTGGAGAACAGGTACCTTGTCAGCTGAAGTCTCTCCGTTTGCCAGAGCCCCACGGCAACCACCCCAAAAGAAAGCTCTTCATCCAGTAAATCCTTGCGGAGCCGGCAGCCGAGCGAAGAAAGGGGGCTCCTGCCGCCGCCGGAGCCGCGGGAACCGCGAAGCAAAAGAAAAGGGGGGCGAGCCACCCTCTTCCCCACGCATCTGTCAGAGCCGGGGCGCAGGAGCGAGATTCACAAAGGCGCGCGAGCGGGGCTGCTTCCCATCGCCGCCGCGGCGACGACTGGCCACGAGGAGCGCGGAGGCGGCGGAGCCTTCCCGCCCCCCAAAACCGGCAAGGCTCGCGGCTGGGGTTTCCTCCCGAGCGGCGAGGGCCTCCTGGAGGAGGAGGAGGAGGAGGAGGAGGCGTCGCTCCTGCACAGGTGTTATGGCTGCAGCCGAGTGACAGGCGGGCGAAGAGGCAGGGCTGCTGCTGCTGCCGCCGCTGACATGTGGCCGAGCCTCCTTTGCCTTCGCCGGTTCCTGAGGGCGGCAGCGCAAGCCTTGAACGAGAGCTCCGCGTCCGTCGGAGGCAAACGGAAAAGGAAGGCGACCGTCTGCAAATCGCCCCCCTCCCCGGGAAGCGCCGTCCGTGGCGGTCCTGGTCAAGAGGGCGCCGGGCAACCAGGGACTTCTCTCCTCAGGGGAGGGGTGGCCGCGGGGGGGGGGAGTAGAAAGGGACAAGTAGCTGAAGTGGGGTCCTCCAAATCCCAGGCGCGGGGGCGGCGACGCGCAGGGGGAGGGGGCGCTTGCACGTCGGATTGCCGGGGAGCTGGGAAGCCGCGAAGCTCCCTTAACAGAGAGGGAGGAGGCCAAGTAGCAACAGCAGTTCCCACCCCCACCAACTCCGCGTCAGAGCTCTTCAGCAGCCGCCGCCGCCGCCTCTCCTCGGACCCTTCCCCCGCTTCTTCCCCAGAGTTTTTTTTTTTTCCTCAAACGTGGAGTGAGGGGAAGAGAGAAAGAGAAAAACGAAGTGGGCGTGGGGACGGTGTAGCAACGCCGCGCGGATTCCGCCGCCCTCCTCCGTGCTCTGCACGTGGCCGCCCGAGTCCCGCAGCACAGCACACGCCCCTTTTCTCTCTCTCTCCCCCCCCCCCCCCCCCCAAGCTTTTGCTCAGAGCTGCACCTTGACGGTTCAGTTGCGATATCTTGATCCGGGCGTCGTAAGGCAGATCGAGGACAACCCTCGGGAGGTTGAAAGAGAGACGGGGTACCACTGTCCTGGTTCTCCATCACTTGCCGGCCACCTCTTAATTCTCGGGGGCGGGGGGTGGGGCGGGAGGGAAGGATGATCGGTGGCAAGTATTGGATGCACTAAAAAGATTAGGTGAGTGAGGGTTTTGTTCCCGTTGCCCTAACTAAGCCGAGGAGTAGGTATTGTTGCTTCGCCCAGCTCCGTGCATTGCACCCACCATACTAGCAGAAGATCGACTTGGGGTTTTGGTGCTGCAGAAATCCAACCCCAGTTGCTTTGCCTTTGGATGTGCTCCTGGCAATCTGTTTATCGGGAAAAAGTCTTTAGAGGCTTCCATCTGATAAATCACTGGCACTAGCTGGCTTTTTAAGGACATCCTTAAAACCATAATGATGAAAGATAGGTGCTAGTGTTGTCATTTTCAATGTGTCTGCTTCCTCTTAAGGATTCCTCAGACGTTAAGGCATATCTGAAGTGGTGCTGATGCTTGTGGTCTGTTCACCCACCACAACAGGGTACAGTTTAAATAGTTTATCACATATATGATTTTTTCCTACCTTTTAAATAAAAAAGATCACCCATTTTATTTAGTCCAGTCGAAGGGTGGGTATGCAACAGAGTAAACTAATACACTGTGTGATAATTATATATAGCTTTTTATAATAAAAAATAGCTCTTTTTTGTCCTTTATTAAACAAGACAAATAAAAAATTGAAACAATTTATAAATATATATATATTTGACTTCTCATCTCTGTGCATAAAGATTTACATTACAATTTCACTAAAGGTTGAACATATTTCATTGTATTTATTGTACATAGTCCACACCTGTAAGCAACCACTCATGTCACAACATAGGGTCTTCAATCCACTGAGTAATTAGAGCTTAAATTTATCTTTCCTAAATTGAAAAATAAGTCTCTTGTTATTCAACAGAGGCATGCAGTACCCATTTCCATTGTCCAGTCTTCATTTTCAATTCAGTAGGTATATAGTTCAAAAAATATGGACGTCTGAAAATATTAAATCCTTTCAAATTACTCAAATTAATATACTGATCTTAAAATTTAGCTGTTTTCAGCTATGAAAAGTTGAAAAGTATGAAGTGCAAACACCTATTTACCTCATGAACTAATGATATTCAAATAGTGAATACCAAACTTTCCTACCCATCACACACAACTAAGAATAACACACTGTCCTGAGGAAAAAAGGACACCACCAATTGACTTCATTAATACATTGTGCTATATCATAAAAGTAATTTGTTTGATTTGGATTACTCCTAGTTTATATGGCTTGGCATGAAGTATAAACCCAGGAGATTAGGGAAAGTTGCAGGGAGCATCTTCACTAGTTTGCTTTCTGCTGAAGACATTTTGTGATTGGGCATAACCATTTGGGCAGCCATTTTTGGAATGAGTAGCCTTCACCAGTAAAAATGAGCAAAAACCTGTACTTCAAATTCCCAAATGCCCACTGGCCAAAATGGCCTGAAATCCCTACGGTATATGCCAAATAAATGTACAGTTGAAGATATTATCCTAGCTATTTATGAATGCCTGAATAACTCTCATGTTTGCAGTATGATTGTGAGATACTAAGAGTACATTTAAACTGCACACATGCAATGTAATGTGTAAAGCTTTGGTGATAAGCACCCCCCTTTGAGATATTCCACATGGAACAACATTTCTACACAGCACTGTAGAAACTGTAAGATTTTGTTGGAGACCTACGTGAACTTTTATAAGAGAACAGTTATATTTGAATAATTTAAGCCTGAGCCCAAAGAGATTGGAATTATGTCATTTTTAAAAAATAACTCCTCCACAGTGCTTTTTAAAAAAAAGCAAACATTACATCTTTTTTCTCGGAAAATCAGAATTCTGCATCACCTACATCCCCTGGTGGGTATCCCAGATGTTGGATTGGGGACCAGCAGAGAGAAGCTTGAAGGGGAGCCATGGAGGAGAAGGAAACTCAGCAGTGACAGGATGTACCTCAAGAGGGAATGAAATCAAGAGAAGAATCGGGAAGCAAAAGAGGAAAAGGGTAGTTTTTTTTCTTCCTTGCATCCCACCAGGGGAGCCAAGCAGCTTGCAGCTCTTGTAGTTGAGCTCATTGCTAGGGCCCAGAGCAGCAGAGAGCAGCACCAGTAAGTTGTGTTCAAAGCTGCTACCAAAACCCCCTGAGGATGAATGGCCCCAGGAGATAAAGACAGTGGGAAAGAGAAAGAGATGGCAGAGAGCCAGGAGAATGAATCTGGGATCTCTACATGAATAAATGTCTCAGTGTATTATGTAAAGCTAGGCTCAAAAATGCATAGGCAAAAGACGGAATAAATAGGTAGGCTAAGAAGGTGAGCTAACGTTAGGCTGCAGCAGAAGTGGTAAACAATTAAATAAAGTTGCTGTCAGAAGGAAAGGAGAATTCAGAAGTAAAGATATCATTGAAGTGAATAAGGCCCGCTGGCAGTTGGTTACAGTCAGCTAGAAATACAAGGAATATAAAATAGAAAAGTCAGAATGATCGCAATGGAGAATAGAATAGAATAGAACACAGAACAGATGGAAGGGACCTTGGCGGTCTTCTAGTCCAAGCACCTGCTCGCATGTGGAAACCCTATACCGGTGATGGCGAACCTTTTTTTATCTCAGGTGCCAAAAACACAAGCATGTGCTATTCCGCGCATTTAATGCCCCCTGCACCATGGCCCCTGTGCAGGTACACATGACACACACACACTGCTGCCCCATGCACGCGCGTACATCTTTCTTGGAGCTTGGAGAGGGCGAAAATGGTTTCCCCAGCTCCCTCAGAGGCCCTCCGTAGCCTTGAAATGGTCTGTTTTCTGACTTCCGGTGGGCCAGGTAGGCCTGTTTTTCTCCCTCCCCAGGCTTCTGAGGCTTTCTAGGAGCCTGGGGAGGGCGAAAAACAGCCCTTCACACAAACTGTTTGGGAAGTTTGGGAATGAACTTCCAGGTTGCACGTTGGACCATTTTTCGACCTCTGGAAACTTCAGGAGGCTTTTCTAAAGCCTCCGGAGGGTGAAAAACAGTCCAACGCACAAACCGGAAGTCTGTTCCTGAACTTCCGGTTTCCGTGTTGGGTGGTTTTTTGCGTTCAGTGAAGCCTCCGGAGGGTGAAAAACGGCCAAAAATCAAGTCCAAAAATCAGCTAGCCAGCACACACATGCACGCTGGAGCTGACAGGGCAACAACATCTTGCGTGCCCTCAGAAACGGCTACACGTTCCACCTGTGGCATGCGTGCCATAGGTTTGCCATCACGGCCCTATACCATTGCAAACAAATGATTGTCCACTCTCTTCTCAAAAATTTCCAGTGTTGGAGCATTCACAATTTCTAGAGGCAAGTTGTTCCACTGATTAATTGTTCTAACGTTCAGGAAATTTCTTCTTAGTTCTACGTTGTTTCTGTCCTTGATTAATTTCCATCCATTGCTTCTTGTTCTGCCCTCAGGTGCATTGGAGAATAGCTTGACTCCCTTTTCTTTGTGGCAGCCCCTGAGATATTGGAACACTGCTATCATGTCACCCCCTAGTCCCATGATGGCGAACCTATGGCACGGGTGCCACAGGTGGCATTTCTGAGGGCACGTGAGGCGTTGCCCTGTCAGTTCCAGCGCACATGAGCATGCTGGCCAGTTGTTTTTCGGCCTTGCTTTTCGGCCATTTTTTGCCCTCCTGAAGCCTCCAGAGGGAGAAAAATGGCCCAATGGGCAACCTGGACGTCCATTCCTGAACTTCCTGTTTATTTGTTGGGCCTTTTTTCTCCCTCCCAAGGTTCCTAGAAAGCCTCTGGAGCCTTGGGAGGACAAAAAATGGACCTACCAGGCCGACCGGAAGTCAGAAAACGGGCCATTTCCGGCCTCCAGGGGTGCCGAGGAGGCCATTTTTGTCTTTCCCGGGCTCCAAAAAAACCATGCACACATGTGCAGGGCAGCAGGGGGTGTCAATTGTGCATGCTCATGGGGCACGGCATGGGAGGCATTAAATTATGGGGATGGCATATGAAAGCGCACAATAGCACGAGCGTGTGTGCTTTAGGCACCCGAGGCGAAAAAGGTTTGCCATCACTGCCCTAGTCCTTCTTTTCATTAAACCAGATATGCCCAATTCCAGCAACCGTTTAGATAGTAAAGTTTAGATATAGGGAGACCCTGTAGGACAGATGCTGAATACGATGTGAGAATAAGAAGCATATATGAAACAGAAAGTGTGCAGTAGCTAACACAGCACTTCAATGTTCACTTACTAAGCCAGTGTTATTCGTTTCTTGAAGCACACATTACTAATAAATACATGATAAGAATTGTCTGTATTCTGATTTGACCTGTTTCTACCCCAGAACCAACAAGACAAATGTTATTTTTCGTTATTTAAAATGATGGAAACATTGGATTGAATCCAATTTGAATCCATGCTTAATAACAGTTAAAATAGGCTCATTAGAATCAGCACCGGAAGTTAGTGTAATTTAATGTGAAGTGATGTGTGAACCGGAACACAGAGTCATCCACCAGGGGGAAAGGGGTGGGTGGGTGGGTGGGTGAGTAACAAGATAAAAAAACAGAATATTGTTGTTGCTCTGCCCTCTCTGTATCTGTGTCACGGCTTTGCAACGCTGGTGTTGCAATATTGCAATACTCATTTTGTTACTCAGACAAAAACCCGCCTAGCAAATGTTTTCATTACCTTCCAAACAAAGCTAATTTCATTTCCCCCAATTCTATTATTTTGCTAATGCGCTTCGTCTTCCATTCCTCTTAATCTTTATGCTAGAAAGGTACCTCGTTTCCTAGAAGCCCTGGCACCCGTGTTTTAAGAATAAGTATAACCTAAAGGCTCAGCCACAGGCAGATTGTCAATGGAAAAATTAACCCAGATTGGCCTTTCCAAAAAGCAGTAAAATCTAAATAAAATTCTTCACCCGGTCGGTAGGAAGGCCAAGCTTGTAGCATGATTCTCTCCAGCTCTCCTATGCCCAAATGTTTGGAAATGGCTGGCTGAAGAGCAGGGTTGTGTTTCAGTGGGCTGTTTTTAAGGAGAAGATCATTTGTGCACTGGAAAGGTGGGAAATGGCTGTTTGAGCAAGGAATCTTTTGCTGAGAGTTGACAGCATTTAAAAAGGCTTTAATGAGCACTCCCAGACTGCTGCAGCAGACAGATTTCTAATGTAAAATAGGTGGGAAATGCTTCCAATCTTAAAACTGTAGAACAAAAATGCAGGACAGATTTATCAGCTGCAAGCTGTGAAGCTACAAGTACCATTCTAGAATAGTTCATAATATTTATACCAGTACTTTCCCTGCATCAGCCCCTAATTCGGGAGCCCAGAGAAGTTTTCTTTTCTTTTTACATTTTGCAATATGATTTCTGAACTATAGAGGTTTATCTATCCCTCCCCCCTCCTTTTGCCATCCACTCATACCAACAGGGAATGGTTTTAGTTAGAATTTGTGAATGGTTTTTAGTTTTCTGGCCAATAGTTTTCTGGGAGGCTTTAAAAAACAGGCTAGATGTGGAGAAGACAATTCCTTCTCCAACGTCAACAAGGCTAATACTTAATGACTGGATCCGTATTTTGCACTAAATGATGTTGTGGCTTCTTTGGTCCAGCTATGAGTTTGTAAACTATGACTAATGGTTTTTTGGGGATCTGGGACTCCAATCTGTCTAAAAATTCTAAAATAACAAGATGCAAAGCTGTCTTAGGTTTATCATAGAATTCTTTGCCATTATCTGCTTCTAATCAGTGCAAAGGTTAGTTGCCGCTAGAAGACTGAGAGAGGACTTTTGGCATCTTAGTGCTTTAGAAGTGCTGCAAGATAACTTGCCTCAACTTTGCTTTTTCAAAATGCTGAGGCTGGCTATTTTAAGTAATTTCTATAGCCATTACTGTAATGTCTCCCAGAGCATCAAGGATCCTGCAGATTTATTACTTAGGGTATGAAACATTTGCTGGTATTTGTAACAGAAAAAAACCCCTAGATAACAGCTTATGGATGCAGCTACAAAAGCTATTAAAAGCTATGAGATGACAAATAACTACTGGATTAAGGGGTTGCAGTACTTATTTACATGAACCATCCTTGTTTAATCATTTTTTAAAAATAACTACAGTTGGCTGGGTTAGCATAAAATATTAAGCCATAGAAACGATAGAGGCTGGATTCCTACAACATACCATACACATGGAAACTATGCAATGCAGAGGTGGTATTCAGCTAGTTCGCACCGGTTCACCTGAACCGGTGGCAGAAATTTTGCCCAGTTTGGAGAAGTGATAGCGATGGCCAGCTGGTCATGCCCCCAATCTGGTCCACCTGTCGCCGGTTGCTCACCCTGACGCTTTGCATACCAGCTCTCAAAGAAGAGGCGGCTGGCCACAATCCACTGAAAAGTCTTCTGGTTGGCGAAAAAGCAGCTGTCGTCACCACCATATTGTTAGTGTATGCACATCGCATTGCCTTGCAAGTCCGCTTGGACTGGGTAAACTTAAGAAACAAAAGAGTATTGAAAATAGAGGGCCATCACCTACAATTAGGCTGGCATGCATTTATCTGGCAGGGAAAAAATAAATCACATTTTTTCAGAGACATCACTTTATACATTTGGGGGGAAATTAAGAGAAACCACTATATTAAAATACTAGTTTGGTTATCAACCATGGAGACAGCGATATACTCTAATCTAGTAGACTTAGATAAGATAGTAAGATATAAAGAGCTATTAGAAATTAAAATAAAATCAAGAGTTAAAACATCAAGGAATAGAGATAGACTTGTGGCCATACCTGCAAATACAGGCAAGATATAGTATAAAAAGGATTTAGAAAAATATGGCTTTTATAAGGAACAAGAGCTTGATAAAATAATACAGGGGATGGAGGAAAGAACAAAAGCATATAATTATTTCCTGAGACTTAAAATGGAAGAAGAAATAGTTAAAGAAACTATGATAGTTTGGGCAAAGAACTTTGGCTACAAAATTGAATTAGAACACTGGGAAAAATTGTGGTGGTGGTGGGAAACTATAAACTAACAATGTTGACAGCTTATAAAGAAAATGTATATAAAATATTTTATTGTTGGCATTTACCCCCAGAAAGATTGGCGAAAATGTTCCTAAATAAATTGGCGGATTGCTGAAGATGTAAGGATAAACAAGGTACATTTTTTTCATATGTGGTAGACATGTCCAGAAGCCAGGAAGTATTGGATTAAAATAAGAAAATGGCTAGAGGAAATTACGAAACAAAAAATTGAGTTGAAATCGGAACTATTTTTATTAGTCATAATAAGAGAAATTTTTTGTAAGAAAACTCAGTACATTATACGCCACATAACAACTGTGGCTAGAATTGCCTACACGCAAAACTGGAAGCAGGACAACACTCCCTCCGATGGAATGGTGATACAAAAGGTTCTTGATTGTGCAGAGGATGGACAGGCTAACTATGGAACTGAAAGAGAAGAAACGGAATATTACATAATTTGGGACACCTGGTATAAATGGTTAGAGAATAGACATAAGGGTTAAACATAAAGGTTATTTAAGAACTATATTAAGCCAAACAGGCAATACTATATATGTATATTTATGAATATTGATACAATTTAAAGTTAAAAGGCAATGTATATACATGAATATTGATACAAACTATAGAACAGCGGTGTATATAATTGGAAAGGAAGAATAATGAAATAACTGCTATGTAATTATGAGTGATACTGATACTGGAATGCTGTAAAGATTGAAAATGTGGTATAAATGATGAAATATGTTCAGTAAAAAAAATAAAAAAGAAGAGTGATAGCCTTTTATGAAGCCACTGTTTGATTCATTGTAGCATCTTTTTATGTTATACTCATTGCTAATAACTTCATTTTAATAAGAAGTTAAAATGAAGGAACAGGACTAATGCATTAATTAGATTCAACTTCTTGACTGAATCTGTGTTCTGATAATCACCTTGAATAAAATAAGATCAAAATCTTTAAGGAAAAGTTTTTTTTTATAAAAATGGTGAGACAAATGAAATTGAAGCCTGTGCAGAAAAGGTTCTGATCCACAAGGTAGTAATTAAGAACCATTTCATTCATGAACTTTCATTCATACTGAAATGAGCTACCCAAAAGAGTAAACATTATACATGTCTGCTTTATACATCATGTCTGCTTTACCACAAAGTGATGGGCCATAGCTTTTTAATCAAAGCTTTATGACTGCAAGTGAACATTTAATAGCTTCGGACAGACACTCCCCACCCCCACCCTCTTAAAAGAAAGGTAGAAGGAAAAAACAGTCATGCTATTGAAAAGGACTTGCCATAACCTACTCACTGCTGAAAGCAAGGTTGAAGTTCACACATCTCTAGTATCCAAGATTGTGTATCTTCACTCCTTCATGAGACTAAAGTTCCTGATGCTTTACTTGTAACATTAATGAGTGGATTCTTCAAGTGGCAGCTTTATCCCAAACTTAATTCCTAAAACAATAATTAGAACTGTTAAATAGGCAGACAGTTTCTTTCCTCATCAACTTAGAAACACAGTTTTGTATCTTGTATACTTTCACATTGCAAACAAACTGACTTAGAATAATTACTACTTTGCAGTCATCTGCTACTTCTAGTTACATGCACATGAAAGCATTTATAGACATGTATTGAAAACAGTGAATGCAATCTATACCAATCTGGTGCTTAAACAATTGTAATGGTAGCTAATCTATATTAACTGATCTTTAATATGCACAGCTTTGTTTTTCCTCCATTGTTTTGCACATTTATCTATTAGAAACATAACCTCTTCCTACCTTGACACATTTAAGGGATCAACAAAATCACTTAACACAGATAAGTTACTGTTTAATGCCTTTTAATTATTATGTCATGCAAGGTTACTTAATGCAGTGAAATTGCTTCGCAATATCTCTTAATTACTCTGTCACACAATTAGGATACACTTTTTATAATCTATCAATAAGAAAACTAGTTTGGTCTAGTAATTAGGGTTCAGGCCAGAAATCAGGAGACTGAATTCTAGTCTTGCCTTAAGCATAAAATTGGCTGGATAACTTCGGCTCTCTCTCTCTCTGTCCCTCTCCCTCTCCCTCTCCCTCTCCCTCCCTCCCTCCCTTCCTCCCTCCCAGTGTTGTTGGAAAAAGTAGGAGGAATGAGTATTTGATATGTTTGCTGCCTTAAGTTATTTATAAAAATAAAAAGGCAAGATTAAAAAAAATTAAAAAATTGTCATCAAATGCAGAATCAAGGACTGGGGAAATATAGCAGAAATATGGAAAAATAGCCTAAATATGCAGTCCTGATAGAATTAAACTTTTGTGATTTATAAATATCTGCTCCCAGTAATAGTTCTCTGAGGATTGCTAGCTGTTGTGCCTAAAATCCTCAATAAAATCTAATAGTACTGTAATTCTGTAGACCAAACCATTTGAAATGCGCTATGTCTTCTGGCAAACTCTAATTTTCTCTGCCTGTGACCATTTCAAAATGTTAAATATGTGTTTATGCCTTTTTGAGATTATTATCAGCAAATTTAATCAGTAAACTGAAATTTATTTCTTGATTCTGCTGCAGTATGTGTAGTTATATGCTGGACAGCTTTAGCCAAATATGCAGTAGGTAGTTAACATGCAGTGCAGGGTTTCTGCAGTGTAAGAGAATAACAATCCATGCAACTGGTTTTCTACCTATATCTGTCAAAGTAAGATCATATCTGTGGGTGAATGTGTATTCCTCTTACTTTCTCATTCTTGTCCTTCGTGACCTTTCCAATAATTTTAATGTATACACAGTTTATAAAAAAATGCTATCTATTTCTCATTAGCACAACTAACTCATTATATCTTGCTTGTTTCATTCTCTTGAACGTATTCTATCTTCTAAATTACATATTTATGGAGCGCATATGCCATCTATTTTTATCTGGATCATCACATGTTGAATTTATTATCTAAGTCCACTTACCCTCAGTCATTTCAATCGAATGATAAACATTTACTATTTCTCCATCAACAAGGGAATCTTTTTGTACATTCCAATTGGACAGCAAGGAAGATTTACTTTTCTCAGCTTATTCTCACTACAGAATGTACAGATTCACTACAGATTGTTTCATTTTCATTCATTTTTCTGCATGAATTGGAAAAACAGGTTTAAAGATCTAAATAGGAGGAAAACATTTTTTGAGCCAAAGACTGTTTTTCACCTTTTGGAATGTACCAAATGTACATATGGTTCAAAATGTAGGTGAAACTAAGACCTTCAAAATGAATAGACCCTAGACAAAGATTAAATTCTACTGATATTTGTATTTAAATTGAATGTCCTGAATATTTGTACGAGTACCTATTTCTAGTGACATCTCTGCCCAATAAGATCCAGCAGGTCAGTGTTTCTATGTGTCTCTTAAAGAGTGACATAGCTTCTAATTTAATCACCTTCTCCTCTTGAATAGTTTCTCTTGATAGTTGAGTGGCCTTATACATTTTGGGGTAAATTTTCTAAAAATCTGGTTATTTGATTAAGAGGTCTAAAAGTTATGACTAGCTCTTTGGATGATGAATATATTGCACTGTTGCACTGAATGTTGTTTTCCTTTTTATATGGTTTTAGTTTTAAATTTGATTATCTGTCTGCTTTTAATCCTCGGTTATGGATTTGGTAAGTTTTCACTGCATCCCTAATGTGATGAAAATTGCTGGCATTGATCACAATTGTAGTTTGTTACGTCAGAAGTATAAACAATAACACCACGATTCTGACAAAATATGCATAGATTTTGACAAAGAATCTGAGTTAGGTATTAATTTGCAATAGTGAAATAATCAGCAATGAACGATTATATTCAAATGCTTTGTTGTTATGTAATTTTATGAACTAAGCAAGGGATTTAACCAATTATATAACAGCTATAAAAGTGTTTTCTTTTTTTTTTCTCTACCAAAAGCTAACCTGATCTATTCTACTCCATTCATCTTTGAAGAGGACAGGTCAGAAATATTGATTATATGCTGAGCTAATGATGAAAGAAATGCAGGTACAGTAGTGCTAAATTGGTAAAATATCTATTTTAAATAATTATCCTAAAAAATAAACCAAACAAACCCCCCAGAAAGCTGGAAAATGAAATACACATTAGTAACATTGGTTGCTCAGTCAATCTGATAAACATTCTAACATATAAAAAGGAAGAGACTGTGCAGGTTAACGAAGTCTGAATCTCAGCTTTACCTTACACCAAGGTTAAACAGCTCTTTTAACCAACAGCAAAAGGAATTGATAGCACCTTCCCCTCATAGAAGACCAAGCAGTAGCATGTCTAAAAGATACCCAAATAGGAAGTAGTTGCCTGGAATTTCTGAAAACCAATCAGAAGTTGATCTGAATTGGGGGGGGAAAACCAATTAGGATCTAGCTTTCTTGGACCAGAGATGAACTTGATTGGAAAGTTTGCATCACTGCTTGATTAGCAACCATTCATAAATACAATGGTAACAACCCCTTTTATATTCATTTTACAACCAATGCATGCATGCATGACAAAATTTCATGCATTTAACAACATACACAACAGGGAGAGTGTCACTGATGTAGCTACCCTAGAGAACTTTTATCTGAATGAGACAGTAGTAACTAGCAATCTTCATGGCATTTGGCTCTCTTTCTCAGTCATGTGTTCACTTAATGACTATTTCAATTAATGACCAAGTTGGTCAAAGCACGCGCTTAGCAAACCGGTTGTCAGACCGGTTAAATCACACCACTGTGTGTAATACTTTATCTTCTTATATTTCTTCACAACCATTCTATGAGGTAGGTTAGACTAAAAGTCACCATTTGATCTGCTGTGGCTGCAGATGGAGTAGAACTTGATCTCTCTGGTATCAAATACATTAGCCATTATATCATAGTCCTCCCTGTTTCATCAGTTGTTTCATCAACTGCTCCCTACTCTGAAACTGCGTGTAGATTGGCCCTTCCTTTGGCTACTGAACATCAGGTAGATCAGTCCCACCTTATCCTTCAGGCAGTGATTTTGAAACTGCTTCTGACCATCTCCTACAAATCAAATGTGTTCTAAACTGTTCTGAAGCAAGAACAGCAACGTACAACATTGTGATAAAAATAAATTAAACAAAATAAAATAATATCAGCAAAATTATTGTATGTAGAAAGAGAGAGGGGGGTGTCATGGTCAAGGGATGATACTAAATGCTATGGAGATGTTGCAAGGAGGAGGCGAGAAGATGGGTGAAAGGGTTAACATTTGCAGAATCACAAGGAAAAGTCCAAAATGAGGAGACAAGAAAAGATGGAAGATTAGTTCAAGAAATATGTGACAAATACTAACTATGGTGAAAGTTCCTCAACATGAGGAACAGCAACAAGGCCTCAGCAGCGAAAGAGCGAAGCAAAATGCATGACTTGCAGGATGCAATATTTCTGCTGAGTTTGGTGCAATGGCCAAAGTCTGCCCTCATTGGCAGGTGTTTTTGTTTCCTGGAAAAAGGTACCAGTTGCATCTTCATGAAAGGAAAGGTCAGGAGAAACGTATTTAATGTCTTTTTAATTTTGTATTTTGGTATTTTGTATGTGTTTTTAAATTCCTGTGCGCCGCCCTGGGTCCTCTCCGGAGAAGGGTGGGGTATAAATTTAATAAAATAAAAATAAAATAAAATAAATAAATAAATTCGCAACCTCAACTGAATGAACTCCTCAGTTTATATAACAATGATGAACCTATTGCAAATGAGTACAGAAAGAGTATCACACAATATAACTGCCTCTCCCAATGACATATTTTGGTGCCAAAGAAGTCCTTCCAAAGAGGAACAGATGGAATCCTTCTGTGATGATGCAAGATACTTCTCAAAGTGAATGAAAATGCTCTTTGCAAAAAAGAAAAGAAAAGTAAAGAGAAAGAAGGAAGGAAGGAAGGAAGGAAGGAAGGAAGGCCGGAAGGAAGGAAAGAAAGAAAGAAAGAAAGAAAGAAAGAAAGAAAGAAAGAAAGAAAGAAAGAAAAAGAAAGAAGAACCTCCCCCACCAGTACTGTAAAGTTACTTCAACATTTGAGGCTTGTGATCTGGGATGAAAACCCCATAATTAGGAGGGATTAGCTTTGAAGCAATAGAATGGATTCTTCACAATATATGCAGCAAGAATGAGACCTTTGGTGGAATTTTAATAATTTCCTGTGGCTTCTACCAGTTCTACTTCTTCTACCAGTTGTGAAAAGAAGAAATGATGCGGATGTGGAAAATTAATCATTTTAAAAAAATCATATTTCTGGAGGAGCTTTATCAAGTTTCAATTGAAGAGAAATTGTCAGATCCCCCTTCCCAAAATAAGTCACATAGAATTACTTCTGAACATTTTATTTGATTGCTCTTCAATAGAAATATTGCCAATCTAAAGCAACTACTTGCATCACTACATACATACTCCGGGAATAGAAAAGATCTTCCTTAACCTTCTTCCTCTCAATCAAACTCCATGCTTCACTGCTTCTTTGCCCTCTGGAATGCAGCCCTTCCTCTTGGGAATCCAGACTACATTCCACCACAGAAACATGCAATTGAGTGAGAGAGAAGAATATTCTGAGTTCTTATGGAATGTGGGAGAAAAATAAAATCAAAATGATGGAATAGAATTACCTGAAATTAGGGTTATGCCAGCAAGAACTATGTTGGAATGCAATGATTTCATCTACCCAACATTAAAGAACTGCAGAACTGTTCCCAAAGAAGTCTATCCTGGTTTGTCTAAATGAAATGATGAGAAAAAATCAGTTCCACATGTATTAGACACTTCTCTTAATTAAGGAAAGAATATTGTTCCTTCAGTGCTGTCAGTGAAAGAGCTACTCATTTTCCACAGAACTCCTTGATTCGTGTGAACTTCCTGAATTTCCAGCACATAATCTGGCATTGAATAGATAGATAGAATCTCTCACCACTTTAATGAAGAACTTGGGTCTTCTAAGGTTCACAGTGGAACAAAGATGATCATGAAAGAACTCCACAAGAATCTCATCGTAGAAAAGGTAAACATTAGTATGTTTAAAAATGACAATGTCATGATTCTAGGAATTATGCTTAATTAATCAGAAGGGAAGATGTTCGTTTGCACAGACACAGTTCCCAATATAGTCACTATATATAAGGCACCAGGACAATGTAAGGAGAATGTGCTGTTTTATCTGGAAAAACTGATATACCAGCATAGTCAATGTAGGTCTCTGTAAGCCAAGAAAAAAAGAAACGAAACATTAGAGTTTTTTTCAGAATGGCAGACGAACCACAAATGTCATTGAAAGCATTCTTTGTTTAAAGCATCTATATTTGTCTTGCTACATATCTTTCATCTTTAATTTTAAAGCCAAAACAATGGCAATCTGCCCGAGGTCATACTGTTTTTCTGTTTAGGAAAAAAAAAATCTCTGAAAGGATGAGCCAATGGGTCACAGGTTGTCTACTGTCATTTTAAAAAACCCAGAAATTAGGTTAGGTGCTTTTTACAAGCTTGAAAAGCATGTATATCAAAATGAATTACACTCTCTTTGAACAAAAATTTAACAATGTCGAACTTTCTCATTGCAGTGCTTTCAAATTTAAACCAGATTAATATCTCAGATGACCCAGTTTTATTGCCATGTATATCTTTGCAGTTTCTTAGTAGAGTAGAGTATATTATGAGAATATACATTCTCTTATTTGTAGCTCAATCTACTGTAGTAAAATCTGCTAATTTACTCTTTTGAGGGCATCTAGGAATTTTATTCAGTGCTAGTTTTGGAAGGAGACATTGAAAGCCCCTCTAGAAGTAACACCTCCTCTCCAGAATACAAGATGATATGTTTTTAACAGTTATGAATCCTAAGCTAATTATCTTTGTAACTTTAAGCACCAGGAGCAGATGAAACACACTTTGCAGAGACACAAGAACTGTTGATTTCAGACACTTTCAGTACAGTATCGTATCAGTATAACAGATATTTTGAATTTTGAGAAGCTATCATAGTTATAGATATTTCTTGAACTTGTTGTTGCTCTCTTGTTGCTTCAGTAGAATGCCCAAAGCCGTACTCTGTTGTGCTGTATTTCTGTCATTTATAAACAACAAAGAAGCAACCACTGGGATACAGTAATGATGGGTTCAAATAAAGGGCTGTCATGCTATTGCTAAGCCAGGAAAAGTTAGACGATTAATTGTAGAAAATTGTAGAAAATATAAGGGAGTGCCAGTTCCCTTATACGTCTGCTACAGTTCTATTTGTTGAAAACATTTCTAGGTCACCTTTTCAAAACAAAAGAAAACAGGTTGACAGTACCTATTTTGATACAGTGTGAACGATATGAATTTGTAGAGCAGACCTCTTCAAAACTGAATAATAATTTCTGCTAAAAGCAGGCTTTTTTTCCCTGTTCTAGGATAATGTTTTCCAGCAGGATAGTTGCAAGCAACATTCTTGCTGACCTATGAAGTAGACCTAAGAACTACAACCGTATGACAATATTCATCATCTGTTTCTACAACAGGAACTTTATTTCTTCGTTTCTGAATTCTTCTGCATGCCTCAAATCTATGTTAGTTAATTTTTAACCCTATGCAACAGTTTTGATGACTTTGTGTCCAAAAGGAGAAACAAAAATCCAGCATTAATAGTACTATTCCATTGATGGATGGGTTGAGTTTGGGACTTGGTGACATGTAGAACAATGGGCCAATACTATCTAGCACACAAGGTTATTTGTGTGTGGTTGCATGTGTATTCACATGCATACATACATACATACATGCATGCAATTTTATTTATACAATTTTATTAAGATAGTTTATATAGTAATGCAAACAAAGAATATATTACTGCAAAATATTTTTACAATAATGCAAACATACATTAGAAAAGAAAAAAGAAGAAAGAATAAAATACATAAAGGATCTTTGATCTTTTTTACAGCAATTACAAATAAATTTATAAACTAACCTTCATATATTTATATTTTATATACATACAGGTATATTTGCCTTCATTCATGACTAGCTGTCCTCTTTAAGTTTTGTCATAATTCCCTTCTTCCCATATTGTTTTCTTTCTAAACATCAAATCCACAAAACACATTTTTCCCATTTTCAGGAAAAAGTCCATAGTTTCTGGTCACTAATAAAGGCACTTGTCATTTCTCTAATTGAACAAGTCAAATTTGCCATTTCTGCAAATTCTGTCATTTTCACCAATCATTCCTCCATTCTGGGTATTTCAGAATCTTTCCAGCTTTCTACCTGTAATAATTTCACTGCAGTTACCATGTTCAAAAGCAATCTTCCACATTCTTTTCCAGTTGACTATCCCTAAGCCTCCCTCCTCCAAAATTCTGGTTTCAGTTGTATATTAATGTTTTAAATTCTTTCTTTCATTGAATGTATTTGTACCCAGGATTTCCTAGCTTTTTAAATACTCTATCATGTATGCTAAAGTGACCCCTTTATGTTTTCACATTTCCAACATAAATTAGAAATACTTTTATACATCCAAACAATATCATATACCAGCAGTACATCATTTATAAAAAAATAATCTCTTAGGTTATAATACAATATAAATATCAGTTCTTTTAGCCACATCTTATCACATTGGTGCATCTATATGTTTTAACTAAAATTCTGTGTGTTATATCCAAACTTAGCCGAGGTTATCGTGCATTCTTTAATTTGACCTTCTTCCATTTCAAATTTCAGCAGAAACTTGTATATTTTAGCAATCACGCGTTCCTCATTTTTACATAATTTCAAATTCCATCTTATTCCAAGTGTCTTTTTATCTATTTTAAGTTTATCTCTGAATCATATGCATGCAAACTATTGAAATCTAAATCCTTTTGCAATTAATTGTTCTCCTTATGTTATTTTAAGTCGTCCATTTTCTGTCCTCCATTTTCTTGGTATGTTAATAATTTATCTTTATCAGTTGTTTCTTTTCTATCAAATACTTCCTGTGCTGAAACAAACAAAGGCATCTCCCAACACAACCTCAGCTTATATTTATTTCATACTCTTACATGGCATTCCTAAAATAATTTTTAAAATCTACATTAACTTTGATTTTGTCATACTATGGAAAGCCATGCTATCCAAATCTCAAGTAATGATCTTCTAATTCTAACACTCTTACTTCTCAGAAACAACCATTCTTTGATTGAAATAAAACAACAGGCTGCAAGTTATAGTTTAAAGACTGGCTATCCCAATCATAATAGACTGAGTCGCATGCTAGCCTAAGGGATAAGGGATAAGCTGGGTTGGAAAAGACAATCTGAAGAATGTAGCATCCTACTGAAAAAGAGCAAGTATAAGATAATAAAAGAAGAGTGAAGGGGAATATCAAATCCAGGATATAATAATATTATATAATATATAATATAATATAATAATACATGTAATAGTACAAGTAATAATGTTACATTTAGCATGTTCGTGTCAATTATTCAATTACATAAAGTCTATCGAGATTCTAAGTCACCCATGTCATGGTTTTCACGAAAATGCTTTTTCAAGAGGTATAATATATATATTATATATATATATATATATATTATACCTCCTCCCCTTAAAGGGACCTCTGAACAGGAGCTGTGATAATTATCTCTCATTTAAGAGTCCTGTAAATTGGCTGATATATCAGGGATACTGGATAGCTCAAGGCATAGAGAAGCCTGTCTCATATGCTGGAAAGCACCAGTTCAAATCCCAGTAGAAGGAGTATGGCCAGCTGAAGAAGGCTAATAAGCCTGAAATGGGTCCATCCTGGTCTCTTTATTTTCAGCCCTTAATAATCTAACATATATATATATATATATATGAAGTGGATATATTGTTACAGCTTCCTGTTAGGCCTATTCAAGGGAGGAGACAAACTTGTCATCCTTCTCTGTCCTTCGACTCAACCTAGAGACCATCCAGACAGAGACCTATTAAATTGCTGCTGTCTTTTTAGATATGTGTTAAATTTCTTTAAGGGATGATTAATAATAATTAGTTAAGAGACCAGGATGGATCCATTTCGGGCTCCTTAGCCCTCGTCAGCTGGCCATACTTTCCCTACAGGGATTTGAACTGGTGCTCTCCAGCATTCGAAGCAGGCTTCTCTATGCCTTGAGCTAACCAGTTTCCCTGATTACATCATCCTTTCTACAGGACTTTATTGATGAAGTGGATATATTGTTACAGCTTCCTGTTAGGCCTATTCAAGGGAGGAGACAAACTTGTCATCCTTCTCTGTCCTTCGACTCAACCTAGAGACCATCCAGACAGAGACCTATTAAATTGCTGCTGTCTTTTTAGATATGTGTTAAATTTCTTTAAGGGATGATTAATAATAATTAATCAATAAAGTCCTGTAGAAAGGATGATGTAATCAGGGAAACTGGTTAGCTCAAGGCATAGAGAAGCCTGCTTCGAATGCTGGAGAGCACCAGTTCAAATCCCTGTAGGGAAAGTATGACCAGCTGACGAGGGCTAAGGAGCCCGAAATGGATCCATCCTGGTCTCTTAATTAATTATTATTAATCATCCCTTAAAGAAATTTAACATATATATATATATATATGTATAAATATATATATATATATATATATATATATATATATATATATATATATATATATATATATATATATATATATATATATATATATATATAAAATGAGCTCAATAAAATTTTATATATATATATATATAAAATGAGCTCGATAAAATGAGGACCCAGATTGTTGGGGGCAATAGGCTGCCTCTGTAAACCACTTAGAGAGGATGTGTGCGCACACATGTGTACAAAACATCTTTAAGGGGGAGAAAAACTCCAGTTGTCTCTTGGAAAACAAGAAGAAAAAAGTATCTTTGGGACAACCAGGACATGGATGACTGAGAATCTTCATAGACAAAATTAGATAACATTTAGATAATACTGGTTCCTCCAATGGAATTTAATTCAATTATATATATTTATCTCTCCTATGGAATTAAATTGTTGTACGCCTTCAAAGTTAGATAACATTTAGATAATATTGGCTCCTCCAATGGAATTAAATTGTTATAACCAATTGTGTGGTGGTGTGAGAACTCAGGCTGAATGTTTACATTTTTAAAAGATGCTAGACTCAAAATGTTTCTATGTGAATTATGTTGAAAAACATTTCTGCTATTAAGGAGAGAGACTTAAAGATTTCATTTAGATTGCTTCTACCTGCTCGCTTGAAAAATGGTTTTATTCAAAAATAAATTTTGACAGAGATCAAAATAGAGTTGCAAGAAATAAGCAATATGCAAAGTTAGTCATAAATAGATAGATAATTAAATAAATTCTCTGCATTTTCTTCCCTTAACTATAAAAAGTATTGTTGTTAGTTGCGAAGTCGCATCTGATCCATCGTGACCCCATGGACAACTTTCCTCCAGACCTTCCTGTCTTCTACCATCCCCCAGAGTCCATTTAGGCTCACGCCGACTGCTTCAGTGATTCCATCCAGCTACCTCATTTTCTGTCATCCCTTTTTTATTTCGCCCTCAATATTCCCAGCATTAGGCTCTTCTCCAGTGAGTCCTTCCTTCTCATTAGGTGGCCAAAGTATTTGAGTTTCATCTTCAGGATCTGGTCTTCTAAAGAACAATCAGGGTTGATCTCCCCTAGGACTGACCAGTTTGATCTCCTTGCAGTCCAAGGGACTCACAGGATTCTTCTACAGCACCATAGTTCAAAGGCCTCAATTCTTTTGCGCTCAGCCTTTGTTATGGTCCAACTTTCACAGCCACACATTGCAACTGGGAAAACCATAGTCTTGACTATACATACTTTTGTCGGCAGGGTGATGTCTCTGCTTTTTCGTATGCTGTATAGATTTGCCACAGCTTTCCTCCCCAGAAGCAAGCATCTTTTAATTTCTTGGCTGTAGTCCCTATCTGCAGTGATCTTGGAGTCCAGGGAAATAAAATCTGTCACTACCTCCATACAAAAAGTGTAGTTTCTCTAATTTCATTCCTCTCCCCCAATTCCATCTTTCCCTCTGAATGCACATGTTGGAGCAGTGATCTATTTTTTGTTTGTGGATGCATATGTAGTGGATGCATAGACTGACTGAATTCTAAAGGAATTATAATTGTTTAATCCCATAAAAGCCATTGGTGACAAAAAAGATAATAGTCCCAAAGATGTTGAAGAGATAAGTTCTTTTACTAGGATGGAGACTTTGAATGTCTAACTTAAAGCAAAATACATGTACTGCCAATAGTAATGCAGGATGGGGATTAGAGTGATTAAATACAAAGCAAATGGTTTGGTTTTGCTAATTAGTTTAGGCTTCAGCAGTGTCTCGGCTATGGTTGAGATCCAAAAATTCTTTGCCAAGTAGCAGCTGCCATTAATGCATTTTTTTAAATAAAAAAAATTAACAGTGGCTTAAACAGAGGAGAGCAGTGCAGTTCACTGAACACCAACCACCATATGCTTTAGCTTTTCAGTTTTCAAATAACTGACAGCTAGACATGAATTCAAATGCATCTTTGCATTTAACACACTGTATTTTAAAATGCAATTCACATCGTCTGAAGAGTTTTTATGCTCTTCAAGATGTTGACATGCCCCTGTCTGCTAGGTAGTTCCGAGGATGCTAGCACTTTCATTGAAAGAAAAATCCCCCATATGGCATCTAACCTGCCTATTATTGAATATAAAGGCACAATTAATTTAACCTTAAGGAAAGCATAGCAGGACTCATCATTTCAATAGGAATCGATTCACACTTGGTTGGTTACCACGCAGCAGTAAGGCTTTCGTGAGCCAACAAATAGTTGTGCAGTTTCTCTTTAGCTGAAATAGAACTAAATTTACCTTTCTGTTTTGAGCAATTTCTCCTCCGTCAGCCTGAAAAGTTGGTCCAGTTTCAACTACAATAATGATAGTTTGGTTAGCGTAGAGTTCAGACCCAATCCTTCTTCTTTACTTAGGGAGCAAAATACACACACACAAAAAAAGGAATGAAACTCTAAACATTATGTGGAATTAAATGGTAGCCCATAGCAACTAGAAATGTGGAATAAGGAATCAAAGAATACTGTGAAATCTCAGTTATTTATTCTGAAACAAAAATTACTTGCTCTAAATAATATCAAGGTTAGTCACAGTCTGGATCTCGATTATTTCAGTTTTTCTTCCTATATGTCTACTGAAGAAAGTATACATATCAACTTTCTTCTACTGAGCATATCTTTTCTCTTCTGAGCCTTTACTTTACCTCTTTGGAGGAATTAAAGGATGGAAGTAGGAAATAAAATAGACCAATAAATTCCTAAAATTAAGACATCTTATGCTGATCACCTATCCCAATACTGCATAATCACTCAATGCAGGAAACAGTCTTCCGCTTTTGAACAACTATGCATAATTATTTCAACTTAAAGAATTGTGTAACTTGTAATGCATAATTTAATAAAAGCTTTGGGACATGTTCTTCATACCAAAGTATGCCAGCCAACCATGTCACAGATCAATCCTCTTTTGAAAAAGACTCTTTTGAAATGCAACAATCTATCAAAGCAGACTGTGATATTCTTTTTAAAATCTCCTTATTCAATTGAGAATTTTTCCTTAGGCTGTTTTATCTCAATTGTCTTAGAAACACATCTACGATACTGTATATGAAGAATTATCAGTTAATGTCTTCATTAGTTAACTAATGTTGGGGTAATCTTTTTTTCAAAACATAGTAAAATTCTGCAAGGATTAAAAAAACCCATAATATAATAATATAATATAATTTAATAATATAATTTTTTATGCCTCTTCAAAAAAAAATCTTGCCACTTGCAGTTCTCAAATCTTCTTTGAAAGCTTTAAGAAATGGATTTGAAGGCTCAAAGGCTCTGCAGGACCTATGTTTCCTTAACCTCAGCAATTTTAAGATTTGTGGACTTCAAATCCCAGAATTCCCCAGCCATTTTAAAGCTGAAGTTGAGAAATACTGGAGTAGATAAAGGGAAAGTTCCACTGACTACTTATATAGGCTTTAGATCAGGGATGTCAAGCTCGCGGCCTGGATGTGTCACATGCTGGCCACACCCACCCCTGGTTTAGCAAAAGGAGAAAAAGTCATCATACATTGTACTTACGAGATCGCCTTCTGCCACCAAGAACCTCCCACCAGCCAGTACGCTCCCATAGAGAGGGTCTCCTCATGGTGCCGTCGGCTAGACAATGTTGACTGGTGACACCCAGGAGGAGAGCCTTCTCCATGGGAGCACCTGTCCTCTGGAATGAATTGCCCCCAGAATTAAGAACTATCCCTGACTTACGCACCTTCCGCCATGGTCTCAAAACCTTTTTCTTCCAACAAGCCAGGCTGGCATAAAACATGATTTTTAAATTCAAATTTTTATTAATTTTAATCAGGATTAGTTGGGGGTTTTTTCCCCACCTTTCGGCCAAAGTTTAATATGTCTTTTAAAAGCTTTTTTTGTAACTTTTATATATTTTATATATTTGTTTTTATTCTGGCTGTATACCACCCTGAGTCCTTTGTGAGTAGGGCGGTATAAAAAACCAATAAAACGCAAACGCAAACGCAAACATCATATGATGATGATGGGACGACATGAGTTTGATACTCCTGCTTTAGAAGTTTGGATCTAGATGAATTTACAGATTCCATGCCCTCTTGCAGACTGGCAACTCTTTAACTTATTCCTCCCCGTTTGTTATGACAGTGGCAATGTTATATGACCATTATAGTAAAAAGCTAAGGAAATTTCTTAAGAGCCAGGAGTCAAAAGCCAGCAATGAATCACATAAAAATGCTTAGCTCAGCATTGCATCAGTAAACTATGTCAATAATATAAATTCTGCCCATAGTCACTTCCCCACAGGGTCTAAACGTCAAACAGCAAACATGGCAAGCTCCTATGGCTTAAGAAAAAACTGGCAGGGATAGGTGTTAAAAATTCGAATGTGAGTCAGGAACACTGCCTATCTTTGCTTATGCTTAATTCTCTAGCCTGAAAGCAATTAGAGAGCCAACTGTTATCTTTATTAAGCCATATTCCTTAGACATTTTAAGAAATAAGCAATTCAGCCGTTCTTGGAAGATAGAAGCCAGTTGGCAATTGTCTTTTCTTTGTACAATTTTAAGGAGTATTCACTTTTTAAAGAATTACTGTTCAAAATAATGGTTAGTATTCTTTTCCAGCACTTTTTAACTTGCTTAAAATGATTGCAGACATTTTGGAGCAGTTCAACAGTGGTATGCAAAATAAGGAAGAAGCTGCTGAGCTTTGAATATGTTGAACATTTTCTATACTCTCGCTATCACTTTGCCAGAATAACTAAGCATGATCAAAGGATTCTTTGAGTGTTTGTATGTCTTTACAATATACTATTGACTTCCATTCTGAAGAGTTATATATTGTAGGGGCCATAAGTAAAACATTTATCTATATAAAAATAACTTCCCCTGTCATATTTACAGGATATCTCTGTCAACTCTAGGAATTTTGATGGACATGCTGCTGACATGCTAACACAAATAATAGGCTAAGTTGCGGTGGATGATTTAAATACGTTGGCTTGGACATGCAAAATTTATATGGAATACATATTGTAAGCGATATCATTCCAGAATGTACAAAAGTGTAAAATATATAGAATGATAAAGGTATAGAGAACTATGTTAAAACTATGAAAACAATACATATAAGCATGTCGTATAATGTCAAGTTCCTATATTTTTTCTTTTTTATCTTTCTATGTTGAATATTGTATGAATAAGAGAAAAATGGATGGAATTAGGATATATAACATCATGTATATTTTAAAAAGTGCTGATACAACCAGTATATTGCTGTTGTAAAGTTGAAATTGTGATATAAAATGAAGAAAAATGTACAATAAAAATATTAAAATTTTAATAGATTAAAAATAGATTAAATATAGTGGGTCTGTGCTAAAAATTATAGTTAAAAGCAATTAAAATTATTATACTCAAACTATTATATTAAAAACTATGCCAGGCCAGCCACATGGAATTGATGTGTTTTTAGTGTCCGGCGAAAGAGGCGTAGGTCCGTGATGGTGCGAAGGTCGGAGGGCAGGTCATTCCAGAGGGCAGGACCTGCCACAGAGAAGGCTCTCCCCCTGGGGGTCGCTAGCCGGCATTGTCCGCCAGACGGCACCCTGAGGATGCCCTCTCTGTGGGAGCGGACAGGTCGAAGGGATGTATGTGGTAGGAGGCGGTCCCGCAGGTAACCAGGTCCCGTGCCATGGAGCGCTTTGAAGATGGTTACTTCAACACATACTACATATGTGTTGGTGTGTCTCAGCCAAGCAGACTGGTCATCTGAGAAGAGTGTCAGAAGGACCGATCATCAGCAGGTCCTTTGGGGGTGAGTGTTACAGATGTCATCATTGGCTTCCTAAATGTGCTAGAGATGATGGAAATGAATGTCCAACAACAAAGACTACAATCAATTGGATGCCACCAGATCAGGGGTGAAATGCTACTGGTTTGGGCCAGTTCACCCGAACCAGTAGTAAAAAAATGATTTAAAAAAGTTAAAAAAAAATCTGACAATCAGCTATGTGAAAATCAGCTGTGCCTAATTGTCTGTGAGGTTTCTGCTTGTTGCAGGGGCCATTTGGTTTGAAGTCCAGCTGCTTTTGTGTGAATCAGTTGTGCAGCCACACCCACCAGAGCACACCCACCAAGCTACACCCACAAAACCGGTAGGGAAATTTTTTGAATTTCACCACTGCGCCAGATGGTCAGAGAAAAAAAGGAAGGCCAAAGAAAACCTGGCGTCATTTGTGGAAGATTGTGGAAGATCTGAAAAACATCAGTCTTAAATAAAAGGGTGTGGATACACTTGTTATCCAATATGCTTAGGATAGGAGATGATGAGAGGTGATAGAATTTTCTGAGTATCAGGGCTATTTGGCAAACAGTACAGAACTAAAAGAGATGGACACTCCATCTGCATGTCCAAAATGGATAGCCAGTCCCTCCTCAAATCAAGAAAAAACAAAAAAGTGAGTCTAAGGGAGTCCTGTTTTAACCTACTTGCTGATAAAACCAAGAGTAAAATACACAGAAGTATTGTTTCCTAGATTATATAATGCAGCTCTTCTTTCTTGTCTTAAACCTGGCAATGAGACTATGTATGAATCTAACTTTCTTGGTTGTTATTAGGGGGTTTGATACTGAAAGATAATGGAATCTCAATGCATCTTCAGTGCCAGCATTTGCTACAGTCATAATATCTGCACTGTTCACTCCGAAAGGTACAGATTGTCAAATGAGAGAAAAACGAGAACCCGAGTAAAGAATATCCATTCATCACTGTAGGCAAACAACTCTTTCAATTTCTTAGAAGTGATTCCACAGAAAAAAAAAATGGCATCTGAAATAGCACATTTCCAGGGAACAAAATGGTTGATGTACATAGCTGCAGTAGTTCCCATCTACAAGTAAAAATTCCACAAACACTTTTCCCCTCTACTAAAGAACAGATGAGATGTAAAGGATTCAAGATAAAAGTTGAAAAACTTGCCCAGGGATAGAATAGACATTACTACTGTTGCATACAAATTGTGAAAATAGTCTACAGAACCATGCTTTATTTCAGCAATCCTCAAACCTTTCAGCTTGGTGGACAGGTGGAGGCGGCCACAGGGTTGGGGAAAGAGATAATAGTTTCACATGTGCACACTTGCCAATTTCACGCATGCATCTGCGTGTGCGCGTGGGCACTCATCCAACACTTCTATGGCCCTGTATCCCAAAGGCTGTGGCCCAGAGTTGGGGATTCCTGCTTTATTTCATGATCGTCTTAATCTACAAATCCAATTGCACCAAGTGGCAAATGAACCAACAAATTGTAATATTGAGCAGTAGAATATTTTCCCATGTACCAATCCTCGTTTGCCAATAGGCAGAAGTTAATAATTCTGCTACAGTGACCTTACTTTTATTCTTCCTAAAAAAACATGATTATATAATGACGCAATTTAAGAAACAGAGACAAAATGTCAGTCCGTGGCCATAGTGTTTGATAACATGTCACAATTAAGCAAGTGGAGCAAATCGTCATCTTTGCTTTGCCAACTAAATGGTAATTAAAGTTGTCTGCACATAAAGACCAGGGAACATAGCTTTCTGTTCTGTTCTGCACAAGGCAATAATTTGGATCCTTCTATTAACAATGAAATCCTGAAGTGAAAGAAGAATACTTCACATGGTTCATTCTTTCCATCTCTCTTCCTGTGATAGAGCCCTTAAAATACTTATATTTTGAAAATAAAAAATAAAGTTAAAGAGGCTATAGCAATGAATAATATGATAATTAAAAACAGATCTACATTCAGTTGCTATTCAGAGTGGAGACAAGAACTGGAATTCATAGTGAAATCCCAATGAATCATTTTTTGGAATATGCATATAAGCATAGTTAGTACTTTGAAACTCTCCTCTGCCATCAGCAGTTCTCAGAATTAATTCATTAATTTCAATCCCATCTACCATGGCATTGCTACTACTCTGCTACCTTCGTGCCACAAACATTTAAGTAGCAAGCACAGTATTGTGGAATCTTCACAATTCTCTCAGGGGTCATCCAAACAGCTGGTTTAATGTGCTGTCCCCTTCTCCTTAAGTGGGCAGGAAAGTATATTGAGATAAATGCCGCTGCCCCCACACCTAAGATTTGCTGCATCTCAGCAATTAAGTTGTACAATGATGCTGACAATTTGTATTGCAAGATGGTTTCAGGGAAGCAATGGGTGGGTTTTGTGTCGTCCTTTCTCCGCCCACTCATCTACCAGAGGGAAAACCAACCACCAATCATTTGAACAAGTTGGGGGGGGAGGGAATTTGGGGCCTTCTGCCTTTGATGCTTCTGCAGCCTTCTTAAGTTCTATTAGCCAGGCTGCTTCAGTAATGGCTTTATACAGTTCAGACTTGTTAATACTGATTGATTGATTGATTGATTGATTGATTGATTGCCTGCTTGCCAAAGTTTATACTATTTTATAATTTTGTACATTTTATTTAACTAATGTACCCTTATTTGTTTAATAAGTAAGTGTAATAGCCTACTGATTAAGACAATGGGCTTGTCAAGTAGAAGGTCAGCAGTTTGAGACCCAAGCACCACGTGACAAGGTTCCTGCCCCAGCTCCTGCCAAACCAGCAGTTTGAAAGCATGCAAATGCAAGTATATAAATAGGTACCACTTTGGTGGGAAGGTAACAGTGTTCTGCCAGCCTCATTATAATCATGCTAGTCACATGACCCTGCAAATGTCTTTGGACAATGCTGGCTCTCTCAGCTAAGAAATGGAGATGAGCACCGGCCCCTAGAGTCGAACACGACTGGACAGGGTAAACTTTTACCTTTACCCTTATTTGTACTTCTCATTTTTAAACATGATACAGTGTAGTAGTAGTAGTAGTAGTAGTAGTAGTAGTAGTAGTAATAGTAGTAGTGTTTATTCCTTGTTGTTCATTCAAAGCATGTTTTAAGGCATTTTAAGGATTTAAATTATTTAAAAGAAATAGACCAAATAAAAGAGGAGGTGGAGTTGCACTATATATAAGAAATAATTACATCTCTACAGAAATAGAGCACAACAATGATGAGAACTATCTTGAATGTATTTGGGTCAATATTAAAGGTTGGGGGGGGAATGATATTGTCATAGGTCTATACTACAGGCCACCCAACCAAGCAGAGGAAGTGGATGTACTTTTTGCTAACCAGCTAACTAAGGTATGTAGGAAGCACACTGCAATAGTAATGGGAGATTTTAACTACCCTGACATCAATTGGGAAACAAACTCTGCACCAAGTGGAAGATCCAACAGGTTCCTAACAAATCTAGCAGACAACTTTGTTTCCCAAAAGGTAGAGAAGGGAACAAGGGGACCAGCAATATTGGACTTAATTCTCACTAACAGAGAGGAAATGATAGAAGGTGTAGAAGCTACAGGAACTTTGGGGGCAAGCGATCATGAAATACTGGAATTCAACATTATGCAAACAAAAGTAGTTGAACAAAGTCAAACTAGAGTCTTAGACTTCAAGAGAGCTAATTTCAATAAACTCAGAGAGAGCTTGGGAAGGATTCCATGGATGAGAATCCTCAAGGGGAAAACAACTCAAGAAGCTTGGGAAATTTTGAAAAATGAGATTATAAAAGCCCAGTCCAGCGCAATACCAATGAAGAAGAAAAATAACAGTTCCCAAAAGAAGCCAGCATGGCTGCATAAAGAACTCTCTGACAAATTGAAAGACAAAAAGGATAAATATAAAAAGTGGAAAAAGGGGGACATAACCAAGGCAAAATATCAGCAAATAGCCCGAGCCTGTAAAGATGAAGTGAGGAAAGCTAAGGCTCACAATGAAGAAAGGCTTGCCAAAAAAGTAAAAAATAACAAAAAAAGCTTCTTCCAACATGTTAAAAATAAGAAAAAAGTTAAGGAAACAATTGGTCCACTGCTGGGAGAAAATGGCAAGAAGATGATAAGCAACAGGGAGAAAGCAGAACTATTTAACTCTTTTTTTGCATCTGTCTTTACACAAAGGGATAAAACAGTCCAATCAATCAAAAACAGCACCACAAATATCAGATTAGGAACACAAGTTGAAATAGGGAAGAAAATGGTAAGTGAGCACCTGTCTGCCCTGGACGAGTTCAAATCACCAGGACCGGATGGATTACACCCCAGGGTTCTGAAGGAACTGGCAGACGAGATCTCAGAACCACTGAACTATATCTTTCAGAGATCCTGGAGCACCGGGGAACTGCCAGAAGACTGGAAAAGAGCAGATGTGGTTCCCATCTTCAAAAAAGGAAAAAAAACAGATCCAGGAAACTATAGACCCATCAGCCTGACCTCAATACCAGGAAAGATTCTGGAAAAGATAATTAAACAACAAATAAGTGAACACCTAGAAGCAAACAAAGTAATAGCCAAAAGCCAACATGGGTTTGTCAAAAACAGATCATGCCAGACGAATCTAATTGCATTCTTTGACAAAGTAACAAAATCAGTGGACCAGAGGAATGCTGTTGATATAATTTACCTGGACTTCAGTAAGGCATTTGATAAAGTAGACCATAACCTACTATTAGATAAAGTAGAAAATTGTGGGTTAGACAGCAGCACCACCAAATGGATTCGTAACTGGCTGACCAACCGCACTCAACGTGTAGTCCTCAATGGAACTGCATCTACATGGAAGGAAGTATGCAGTGGAGTCCCCCAAGGCTCTGTTTTAGGCCCAGTACTCTTTAACATCTTCATCAACGATTTGGATGAGGGGATAAATGGGGAACTCATCAAATTCGCAGACGACACCAAGCTGGCAGGAATAGCCAACACTCCAGAAGATAGGCTTAAGATACAGAAGGATCTAGACAAACTTGAACATTGGGCACTGTCTAATAAAATGAAATTCAATTGTGAAAAAAGTAAGGTCCTACATATAGGCAAGAAAAACCAAATGCACAAGTACAGTATAGGTGGTACCTTGCTCAATAGTAGCAACTGTGAGAGGGATCTCGGAATCCTAGTGGACAACCATTTAAATATGAGCCAGCAGTGTGCAGCAGCTGCCAAAAAAGCCAACACAGTTCTAGGCTGCATCAACAGAGGGATAGAATCTAGATCGCGTGAAGTGTTAATGCCACTGTATAGTGCCTTGGTAAGGCCACACTTGGAATACTGCATACAGTTTTGGTCGCCACGATGTAGAAAAGACGTGGAGACTCTGGAAAGAGTGCAAAGAAGAGCAACCAAGATGATTAGAGGACTGGAGACTAAGACATATGAAGAACGGCTGCAGGAGCTGGGTATGTCTAGTTTGATGAAGAGAAGGACCAGGGGAGACACGATAGCAGTGTTCCGATATCTCAGAGGGTGCCACAAAGAAGAGGGAGTCAAACTTTTCTCCAAGGCACCTGGGGGCAGGACAAGGAGCAATGGGTGGAAACTAACCAAGGAGAGAAGCAACTTAGAACTAAGGAGAAATTTCCTAACAGTAAGAACAATTAACCTCTGGAACAGCTTGCCTCCAGCAGTTGTGAATGCCCCAACCCTGGAAGTCTTTAAAAAGATGTTAGACAGCCATTTGTCTGAAATGGTATAAGGTTCCTGCCCATGCAGGGGGTTGGACTAGAAGACCTACAAGGTCCCTTCCAACTCTGCTATTGTATTGTATTGTATTGTATTGTATTGTATTGTATTGCATCCTGATTTCTTTTATCGCTCACAGATTCTTTTCCTCTAGATTAAAATGAAATCTGTGCACGTGTCTTTTGGAGAGTGGAAGGGAGTTCAGTCATACAATCCTGATTTTTGTGTGTGTGAAATGATTCCCTTTTATCCCAGCACCCAGCTCATCGTGCTCAAGGGGATTCATGAAGAGGAGCCCCATGTCAATAAACAAGTGAACAAACAGAAGACTCTGAGAGAGATTAAGAAATCAAGCTGTTAAAAAACATCTTGAGCGATCTAGAGATCTGTACAGCTTCAGAGAAAGAGATTCTAAACTTACCACTTTGATTAGCCACTAACCCAGGAATAAAAGTAAGCTTATTTACCAATTAGGGATATGGTGGCTCAGTGGCTATGATGCTGAGCTTGTCAATGAGAAAGGTTGGCAGTTCGGCGGTTCAAATTCCTAGTACCATTTAACGGAGTGAGCTCCCGTTACTTGTCCCAGCTGCTGCTAACCTAGCAGTTCGAAAACATGTAAAAATGCAAGTAGAAAAAATAGGAACCACCTCTGGTGGGATTCCATGTGTCTTTGGCATTTAGTCATGCTGGCCACATGATACAATACAATAATACAATAGCAAAGTTGGAAGGGACCCTGGAGGTCTTCTAGTCCAACCCCCCACTTAGGCAGGAAACCCTATACCATTTCAGACAAATGGCTATCCAACATCTTCTTAAAGACTTCCGGTGTGGGGGCATTCACAACATCTGGAGGCAAGCTGTTCCACTGACTAATTGTTCTGTCAGGAAATTTCTCCTCAGTTCTAAGTTGCTTCTCTCCTTGATTAGTTTCCACCCATTGCTTCTTGTTCTGCCCTCAGGTGCTTTAGAGAATAGTTTGATTCCATCTTCTTTGTGGCAGCTCCTGAGATATTGGAACATTGCTATCATGTCTCCCCTAGTCCTTCTTTTCATTAAACTAGATATACCCAATTCCTGCAACCATTCCTCATATGTTTTATCCTCCAGTCTCCTAATCATCTTTGTTGCATGATCACAGAGACATCTTCGGACAGTGCTGGCTCTTTGGTTTTGAAATGGAGATGAGCACCTCCCCCTAGAGTCGAGAATGACTATCACATACATTATGTACGAGGGGAACTTTTATCTTTACCTATTTACCAATTAACATTCTTTCTTCACTGTCACATTTTGTTCCTCTTTTGCCAGCTAAATTGATCCATATGGTTTTGGAACTGAAGTAGCATTCAACCTAGTCCTCCTGACTTACCCAAAGTAATTATGCATAGGATTAGAAATGGAGATCGAGTCTCGCATTCTAATATTTGTCCTTTACTAGCAAATCTCTGAGCATAAAAGGACAAACTGTCTCCTTCTTTTAAAGTTTAAATATGTAAAAGTGTCAAACTAGCTGCAAGGGGTGGCTTTCATCTTCTCCTTCATCTTCGATTGTGATTATGTATCAAAACCAAAGTTCTTGAAAATCTGAAGGTAAGACATGGAGGACTGTAGAATAATATTCCAATGTATTAAATCCCCATTGAGAACCAGTCTGGTCTAGCAGTTAAAATTATTCTACAAACTGGGAGACTGTGGGCTGTAGTCTAGCTTAGGCATAAAGCCAGCTACTGTATGTGACCTTGAGCCATCTCTTTCAGTCCTAGGAAGAAGATAATAGCAAGCTACTTCCAAAACCCTTGCCAAGGTAAGGGTTGATTTGTCTTGAAGGCACATACACACATCACAAACATACGCATCATTGCAGTGGCCTCTTTAACTAATTGTGTTAAAGGAGTGGCAACATCAGCAACTTGAATTCTGAAGGCTTTAACTTAGCCATGTCATAAACACCTTTACAAAAAGATCCCCAGCTCTTCCTTTTTTAAAAAAAAAAAAGAATTTTATTGGTTTTTAAAGTTTTTACAGGGAAAAAGGTGCAAAGTGAAAATAACATTTTGGCACCTTCCCTGCCGTTGGTGATGTCCCTCCCAAAAAACTTCATGGATATACAATTTTAAAAATAAAGGATAAGCACATAAAAAGATTACATCTTACAATCCCTATAATCAATCTTTTTTTTTCTTTGCCATTTTCTCATGTATCAACAATTACAATAAGCTTTCAAATAAAATCATTTATGAGACCTGAGTCTTTTCTCAATTGACTCTTCCCTCCTATTTCCAGGCGGGGCCGTTGCTTCCTCTGTTCTCCCATCTTCACCTCCCAACTGGGAGGAATGTTTTTTGATAAATGTCTCCGCCTCGGTTAATGTTTTGATTTTTACCCTGTCCCCTTCTCAAAATATCAGCATTCCTTCTGGCAACAACCACTTGAACCAAATTCCTTTCTTATATAGTTTCTTAGACAGGAAGGAATACTTCCTTCTAATTTCTCTATTTTTTTTCGGAATTTGTTTCAAATTCCAGCGAACTGCCCCTATGGCAAAAGACACCCCCCTCCCCGAGGTCTTTTGTGCGCCCACCGGTACAGCAAGCGGCAGACAGCGCACAGGGCATGTCTGTCGCCTTTGGGAACCGGAAACGTTCTCCCCAGCTCTTCCTTAATAGCATGTTGAGTCCCACTAAACTTGAGAGGCCTGTCATCTGGCAATACATCTTCAATCACGTTATTATTGTTTATCCATGTTTGCTTGTTAAATAAGTGATAGCCTTCTCCTGCACAGTCGAAAACTATTCCTTTGTCGTCGTCATTAAAGTGACCATCCAGCTTCAACATCTTGTAACTTAACTGCTGTCCAATATAAGGGACCTATTTTCTTTTGAGGAAGCTCTAACCTCCAGTGAGTGGAAAGATTTTGTGGCCCTCAAAACCCTGCATACTACATTAGAAAACATGTGATTTCCGGTTTGCTGGAACATTAATACTGCCTAGCTCTTATCTAATTGGGTACTCTGTGTAACCGTTTAAAAAGTTCTTTGCAAAATCCATTTTTCCCTCAGCTACTGTGGGAGACTTCAATAAATAATGATCACTAACCAAACGTTCATTGGGGACTTCTGTAACTGCAATTTCTTTACCATAATAAGTTTATCTAAGCAAAAGAAGCAGAAATAAAAATGTTTTTGAGATTGCTAATTCAGCATATCAGGATAGTAAGTTTTGTTAAGTATGAGAGTTTGAAAAGCCAAGCTTTCCACACTACTTTTCTTCTTCTTTCCCTGTACATGCAATCACTCTTCATTCGTATGTAAATATATGCAGCCTTTGGGAATAGAGAAAACAAGTAATACAACTCCATTTAAAAAAGAAACCCCACATACAAGCCTATCTGCCATGTACTGCGACTCACAGAAGAATCCTATTATTTTTGTCACTATCAACCTAGTCTTGTGATTTTTACCCCATTTTAAATAGCTTGTAAGATTGGCTACTGAAACTTGGGCAGCAAAGTCTGTGGAAGCTATGAATTAATAAAGATGACACTTGTTCCACAAATGGGTAATGTGGAAGGAAGGAAGGAAGGAAGGAGAGGAGGGGGGAGCAGAGAGGAGGGATAAAAGAAGGGAGGAAGGAAAAAAGGAAAGAAAAAAGGAAGGGAGGGGAGGGGAGGGGAGAGGAGGGAGGGAGGGAGGAAGAAAGGGGGAGAGGAGGGGAGGGGGGAGTGAAGAGGAGGGAGAAAAGAAAGGAGGGAGGAAAAATGGAAGGAATGGGAGGGGGGTGAGAGGAAAGGGGAGGGTGGGAGGGAAGAAGGAAGGAGAATATACTTTATTAGTGAAATGCACACCTTTAGATCTTCAGTTATTCACCTGAGTCCTTGGTATCTGGTTGTTTCCGTATGATGTACATAAAAATGTGTCTAGTTTCAATTACACTGTTGTGGCTACCATCTTGAATTTTTAAATCACGTTCTGGAGACGCCCCTGCCCTAGGCCTTTGGGTTTGAATGGTTATGGGAAGTTTTGGTTTATTAACAGGTTTTTTTCAGATTCTTCATTGAAATTTTTATACTTTTGTGTATCTTTTCTTAATTTATTTTATGAGTCACCCCTGGTAGCTATATATTTTATATAGGCACATTGGTGCCCTTATGCATGCCCCTTACAGACCTCTTAGGAATGGGATGAGGTAAACAGTAGACAGTCTAAGGTTAAAGTTATGGGGTTTTGGGGATGAAACCACAGAGTCAGGTAGTATTTTCCAGGCATTGACATATATCTCTATCATCTATTTAATATCTGCAATGAATGCCACAGAAGCCGGCTCAGATGATAAAGAAGAGCTGGCTTCAGGAACTTCAGAGCAGGGCATGGAGAAACATCTGGAAGACATGGGAGATTCTGAACCAGGCGGGGATGGACATGAGGAGGAGGAGAGGAGAGGAACTACAGAAGGGCTAGAAGAGAGACCAGACGAGCAGCTGCCTGATAAAGAGAAGTAGAACTTCTCCTAATGAGCTGCATCAGCCAGCAGCTATTTAGCTCAGCAGATGGAGCAAAGCAACTCTGGAAACAACTCATCTGTTTCTTGCTGTGTATGTATTCTATCATCATGATCCTTGCCTTTGGACTTAAACCTTGACCCTATGGCTAGACTTTGGACTAGTCTTGGGACTCTGAATCTGATGAATGACTTTATGGACTTGCTCTGTGTACTTGGACCTGAGGATTGGATTCATGCATGGGATGAATTCTGGGGAATACTATTTGGAGCTGGCAATAAAGACTTCAATAAAGACCCTGAGGTATATGGTGGTGACAGCTGTCAGCCTCAACACCTTTAAGAAAGGATTAGACGAGTTCATGGAGAACAAGGGTATCCATGGCTATCATGATGGATGCCTAAGGACACCCTCCGGGTTGGAGAGATAGGCAGGATATCTCTCAATGCCATTTGCAGGGAATCATAAGCAGGTGAAGACATCTGCTTGGGAAGACCCTGAAGCAAATGGGGAGCCACTGTGTGAGACAGAATGCTGGACTAGATGGGCTGTGGCCTGTTCCAGCAAGGCTATTCTTATGTTCTTATTCTTATGTTCTTATATGCCTGTATGAGCAGTACAGCACCATCTGTTTGCCTGTCAGTCTGTCTATCTAGCTCTATCATCTATCTATCTGTCATCTACTAATCTATCTGCTAGCTCTAAAATATAACAAATGTAAACATAGCTACTGGCTTCTAAGAATGTGATTTGAAAGTAAGCCCTAGAGAAATCAATTGTCCTTTCTTGCAACTGAACGGTTAGACTTGGACTTCAAAATAAAGTCATTTTTGAACTGAGACTGTCAAGTTGTCCATTTATTTCTTCCAGCAAAAATCCTAAAGCAAATCTAAGATTTGCGTAGAATTATAGAGGGGGAAAATACCTTTCAAATGAATTGGTGTTTTTACATTCAGTGCTAATGTAAATATCTCCATTAAGAATCAAGTTGATTTTCAGACCACTGAACTCATAAATGTTCTAGTCATTTATCTACTGAAAAAATTTCAGGGTGTTCTGAGCTTCAGAGAATTTTACTCAATGGGGGCTTCTTTACTCTTTCCAAACAAATGTAAACAATGTCTTTGAAATTATCATTGCAGCATTATACAATAATACAATAATACAATAGCAGAGTTGGAAGGGACCTTGGAGCCCATCTAATCCAACTCCCTGCCTAAGCAGGAAACCCTATACCGTTTCGGACAAATGGCTATCCAACATCTTCTTGAAGACTTGCAGTGTTGGGGCATTCACAGCTTCTGGTGCCAAGCTGTTCCACTGATTAATTGTCCTAACTGTCAGGAAATTCCTCCTGAGTTCTAAGTTGCTTCTCTCCTTGATTAGTTTCCATCCATTGCTTCTTGTTCTGCCCTCAGGTGCTTTGGAGAATAGTTTGACTCCCTCTTCTTTGTGGCAACCCCTTATAGAAGACACTGTGTCTTCCTCCATACAGGGAACCAGTCAGATATTTGCTTCCTCTTGTAACAAGTGTTCAGTTCACACATTGTAATATAAAATACATTTTATTATTTACGTTTTGCACTCAAGATTAATGTGCTTGGTAATGACTTGGTAATGACATAACTAATAGGCATTTCAAGGTAAAGGGGTAATGTGTAGAGGTGGTATTCAGTAGGTTCTGACCAGTGGTGGGTTCCGGACTCCATCGCAGCTAGTACATTGCACATGGAGCCGGGCATCCTAGTCAGGCATGTGTGCTGCACTCGCATGCACACACCACTGCCTTGTGACACCCAGCTGCTCAGTGGAGGTCGTGCAGGCGTCGCATGTTGTGCGCATGTGCGCAATTGGCTGGTTGCGTTATAAGCAGCAATGGTATGCGGGCGGGAGAGTGGGCCATATCTTTATGTCTATGTTTCTGGGTTTAAATTTTATTCTTTTATTTTAAGCTTTTTTTGCTAGGTCACGGATAGCGTTTTGATCTCATTCCAAGTTTTAGCTTTCCTGGCCTCTTCTGTACATCTTTTTCCATTGGGACTCTTCCTTTGTGATGTGGCCTTCTCGCCATTTCTTTCTTGTTTCTACATCTTCACTAAGCTCTTTGTGTAATTATACTGGCTTGCTCTGCTAGCATCAATTTTTTTTGTCCTTTCAGAATGATCTGTAATTGTGCTTTCAGAATCCTCTTTTTAAAGAACACCCACCCTTTGTGAGTCCTTTCACTCATTAGATCCACTTGTCTACTTCAACTCCCTTTGAATTTGCTAAAATCTTTTCTTTTTTAAGTATTTTTGAAATCCAAGATAAACATTGGACTACTCCTTTGACTAATTATTAATTATTTTGTGTGTTGTAATCTTTAAAGATTAGAGCAGTATACAAATTTGTTAAATTAATAATAAACAACTAAATAGCTAGCTAACTAACTAACTAAATAAATCCTTGGCTGAATAATCAATTATATAACTAATAGGCATTTCAAGGTAAAGGGGTAATGTGTAGAGGTGGTATTTAGTAGGTTCTGACCAGTGGTGGGTTCCGGACTCCATTGCAGCTGGTACGCTGCACATGGAGCCGGGCATCCTAGTTGGGCATGTGTGCTGTGCTCGTATGTACACACCACCGCCTTGTGACATCCAGTGCTCAGTGGAGGTGCGTGCACAATTGGCTGGTTGCGTTATAAGCAGCAATGGTATGCGGGCGGGAGAGTGTGCCAAATGAGCCACCATACTGATACGGTGGCTGCAGTTCCCGGCTACTACCGGATCCCGGCTACTACCAGATCCCGGCTACTACTGGCTCCTGGCTACTACTGGCTCCAGGCTAGTGCTCTGGAGAACTCGTAGTGGACATTTTGAGTAGTTCGGAGAACTACACCTCTGACTGGCTCTGCCCCATCTATTCTTTGCCTTTCGATTCCCAGCTGATCGGGAGAGAATGAGGATTTTTCAGTAACCTTCCCCTGGAGTGGGGAGAGAATGGGAGGTTTTACAGTATCCTTCCCCTGCCATAGCCACCAAGCCATGCCCACCAAGCCATGCCATGCCACGGCCACCAAACCATGCCATGCCCACCAAGCCCTGCCACGCCAACCAAGCCACACCCACAGAACCAGTAGTAAAATATTTTTAATCCCACCACTGGTAAAATGATGATTAATGTTTGCACTGCTCCCTCTTCTGAGTACTTCTTGGAGATATCACTGGTTTTCTAATTAGATCTACAGTATATTAGATCAGGTACACCATTCATTTACCTGTGCAATTCCTTATCCAGTTTTGAAACTGCCTTTCTTTAAAGCAGGGTTCTCCAACCTTTGCAACTTTAAGTCTGAAGGACTTCAGCTTCCAGAATTCTCCAGCCAGCAAAGCTGGCTGGAGAAGTCTGGGAGCTGGAGTCCTTCAGACTTAAAGTTTCAAAGGTTGGGGACCCCTGCTTTAAAGCTTTTCTCAGAATACCTGCTTCTTACAAAACACAAACAATTATTATTGGGAAATGGGTCATAAATCTCAAGAACTAAATATTGGCTGTGGAAACTCATTAGAGAAATGTTTCAATAAACTTCTTTTGTATCTTCCATTATAGGAAATGGGGTGTCTAAAATTGCGAATATATTTTTACCTACATATGGTCTACAAAGTTTTGTCCAGATAATAAATAAGACAGATGCTTTTTAAGAATGAATTGATTTATTAGGTAGAAAATAATAAGTTTGGTTGGATGCAAGGAAATGTTCTATGAGAAATTATGAATAAGATATTTCAAAATGTTTCTCCTCTTTTCAAGATAACAGAAAGAATGGATGTTCAATTAATTAATGCAGTAACTGCTGCATTTCAAGCTATTTCACAGTAAAAGTTGGGTTTCATGGGCAAGAGATGTAGTTGTTACATATAGAGATGTAGAATTCACACATATGATAGAAACTGGGTTATGAAAAAATTAGTCACTTTCTTAGAATCACATTCAGAGCTTCTAGGAAATACTTTATTTTAAAAGAGGTGGAGGCAATTTGCCACAATCAAACACCTCATTCTACAATGTAACGCTCTCTACATGGGGCTTCCCTTGAGGTGCATCCGAAGACTACAGCTGGTTCAAAATGCGGCCGCGCCGGCAATTCTGGGAGCCCCCAGGTACTCCCACATAACACCGCTCCTGCCCGAGCTGCATTGGCTGCCTGTGGTCTTTCGGGTTCCTATTATCTCTATTCTTTAGACGTCCTTTACAGACATGATTTCTGAGAATTCTTCCTTGTAAAGCTGGTTTTAAAAGTTTCTGATTGGCTTTCAAAAATTACTACTGTAATGCCCTCTACATGGGGCTCCCCTTGAGGGTGCCGTCCACTAGGCAATGCCAGCGGGCTACTCTCAGGGGAAGGGCCTTCTCTGTTGCAGGCCCTATCCTATGGAACGACCTACCCCCCGACCTCAGAACAACTCCGGACCTCCGCTCCTTCCGCCGAAAGCTCAAAACATATTTCTTCCAACAGGCCGGCCTGGCCTAATCTATCTTTCACACCTCCAGTCTGTATATTTAAATTTTAATTGGGTTTTTAGGGGTTTAGTGTTTTAGGTTTTTAAGGTTTTAGCGCAGGGTCATTGTAATTTAATTTAATTTTAGATATTTATATTGTTGTATGTTTTTATGTTTTATATTCCCTGTGCACCGCCCCGAGTCCCTTCGGGGAGAGGGAGCGGTATACAAATAAACATTTCATTTCATTCATTTCATTCATATCAGTGCCAATAGTAACAAAGTATTCAACACTATCTTCAAAAATATATTACACAAATATAAGTATCAACCACAATTCCTTAAATTTCTAAAGTTACTAATGCAGAATACATATACTATTTTATTTTCAGCAGGGTTAGGGTTATCTTGTTTGTCATTATGGCTAACTGATAATATAACAAGAGCAGACTCAGTCAAGTGTTGATTGACAAGAACATGTGTACATTTCTGCTTGGATGGCACTTTTTCATTTTTAAAAATGTCTGTCTCTATTATAATCAGTAGATACTACCTAATGATATCTCGCCTCTGACAAAACTCTTGGATCCAGCAGAAGTTTTCGTTTTTTCGTTAGGAAAGGCAGATTAATTTGAATGAGTCGGTCTTCCTATAGTGTATTCCTGGATTCAGATAAGTCCCATAATGTGTTTCTGTAGATCTGGAGCTGCATGGAAAGAGCCTCTGCATCTCTGATTCCTGATTTCACCAGTGTTAATCAACTTTGTTCACAAAAAAATGTGATCTTTCTAGGAAAGCATAAAACATACTCCTCAAAAAATAGTCATTTCTAAAAAGAGCTTCATGGAAGAAGAAGACAGTTTCAATTCCCAAAGCAATGATCCATTTCAATCATTTATGGGGATTATTTCCAAGGAATTTCATGTCTGAGATCTTCTGTTAATTGCCCTATCTTTTCTTTATACTCTGTCTATATTGAGCATCATAGGATTTCAACCTCTATTTCATACTGAGTTGCAGTTTTATATAGGTTAACACTCAGCAGTGCACAATCAGAGTACATGTAATTCTTTCCTACTGAATAGAAGGAATAGAATAGATTTCTGCAAGGAAAGGCTGCCTTTTGACACACTTAACATGCACATGTAATATGTATGCATATTTTGCCCAGTTCATACCTATGACATTTAACAAGGAAATGAACAATAGGTTGACCACGTCATTGTAAATAGTAAAACCTGAAGGGTTCACAACTGGTTCAGTCCTTTCTTGTTGCTATAATCAATGCGTCCTATACTCAGCTATTATATAGAAAACCAGATACCCTGTTTCTCAAAAAATAAGACCTCCTCAGATAAATAACCCAATCAGGCTTTTGAGCGCATCCCCAAAAATAAGCCCTCCCCCAAAATATTGCAACACAGCAGCAGCCATGAGATGACCATGCTCGCTGCCTCCTGCACCTCAAAAATAATAAGACCTCCCTGAAAATAAGGCCAAGCGCTTATTTTCAAAAGAAAATAAGACCCTGTCTTATATTCGGGGAAACACGGTAGCTAGATCAAACCACAGTCAGATAGCGAAAGTGTTACATCTCTTGTAACTCTTGAAGTACATGAGAAAATGCTTATAGAATACTACTGGATCGTAATGGCAAGAACAGCTGAAATTGCAACAATTTCAAATTGATTATATGCCTTAATTAGGCATTTAGACCCAGATATTACTCAATTTCTGTTCAAAATGTTACTATTATATATCACTTACAATAGTAGCAAAACAGAAATCAATGTAATATAATAAAATATCAGATCCATGGTGTATTAGACATCTTAATCTTCAATTTTTATTTTTTATTAATAAGAATATATAAAGATACTCAACTCAGCACTTGTAAAGTATGTGCATTAACCTTTATCTACACAGAACTTCTAGATATGGTTTACAAGGACAATTTTTCCACCAGTGGGTTTGGCTCCTTCTCTATATTTCTGGCAACTCACATCAAAGATAAGGATAGCTATTTCCAAAATGGGTACAGTTATCTTCTTTGCTTTGGTACACTTCTATTGAAAAACACATTTTCTACTGCTTAGTGCCAGAAGCCAATTTTCTCCATCAATGAGTTTTTCCTTCATGTTTTCAGAAGAAATGATTATCTTGCTAATCAGTGGGAACACACACACACAGACATATTAGGAGTGGGAAATAGAAAAGGATCCTTTAGGGATATCATATTATTTGAAAATTAAGTAAGAAAGGCAATAATTATTTCCAATTGGGTTTTGGTCAACCACAAATTTTGGAAAAGAGATAAATTGATATTCTACTTGCTTGAGAATTGAGCATAAGACAGAGTCCCTGTTTTTAGAAGTCTTCTACAAAATTGGAACCAATAACATTGGTATGCGTAGATATGAGTAAAACTGAAGTGATAGGGAGATGATAGTATTCTTTATATACCTGAAAGATTGTCACACAGAGCTGTTTTCCATCACTTTACTATGCAAGACACAAGTTATAGCAAATCATGATGCATTCAAATTACAGCAAGACAAATTCCAACTGAATATTAAAAAAATATTTCCTTATAGAATAAACAATTCAGAAGGGGAACCAATTGTCTTAAGACTGATGGGCATCCCTTCCCTAGGTGTTCTCAAGTGAAATCTAGAGAACCATCTGTCAGGGATTATGGTTGAATTGATTTATATGACCACCAATCTTGCAAATTCAACTCTGTGAGCGTAACAATATAAAAAAACAATGAAACACCAGTAATCATCACAGAGAGGAAACCCAAACCAAACAAACAAAAAAAATCTTTCAACAAACTCTTTGACCTCCTGACTTTCAGATTGTGGAATCCATCCTGAACTTCAATGCTTTGTGAAAGTCTGGCAGGGTCATTGAAATGTTTCTTCCAGAACTCTTTTAAAGTCAAGGATGTCTCTTCAGTGACATTATAGCACCTAGTGAAGAGCGCCTTTGTGTACAGCTTCTTGAAGTTGCAGATGACTTGCTGGTCCATTGGTTGCAGAAGTGGTGTTGTGTTGGGGGGGAGGAACTTGACCTTGATGAAGTCATACTCAGCATCCATATCATCCACCAAGACTGGAGGGTGTGCTGGGGCATTGTCCATTAGAAGAAGGCACCTTTCAGGCAGCTGGTTATCAGAGAGATACTTTTTGACAGTGGGTGCAAACACCTCGTGCAGCCATTCCATGAACAACTGCCTTGTCACCCAAGCTTTGGCATTGGATCTCCACATGACGGGCAGTCTGGCCTTGTTGACATTTTGTTGCCTAAATGCACGAGGGGTCTGTGAATGGTAAACCAGCAGTGGTTTGATTTTTAGATCGCCACTTGCGTTGGCACACAGCAAAAGGGTCAATCTGTCCTTCATGGGCTTGTGCCCTGGTAGTGCCTTTTCCTCCTGCGTGATGTAGGTTCTGTTTGGCATTTTTTTCCAGAAGAGCCCTGTTTCGTCACAGTTGAAGACTTGTTGAGCGACGTAGCCTTCTGTTGCCATGAATTCTGCAAATTCCACCTTGTAGGCTTCTGCTGCGGCCTTGTCAGAGCTGGTAGCCTCACCATGTCTAATCACACTGTGGATGCCACTTCTCCTGCGGAATTTTTCAAACCACCCTCTACTGGCTTTAAAGTCGTCACTCGTGGCACTTGTAGAGGGGCTTCCTTGCACTAAATCACTGTGCAATCTCCTGGCTTTCTCACAGATCATAGTTTCACTAACGCTATCACCTGCCAGCTGTTTCTCATTCACCCACACCAACAAAAGTTTTTCCACCTCTTCCAGCACTTGCGTCCTCTGCTTGGTTAATCTTGTTACGCCTTTAGCAACATCAGCTCCTTTGATGGCGGCTTTGTTTTTTAAAATAGTAGAGATTGTTGACTTTGGCATCTTGTACTCCGAGGCCAGATCAGTCACACGAATGCCACGGTCATGCTTTTCCACAATCTCCTTCTTCACCTCAATGGTTATTTTCTTCCCAGCTTTGCTGGCACTTTCAGTGCTTCTCCGCACTTGCTTCTTTCCACCATGCTTGCGCTGCACATTTTTGTCACCTGCATTCCCAGCTGGCACAGCAAGTTCTGTATCCCCAGGTGGCCCAGATGGCCCAGCAAGTTCTGTATCCCCAGCTGGCACAGCAAGTTCTGCATCCCCAGGTGGCCCAGGTGGCCCAGCAAGCTCTGTATCCCCAGGTGGCACAGCAAGTTCTGCATCCCCAGGTGGCCCAGGTGGCCCAGCAAGCTCTGTATCCCCAGGTGGCCCAGCAAGTTCTGCATCCCCAGGTGGCGCAGGTGGCACAGCATGTTCTGTATCCCCAGGTGGCACAGCAAGTTCTGCATCCCCAGGTGGCCCAGGTGGCACAGCAAGTTCTGCATCCCCAGGTGGCCCAGGTGGCACAGCAAGCTCTGTATCCCCAGGTGGCCCAGGTGGCCCAGCAAGTTCTGTATCCCCAGGTGGCCCAGATGGCCCAGCAAGTTCTGGATCCCCAGCTGGCACAGCAAGTTCTGCATCCCCAGGTGGCCCAGGTGGCCCAGCAAGCTCTGTATCCCCAGGTGGCACAGCAAGTTCTGCATCCCCAGGTGGCCCAGGTGGCCCAGCAAGCTCTGTATCCCCAGGTGGCCCAGCAAGTTCTGCATCCCCAGGTGGCCCAGGTGGCACAGCATGTTCTGTATCCCCAGGTGGCACAGCAAGTTCTGCATCCCCAGGTGGCCCAGGTGGCACAGCAAGTTCTGCATCCCCAGGTGGCCCAGGTGGCACAGCAAGCTCTGTATCCCCAGGTGGCCCAGGTGGCCCAGCAAGTTCTGTATCCCCAGCTGGCACAGCAAGCCCTGCATCCCCAGCTTCCACAGCAATTTCTGCATTCCCAGCTTGCAAATGGTCACCTGCATTGCTGCTCCGTACTCTCCTCTTTCCACCACGCTTCCTGGGAGCCATTTTGCAGTCAGCTTCTCTGTGTCGTTGTCTGTGTCTCTCTCCACGAACGTTCGTGCAGGAAGGAAGTCGCAACCATGTGACGAACAGGAAATCCGTTCGTAGATAAAATGTCCACGGCTCCGGGTCGTGCAGCGAGGCGGGGTTCGCAAATCCGAGCATTTTTACGAACTTTTTTGTTCGTGATGCGAGGGCGGAGTTCGTGAAGCGAGGCGGAGTTCGTGAAGCGAGGCGGAGTTCGTGAAGCGAGGCGAAGTTCGTGAAGCGAGGCATTTTTTACGAACATTGCCGTTCGTGCAGCGAGGCGGAGTTCGTGCAGCAGAGCACATTTTTTGTGAAATTTTTGGTCGTAATCCGAATTGGTCGTGAAGAGAGGCGTTCGTGAAGCGAGGTACCACTGTAAATTGATCCTTGAGCTGTTATAACAATTACAAAATATAGGCTTTCTATTGAAAGAACAATATGTTGGCCAATTTTTTTCAGCTTAGTGTTACTTTTGCTTGAAGAAATATTGTAAATAGAGCCAGATAGTCAGTATATTAATTTCTTCCACTACTGTCCAAATTGCCAATAAGTGGCTTTCAAGGAATAAATAGCAAATTGAAAATGGCTCTACTGAGATCAAAACCAGTGGCTGTGGAGGAATGAAGAGATGTGATTGGACTGAGTTTTAAGACTCCTCTCTAGACAAAGATAGGACTGGGATTGCCCACAAGTGCTCCAGACAGTTGCTCCTCATGAAAAGTCTAGTAGATTTAGAGTTCTATGAGACAAGGGAATGCCTTTGTAGGCCAAAATGTGATTCATACATTGGATTTGTATACTTTCCTTCTTATTCACTTTTGAAATTGACGGTTAACTGCATTTTAGGATACTAGGAACTTTCATAATCACAAGTTTTACCACAGTGGGTGAGTTTTCTTCAACACTTAGTGAAAGAAAGTATATATAAATGTAAGCGCTTAATGTTCTTTTTTTAAACAAACAACTAAAGGTAGTTACAATTTTTATAGATTTACTGGCTTAAAATATTTTTTTTGTTTTAATTATAGCATATTTTTTTAATTGTAAGCCACCCAAAAATATTGATTGAGATGGTCAGCTATAGTGAATGAATGAATGAATGAATGAATGAAAAATGTAAATAGGGTGATTAGAATGTTGATTGTGGAAAGTTTATAAATGGACCAGGTAGATCTAGAATAAGATTTTAAAATTATAAATTTTATAATTTATAGATTTTATAAATTATAGATTTTAAAATTATTTAATTATAAGAATCCTTCCCAGGAAAAATGCTATTTTGAGTATTTAATAAGTACTCAATGTGTGTGTGTAAATATATATATATATATATTTATGTCAGAGCACCTGGTATGCCCAAATATGGGAGGAAGGGAGCTTACTGCTATCCATTTTGCCTTTCAGCTCCAACCTAGGAGTCTTCCAGGCAGGAAACCATTTTGTATGCATTTGTACTGATAGATAAACAAATAAAGGGACACTATGATAGGTCTATTTCGAGCTATTTAGCTCTCATCAGATAGCCATAACCTTACTGGGATTCGAACTCAGGCTGTTTACATGTCAGGCAGCTGCCTTAACCATTAGGCCATTGGGCATACCAGGTGCTCTGATATAAACATTGACTTATTTCCCTGGCTCAGCTGATAAGGGAGTAGAACTCATGGCCTAATGGTTAAGGCAGCTGCCTGACATGTTAACAGCCTGAGTTCGAATCCCAGTAAGGGTATGGTATCTGATCATCATCATCATCATCATCATCATCAAATTTAATTTGTAGACCGCTCCCTCTCCCTGAAGGGACTCGGGCGGTGCACAGGAGATTAAAAAGCGTACAAACATAAAAACATTATACATATATAAAATCAAATTAAAATGAGAGCTAAATAGCTAAATGAGCTAAATAGCTCAAAACAGATCTATATGACATAAATGCAAGGCTTTAAATATTTGTTTAAGATTATAAGAGATGAGATATGGGAAGAAAAGATCATTTGTTCTATTTTAAGACAAGATGATAAATTATTTAAATTATTTATACTTGCCGTTATGAAGGAAAAAGTCATTTTTTATATATTTCATTTTTTTCTACACTTTCTATTTTTTCTTTTATCTTTTTAATTGTAATGTTCAGTAAAATTATTGCAAATTGTCAGTCACATAGATATTCAGAGCGGCTCTCTTGAAATTCTGTGTTCTGTAGCACAACGTATTTAAGAGCTGAAATTTCCATATCATTCATTTATAATTCCACACAGAAATGATTTGACAGCTGCGGCTTACCTTTCTTTAAGAATAATGTGGCAAAAGACTATAAGACTACAAGAAATCTACTTTTCTATTCAGAAGTAAGATCCTCATTTCAGCTCAGAATTCAAAGAAATTGTTTAGATATGTCGACTGTAGGTTTATTTTGTTAGGGAATGGGCTCTACACTTGTTGAAAACCTTACAGAATATTAATGGCTGGAGCGAGAAAGAAGATTGATTTTGATAACTACTGAAAAAAATACCTGGGAGAAAAAGTACTTGACACACTTCACAAAACTGAAGATTTTCCCTCCCATTGATCAGTTCTATCAAGAAATAGCTTTTCCCCACAGATTGGTCTTACACACAATAGTGCAGGCATGCTGGAATCAACACATCCAGAAAATACTGGGTTGGGAAGAACTTCTGTGAATTTTTCAGGAAAATAAATGCTATTGAAAACTTCAAAGCTCAGTAATCTAGAGTGACCAGAGTTTTGCATGAAACAATAATAACACAGAACATTTGTTTGGCAAAGAATATTTGCAATTTACAAGCTGAATGGATGGAAAGAGAGCAAAAGATAAAGAAGATAGATAGACTCCAAAAGGAAACACCTTAGAATAGGGATCGGCTATATGGAATCCCTTGAACTCATGTCTGACTAATACTGTGTCCTCTTTGATGCTCACTTGTTCCCAATTATCAATTGATATGTTAAACATTAAATATTATATTGATTTAAAATAATAATAATAAGCACATGCTGCAACGCAAATCAGATAGAGTGACCAGAGTTTTGCATGAAACAATAATAACACAGTGGAAAGTTAACCCCAAAAAAATCATGATGGCTACCACAACTGTATGCAAAGGGGTATCCAAACTTAGCAATCTTAAGACTAGTGGACTTCAACTCCCAACATTCCCCATCCAGTTGTTATCTTTATTTTGAGCACATTGCTATTCCTCCCATAGCCCCTTGAGCATTCTCAGAATAATTGCTGCCGCCTGCAAAACATGCTCTGAAATACCTGCTTTGTCATATAACCTGGAAAGCAGCTGAGTCTCCTCTGTGCTTGGTAAATGGTGAATCTACTCAGCTTCCCCAAGTTTAAATGCTTCCACTGTGAACTCCCAAGGGAAAATTCTGATCTGCATTATCCAGTTGGCTCTAATTTAGGCGTGTCAAACTCGTGTTGTCACAGTGGTGTCACGTGATGTATTGGGACTTCCCCCCCTTTGCTAAACTGGGTAGGGGTGGGGCCAGCACGTGATGCATCCAGCCTGCGGGCCACAAGTTTGACACCCCTGCTCTAATCACTTAAGGAAGGCCTGATATTAGCCACTAATTTAGTATTGCTGTTAAGAGTTTTGCAAATCCTTCGAAAGAGGCGCTCACTCCAGCATGCCCATGACTGCATACAAAATATCACTTTGTGAACTGTTAAAAGCAGCCATATCTTTTCCCACAAAACTGCTTCAACATCTTCTCCTGGCTGTTTAGGAGTGTGTCTGTGTCTGTATGTCTCTGTGTATGTCTGTGTCTGTGTTGTGTCTGTATGTACAGGCACAACCTATTCAGCTTATGGTTTCTGAAGCATGTTTTTGGGAGGATTTGAATGGCCTTACTATTCATAAGAACTTAGAAAAACACATGTAAATGCTCCTGCTATTGCATTGTTACAAGCCACAAAGTCACAGAAGGCCCTATGAAATTTATTGTGGAAAGAATATTCTACAATATTGTAGTATTGTAGCCACAGCATCAGAAACATTTTTCCTCTAACTAAGATAGAATTTCCCTAACCCTAATGTCCCTCCATCCCCCTTTCCTTTCCTTTCCTTTCCTTTCCTTTCCTTTCCCTTTCTTTCTTTCTTTCTTTCTTTCTTTCTTTCTTTCTTTCTTTCTTTCTTTCTTTCTTTCTCTTTCTTTCAGCTTTTATTCTTCTTTGTGCCAATGAATTCAAGTGATTTTCAAAAGCCACATAACATCTGTGTATTTCAGATCAAGTTTAGTGCACTTTTGCAGAGCCGCATCTTTTGAGACTTGAAAATAATGACAAGTATTCACACATTAAGAGGGATAAAATAACTGCATCTCAGCTATCTCCTTGACAATGTCCACAGTTTGGCTTGTTTGCTTCACAAAGAAGCAAGTGTGGATCATCACATTCTATTGTCACAACATTCCCTGTATATTTAGTTGAAGTTTGTTCTGAGTCATTCTAAAACTGTCAAACCAGTGAACCAGAAGAATCTCCATGGGCCAAAAGAAGGGAATTCATATAGCCAGAAAAAAACTATAATAATTTTTAAAACTTTCATACATTCTTTCCTTTATTGTGGCTGGTGAACTTTGTGCACGAAAGAAAACCTGAAAATGTAAATGCTTTTTGCAAAAATGTGTCTACAACAAAGGCAATCTTTGGGCTTAAAAAATTAAAAATCTATAAACAGAGATTACTCAGGACACCTTTTACCCTTTCACCTATGACTTTGCCAATGGTGAAGCCATAGTGCCAAAATTCAGTTCTGTATCGGTTGTAAATAAAATAAATGGATCCATCCACGTTCACTTTCATTTTTCATATATTACATCATTCATAACCTAAGAAAATATCTTTTGTACTCTTCAGTTATGATGTTGAAGTGACAATCTTATTTTATGAACATTCTCTTAGCTCACTGAAGGTAAAAAAAAATATATAATTATTTTTGCTTCTATTGATCCAGCTATCTCAGATGTTTTTGAAAAAAACATAGGAGGAATAGAAATACATGACTATATGGTACAGAGGCTTTACATCTTATTCTTGAGAAGAAAGAATAGGAAACTCGATTTATTCTATTGGGATTATTCCAAACTGAAATATTTGGATCAATCTGTAGCTAAGTTTACATAAACATAAACCTTTTAATGTAATCAATTTGACAGTGTGGTAATCATTGAAGAAACTTATGATTTACACTATCCTGCAGATACACCAATTAAAAGACCAATTTTTTTGATAGATGTCATCCAAAAAAATAAACATAAACATTTTTTGAGCATGCATCCTGTAACCCACTCTTATCCTAGTTATCCTGCTTCAGATTAGAGTTTAAATAGCTTCACATGAAAGGAAATTAAGCTTAATCTGCAGTAGCAGCTTGCCTATAGGATGATTAGCATGTAATGAAGTTCATTGTCCAGACAATATTGGATTAGAAATTGTAAACCACTTTCCATAGAAGGCTGTATATCTTCAGACCATTACGTGGTCTGCAAGTTTATGAGATTAGGGTTAGGAAGATCTCTGCTTTTATGTCTCTACATGGAGTAGATCAGGGGCCTCCAACCTTTGCAACTTTAAGTCTGAAGGACTTCAGCTCCCAGAATTCTCCAGCCAGCAAAGCTTCAGACTTAAAGTTGCAAAGGTTGGAGACTCCTGGAGTAGATTTCCTGAAAAAGGCACAGTAACTCAATGGCTAAATGATGCAGGAAAAGGTTTGTATTCCGGTGGTTCGAGCCATAGCACCATGTGGCTGAGTGAGCTCCCGTCACTTGCCTCAGCTTCTGCCAACCTGGCAGTTTGAAAGCATGTTATGTGCAGGTAGATAAATAGATACCGCATTGGTGAGGAAAAAATGGCGTTTTGTGTGGTAGCATGAATCCAGCCGAACCTTCTCCAGTGTACACCCAAGTACAAGGTGAGGAATGGAGGGAGAAGCCTCCGGATGATGTTGCAAAGGCCACTGAGTCTTTCTGAGAGTGGACCTAGTCCGACTCCTGAAGTGGATAGCACACAAGCATAAACTGAACAGGCTTAACAATTGGCAGCCAAACAACCACTTTGTGCTGACACTGTAGTCTCCTGGCTAATGTAACATTGCCATTACATCACTAAACAAGTAAATTTCCTGCGAAGGTTTTCAGTGTACATATATAGATAATTGTGGAAGGTATTGTGATATTTATTTATTAATTAATTTGATTAATGATGTTATTGCAAAGATTTGCATCCTGTCTTTTGCTTCAAGAATGCAAGATGATTGCATATGGTATTTCCTCATTCAGATTTCCCTCCAAACAATTGTGCACAAGATGATTTTTTTATGATGTAGAAATAGGGGATGGTTCCAAAGTCAGCCCAATGCATTTTCATAGATGAGAATGGATTTGAACTTGGACTTTGAGTTTCAATATCAAATCTTTACCCAGTAGACTACACAGGCTCTTTAACACTGTGTTGCAGTGGGACTACACTTTATATGTATAATACAGCTTCTGGGTGCTGTATAATGAGATTGAGGCAAATAAGCAGTTTCCCTTTCTGGTCTTTCTGTTAAGATTTTACACTCCTAAATTTATATTATCTCACTAAGTATTTTCTTGCTCCTAGAATCTCAGCTCCTTCTGAGTTTGAATTGAACTGATATTTTCTATGTGTCTCTGAGCTTCCCACCTTTATTTCTTGTACATCTGCTTCCCTTTTCATTTCTTATAAATATCCTTTTAAATTTTTTAGCTCCTTGCTAAATATTTTGTGCAGCCACATCCCTTTTTATAGATCTCACATGCTCCTTTGCCAAGGGAATTGTTTTGACTGATGTTTTGGCAATTCCTTCTTTAGAAAACTAACTCATCTTGGGATGCTTTGCCCTGTTAATATACATAGCCAGTATCTGGGCTCTCCCTAATTTCTTAAAAGCAGTTTGAGAACAGCCTACATTTTAGGATCCTACTCTGTTCACTTCTATTCAGGGGAGTCAAAAAAGTCAAGAATGCTATATCTGTGCAATTAAACACCTGTCCCTTATGTTACATGCATAACATTGTGTGTTGTATGCTATAAGGGGTGTGACTCTGCCAGGTCATATTCCACCCAGTGGAAAAAGGATGAAAGGAAGGAGGACAGACTCATCCTTCCTGGCATTTCACTTCTGTGACCGGAAGAAAACTTACAGAATTTTGCTTCATCTTGGCTACTAAGGGAGATGGGGGTCATATGAAGCTAACTGGTATTTCTCTTATAGGATTAGCTAGAACTGCTGAATTTCAGAGTTATTGTGAGGTAAGATGGGTAGCCTATAAATTTTATAAATAAATAAAAATAAATTTCACCTACTGAATGTATTGCAGTGGTAGGATTCAAAATCTTTTACTACTGGTTCTGTAGACGTGGCTTGGTAGGCATGGCGTGGCTTGGTGGGCGTGACTTGGTGGGCACGACAAGGGAAGGGTACTGCAAAATCCCATTCCCTCCCGATCAGCTGGTACTCAGGAGGCAGAGAATAGATTGGGGAGGGGCCAGTCAGAGGTGGTACTTACTGGTTCTCCAAGCTACTCAAAATGTCCACTACTGGTTCTCCAGAACTGGTCAGAACCTGCTGAATACCACCTCTGATGTATTTGTCAATATAATTCACTTGTTCATTGATGATGTTCATACGACATTTTTCTATAAGTGTTAATAAAAGTGACTTATAGATACAATTTTTTAAACCAATACTTCATATTAAAAGAAAAAAAATGGAAGTACGATTAGATAATCCATTGCTGAGGATTGAAGTGAAGATTTCCTGATCCAAAATTCATTGCCTACTAGTTTTGTTCCAAATGTATTGCATTAGAATTCTCATAATCTGCAATTGACACAATTAAGAATGTATATTGGTATGGATTCTAACCAAACACAATGATAAAACCCTTATTGTTACTGTTGAAATATTACTTTTATTACTTTTATCCTTCAACAATCCTATACTGAAAAGATTCTCCCTATGGTATCTTTTAATGTGTAAACCATACCACCGTCCCAATTTATCATAAGGCCAATAGGTGTGGAAAGGAAAAAGATTTTGAAAAAAACCCAAACTGTCTTTCAATGTGAGAATAAGGATCACGACCGTATAAGAACATTCATGATAAAGGACTGGAGAATATTAATATGAACTGCGGGACCTTCAATCAGCAGACTATTTTATTTGTTGTGATAAAGAAGTTTGGTAGCCATGGAAATGCGCTAGAATTCAATTTGTATGTGTGTTTAAAACTAACTATTACAATATTCCACTGCTGTTTTGCTACAAGCGATGAAGCTCATTAACCTGAATGAAATGTCAAACCATAGGATTTTGTAACATTGCAGTTCAAGGAATAAGATGATTCACAGAAAGGCTTTCCTTGCGCTACTGCCTGTTTTTTTGCTTGTTTATAAAAAAAGAAAGCATGAAAGTACATTTCAAGCAGACCAGTATTTTCCTTCTTTTTGAGTAAGAAAGGACTCCTGAAAATTTTCCAGATATGATGCCTTCCCTTTAAGGCTAGATTTACCCAATTCGCGAAGTCGCAATGTGATTTCCCCCCCCCCTCTTGAGGCTTATATCATCAGATTTCTATTCACTCTTACCAAAACTGAATGGATCAGACCCTTGACATCTGCTTTACAGATGTCTCATATATATTGCTTCATTACAAGGCTCCCCTTTTTATGTCAGCTACTTAAACATTGATTATTTAAAATGCTGCAGTCCTGGTCAATACCCTTGAAAAGATTTTGCTACATCTAACTGTGGGAAGTTGCTATCTACGGTGCACCTGGAGGCAGCCTTGGTTAAAATGTCCTCATTAGATTTTCAATTCCCATTTCATTTGCTATTTGTCCAAAAATTTGGAGTTTGTCCAAACCACTTAATCAGATGCATATATGGTTAGTTGAATGGAACATACTGTAGTGGAAGCTACTATATACCATGACAGATTATGTCTAGCCTAAAATTATCTATTGCAGGTGGGAATGAATCTCCAAATTCTCAGGCAGATGTCTCTTCTATTACATACTGCTTTTCAGAATTAGGAATGAGTCCGGGAGAGAGGAACCTCCTTGTCTTTGAGATGTCTATGGTGTAGATTAACTCTAAAAATCAAAGAAAAAGAAGATCTGGAATATTCTGTGATATGGAAACTTTTCTACAAATGGTTAGCTGACAGATACAGAGGTTAGATGAGTGGATTTATATGAAGTATGGACTACATGAGAAAGAAAAAATTATTAGTAGATATTTTGATGGTTATATAATTGATACCATGCATAATGGAAGATCGTATACTTTTCAGTAAGGATTGATATTATCGCATGTGTTTACATGTACATGACTATAATGATTATGATGATGTTTATATTTTAAAACTTTGGACATATAGAAAACACACTGTTCAATGTAGAAATGGATGGTTATTTAATTTATATCACAATGGAAGATAGTACACTTTTCAATAAGGATTGATATTATTGCATATATGCTTATGAAGCTTATATTTTAACACTTTGGACTTCTAGAAAACACACCGTTCAATATAGAAATGGAAATGGAATTTATGATATAAAACTATAAAATTATTGTTGTTGTTGTTATTAAAAATAAAATAAAAGAACATGGTAGGAACAGATGATCTGCATATTATTATAGTGAGCAATAGAAGATAGAAACCTGAACAATCCTCTTCCAAAAGATGTTCAAACCATTCTTTAGCCCAAAAAGTGGTGCTTGGAGATATCACAATGCCACATAGAACTGTGTTTGCCAAACTCCCCGATCCTTTCTTAAGAATGGGAATTCTTCTCTGCTGAAGGAGTGTCTGGATCGAGTTTGTTTCCTTTGATGACTGTAAGAGCAGGAAAAAAAGAAAATTTGATGCTAGAAAAGAAATGTTTTCAGTCTCTTATTTCTACCCTCATTCTTCTGCCAAAACCATCCTTGAACCTGATACTATTAGACATTTTTCATCCTGTCTCCAATTCTCTTTTAAAAGGAGATAGTTGATAGGATGGGTGGATTGCAATTCAGAGGGCACCGGAGAAAGAATATTATATCTTATATAATAAGAAAGAAAGCAAAATGATTTATTTTAATATGGTTTCAGAATCGGTGCATATTTCAGATACATTCCCTGTATCTCTGTCATAAAATGAATAAGGAACGAACAGTACAAAAATTGATCTAGAAAAATCCTACATTGCATTGAACCTATGCAGAAAGTGCTGTGCGGAGGGAGGGAAAGAGAGAGAGAGAATGAATTTTAGAATTATTATTCTCTGGATTTTCAGACTTTGCATGACATTTAAGTGTCATGTGCACAGATTTTTCTAGTATGGGTTACACACTTTGCTGCACCTGCTAAACATAGTTTATAGATTATTTGAATTGTCAAGCATTCCCAGCAGTAAGTGCTCTCTTCTGTTCAATATTTTCCTTTCTCCTTGCTTTTTATTTTATTTAACAAGGCCAAACTTAGGTGACCAATATAAGACAAAGACGTGCATCATTTTCAGAGTTGTGCTGAAGGGGACTTGATGGGGGATTATAACAGCTCCTTGTTTGAAGGAGTTCGATCCTGATGGGGCTCAAGGTTGGCTCATCCTTCTATCCTTCCAAGTTGGTAAAATGAGAACTCAGATCGTTGGGGACAATGATATGCTGACTTTGTAAACTGCTCAGAGAGTGCTTAAAATACAATGGAGCGGTATATAAGTCTAAATGCTATTGCTAAAACACAAGTTTGATCAAATTTGACCTTGCAACCAACTAAGGTAAGGAAAACCACTGTAGAAACTGGTCATAGAAGTCTTGTCACATCTGCAACAGTGAGAAAACCTGCATGAGGGGAGTAGACATCAGAAATTGCTAAAAGCATGTATTCAGTCATTATGATCTGCCTGCATTAATCATATTTGTCTCTTGACTCACTTGGTTGAGTGGAAAAGGGAAAACAAAAGAAACGATTTGGGTTGTATGGTCTTTTTAGGAAAGACTTTTCTCATCCCCATTTTTGTTAATGTCTCTAATTGGAAAGTCCCCTTGAACAAATTGGCAATACCATCCCATGAATATACAAAAATATCCATACTGCTTTAATAGTAGCACAGAAAACAGCTAATTAAACTTGTATGCTGTCTGATTCTCAAGGTCTCTGGGTGGTTCACAACAAACAAAAAACAATTACAATAAAACAAACCCAAGATAAAAGATGATACATTTAATAGACCAGATGGAATGAGGTGAGGGATCTCACTCTCCAACTCCAAATAACTTGGTGGATATCCAGGTCTTCTCCATTTTCTCTGGAAACAACAGAGTAAAGCCCATTCAGATCTCAAGGGGAATCTCACTGGCAGGGGCTGCTATAGAGAAGGTGCATGTCCAGAGCAGCTCCATGTATGTGTATTTTAGTAATCCATAATAAATAAGATAAATAAGCAATTCACTTCTTGCCATTTCTCTCTGGTCAAAATTGCCTTCTATTGTTTCTTCCCATGCATGGGAAGTTGTATGACTTCTCCTATTTCATTTCACGGAGTTTAAAAGCAGAAAAGAGACTCTTGATCTTTAAAAGTAGTGAGAAATGAATGGCATAAGCAATTAAATGTTCAACCCTAAGCCGTTCTCTTTGAGTTTGCAAATAGGAGAGAAATAATTTTAAAAAGCGGTGATCGGCGATCCATACATCGCCATTCATCTCCTTTGTTTGACCCTTGGTGTATGTTTTAACACTGGAAATTGGTTATAATGAATTGCGAGTCATATTTTACCATAGAACTTTAAAAAAAACACCATGCTGTTATGACTTAGACCTTGTTCCATCTTCACTGAGTCAAGGCATGTCAAATGAGTGTGGGAACGTGCCTTCAACTCCTACTTGCTTAATTTGTGAAGGCATTCCTAATGTCTCACTTGGACATCTTGTGAGAGGGAGGGAGAAAGATGAACCTTTGTGTTTTCCTTCTTTGAAAGGGAAACTGTGAAGTACGAGAAGGATAGGAAGCAGAATCAAGGACTTTTACAGCATAATTTTATCCTTCGTATTTGCGTGCATATTGAAAAGCACAGTAGAGCCTCAATAGGCTTTTGATTTGTTAGTTTTATGAACAATCTTGGGTACATTATATCCTATAACAATCTACCAGCTGTTAAATGTTTGCTTTTTACAATTCAGGGAGCTTCAACTATGCAATACAGACAGATTTAGCTGCTTTTTGTGTGTGGTAAAGCTAAGCATCACTAGGCAAAACCCAAATCCAAGATGTTTGGTTTTTCTAAAAGGGAGAGAAGCTATGAACTTGGTCTCAGAGGCTGAAAATCACTCGTTCTTTACAAAAAGAACACTGAATCTATCTTGGGGGACATGAGTACAACTAAGAGAAAGTAGCAGTAGTATCGCATAGACATGTTTTCCCTTGACACAGAAAAAGAGAACGGGAGAAAAGAGAGGAGATGGACAGGATAGGACAATGCTTTGCAAATTTAGGACAGTGTGAAGGTTATTGGTTGCCTTCAAAGTTGATAAGAAATGAAGATTCATACACTGTGGCTAAAGCACACAAGTCAACTTCAGGGATACAGGGAAAACAAAAATGACCGATGACTGCTCCAACGGAACTAAAGACAACACTTCTCAAAAGTAACGGCTGGGCAACTGCTGCTTTTTTGGTCATTTGTTCCTTTTTAGCGTGAATGTTTTCCACATTTTGGAAAACATTAAGAACATGAAAAAAATACTCAGATCAAACCAAAGCCACATATGGTTCGACCTTCTGTTTGTGGAAGCAATGCCCATGAGAAACAATAGGCCATATGTAGGATATGAGGGCAATGACTTCTCACATTAAGCATGTGGGCAGTTCTTTGATTCTGCAACAATCACATTCATTTTGTTCCTATTTTTAAAGGTCAGAAACCATGATTAGGTCATCGAATAGCTTTTATGTATGATCTATGGAAACTTTTTAAATAATACGACCACAGAAGCAGGTTCCTGTTTTTTTGCTGTGTTCCACCCCCCTTAAATTACCCATCTTTAGTATTTAATCCTGGCATTTGTAAGTCTTTCTAAATACCCTGGGTTTCTGAGGTAATTCTGCAGTACATAAAGTACCATGTTTCTTTAGTTGCCATGGCAAAATTTCTTTTCTCCCTCTCTTCATTGCAGAGCAACTTGTGTCTAAAAACTCACATTAATTGCTCCCACACACTAAACATTTTTTCCCCCTGAATATTTTCTTAACCGGTGGTGAGCAATCAAATTTTGCACCAAATCAAGGAACGGAGATGAAAGAGTCAATGGTTGGATTTCAAATGAACATTTATTAATTTCCTAAATGCGGTCGTGACTGCCAACCCAAACAAAATTCAACTACTGTCTCATTCACACACTTTCCATGAGATTGGCCCCAATATTGCTTCCTGGTCCTGTCTTTTCTGGATAACCCTTCAATGACTAGAGCCCACTCATATGACTCCTGTGCACACCCTATTGGTACAAAGTGTAGTCCAGGGGCGGGCAAACTTTGCAACTTTAAGTCTGAAGGACTTCAGCTCCCAGACTTCTCCAGCCAGCTTTTAAGTCTGAAGGACTTCAGCTCCCAGACTTCTCCAGCCAGCTTTTAAGTCTGAAGGACTTCAGCTCCCAGACTTCTCCAGCCAGCAAAGCTGGCTGGAGAAGTCTGGGAGCTGAAGTCCTTCAGACTTAAAGTTGCAAAGTTTGCCCACCCCTGGTCTAGTCAGTTAGATTCCAAGTGGAGGATTCCACACTTTATCCAGCAAATAACTATTCTCAGTTAGCTAGTAAGATCTTGCACTCTAGCCAGCAAAATTCTATCATTAATCAGTCTCACCATGTCATCTGAGAGGGGAAGGGAATGGAGGAGAGGGAGGAGAGGGGAAAGGAGGAGATGGGAGAAGGGAGGGGAGAAGAGGGGATCCAGCTAATATGTAAGCTGTAAAAAAATAATAACCAGGAAGCAATCTTCAGAGAGACTGCCTCATTTCCCATGTTATCATCATCATCATCATCATCATCATCTTTATTGTCATTGTAATAAGATTGTAATAAAATTACAATGAAATTGGTTCGAGCGCTGTGCCAACATTTGCATCAGGTGAAATACAGACAGCAGTGACAGCCATAACAGGAATCTCTCCAGGCAAACAAAATGACCGACAAATGACAGTTGAGAACCCCACGTCTGCAGGACAGTGTGTATAAGCAACCCCACTGTCAGTACACCAGTTATTATATGTGTAAAATTCAAATCTGTTTGGCATTTTAGGAGTTGGTGGAAGAGGAGCATTTTTTTTTTCTTTTTTATTTCTTGTTGCAATGAACTTTGAGGAATCGCACTTGGCATTTTTTTTCTTCTCTCTCAGCTTTCCCAACAGAAAAGGATGGAATTACTGGTAGGGGTGGTGCTCTCCGCTTCTTCATTTCAGTTCTTGCAGTTGCCCCTTGCATAGTCCCAAGAGATAATGATGGTGCCACCATTACAGAACATAAACTTTGTGAAGAATCTGCGATCATTGTTTCAAGGCTTTGTTTACGATACAACATGGGTTTTAAAAATTCTCCACTACCCAGATCTAGGTTTCTTCTTGAGGATTTCTCTGCCTGAAACTTGTTTTTCTTACTTGTCCTAAGTTAGCTGTGTCTCTACAAGCCAAAGTAGAGAAATACTTTCTCCACCTGAAACACCATCAGATCCTACTGCCATCTCAATTCAGCTCGTTCTTATTCTTACATTTCTCTACTAATACTGCTATTATTTGAGTGGCAGGCCAATTTATTCTTTGTTTGTCTGTTGAGTGTTACATTCCATTTTCAAAAATAAACATGTTTTTTTCTTAATCAGGCCAAGCTTTTAGAGCATTTTGATATTGTTTTATTTATTTTTTGTAGATGTGAATTTTGGCTCTGTAATATTCTGTTGTAGAGGGAATGCTTATCAAATTTTCAGATGATCCAAAACTGGATAGGAAATCACACCCTGGAAGACAGAATTAAAATTCACAGTGAATCTAAGAGGTAGGACAAATGTGATGGCACGTGGGCCAGAGGCACTCTTGGCTGTTTTCCAGTGAGATAAGGGACAAAGAAGCTTGAAATTTTTGATAGGCAGAAAGAGAGCAAACATGGGTTCTTCCTAACATTTTGCAGGGCTAAAACATATGATGAACAGTTGTAGGAACTGGGCATGGCTAGTCTAGTGAAGAGAAGGACCAGGGAAGACATGATAGCACTGTTCCAATATTTGAGGGGGTGCCAAAGAGAGGAGTGGGTCAGGCTATTTTCCAAAGCACCGAAGGCCAGACAAGGAATAATGGATGGAAACTGACAAAGGAGAGATTTAAATAAAAGACATTTTCTGATAGTGAGAATGATCAACCAATGGAACAGAAGTTGCCTTCAGAAGTTGTGGGAGTTTCCTCACTTGAGGCTTTCAAGAAGAGACTGGACTGCCATCTGTCAAAAATGGTGTAGAATCTCCTGCTTGGGCAGAGGGTTGGATTAGATGACCTACAAGGTCCTGTCCAACTCTGTTGATCTGTTAATATCGAACCAGTTTGGTCCAGGGGTTAAAGCACCAGCTAGCAAGCAGGAGACTCTGAGTTCTAGTCCTACCTTAGCCAGGAAAGCCAGCTGGGCGATTTGGGGCCAGTTATTCTTTCACAGCCCAACTCACCTCATAAGGTTATTGTTGTTATGGGGAAAATAAGAAGAGGAAGGTATATTGGATAAAGTTTGCAGCCTTGAGTTATTTATAAAAATAATAAAGGTGGGATACAAATAAATACAAAAAAATAAATTATGCAAATAAGCGCTTTAGTCTGGCAAGATTTCTGTCTATAGGCAAGCAACAATAAAGGAACTACTCAGATGTAACTGGTCATGTTGTTCTTGGTTCCTTGAGTCTGACAAAAAAATGAGAAGAAAAATAACCAGATTAAATTTGATACAGACAAGAGTAAATTCTTGAAATACTACCTGATTAAATACTGAATTTTAGCCAGGAGTGTGACATGGCTGCAAAAAGATAAATGCATTATTTGGCTGCAGTAACAAGTAGATCTTCTAAATCATGGGTGATAATAATTTCACTTTATTCTGCATTGGTCAGAGTATAACTCAAGGGCTTCTTCAGTTGGGAAGATTCCAGCAACCTGCATCAGATGTAAAGAAGGACAGTGAGGATGTTCAAGGGAGTAGACATTGTCCTATGTAGAGAGATTGATGCAATTGGCCGTATTTGACTTTGGAAAGTAAAAGCTGAGGATGGCTATGATAACATTCTTCAAATAGCTGAAGTAGTGTCACATGGAAGAAAGCAGGGATGAAATGCTACTGGTTCAGGCCGGTTTGCTTTACTGGTAGTAAAAAAAATGCTTAACAAAGTAAAAAAAAAAGTTCTGACATTCAGCTGTGCTGCTCGATGGTAGGAACTTTTTTTAAACTTTTTTTTAGCATTTGGGGTCTGTTTTTGTTTCCAGGAGGCTTCCCTGAGGCCTGCTAGGCAGAAAAACGGGGGTGGGTGGCATGCTGCAAAAGAAAGAAAGAAAGAAAGAAAGAAAGAAAGAAAGAAAGAAAGAAAGAAAGAAAGAAAGAAAGAAAGAGGGAGGGAAGGAAGGAGGGAGGTATGGGAGAAAAAAAAGGAAGGGAATGAAGAAAGAAAGAAAGTTTGTTTCCAGGAGGCTTCCCTGAGGCCAGCTAGGCAGAAAAACGGGAGTGGATGGTGTGCTGCGAAAGAAAGTGAGAAAGAGAGAGAGTGAGAAAGGAAGGAAGGAAGGAAGGAAGGAAAAAAGGGAAAAAGGAGAGGGCGGAAGGATCACAAACCTGGCAATAGATGCAGCTTCAGAGGATACCTTGAAAGAGCACAACAATCCAGGGCTAGAAGGGACCTGGAGGTCATCTAGTCTAACCCCCAGCTCCAGCAGGACATTGCTAAAGTGAGTCTCCATATGGAAAAACTCTTTTCGCTCCAGCTTCATTAAGAGCCAGTCTGGACACACAGCAGCCTAAGATTAGTGCAATGTTGCAAAAAGAAACACCAGGAGAGGCTTCTCAACTATCAACAATAGAGAAAACTCTACAAGATATAATGAATGAAATAAAAGAAATTCAGAAAGATATGATGAGTTCAAGATTGGAACTTTTGGAGACACAGAGAACATTAATGGAAAATAAAGAAAAAAATTGATGGTCTGGAGGGTGAGGAAGTTGAGATGAGGGGGGAGATAAGGGATTCTAAAAAAGAAATAGTAGAACTTGCTAGTCATATGTCTAGAATGGATTTTGAAAGAATGTCTTATTTTTTAAGGTTTCAAAATGTTTCTGAATTACCTTCAGAAAATTTAAAAGATTTAATGTCTACAATTTTAGCAGATTATACTAAAAAGAGTAAGGAATATATTTGGGGGGGACATTGACCTGATTTACAGAATTAATTCAGCATATGCCAGAATAAATGACGTACCCAGAGAGATACATATCAAATTTTTAAGAAGGTCAACAAGGGATGAGATTCTGAGAGCACAGAGAGATGGCGCTCTGATATATATGCAGAATGAGATTGCTATTTTGAAACAGATCCCAAAAAAGATTCGAGAGATTCAGAGGAAGTATTCCTCCTTACCCAAAAAATTATATAAAAAGGGGGTGTGGTTCAAATGGTTAATGCCTGAAGGAATGTTGGTGTTCTGGGAGGGGGGGAGAGTAAGAATTAAAACAATTGAAGAGGCGGAAGCCTTTCTTAAAAATCACTCCTCAACCCTGGAGGACGAAAATGGGGGAATGGGAGGGGCCATGGCTCCGCCCACTGGCGGGAAGGAAGAAGAAGACACAATAGCTAAAAGACTCAGATCACAAAAATGATTTTCTTTTACATAGTGTAATCCTTACAGATGTCAATAGAAACAAATGATTGAATGCATGTAATTTATGATATGATATATATGTATTCCCTTCCACCTTATGCCGAAGAAAAAACCTTACTCTTTGTATGGAGCCCCGGAGGCGACCACCACCTCTGACATGGAAGCCCTAAAATATCTTTCCTATATCCTACATACCTTTTTCCCTGTTATAAAATTTGTAAAAACCAATAAAAATTGTTATTAAAAAAAACAAAACTCTGCAGCCCCTTTTCACACAGAGGTTTTTAAACGGACACGACTTGAATGTCTTGACTAAGATTTGGAACTGTTGTTTCCTGCAAATGGCCCTCCCAAAGCCTTCCCTATAAGCTCTCTTGGGAGGGGCCAATTACCAACCATTTGGTAACCAATTATCTCCTGCGAGCCTGCTTCTGACGTAACTGCTGCCTCCGTCTCTCAGCCCTGTGTAATCTACCATCAGGGACAAACTGCCCCTGATCCTCCCCACTACTCCAGGCCTCAGGCACCTCCTGGTGGCCAACCAGACTTTCTGCTTCCTACTCTGCCTCTGAAACCTGCCCAAGGTGTTCCTCATCTTCCAGGCAGACTCATAGGACTCTTTGCTAGAAGAGTCCATCAGCAGTTCATCCGGAGCCAGCTGGGCCACAACAGCTACTATATGCAAATCCCACAATTCCCAAATTTAACAGGAGATTGTGATTAGAATCCTGTATATGTGTTTGTGCTGTGGTCTTACTTATGCATGCCTCCCCCTCCCCCCCATTCTCAAATAGCATCTGTGAGAAGATTGCATATTGAGGTGTCTGAGTTATGGAAGAACAGATTGAAGAACTGTGGCTTCAAAATACTCCTACAAAATACATTTGGAACTGTCGATATAATTGTTCATTAGCTTAAAATATCTAATGGTAGGTGGTTAAGAGCTCTTGCTTTCCTGCTGCTTGTTAGATGTGGATTATTGTCACAGCAACAGTGGTCCCAATCAGAAAGCCTCTTTCAATACCAGGGATGCAATAAAAAAATTATCACGAGAGCCTATTCAAATTATGGAAAACTATTGTTTGGAACAGATTTTTTTTTTCGGGTACAGAAATCACGAAATGTAAAAATATTAGAATTCCGTAATGTTGAATTATTAACCTCCAACAATTTGACCCGTCAGGCATCTTTAGATTGAACAGTGGCATCATGAAATTTGGCATTTTAAAGAATGATTTCTGATTGACTTTATTAGTATTTTGGTTTTATAGTAGTCTGGCTTCTATGTTTAATAGAATATTACCTCTATTCTGCAAAATCAGTGTTAACTAACGCTGCAATTTGAAGAAGCTCTAGATTAGCATTAGCTGTTAGATCTACTGTATCTCACATTCCTTTTGATGCCATCTGTACAATTTTTAGCACAAGATATAAAGTAGCAGGTCAGCTTTTCTGTAAAGCTCAGTAAATAACCAATATTACACCATTTGGGTCTCTTATTTCTGGAGAGATAATTATTCAGACTTCTTTGACATTTTTCCTGCTATGGCATACTTCCAGAGCTGTGTGTTTTACACAATAATATTATTTGCCACACATTATCTGGAAGACCTTTGAGGTCTTCTAGTTCTCTCACGTTTAACCAGGTTTAGTGATCAGGAGCCTTTTTTGAAAGTTCAAAATATACAGATTCTCTTAAATTTTTTGAGACCGCCTTTACGACTGCAAATTTTAAGCACAAAACATTTGTTTTCCGATTTCTCAACTGCAATGTTGTCATAGCAATAGCATTCTGAGCAGATATAAATTAGAGGGATATTGTTTTAATCAAAATATTTTTCTCAGACAAAAAATGGTCATTATGAATCAATACTTAGAAGGAAATAATCTTTAGCTCATTGGCCCTATGGCATCCTCAGTGCTTGATAGTTGCACAGTCTAAGAGTTTACAATCCACAATCAACCATCATAGGAAGAGCATATCACCTTCTATCTCAAACTAAATAATGGCTTAAATCTAATCAATATCAAGCTATCATCATCATCATCATCAAATTTAATTTGTAGACCGCTCCCTCTCCCTGAAGGGACTCGGGGCAGTGCACAGGACATTAAAAAGCGTACAAACATAAAAAACATTATACATATATAAAATCAAATTAAACAACTATATCCCTGCGCTAAAAACCTAAAATCCTTAAAAACTAAATTTTTAAGCATAAACCATTTTATGTTCAGTCTTCCCTTAATTCCTTTAATACTAGCACTTCTGCATTGGAAATGAAGAAGAAAACTTTTTAATGTGTGTGTGTGTGTAAACACCTTTAAAAAAAGGGTGCTGCTACTAGACCGGCTTCTGGCGGCAACGGTCGAGTCCTGGGACTCGTCCGCCGTTTTGTTCTTTTTCCGGCCCCAAACGGGGCAGGGAGTGCCTTTTTAGGGACCCCCCCGTAAGGTCGGCTTGCCTGGACCTTTCCTAGCCTGGCGGCGGCTGGGGGAGGTCCTTGTCTTCGATCTAGGAGGAAGAAGACATGCTGCGGGGGGCTTGGTTCCCTTCGCCAACGGAGGACGGGAGCAATTAGCTGATTTGGAGAGAGCTGGAGCGTTCGAGCCGGATGGCTATGCCGGGGCTTTGGCGGCGAGGTGGATTGTAAGTGACTCTGACTTTTTTTTGCTGGCAGTTTTGACTATAAGAAACGATGGAGGGGGGTGTTTGCTAACCCCCCCCTCGGATTTACAGCAGCGCCATTTGGAAATGGCTCCTCGAGTGCGAGGAAGCGGATATTTCTCATCCGGACTTTGTTGAAGAAGTGAAAGTCCTTTGCGGTTTGTTTCTAGCTACTTAGTATCGAAGTCCTGCTACAATGAAACAATTTCCAAGTTACTTTCTCCTGCTGGCTTCCAGATTGGGCGGGGGAAGATGGCTTCCCTTTGTTCTTAAATGACTATTCTTCATGGAAAATTTCCGACATTCTTTTGTGACATGGACTGTCTCTCTCTACTAATGGACGATTTCTGATAAATGATTAATTGATTCCTTCCCTGGAGTGCCTTCTTTGTCTTCATAATTGATTGGAAAATTTGCCTCTCTGGATTTTACAACTTTTTACAACTTTGATTTGAACTTTGTCTCTGGACTTGCTCCAACGGCCGCACCCAAAAAACGCCATCTTATTGGCACTGACTTAAACAGCTCACCATGGCTTCTAAAAAGCAACCAGAAAAACCAGACACAGATGCAAGATTAACAGCTATGGAAGAAGTGTTACACTCTTTGGTACTGGAAATTAAAGAGCTTAGAAAAGACCACTGCAGTTCCAAATTAGAGCTTTTGGAGACACAGAAGAAATTGATGCAGAACACACAGAAGACTGAAGAGTTAGAAGTGGGGCTGGCTGGGGCAAAAGGAGAACTTAAAAATGTTAATATTGAACTTGGAGATTTAACTGGTCATATGTCTAGGATGGATTTTGAAAGGATGTTATATTTTTTAAGATTTCAGAATATTCCTGAAGAATCTGGTGAATGCCTTCCTCATCTTATGAGCACAATTTTAGCAAACTATTTACACAAACCTAAGGAAGAGATCAGGGGGGACATTGACCTGGTTTATAGAATAAATTCAGCATATGCCAGGATAAATGAATTACCCAGAGAGATACATATTAAATTTGTTAGAAGGTCCACGAGGGAGGGAATACTGAGGGCGCAGAGAGAGGGTCTGTTAATTTACCAACAAAAGGAAATCGCTATCTTGAAGCAGATCCCGAAAAAGATTAGAGAGGTGAGGAGGAAATATTCCTTCTTATCTAAAAAATTGTTTAAACAGGGGATTTGGTTCAAGTGGGTGATGCCAGAAGGGATGTTGGTGTTCTGGGAAGGAGGAAGAGTAAGGATTAAAACAGTTGTTGAGGCGGAAGCCTTTCTTAAAAAATATTCCTCAATCCTGGAGGATGAAACTGGAGGAGCAGAGGGGGCCACGGCCTCGCCCACTGGGGGTCAGGGAGGAGAACAAGCCGACACAATTGCTAAGAGACTTAGATCTAAAAAATGACTTTTTAAATACAGTATAACTTTTGTCTGGATGTTTGTACACGATTGCTAGCATAGAATTTATAATGATGTATGCACTTCTCTTCACTTTGTAGTACTATTGAAATATGTATTATCTATGTTTTGTCAAGAAGCCCCGGAGGGGGCCAACGATCTCGACGTGAAAGTTCTCAAAATATTTCCTCATTTCACCTTACCCTACCCTACTCGAAAAAATTTGTAAAACTCAACAAAACTTTTTCAATATAAAAAAAAAGGGTGCTAATTTCAGAAAATTATGACGTCATATGTTGGGTTTAACTGGTCATTTAAAAATGATTTTAAGGTCATAAATGCTTGCATATTAATAACATTTTAGCTCAACTTAAAACATAACTGAAGAATATTCATGAAGGAGGTATAGCACTGAAGTCCTACAAATTGTATTTGCAGTGTTGTCCCTTATATCTTTAAAAAGTTTTTTGTGCATAATACAATTCATGAACAATAAGTGCTTGAAACCATCTGCTTCCCTAGTTTCATTACATTCATTTTTCCTTTTTTTCCTTATGACTTGTTTTATTTTATTTTGAAGGTTTACGATTTAGAAAACTTTAGGATGGTGTCATACAAATAAATAAGTACCAATCCGTTGACAGTAGAAATCTTAGAGACTGGTTGTAAATTTACCAGTTAACAGGGATGCATTATGTCAGACACAAAAACTGGCATTTAAAATCTGGCATGATTTTGAATCATACTTCATTAAGAAACGTCCTCATGCACTATGGGTAATTGGTATGATGTGGCCTAATGGGATTTCCCTACCAAGTGACAGCATGAAAAATATCATCAGGAGTCCCCCGGAGTCACTTAAAGTGCTTTAAGCATGAAATCCATCTGTCTGAATAAGTGAATGCAGAACAAGTGCCAACGTTTACCAAGGCACAGTCTATTTGCTTTTGGCATAATTTAACTGCAATATCTGATAGACATGATTCAAGCAGGGCAACTGAACAGTAATTTTCACTAATGAATTCCACACCCCAAACCCACAAGTAAATTGGCAGAATTTTTAATCAGCTGATGGGTTCACAAGTCCACGGGCAAAAAAGGGCGATAAGAAATATTCCCTCAAGTATTTAAAGCTGTAATCCAAAATGAATGTATTCTGAGGGATGTTAGTCAGAATCCATGGCATTTAGATTTACATAATATCGTTTAAATATATTTAAAATATTTTCAGGGATATAATACTACTAATAATTTGCACTTTAATATCGTCTCAGCTATTTTGCAGGACATTTTAAAATTATTACGGTATATCTTACCGTCATACAAGAATGATCCTAGGGCAAACTCTCTGGAATTTTATTGTAAAAATCCAATAAATTATATAGTTAATTGTTCATTAGCCAAAAAAGAAAACAAAATGTCCTTTATAGACTCAATTATTAAATAAAGGGCAAAATGAAAGCAACTATATCCCTCTGACTGTAAGATCTACCAACTGTAGAGAAATCTAAATTCAGAAATGAGATAGGATTATTTTTTAAAAATTTGTTATAGAATTCCATTCTAGACCACTTACAAAATCTAAAGAAGCAGTAAAAAAACAGTTAAAAATAAAACTGCACAGACATCCTTGGGTTTACAGGCCTCACAAATATATTAAACCCAGGCCTAACACTGGAGTCAGAATTTAAGGGTTGTCTTAAATGTCTCCTCCAGATCAAATATCCTATACTGATATCCAATGGTGGGTTTCAAATTTTTTTAGAACCTCTTCTTTGGGTGTGGCCTGCTTTGTAGGAGTGGCTTGCCGGCCATGTGACCGGGTGGGAGTGGCTTGGCAGTCATGTAACTGGGTGGGCAGACCAACTTGTAAAATGTAGTGAAACTCACTTAACAACACTCTTGCTTAGCAACCAAAATGTTGGCTCAGAAACTCTGGCATTGAAGCACACATGTCTTAAAGCAGTTAAATTACAAGACCCTTGCACCCCTAACCCTTTAGAACCCCCCCCAAAGGGTTGTTCAAACTTGACAGCTTTAAGACTTGTGGACTTCAATTCCAAGAATTCCTCCTCTCGCTCTTCATCTTGATGATGTGTGGACGGGCGGGGGGAGGGAGTTGGAACCGGTTCTATCTCTTTTCAAGAAAACCCTGATGTCGATTGGAAGAGAAACACAAACTTCAAGACATTACATAGCATTTTATCATATTAAGCTCTTCTCATAGAAAACAATTGTATAATTAATCTTTGGATGACAATTGATTTCATCTATCCTACTTTAAAAAGATTATTAGAGAAGCTGTTAAATAGGCATTTATTCATCTCCCCACATGATAAACATTTATCACAGCTGTTCATGGGAAACACAGACTTTCTTTGCTATAAATTTCCATTTATATTAAACATATAACTCTGAGCCATGAATCCACAATCTTATCTGCCACAGATGCTGGAGCTGACAGAAGACAAATCCCAAAATTTTCAGCAGACAATGCAAAATTTTTGAAATGTTTAGATTATACTGTTTATAACTAGAATTACAAAGGGGGAAAAGGATCAGAAAAGAGACAGAAGGCTTAAGCAATTAAATATTAAAAGAATGGAATTCCAGTGAAGGCTCTAGAGCAACGTTACAACTCCACAGGTAGAATACAATGAATGACTCAAATACCCATGGAGTGCCACCGCATGCAAAATCACTACTGCAGCTCAATAGGAATTTGCCTTTTTACACACAATATCCTGATTTTATTTATTCCATGTGAATTCCAAACATCTTGCACCAGTACTCATGGTATAGAATGCTATAAGGTAGGGGTGTCAAACTCATGACCTGCAGGCTGAATCCGACCCATGGAGTGCTTAGATCTGGCCTGTGGGGCCACCTTGGAAACCATGAAGACCCGCTCCATGGTGTCTCTGCCAGCAAAAATGGAGCTTGGAGGGTTGTGCATGGCCCTCCCAAGCTCCATTTTCAGCTGCAACGGCCTTCTGCAGCCCTCTGCCAGTGAAAACGGAGTTTGGGGGGCTGCATTCAGAGGCGTCCCAAGCTGCATTTTCACTGGCATAGCACTTGGCATACCACAGGTGCCCCCGACACAAGTAACATTGAGCTGGTCATGCCCAGCCTGCCATGCCCCTCCCCAAGGTCAAACACAACCCTGATGTGGCCCTCAATAAAACTGAATTTAATATCCCTGCTATAAGGTAACTGAGATCACCAGAATGTTACACAGTTCTTCATATTAAACTCAAACAATGAGAATATAAAAATCTGTCAGTTTCTACAAAGTAGAAAACACTGGATACAATTTTCAGAAGTTGTGAATGACTTTCCATTTTAACTTTTGGCTAAGACAAGGCATAGCTTGGGATGTGTAAACACAGCTGTTCTGAAAAAAAATTGAACTAACACATTATAGGCTAACTGACTGATGAGGGAGTCCATCAGCTTTTGATGGACTCTCCATATGGAGTCATTTATTTATATTCTCCTGCCATGAGGCCACACTGGCCTTTGCAAGATACAATTCTCATGATTGTAAACAAAGTGGTCAGCTTTCAACGTAGCCAATACTTAGATTTGATAACTGGAGAATGACTTATTCTTTTTTGTTGGCCAAACTAAACATATATTTCCCCGCATAGCTAGTAAACTAACATTCTGTATAATAGCCAGGATATCCAATGGGTTTTTAAAATTGATCTTATATTAATTTGACATTTGTTTCTGCGAAATGCAATAGCAATAGCACTTAGACTTATATACCACTTCATAGTGCTTTTACAGCCCTCTCTAAGCAGTTTACAGAGTCAGCATATTGTCCCCAATAATCTGGGTCCTCATTTTACCCATCTCGAAGGAGAGAAGGCTGAGTGAACCTTGAACCTGGTGAGATTTGAACTTCAGTCAGCTGAAATAGCCTGCAGTACTGCACTCTAACCGCTGCGCCACCTTGGTTCTTCTGTTGTGAGTAGCACATCCGTTTGGTGGAATGTGGTCCCACGACAGGTTGGGGAAGAATGAGTATAAGAAATAAAACAAGAGACTAACATGACACAACTGCTAAAGATTCCAATTCTTGCTTATAAATCAAGAGCATCACATGAAGTGATGTTCAAAAATCAATTGCGAGTGGGGGTTGAAATATAATGGAAGCTGAGAAGTCTGTGTTCTACATTATGGAACAGATAGATGATTTCTCCAGGGAATGAATAACGAGGAACAGTACAATTCTGCCTGTATCCTGAACTACCTGCAGATTTTGATATTTTTGACTATATTATTTTTGAAATCATTTCTTTAGGATGAGATTTGGGGATTCTGTATTTTCCTGGAGGAGCTATGGAAGCTTAAAGTGGTGCTAAGAAATTTCTCTTGGTCTTTAGCATTCAGGTGCCTAAGGCTTGCACATTGCTTTATAAATTTTTAAATTATCTGTATGATGATACCAGTATTCAGATAACATACTGCTCTACTGTTTGCTTCTACTATCTAATCCCAGGGGAATAGTAGACGCCTAGACTTTCTATCCAAAGGAAACATTAGCATGGAAAAAACAAGCTATTGATAGTTATGATGAGATGAATTGTTTTGGTTTGGCAAACCCACTATTCTTCCTCAGTGGCTTTGGCTATTCCTGAAGAATTGGATATGTATCTTGCTAGTGTTGCACAGAAATTCATGTTCTGCTGCTGCTCTTGATTTAAATGTTAAAGTGTTGTTTAAAAGGTTATTATAAATCAATTTATAGAGCTGCATGTATTAATTCTTAAATAAATATATTGACCTCATTGATTATTGTAATGCCACCTGCTGAGAGTTGTAACTTGGTTGAAAGTGTAGTCAAGTAGGAACTATATTTTTAGAATCTATATATGATACATACTTTTAGGTTCTAAATAATTTAGATTTAGCCTGTGTATTGCCTACATCTCTACATAAGTTCCAAGGATGGGGCCTTTTAGGTGATCGTTTGCCATCTTGCTATATCAATCACTATTTACTTACTTACTTACTTTATTAGATTTATAGACCGCTCCCTTTCCCAGAAGGGACTCGGGGCGGTGCGCAGGAAATTAAAAACATATAAACATAACAATTTACAAAATTTAAAACCAGATTAAATTATTATCCCTGTGCTAAAATTTATAAAATCATAAAACTATTTCCCCTTGAAACCAATTAAAACAATTTAGCTTCAGACTATAGGCTAGGTGGGGTAAATGTAAATATCAATTTGTGGGTGAAGAAACTGCTTTTTCTTAGTTTGGATCTTATGATTGATTCAATGTATGAATATTCCTGTTTTAGGAGTAAACTACTTTTATTCTCCTGACAAGTCCCAGGGTAAGCATTTTGGGATCAGAGGTAATGGTGTGATACCGAAGTTTTTGGAGAGATGGTTCACTAGAGAAGAAGGAGGCAGACAACAATATCTGATTAGTGATGGGCAGAGGAAGATATGATGGGAAACAGAAGAAAGCATGCTTGGTGTTTTATAGCAATTCCACTTTCCAGGCCTTTTGGGCTCAAGCTTGTTCTGCTAAAGATTAGGTTGCCCTGCAATAAGAACTTCTTCATCCATGATCTTAGCATGAACAGGAGGACTGGGCTGGCATGCATTACTGATACCCATTGTGCATGGATGGAGGAACAACTTCTTGTAAATCTGCCCATCCAGATGTTTAGGGTGGCATTAGTCACAAACTTAAGAGAAGGATGGAGGAGATGGTCATCCAGGAGTCTCATATGACTTTCAAACATTCCTCTGAAGATAGGAGACTCTTATTTGTGATGTTGGGCTCTAGAGAACAGATGGAAAAATATTCTGCTGCATAATGGTGAACTGCCAAACATTGTACTGTAGCTGGATTGCCAGTGGAACTCCTTAGATTTATGGCTAGAGGATTTTAAACTGGTGTACCTGGTCTTGGAATCTGAAGCAGCTTGAAGAATAATGTTATTAATAGCTACTAGTAATGAGGTCTACAAATTATTTCTAATATTGTTGGCAGCACATCTTCTTCTGAGTTTATGAATCTGTTGCTTTAATTTTTGCATCTCCCACAGGCATCTGATTAGAAAATGTAATAACAGAGTGCTGGACTAGACAGTTTCTTAGATTTTTATCATGCATTAAAAGATCATAATCGAAAGCCATCTGCTTCCAAGTCTTATTTAGTTATCAATCTTTCCAGAAAAACATATTGGCTAAATACACTTGAATGACCATGTTTAACTTACACAATAATATTGGTTTCCTTCACACAAAGAGGGTAGGAACTATTTTATTTCTGATCTTATTGATAAACTTAATGCAAGGAATCTGATGAAAACTCTGTTCTTCCACATTATGAGGAATGATGCCTTAACTAAGGTTTCAGTATAAAATATTTATTCATGTTAAAAATGTAATACATTGAGGATTTGACTGCCCTGCCCCAAATATTTTGAATTCTTAATTGCTATAGTCATCTGGCTGTAAACATGGACTTTCCATTTGGTTTTCATTTAATATTAATTTTAAGAGGAATAAGCAATTAGTTTGCCCCACTGTAAAATTTCCCATCTATGACATGCCAATTAATATATAATTAATTCTAATGATAATTCAAACTAAATTTGTCATACATAATACAACTTATTTGTCTTATGGATGTCGAAGAACAGGGGTGCCCAACCTTGGCAACTTTAAGTCTCGTGGACTTTAAGGTTTCCTACAATTATCCATGGCTGGCTGGGGAATTCTGAGAAATGAAGTCCACACATCTTAAAGTTGCCAAGTTTGGACACCCCTGCTGAAGGAGAAGGAAGTGACGGTGACTTTCTTGCAGCAACTGCAAGTGGGAAGAGCGGGGGGGGGGGGGATTGCATTAGGAAGGATTTCCTTGAAGGATTTTCCCCCCAAGAAGCTTCATGGATGAGAAGCAAACCATCTTTAAAGAAAAGCCAGAAAGTCCAGTCGCCTCTTGGAAAAGCATCTTTGGAACAACCATGACCTGGATGATTGAGAATCTCCATAGAAACTCAACCTATCTATTTAAGATAAATACTGGATGGTCTCCAGCCTCCCTTCCTTATTGTAATCTTGTTGGGAAACTGCAGTTGAAGAGAATGCTGGACAAAGTAGGTTAGGTTTCAACCCAGGATATGAGACTAAGGTGGCTTTGAGTGTTTTTGTCAATGACTGTGGTGGAACCAAGAGATGTTGAGCCCAACTATCTTGATTCTATATCCGGGGTCTCAAACTCAAGGCCCAGGGATCCAGCCCACAGGATGCTCAGGTCTGGCCCAGGGGGCCACCTGGAAACAGCAAAGGACTGGCCTGCAGTGCTTCTACCAGACAAAACAGAGCTCAGGAGAGTCATGGACAGCCCTTGCAAGCTCCACTTTTGCTGGCAGAGGGTTCCAGGAGGCGTCGCAGCTGAAAACGGAACTCAGGAGCCCGTTTTTGCTGACAGACTGCTCAGACCACCACAGGCACCCCTGGTACAAATGACATTGAGCTGGCCACACCCACCCTGGTCATGCCCCCCAAGGTCAAACACACCTCTGATGCAGCTCAATGAAATTGAGTTTGATACCCTTGTTCTACAGGATCTATTTATTGCCTTCTTATTTTTCATCTGTTTACTGGATTTGTGAAATAGACACTACTCAGAGCTGTACTGAGGTGTCATACAAACTGTACAGATAAACAAGCATGTTCTACTGCTAGAGTATTACTACTCTAGAGGAACTTAGGGAAGTATTATAAAATTACAATCTATACATTTCAGCAAGGATGAATGAAGTCCCCAATTTCAAGGACTTTACTTTCCTGTTGTTGTTCCTCAACAAGAACTGTGATTTTGAGGTATTCCTGGGATGTTCCTAGGGGCCCCCCTGGAGCTTTCCTTCTGCTTTCCCATCAGAAACAAACATAACTCACCAAAGAGCTGTTGCTTGAAATGTATTCATTTTCGTATCTCTATAATTGGATTGTGGTTTGATACTTTCTCAAATGAATTCAGAGTAAGCCTTGTTTAACAGTCAACATTTGGCAGAAGGCTCACTTGAGCCGAGTTGAATTTCACATTGCAAATGTTGTGACACAATTGAATTCACCTTGAAATCTCTACTTAAAGTAGAGTTCACATGGAAGACCAAGATTTGGAAAATTAAAATTCATCATCAGCTCTACTTTATCAGTTCATTCCTATGTGCCGATTTTTTCCTTGAGTCTCTCAATTTTCTGTCATGAAGGAAAATGCAGCACATAAAGACCCTGAATTATCAGACAAATTTATTCTTCAATAATTTATCCAAAGCTTGCACATATGTACAAACATGGGAGAAACTAGGCAACCATTACCACTGCATTGCAAACAAAATAATTTATTTAATGAATAATTTAGAAATGCATTGTATCTACTGATAGCCATTTAAAAACTCCAAGTGCGAGACAGACATCTTATTTTACATTTAATGTCCATTATTTCAGAACAATGAAATTTGTTTATCTATTAATCTTAGATATGGTGTTGGATAGAATGCCATGAGGTGTATTTACAGATAACCAATTCCTGATGCTGGCAATCAGCTGAGTTACTCAGATCTATTCTCGAGAATAATACATTCTCTATCACAGCTTCATCTGTGTCATATGCAGAGGAGAAGGATAGTTTATCATCATTTCTCTGGAACATCCACACCTTGGAGAATATTAACAATTCAGATATAGCCAAGCAGTTTTAATGTGTAAAATGCAAGTAACAGAATTTGTCTAAATAATGAATGCCTGGAGTAAACAGGTTCAATTGTAGCATAGCCCAGCTCAACCACCAGTAAAAATGCACAGTATAAATTATGAAAGTGTACTATGAAGAGTCACATATACCTTTTCATATTTGTAGTAAAATGTATCTAAAAAACATATTTACCCATTGAAAAATTGTGGTCATTAAGGTCATTCATTAAAAAAAAAGTATTTATCTCTCTTCTAATTAGTTGAATTATTCTCAAATACTAATACTATTTAATTTTGAAACTATTGCGAGGAAAGCCAATTTAGCATATTTAAAAAATGTAAATACAAGTTATATTCTTCATAAACTGGGTCAAAAGTTTGATAAAGAAAAAGAGAATAGCCACCGTTTGATGATAAAACATTGAATTGTTTTATAAAATAGACTTAATTCAATCTGGGTCATCTCCAGTTTAAAATATTTCTATGAAGAAATGTCAAAGACCACACTGAACAGCCATCTTCATCCTCATCTGCTACCTTGTAGAAGTGATGAATTTTAAGTTGGCCAGCATGATCAAAGACTATAGAGCAGAGGTTCCCAAACTTGGCAACTTTAAGACTTGTGGACTTCAACTCCCAGAATTCTCCAGCCAGCAGAGCAGAGCTGGCGGGAGAATTCTGGGAATTGAAGTCCACAAGTCTTAAAGTTGCCAAGTTTGGGAACCTCTGCTATAGAGGCTAAAATTTCACTAAGTAAATCTAGAGGGTACCCAGTTTGCAACAACTGGATGTAAAATTGCTTCTGATCACAGTGGAGAAGACACCGAGCAATTAGGCCTGGAAGTGAGGTTAACTAAAGAAATTCCTGCCAGGATTTTAACTCCACTCTCCACACTGGCAGCAGTGAATGGCCAGGTGTTCTGCTACATTGCAATTAACAGACTCCCAGTTGAAGAATGCCTCCTCTGCTCCACTATCCCTATCAGTAACTACTCCTGAACAGGAGTCTTGTGTTCTTTTGAAAGAACACTAAATCCAAATCATGATTAACACAATGGATAGATTGCAAATGCACAGGGACAAACCAATGAACCTTGGAGAGAATATTAACTAAGCAAGATTGATTTATGTTTCTCAGAAAGCACAAAAAATCCACTTGGCACTATTTCCATTCCTGAATTACACCCACATTTGGGTGCAGGAGAGCTCTCTTGAGGGTTAAAAGAGCAATTGGCAAGTTCTTTTTCAATGCTATAGGCCAGGGGTCTGCAAAGTCGGCTCTTTTAAGACTGGTGGACTACAACTCCCAGAGTTCCCCAGCCAGCATAGCTGGCTGGGGAATTCTGGGAGTTGAAGTCCACCAGTCTTAAAAGAGCCAACTTTGCAGACCCCTGCTATAGGTCATGGGTGTCAAACCTGTGGCATCGCATTGCCATCACGGGATGTTTTGCAATGTTTTTTCCCTTCAAGGAGCTGGGGTGGGTGTGAACTGCATGTGACACATCCGGCTCATGGGCTGCGAGTTTGACACCCCAGCTATAGGTGATGCTCAAGGGGAAACAAAATGAAGCCAGGGGACACCATTGCTCACTTTCCTTAACTTGTCCTGCATTAAAAGTGTAAGGCCAGCACCACTCACAATGAAGCTGCCTTTGTTGTAGTTGTTAGTTGTGAAGTCGTGTCTGACCCATCGTGACCCCATGGACAATGTTTCTCCTGTCCTCTACCATCCTTTGGAGTTCATTTAAGCTCACACCGCCTGCTTCAGTGACTCCATCCAGACACCATTCTTTGTCATCCACTACTTCTTTTGCCCTCAATCTTTCCCAGCATTAGTCTCTTCTCCAGTGAGTCCTTCCTTCTCATTAGGTGGCCAAAGTAATTGATTTTCATCTTCAGGACCTGGCCTTCTAAAGAGCAGTCAGGGTTGATCTCCTCTAGGACTGACTGGTTTGATTGCCTTGCAGTCCAAGGGACTCGCAGTAGTCTTCTCCAGCACCATAGTTCAAAGGCTTCAATTCTTTGGCACTCAGCCTTTCTTATGGTCCAACTTTCACAGCCACACATTGCAACTAGGAAACTGCCTTTAGCCACTATTTAATTGGGCTGCCAACTAACCAGACAAATGGTCCAGGACTCAGTCTTATGCTTGTAACAGATAACAGGAGGTAAAATAGTTCATGAGCTGAAGAGCAGCAAAATAAACAATTTATTATCCCTTTTCTGTATGGAATCCAGCAAAGAGAACTTTGCTATTCTACCTTAAATCAGAGAATGAGGCTTTGATTCCATGGTGACTTTCCACCTTCCTATCGGTTGGCTTCAGGGAGCACCAATGGCCCATGGTGTTCTTAGCAATCTTGGATATCAACAGGATGTGCTTCAAAAAATGTAGGTCAAATTGAGGAATGGAAATAGTGCCAAGTGGATTTTCTGTGCTTTCTGAGAAACATAAGTCAACCTTGCTTAGTTAATATTCTCTCCAAGGTTCATATGTTTCAGAACTCTAAACAAACAAACAAAATCCAGTTCAAATTGTCAAAGGCCTTCTCTGTACCATATCAGTGTAGCTTGAAAATGATAACTTAAGAACATTCATTGATTTTTTTAATGTTAAAGAACAGGCATATCATTGAAGATTGAATGAGAGAAAGCCCAGAATTTGTTTGTACTATAACCAATATCTCCGCCTTTAGAAGTACTACAGGATTCTTTGCTTTTATTTTTTCAATAGGTTAAAATAATTAAGCCTCTGAAAACAGTTGCAAACTATTGTGTTATTCAGCTAAATAAGTGAAGATCTTTAGCAGCTTTGATATCTGTAACTCAGGACAGGCAGCTTTATAGCTTTATATCCCAATTGCACCTCGGATATCATAGGTGCTCTCACAAAATGTTAGTTATGGGATAATCAAAAATTGGGTACTCATCTCTTCATACAGGTTCTATAAATTGGTTCCTTAAATATGAATTATACAGGTAAGTCTATTCCAAGAATGACTAGGTTTCAAACACATCCTCATAGTTCTAAGTAATTCAGGTCATTGAAATTCTAGTTTGGGTTCAGAATAAATATGCATAGGACTGTACTTCAAGCCTTCCATTTTAAGTTCACCTATTAGTAATCAGTCCCATTGAACATACATCTCAGCAAATGTGCATCTGGTTGAATGTTTAAGCACCCAGTTGTGGCATTTTTGATATAAGGCTCTTTTTTTTTGGCCAGATTCATAATTGGCAATAATTGCTACCTGCCATTTCATTCATAGTTTAAGTCAGTTACTGTAAAGCTTTTCAGCAATGAATGAGCAAGCTGATTGATGTCTGGGGAGTAATAATAAATTCATTTCAAAAGAAATGAAATTGCTTGTAGCACTGCCAATTATTGACAGGCCTGGACTTGTTTTCACAAAACAGTCCAGTAGGCAGCTGGAAACCCATAAGCCTGCACCGATGTTCTTTCAAAAGAGATACTTTTAGAAGCATGGGGGAAGAATTTTGAAGAGGCTACAGGAAGCCAATCTGAGATTTTATGAGCATAATTTAAGTCAGCTCTACACCAGTGTCAAAAAGGGATTGGCAGAATAGCAGATGTGAGTACCAGATTATCTACTGTCGTTCCAACTGGTGCCTATAAACTCCCCCCAATTAAACTAAAGATGTAGACATGTCAACATTGCCTCAGTCTTTTCTTGGCATCTGCAAGAAATCGCATGAGGGTTGAGTCTGCTTACAGAAGAGCTTAAGAAATCCCGCCATTCTTAGGGGGGATTTGATCAGATTTCAGTTCACTCTTGGCAGCTCACTTGAAAGTTTAGACAATGTGGAAGGCATATGGCCAGTGTACAAGATTGCTTGATAGAAGCTTGATAGAAGACTGCCAGCAGTCAAAAAGATGGCCAACCTTTTGCATCCTGGGTAAATGGCCATCTGGGTTTGTTTAAAGGGTTTCATAGTAGAAGGCAATGTCTTTCATTCTCAAAAAGAAGAAACTTTCCTTTGTATTAAATCAGATCCTCCTTTCTCATAATTTGAATATACTGCTTTGAATCTGCCTCTGGAGCAGCAGAAAATATACCGTACTTATAGGAGGTAAATTGTGAAACTCTTTTGAAACTTGCGCTCTCAATTCCCCAGATTTTGTATCATTTTTTTCTTTTCATTATTTCTTTCTCAAATATTTCACTATTCATCATTCAAGTTTTGTTCAAAAAGGTTGAGCTTAAATAGTTTTTGTTTGTAAATAATCCAGTGCAATTTCAAAGTATTGCCTGAAAAAGACACAAAACCCCACAGCCCTTTGAATTAACAAGAATGTGATTAACAGTGTAAATTCAATATGTTCGTTTTAAAATCAATCCTCTTATTTCAGGGGGGGGGGCTCCTCCTTAGTATGTTTCCTTTGGATGACAGTTTATATCGCACAATATCTTAACCCTAAACAAGAATTTATTTTGCTGCCATTTAAAAATTGAAATGAAGTACGATAAGGGACTTTTGGGAGAATGTTCTACAGAATAGTTGCAATAAGAAAGGAAAGTCTATGGAGATTTTCAGCCATCCAGGTCATGGCTGTCCCAAAAGTACTTTTTCAAATGGCAACGGAACTTTGTTTTTCTTGAAGACATTTTTGCTTCTCATTCAAGAAGCTTCTTCAGTTCTGAAGAAGCCTCTTGAATGAGAAATGAAACATCTTCAAGGAAAAAACAACATTCTGTTTGCCTTTTGAAAAAGCACCTTTGAGACAATTAGAAAGGAAGTGTTGGGGTTCCAAATAGCATCCAAAAGTAAATCAGCGTCCAAGGCAAAGTATTGGTCAAAGTTCCAATTTATTAAGAGAGCCATGTTGGCACATCTAGGAAAACATGAATGTGAAACGTTCCTGGTTTTCCCCATCTAGTTGAAATTCAAGATCCCACACTCACAAGTCCATCACATGGTCCAATCTTCCACTGCCATGCTTGCAGTTCTACCCATCCAGTTCCAGTCAGGTGCAGAGGTGCAAAGACAAAGGATGACCTTGGCTTTCTAGAAAGAATTTTGTAATGGCTACATAGCATCTCACTCCTTACAATCCCCCCTCCCATTTTCCCACCATAGAAAATGCATAGTAGAATAATAGAAAGTGTGGCAGGCCAAAGATCCAAAAGAAAAGATGGCTGCAGGCCTTACAGGAAGTTCCTCTTTATCTTTATCTTCATTGCCACAAGGGTTGATGGTTGGCACTAATCTGGATACTACAAAAAGTTTAGATAAATTCATGAAGTCTCTTGAGGACAATTCACTTTTGCTCTCAGTATAAACTTCCTGTCGCCAGCTAAGAGAAAGCTTTGTGTCGTTTCTTCTTTGTGGCTATTCTAGAGGCATTTGTCTAACAAATAAAAATACCTGAACGTGTTGTGGTTTGTGCTCCTCTCATTTTATGTTCTTATGCTCTCAACGGGATCTCCTGTCTACCAGATGCAGTGTAAAAATCCAATTAACATTTGCTTTTGGCTATAGAAATTCCCTTTTTGCGCTGGTCCTTTTTAGAAAAAGAACAAAACTCCTTGGGTAACTTAAATCTATGACTCTTTAAAGAAGGAAAAGAACAAATTGCAGTTAAAGATGTTTAGTAGACTTAATGCATCTTCTTAGTCTTTATGTTTGTAAAATGCTGGTTTAGCCTAAAGTTTGTTTTTTTGGGAAACAATCCAGAAAGGGAAATTAATCTTCTGTTTAGTTTTTCTCACTCTGTCATCTATATTCTTGGACTATTGCCCCAATGATGTGTATAAATTTCGCTTTGGGATCAAAGCTATGAACATATATCATACTTCAAATTGGCATCTTTCTAAGTAACACTTTCATAAAGTGCAAAAAAAAAAACTCAACCCCAACCTACAAAGGTTTTATTTCTTCACACTTCAAAGATCACTTCAGAGACAAAATATGGCATTTTTCATAACAGCTTCAGATCTTTGCCTGACTTCAGTTTTGCTTTCCGCTGTACCATTCATGCCTACAGAATGTGAAATCCAGCCTGCTGTCTAATTTCTGGTCTTCCTGGTGTGTACAGACACTGACAGAGCTCCATACATGCAAAGCTGAAGAATGGAAAAGAACAGTTAATTTGTAGTGTTCAATTTGTACTATTATTGATATGATTGCTAATCCACAGCACCAAGTGACTTAGTTCAGTAAGATTCTTCCTATCTGCATCTCATTTTATCTCCCTGCAACATATTAATTGTATGTTCCTGGGTCAAAAAGAATTTGGGGAACACTGAGCATGGTGTAAAGAATATTGCCCTAAAACCAGTGGTGGGAGTCAAACTTTTTTACTACCAGTTCTGTGGGTGTGGCTTGGTGGTGTGGCATGACTTGATGGGCGTAGCTTGGTGGGCGTGGCACGCGAAAGATACTACAAAATCTCTACTCCCTCCCCACTCCAGGGGAAGGTTACTTCCCGATCAGCTGGGACTCGGGAGGCAGAGAATAGATGGGAGCGGAGCAAATGAGAGGTGGTATTTGCAGTTCTCCAGACCTGGTCAGAGCCTGCTGAATAGCACCTCTGCCTAAAACAAAGATGAGGAAATCTAATTTATTTCTGTATGGGAAAATAGGAATGTATTGATAGGATTCTCTGAATGAAGACATCAATATTTGGTCTGCAAAGCAGTGGGAGTCCACTAGGTAGATGGCAGCAAAGACAGATAGGAAAGTATAATTTTGGTTGTCTAGTGGTAGTTCTCTCTTTCAAGGAGCCCCTGTCTTAATTAACTAACTAGTAAAAAAAACCTGAAGGCTCTCTGCCTCAGTTTTCAAGATCATATTACCCAAATGTAATCCTTGGCATTAAAGCTCAGTAAAGAAAAGTATATGTGAATCTGACATAATTATGTTGTTGGTTTGAACTCTGAGCTTGGCGATTTGGTTGCAAACGTTTCATCTCCATTCAAGGAGACATCTCCAGTGCGTTTTGAATTGTGCTTGTCTGGGGGAGAACTGGACCTTTCTGAGTCCTGGCTTGAGTCAGACCAGGGTTCAGAAAAGTATTTAAAGGCCAGTGCTCCACAGTCCAAAGCACACTGAAGATGTCTCCTTGAATGGGCACAAAACGTTTGCATCCAAATCGCCAAGTTCGCATCTCACACCAATAACATAACTACCAACCCAAGATACTAATGTTCAAAGAGATTTCAATCAGACATAATTTTCTGGTAAGTGCACAAAAGTATGGCGTTCATAGAAACCTAATTGTAAAGTGTCATTTGGAATAGAATAATTGAAGCACCTCTCAATGGCTATGCTGAAATGGATTTTCAATTAAATAGAAAGAGATGGGAGAGAAATTTTACACCGTTTTTCAAAGTCTAATTCTTCAGCTAGAAGAAAAACAGTCTGCTTATCACTCACTTCACATGGAAGCCTCTGTTACCCACCCAATTCCATCTGATTTATTTTCAAGGTATTGTTAAAGGTTATTAGGAGACCATCACTTCTGAAGCAAATACTTAAATCCTGTGAAGGCTTTACAAATTTCAAAACTAGTAGATCACCACAGCTATCACATAGTCCTGATTTCTTTCTAGTAGAAAACTTTCCAGCTAGTTTGTGAAATAGAAGTAGTGTGGTAAAATATCAATTCACACTAAATCATGTGTCTGAACGCTGGGGACTGTTCACTAACATGTTTAAAGTCCAGCATTCAAGAAAGCGCATCAGTTCTAACAGGCTCAGTCTCCTAAGAGCAATTCATTTAAATCCCCGCTCACTTATTTTTAGGAGGATTTTTTTGTAAATAACTCAAGATGGCTTCTTCCTCCCCTTATTGTCCCTATAATGTGAGGTGAGATGGGCTGAGAGAGAGGGTGATTGGTTCAAGGCCGCACTCCACCAGCTAGCTTTCATACCTAAGGCAAGATTGGAAATAACAGTCTCCTGGTTTCTAGCCTGGGATCTTAAGCACTAGAGAAAACTGGCTGCCATTTATAATATTTATTCCAAAGCTGTAGCTGGTGTAGAATGCAGCAGTGTGGGAAGTTCTTATGGTTAGGGTAATGTAATGGCACTTGCTCTGTGAGCTGCACTGGCTGTCACTCTGTTTCAGAGTGCAATTCAGGGTGCTGTTAATCACCTTTAAAGCTCTTCATGGCTTGAAGGAGTATCTCATCCCATTGGGTTTGGCCAGTCCCACTCATGCTGGCAGAGAGTTGTCCTGGGGTCATATCGTAGGCCCTGTTGGCCTGATTATTCTGGTGGGTAGGATCCAGGAGAAGGGCTTTCTCTGCCATTGCACCAGTGCTCTGGAACATCTGGAGTGAGATTGGCCCGCTACCCTCCTGATCATTGGTGGGTTCCGGCAGGTACGCTGGAAGCAGCAGGCACCGTACCGGAACGGTGCTTTGGAGGGCCCACCTGTCTGCCTGCATTCTTTACATGTATTTGAGCCAACTGGGCTATTTGCGCATGCGTACTCAGTGTATGGCACCTACGCAACGCTCTGCTGAGCAGCTGGAGCATCGCAAGGTGGTGAATGCACATGTATGTAAATATATATGTATATTTATCTTTTATGATTGTAAGCTGCCCAGAGTTATCCTGTGGTAAGATAGGCAGCTAATACATTCAATACATAATGGATGGATGGATGGATGGATGGGTAGGTAGGTAGGTAGATGATAGATAGATAGATAATTAGAATGCTCTTGAACTCTAAAAGGAAAAATTCCATGGTGTAACATTATATTGTAGCTCCCACTAGTAATATATAAAGTAAAGATTCCTTCAGGTCCTCACATGCCTATGGACCCATCCTTGGAGTTTGCTTGACAGAAATATGAAAGTTGGATTGTTTCCTTCTTCTAGGATGCTTTCTGGCTTCCCTATCTACTACAGGGGTGTCCAAACTTGGGAACTTTAAGACTTGTGGACTTCAACTCCCAGAATTCCCCAGCCAGCGAATGCTGGGTAGGGAATTCTGGGAGTTGAAGTCCACAAGTCTTAAAGTTCCCAAGTTTGGACACCCCTGATCTACTATGTACCTCTACTGTTCTCTGGTAGTCTCCCATTAAACACTATCCAGGCCTGATCTTTCTTAGCCTAGACATGGTGGCCATATACTGCCACCTGCTGAGACATTGGCAGTATGTGTGAGACACTGATATATATATATATATATAAACAATTTGGAATGCTTCAGATCTTACATGAGCATAGCCACACTCTTCTCTTTATTAAACCATATTCCAATATCATAGGCCTAATTTATATGTTTAGGATTTCCCTCCTTTTAACTGACCCTATCACACCAATATTATGTCTATCATTGCTTGCCTTAGCCAACATCTATAAAAAGAAATCTTGCTCATGAACTAATATAAGGAATAAAGATAGCATAGGTAGAATCGTAACTATTTATTCATGATATATCTTTACTGCCCATCATACCTAATTGACCCTGGGTGGCTTACAAATATAACAACAAATGTTAAAATAAACATAAAATTGAAGGGTAGGATAAGTGCAGGATAATACTTTGGCTGAAGTGTGAGTCAGAATCTCATTTATTTATTTATTTACTAAATTTATAAACCGCCCCACTCTCCCCAAAGGGACTCGGGAGTGGTGATGGGTAAATTACAAACAAAATCTAGCATTTTTAATAACCAAATAGTATATGAGGCCACTCAAAAATCCCTACAAGAAATTGGTTCTTGTTTTGTCTACACACGCTTCTGCATACATTTATAGGACTGCAAAGCATGAAAACCACTGTAATATTTAAATTAAATGTTTCATATTCAAAATGATTTCATATATTTATTACTCCCCCGACTGTAAGTCCAATGAAATCGTGAGTTTAATGAATGGGGAAATTACCCAAACCCACCTATCATTTTATGTGTTTCATGGTACCAAAATGTTTAAGAATCCCTACTAGGTAGTGTTCAGTGTTGTGGTTTTAATTTGTGCAGGGTCATGTGACATCGCCAGAGAAGAGAGAAACAACTTAGATCTAAGTGCAACCTCCTCTATCAGTTTGGAGAGTGATTAATTGAATGAAGCACATTAAGACTAAAAGTTGGATAACCAGCTCTGATTCTGATGCTGTTCAGTGAAAGAAATTGTGATATTAATTGGGGCCCTCCAGGAGCAGCAGAACACTTGATGTCCTTTCACCAAGCACAGCTGTTTCCTTGGCAAGAGAGACTGCTAGTGGGGCCTTGAGACCCAAAGATGATTTCCATCGTTCACAAGCTGGAGAGCATTCATGCTTAGGCTTAGTAGCAAGGCAAGGCAAGGCAACAAGGGAAGCTTGGTAGACAAGCTTTGTTTAGCCTGGTGACCAGAGCTTAAAAGTTCAGGTGATCACAACAGAGAACATCTTGTGGTCACCTGAAATTCTTGCTTCTATCTAGGGATAATTTGGAGTTTTGCATCCCAGATCTATGGTTGTTTCCTCCTCCTCCTCCTCCTCCTCCTCCTCCTCCTCCTCCTCCTCCTCCTCCTCCTCCTCCTCCATATTTAACTGTTAACAGTGCACAATGGTGATCTGTGGCAATAGTATGAGATTAATGCCTGTTTAGCTAGATGCTAAATAAAGCTTCAGATAATGAGGACATAATCTGAGGAATTGGTCTAGTACCATGATGACACACATAGCATTATGGGTGTGGCACACCCATGCACAACCCCCCTGTGCTCCCCCCACTTTTTGCACGTGAGCCAAAAAAGATTAGCCGTCACTGGTCTAGTACTTATATTTGTTGCCATCTTCTTGGCTTAAACTAACTATGTATGGTTAACATACATATTATGGAATAAAAATATTGACACACAGATATATATCTGCAGTTTGTTCCATTACTTCTTGAAGCAATGCCTTCAGACATACTGTAGAAATCCACCATATGTTAAGATCTATTTCAGAGGTCTTTCTCGGATGGAAGCATTTAAAACTGGTTTGGCAGGCAAAAGAAGTCCATCTCAGTGCTGGCCAAGAAACTGCAAATTTCCTCCAATGGATTTGTTTCTTATTTCATTTGTACACTATAGCTTTGAAAATTCTTTCTCTTGAAGGCTTTCTTGAATGGTGTTGGTTTTGTGCACTTGTGTATTAGAATTACAGAATACCTTCTCAGCACGGTCTACTTGCTTGCTAATGTGACTTGAAGATCTTTCAAATTTGGATCTTTATGGACTTTTGTACATGAGGTCACAGCCCTACAAATGACTTTTAATGTTGCAAATCAGTAGTAATAAATATTAATATTTTATTTGACAGCCTTTTATGGTGTAATGGTAAATATTGATATTTTACCTGACAGACTAATAATGTTGGACTCAACATCATTTCTACGCGGAGTGAAATTTAAACCACTGGAACATTATTGAATGCATGAAGGCCCCCTGGCATTCTAGTTAAGAAAGAAAATTAAATGTTGCTTTGTAGCTCCTGGAGCTTTTGACTCGGTTTAATGCCTTAATCTTCTTTTCAGAACCCTAGCGTCTAATTTTTAATTATGCCTCCATTTTTGCCCTGGTTTCTTCTACACTGTTATGGAGCATTTGTTCTCAGTTTAATTGTAGCCCTTCTGACCTAACACCGTAATGCTAGGATTAGGAACTTCAGACTCGGAATACCGATAGACTCATGGACCGATTGCTATGCTGGGTGAAAAAAGAATCATGGACCCAGGTGATTATCCATTCTTTTCTATGAATTCAAACTTCACATTTAATGACTGCTATAATAATGGATTACTCTATGGTTGGGGGTTAGACTAGATGTTCTCCAAGTGCTCGAACCTATCTTTCATAATTCTGTGAATACTGGTTTTATTCCTCCACACACACTCCAATAAAATGTGCAACCTGTACCGGCACAACGGTACGTTGTGAAGACATTCACATCCCATCAGCCTGGAGTGTTTTGCATTGAAAAGTGTTATAGAAATAATACCCTTGCTATTACTCAGAAACTTTGCCATGACGTTGCTTCTGTTGATGCATTTTCCTGGCATTGCAATGACACTTGTCTAATAGATCTGATTCTTCTGGAAGTCTGCATGTCAGCCAGCATCAAGGGGAGGTTTTTGATTTATTTCGTTTAATTCATAAAAAAAGCAAAACAAAAAGAATTGTGTGGCACCTTAAGTAAATACATAACATCTGTCTCAAGCCCAGCTCAGTGACTACATGAGCTACGTATCAATTTCTTTGCAGACTGGCAGCAATATGGTACTGATTTGCTACTACCTTGTTCCAGATGTATTTTTAATTTCCAAATCTTGTTATGTACTTCTGATATTTCCGGATGGCCACCCACCCAAGTTGGCTAGGAGCTGCCACTTTTTCTGATTGTGCCACTTTAAGACTAGCACATTTAATATTACACAAGCATTTGTGAATCACAATCCAAATGCTGTGATAGGAGTATTAGATCTAAATAGGAGACGGGAAAGAGGAAGGAAAGTAGGGAATAAGGTAAGGTTTTGAAAAATGATCAAATATAAGCAAAGGTTTTGTCATCTATTACAGATCAGTGAATGGGAGTTGTCCTGTGCAAAGCATGAGAACTTGGGATCTGTGAAGATCAAGAACTTCAGAAGGCCAAATTAGTCAACCAATCAACTAAATTTGAGAATCTGGACCAAGGGTACAATTCTGGAGAAAGATCTGTATCAGCATTCATTTCCTTATTGCTTCTTTTCTTCCAAGATGTTCTGCCGGATAATCCTTGGGAGCATAACTTTTGAAAGGTGATACTAGCTGGTCTTAAATCGACAAAGAAGCCAAGAGTGAAAAAGAGAGCCACATGATTTATTGTGACTTATTCAACCCCATCCTAGACATACCCAAAGCCATTATCACTTGCACTCCATAACTAATTCTTTCCTTCAGGGTTTTTTTTAAAGAAACTTTTTGAACACTGTGAGCTATCCTAATTAGCACTTAGACATATATCGCTTCATAATGCTTTACAGCCCTCTGTAAGTGGTTTACACAGTCAACATATTGCCCACACTAATCTGGGTCCTCATTTTACCCACCTTGGAAGGATGGAAGGCTGAGTCAACCTTGAGCCTGGTGAGATTTGAACTGCCGAACTGCAGCTAGTAGTCAGCTGAAGTAGCCTGCAGTACTGCACTCTAACTACTGCACCACCTCAGCTGGGCTAATTCAACTTCTCTATAGCTCAGCCAATATTACAGACCACAGTGTTTCCGTACTAGCCCATCCTATATTCTCTTGCTTTATTATATACAGCTTCACAAACTGCGGCATCCATGATTGCCTTAATTCATACCAGTCCACACTCTCTGGGTGTTCAGCCCAGGACCTCTTTCCATCCAGAGCAGGACTGTCAAACTCCCGGCCCATGGGCGGGATGCATCAAGCGTTGCCCACGTCCGGTTTAGCAAAGGGGGGAGGGAAAGCCCAATACATCACATGATGTCACCATGATGACATGAGTTTGACACCCCTGTTCCAGAGATTTCAAATGTGATGTTTGTGATGGCAAACATTTGTAGGACTTTCAGGATTAAGGGATCTTGTGTCTTTCATGGAGAAAAAGTGCCATGTCTCTTAAGGAGTGTTGTCATAAATTTCAGGACTTGTTCTTCTAAAGTTCAAACCAAGAATGAAAAGCTTTATGGAAGCTTTCTTTGGCCAGGAGCTTTAAGGAGCCATTGGCTACATTTTCTTCCTTCATTTCCTAGTTCCCTTACTGTTATCTGTTCTTGTTATTTTCTTCAGATTAATTGTTTTTCAGGATTACTGTGGTTGTAAGAGCACCTATTTAAACATCAACAGTATCGGATACATATGATTAATGAATCTATACATCTTTTGCCTTACAGAGCATGTACCGGTGTCCTTAACTGAAAAGGCAAGTAAGAAAGGGCTTTTTTTCCATTATAAAGACTGGTCACCTAAAAACCTTCCACCAAGGTTTTTCTTTCAGCAAGAGACTAGTGAAAATTGCAATGCAATTTAGCAGCACCCCTTGAAACGCCAAAGGTTTCCATGGAAACTAGAACCTCAGATCAACATGAAAGCCTTCCAGGAATCAGACTTCACCATTAGCATGATCTAAGCATTCTTCACGCCACTAAAAACCAAGCATCTCCTTCAGATTGTCATTAATACTCATTAAGTTTGTGGGGTGTCTGAATTCCTTAAGCAATAGAAATATGTCTCTCATGGGTATGAGTGGGTGTTTTACATACAATAGTAAACACCCACTGCCTGTCCTTTTAGATGTTACAGTAGAAGAGAATGTGTTGTTCCCTCTTTCGCAAAAACAAAATAAGCAAGGATTGATCTGTGTGTCATTTGCTGCAATGTCAAGTGGATAGCAGAACCCCAAACTTTGAATAAGTTAGCCTCTCCCATTTCCCCACAAAATGGTGTCTATAATGGAGCTACGCTCTCTCGAGCCTTTTGGGAATGCTTAAGAACCTGTCTCTACTGACTTGCTTGGGGCCCACAGAAAATGACGCAACTATAAGAGAGGGGGGAGGGAGGGAGAGAGGGAGAGGGAGAGGGAGAGAGGGAGGGAGGGAGAGAGAGAGAGAGCCCAATTCATTTCCTCCTTATTGGCATGTTCAACCTTGATTTATTCTATTCAGAACAGAGCACAATGTTTTTGGATTTCTTATGTGGCCCCTACTTTTGTCCTTCTTCAGAACTGAAAACAAATGAAAAATGAAAATATAGTAATAGCACTTAGACTTATATACTTCCCTATAGTGCTTTACAGTAATCTCTGGACAGTTTACAGAGGCAGCATATTGCATTCAACAATCTGGGTTCTCACTTTACCAACCTCAGAAAGATGGAAGGCTGAGTCAATCTTGAGCCTGGTCAGGATTGAACTCCTGACTGTGGCCAGAGTTTGCCTGCAATGCGGCATTTTGCCACTGCACCAGCAGGGCGAAATGTCTACCAAACTTTGCCCAATTTTCTTTTCTGTAGAAGTTTGGCTTCATACATACCCAATAGAGTTCCCGGTGGAGAAAGGCTGTCTTTAGTTTTCTCTTGGCACCTTTTAAAAGTTACATATCTTCTGAGTTGCATTTATGCTAAGAGCAGGGGTGGGTTCCTCTCAGTTCTAACCTCTTCTATAGAAGAGGTTCCACAAATCTACAGTGCTGTTTAGAACCGGTTCTAGCTCCCTCCCCCCGCCCATCCACACATCATCAAGATGAAGAGCGAGAGGAGGAATTCTGAGAGTTGAAGTCCACAAGTTTTAAAGCTGTCAAGTTTGAACACCCCTGGGTTTGGTTTTTTTCTAAAGAATTAGAGGTGCAAGGGTCTTGTAACTTGACAGCTTTAAGACTTGCACACTTCAATGCCAGAGTTCCTGAGCCAACGTTTGGGTTGCTAAGCAAGAGCGTTGTTAAGTGAGTTTCACCAAATTTTACAAGTTGGCCATGCCCACCCAGTCACATGACTGGCAAGCCACTCCTACCCAGTCACATGGCTGGCAAGCCACTCCCACCCAGTCACATGGCTAGCAAGCCACTCCCACAAAGCAGGCCACACCTACAGAAGAGGTTCTAAAAATTTTGAAACCCACCACTGGCTCAGATGTACCACTTTAGAATATTTATCATTGAGACACTGGCAAATGTAACTTTTACAGTGCTCATTGATACCTCTTGTTGGTTCCCAAGCTGTCTGAACACTACAAGCGTTGTGATTCTTCCAAATACATTCTGAAATCTGTAAATTTCCTTGGCAGTACAGGAAGGTTTGGGTCTATAAATACCATTATAGTTCATTGTCCCTTTGATTGATAGACTCAGTTGTCTATTCTTACTTGCCTTAAGGGACTCTGGGATCAGAAGTTTTACAGACCATTGCAGGTAGAGTATTAGTTTTTAACCCTGAGGGCAAAGTCACAATTCTTGTTAATATTTTAACATTTAATTTCATGTATTTTATTTTTCTTTCACAGAACAAAACATGGGGGCAAAGTAGCAAGTGGCAGCACTATATTTGTATTTGTAATGTATAAATCCTCATGGCAGTTAGTTTATTTCATCCCTGGATAAATGAAACCTGATATGTTTTTCATCATCTGGTTGTAATAGTCCATGTCCTGTCAGCTGTTCATCTGCCCCATGAATCTCTTCAGTCATGTCAGATGGTTCCTCAATAGCTGAATCTCTGGGTCAGCTTTCACTCCTTGATTGGCTTCTCAGCTTCCTATGAGTGCCCAACCATCCTTTTGATTTCTGCTAGACATGCTCCTCCTTTCTGCTTGAATCAACTTACATTTTCTGTCTAAGAAATAGTATCTTATTTCTGATGTCATTACTATGTGCTGTTTGTCTAGCTACATTGACAATCCCAGCATTACAGCTCAGTGATCAAACTAGAAAAAACATTCCCTAATCCAACATTTTTGGGGTGTTTTTGCAGCCCTCAAGCTCAGATCTGCAGGCCTCAAAAATGGATAGAAGTGAGTGACAGAAAGTGCTTTCCAAGCAAGGCCTTTCTAAGTACGTTCACTAGTTTGATACAAAAGTATGCTGAATGAAAATGAAGCATGTGAGTCCTTGGTGCTGTCTAAGGTTGGTTGTTTTCTTGGAGATGTTTCATCAGCCAACAAGGTAGCATCATCATGCACTGATGATGATATCTAGTTGGGTAATGAAATGTCTGCAAATATTCTCTTCCATTGAAACTCTGGAGTCTTGTGTGAAATCTGAGAACTCTTTTTCTCTGTCTTTCAAAAGAAGAGTAAGAATAGTTGGAGGAGAAAAGGTTTTTGTACAAAATTTTGACCATCTGATCTAGCTTTTGCTCTGCAGAGGAAACTACGGTGGAGGGATAGAAAAGGGAGCTGACAGCAAGGCTGCAGCATGGAAAAAATGGCAAGAATAGGGAAGAGGATTTACAAGCAGAGTCTGGAAGAGAAAGTCAAGATGGTGTGACCATTGTCTATAGTGGTTGAGGAAGCACCAAAAGCAGCTTAAAGCCTACCACTGTTTTGCAAACTACAGGTTTTAAGAGCAATTTTGGAGAAGTTTCTTTAAGCCATCATTCCTTTCCTCTGCTGAATAAAAGTCAAAATGAAACTCCCATTTCAGGAGCTATGTGGAAGAAAGAAAGCTCATCCTTCTCATTAAAAAGAGAATTTTTAAATGTTACTGAAGGAGAGGGTTGGCTGATTTCCCATGAAATTTCATTTTATAAAGTTGCAAAGTTCTATAATAGCTTTAATATATGAATTAAATTTGTATTGCTTGGTGTATTTATTTCCGGCCTAATCCTAACCTTCATGAAATGTTAAATTTTACACAGCGGGCTAGTAGAGCTTTATTTATCATTTCAAGATGATATCAGAAGGCTGGAGAACTGAGGTGAAAGCCATTAACACCTTTGGGAGAATTTCAAAGAGAAATTTTGAGTATTGGTATTCAGTCAAATTTGCAAAGGCTATGGGAATATAGATGGCTGAATTCACACAACATACTAAAACCAAGCTAAATAATGTGCTGGCCCAGAAACCAGGAGGTTATGAGCTCCTGTAGTCCCACCTTAGGCATGAAAGGTGGCTGGGTGACTTTGGGCCAGTCAGTCTCAGGCCAAACCACATCACAAGGTTGTTTTGAGAAAAGTAGGGGAGGAAGAGAATTAGGTATGTTTGTTGCCTGAAGTTACTAATAAAATAGTAAAGGCAGGATAAAAAATAGATCTATCTATCTATCTATCTATCTATCTATCTATCTATCTATCTATCTATCTATCTATCTATCTATCTATCTATTGGATGGATGGATGGGTGGATGGATGGATGGATAAATGATATATGGATGGATGGATGGATAGATAGAGACAGAAATAAATGATTATTGTATTGAGGGTAATGTGTAAAGTGAGTTATAGATGATTGTTCATAGGCTTGTGGCTAATTAACAGCCATTTAGCACAATATGTGATCCAACCAGTGTGATATGTGAAATCAGTATCTTTGCTTCAGAATTGTTGGCATCTATCAACATTCCAAAACTGTCAATCTTCTTCAGAAAACTGTCATGAGCCATAGACAAAAAAAAAAGGTCAACCCTTTTTTTAGAGCTCTCCATCAGATAAGTTCACAAAAATTAGCAGATCTTGTAAAGGTGGGGAAGCAATGTGTGACCCTCTAAGTCAGTGATTTCTCCAACTTGTCAACTTTCCAATGTCTGGACTTCAACCCCAACATACTGCTATCTGGGAGATGTTGGGAATTGAAGTCCACACATCTTAAAATTGCTGAGGTTGAGAAACACTGATCTCGATATTGTTGAGCTACAATTTACAGCATTCCTCATTAGTGGCCAGGCTGCCTGGGGCTGGATAGAGTTGTATTTTTGCAACATCTGGAAACCCATATGTTGCCTATTCTTCATGTAAGGTTAATTGGAAGGACATTTAAAAAATACTGGCTTTAAAGTATGTCCTTGTGGAATTGGACAGTACTTGTTACCTCCTTATAAAATGGCTGTTTAATTAATATTCTTTCAGTATACAGTCAGTTCACATATCTGTAATTAATGAGTTATCTTGTGATTTTCAGTCAAACACCAGCTGACTACACTATGTCCAGAGTACTCCTGATAATGAGGAACTGGGGGAAAGGTGTCCTCATCATTATGCTGTGTGGAAGAATGAAAATGTGCCAGATATTTAAAGGTAGAAAAATATATAGTGGGAGTTTGCTTCTGAGGTTTCCACTTGGAGATTGGAACAAGATTGACAATAACACAGCAAGCTGGAAGAGTTAATGAAGGAAATTAGTGAACGTTAGTTCGGGAAGCTGTTATTGCTGTGAATTTTGCTTACATTGAACAGAATCAAGTCTAATTAAAAGCAAATGCAGAGTTTCTAAGTATAGTAGAAATATTTTTAACACACATTCATCTCGCTTTAAGACACATTAGTAGATGTGTAGTCCCGAAGATGTCTAAGAAGTGAATATTCCCCATCTAATTTTGAGAAAATTATTCTCCTCTAAATGTAGTTTCAAATGCCAGAATTCTCAAATATGCTTTTCTAACCCTATTATCCAGATAGAAATATTTAAAATTAATACTGGAACTAATGTAATATTAGAGAGCCAATTTGGTGTAGTGGTTAGGGCACCAGGCTAGGAATTGGGACATTGAGAGTTCTAGTTCTGTCTTAGACACAAAGCCAGCTGGGTGACCTTGAGCCAATCAGTCAGGAAGCAGGCAAGGGGAGACCACTTCCAAAAAAAAACCTTGCCACAAAAAGTGCAGGAATTAGTCCAAGCAGTCATCAGGAGCCAAAGCTGACTCAAAGGCACACAAATAAATAAATAATTGGGTAATATTGGGTATAAACATTCGAATCTCAGAGAAGTCTTATCATTCTAATCTGATCCTTGTAGTTGCAACAGTAGAGCTGGATTGAGGAAAGCACGATGCTACCATCTCTTAATACGCCTTCCGTTTAGAAATAAATAAATTGAATGCTGGGCATTTAGTTCAAATAGTTTAACTTTCTAATATGCATGGAGTGATGAAAATATGAACTCTTCGGCAGGTTTTTTTTTTTTTTTTACAATTAAGATGTCCAACCTGGAATGGAGGAGAAGTCTTCTCAGGTGGTATAGAGGCAGAAGGTGAAATCCAATGGTAGACTTCAGTGATAGAATTCAATTTTTTTTTACTAGCGGTTCTATGGGCGTGGCTTGATGGGCATGGCAGGGGAAGGATACTGTAAAACAGTGGTAGTCAACCTGTTCCCTACCGCCCACTAGAGGGAGTTCTAGCTTTCATGGTGGGCTGTAGGGGTTTTGTCCGATACTGAAGCACTTTCCTTTTTTAAATTTAATTGACTTCCCTACTTTATAAATCACCATTACTGTGGAATTTGACTACTACCAGAGATACAAAAGTGAGCGGTAGGTATAAAAAGGTTGATTACTCCTGTGTTAGAGGGTGGAGATCACGCACTTGGGATTCCACACCAGAGGCAGACCAGGGCACGCCTGGTGATCCCTGAAGAAGGTAGACTCTGCCTTACATTTGAGAAATGGACCCCGGATGTTTCAGGGACATCATCAGCTTATCAACAAGAGAGTGAAAGCAGAGTGCTGTTTGTAGGGGATATTTTTGGGTAGGAGGGTGGAGGATATTTCTTAATTGCCTATTTCTTAAAAGTCTGGCAAATCTTCCAGGTGCTTTTATTAAGAATTTGCACTCCCTATTTCGCCTGGTATTAGGTTTCAAATCACCATTACTGTGGAACTGGTGAGCAGTTAGAAAATTTTACTACTAACAGAGATACAAAAGTGGGCGGTAGGTATAAAAAGGTTCACTACCCCTGCTGTAAAATCTCCATTCCCACCCCACTCCAGGAGAAGGTTACTTCAAAATCTCCATTTCCTCCCAATCAGCTGGGACTCAGGAGGCAGTGAATAGATGGGAATGGGATCAATCAGGTTCTCCGAACTATTCAACATTTCCGCTACCGGTTCTCCAGAATTGGTCACAACCTGCTGAATACCACCTCTGGTGGACTTCTACCTTTAAGGTTGAACCTCTTGTTCTGATTTCCAAAGGGCAAGCCAGTATTTCCTATACTTCCTAAGGTGCTGTCTCCAAAAACCAAACATTATAAACTGTTCATTTTTTGTGGCAGGAAAATCAAGCCGGTAAGATGCCACGATTGTATTATCGTTCTGAGTCTGCACAAGTCCCTTTTGCTTTCTTATTTTGCTGCCTTCTCATCGGCCAATACTTCTATGTTCTCAATCAGAGTCTTTGTTTCAAGTATTATACTTCCCATGCAATTTGTAGAAGTCCAGCTCTCACCTCCTAAATAGGGTCTAAGAGACTGCTCTTTTGCATTATTAGTCAACTAAATCTCATACCCTGAAGGCAGAAAGAAATTATTTCAGACGTCTTCAGAGTAAATGCAAGATACCTTTGCACTGCAATAACAGTGCAATGCTCAATCTGTGTAGTCAGAAATAAACCCGTTGTTTCAGTGGACTTATTCTCTAATTACTGAATCCTAACCTACAGCAGGCAGCATCATCTATGTGCATAAGGGATCATTTGTTTGTCCCAAATCTATAGGTTGCATTGGGAAGTCAGAAACAATGCCCCAAAAAGCACTGGCCTTAATGTAACATCTGTATCTCCCTGTTCTGTGAGATTTTCAGTACATCTGCCTCTACCTAGGATTGAACTCACAACCTCCTGATTGGGAGATGAGAGCTCCACCTCTATGCCACAGCAACAGACCCATTCTGAGAACTTCTATGTATGGCTAGTCCTTGATTTATGAGCCCAGTTGAGTCCAGAATTTCCATTGCTAAGCCCTGATGTCTTCCAGTCAAGAAGGATTGGGAAAGTCAGAATCACAGAACCCATAGTGCTCAGCTACGTGATATGGAACAGGTCATCCATTGTGAAGTGATCACTAGATAACATTGAGATTCTTGAATATGGGCTGTCTCCTTCAGCCTCCTGCAAGATAGCTACTTACATTTTATTATATTTCTGCAAAGCGATAGCGCTACAGTGTGGAATAGCGGATAGGTGTTGGACTGGGTCTGTCACATTTCTCAGCCTAACGTTCGTACCTCACAGAATAGTTGTTGTAGAGAAAATTAGGGGGGAAGGCGAGCTGTGTATGCTGTCTTGAGCTCCTAAAGAAAAAGCAGTGTACGAATCTAACATGGGTAGAGGATGCACAATCAACTCACATGCTGAACCTGATGTGAAACAATTACTACAGTCCTTCTTCACTCTGGATTAAGGAAGTTCCTTTAATTTAGGGTACAAGCTTGAACAGTAATTCACATGGAGGTAGTGCTGAAGATATCCAGCTATGACTTTTCGTACTGCAGGAGATGCCAACAGCTGCAATTATGTATGAATGCTGCTTCATCTGAGTGTGCTATAGAGACTGAGCTGGACAAATGTAATACCATCAAGAGCATTTAACAGTTTAAAATGTAATTGCCAAACCTGGGATTTTCCTTGATGCCCACATAAGAACCAGTTAATGATGATGGCATATTGTGTGTGTAGGTGGAGAGAAAGGAGGGGAGATAGGGAGGAGGGGAGGGAGAAACATACCTATGGACAAATAATTGCTATAGAATGCACTCAGTTCCAATAATACAATCTTCAGTAAATTAAATAACACATCCTATTAATTTTTTCCCCGCAGATATGTTTCTGTGCGTAAAATTTCTCTCTGCCTATTGTACATACCTGAATATTTGTAGTTACATTACAAATAGTACTGGAACTATTAAAAGAAACCATGGAAACTCACAGTTACCACAGAAACCTGGGAAGATGCAGAAAAGGAATGTAAGGTTAAAAATTCAGGTTCGTAACACTGGATTTCTGCACTCACCAATGCCAAAATGAAGAAAGAGTTTTACTGGTAAATATACTGAGGGTCTCTTTTGAATCTTCCTTTTCCTTCCAGCACTGCCTCATTCATGTTCACCCTGTATTTCCACCAGGTGGAATTACAAGAGATTAACTACATAAACCCACAATTTCTGAATATTGTTAATTTATGAGGGAAAGGGGAAAACAGACGGTATTATTTTGCAGGATGAACGCCTTTCAAGTGAATCCATGCTACATCTGGTGGCCTAAGCCAATTCTGATCTTTGTCCCATGTGAAACTACAAATATGCACATTTAATATATGGAAGGGAGTGGAGAGGATGGTGTAATGATAAAAAGAGTATGAGATTGAGTTATTTACCTTGTATGAGATAGGGGAGGATTTCTACTTTTCACAAACAGGGTGGGGGGTGGGGACAGCTGGGAGGGATTGTTCTTTATTTACTGTATATTTATTTATATTTATATCCAGGGGTGGGCTGCTATGGGTTCACGCAGGTTCAGGAGAACCTGTAGCTAACATTATGGCCGGTTCGGAGAACCTCCAAATCCCACCTCTGGCTAGCCCCACCCACCATGCCCCGTCCCTTCCACCCCACCACGCCCCTCCCAGGAATCTCCACGCGGCCCATTTTGGATGTGAGGTAAGTGCAGGGCCCACACAGAAGCTCAGGGAGGGGGGAAATGGGCCTCTCGGAAGACCTCCAGATGATGTTTTTGCCCTCTCAGAGGCTCGAGGAAAGCCTCTGGAGTCTGGGGAAGGCGAAAATGTCCCCCTCCCCCTGCCATGGTGCAGGAGGCTGACTAGTTCACCATGACCATGTCCACCCAGCATCCAAGCAGAGAACCTGTTGCTGAAATTTTTGAAGCCCACCCATCTTTGTATCCTGCCTTTATTATTTTTAGGAATAACTCAAGGCAGAGAATGTATCCAACACATCTCCCTCCTCCTGTTTTCCTTAACTGGACCCCCTGTGAGGTGGGTTGGGCTGAGAGAAAATGGCTGACCCAAAGACACCCATCTGGCTTTCCTGGCTAAAAGGCAGGACTGGAACTGACACTCTGCTGCCTTTCCAGCCTGGAGCCTTACCTGTTGCACAAACTGGGCTCCCATGATATTGAAAATAATGGTGACTCTATTGGAGGGCTTGTGTGTTTTCTGCCTTGAAGAAAGACCAACTGCCAACATAAATTTCTGTAGTAACAGGAGGTTCCTGGGGATGCAAGGCAAGGATGGGAGGAACAGGGGAACTCACTCTCCCGGTCTGTGGACAGGAATGGACAGATCGTTTATAGCAGATGCCTTTATTGTGTGTGGAGATGGTGGTGGCTGCGGCATGTGGTTGCTGATTAGCTTTGTGAGGCAACTCCAGGCTTGGCATTCTGTGGCTGACAGATTACAGTGCCTGGCAATTGCAGGTAGGCCGTTAGATACAGCTGCCTGGCTGAATCTGCATTATGATGAATGAAGGGGGGTGGGTACGGTTGTTCTGAATTGAAATGCAGAAGCATGCTAGCGGTCCCACCCACCCACCCACCCCCTGCTACCCACTGCGCATTTCCAGCATGCGTTACACACAAATCCAGTTTGCCAATCTGCATGCAATGCCTTCATTATCCATGCACAACAGGATTTGGGACCAGATTTACATATCCAGAAGGGAGGGTAGCCGCTCTTCCTCATTTCTCTGTGAGCCGTAGTTGAAAGGGTTGAAAAACCCAGAACAGCTGCTCTATTCAAAGGATATATGCCTATAGCACGCAACAGAGTATTACCGATCAGGAATAATTGTAGAGAAAGTTAAACATGCTTAATTTTTATAGAAAAGAGCTGCATGCTTTGCTCTTTTTACATTTGCATAATTAAGTCCTCATATATAGGATTCAAAGGGTTTATATTAATGAACGTACATTGTTATCCATCAAAAAGGTAATGCTTATATTAGGAGAGTTTTGGACGGGTATCAGGAAGCATGTAAACTAATCAGTAAATCAGCAATAAGGTATGCTAAGCAAGATGGAAAGTTAGAAATATTAAAAATACAAGACTTAAATCTTTGCAATCTGGAGTTTAATCGGTAGTTTTATTCAGAGGGGTTTACTGCCAGATCAGTATATATATATATATATATAATTGCTAATTTAAGAGATTAAAAATATGGCAAAATGTAATACTCCACCACTAAAGATAAAATTCGACTGGCAATTTAATTTGAATTCATTATGCCATTATAAAAGTAGAATAGAATGGATTCAAATCTACAGTAGTGTGACCTGAAGGAGATACACTGAAATAAGTCAAAAGTCCTTAAAGGACAGGCTTACAAACAGCTTGGAAGGTAAGCATTACAGCAATAAAAAATTCTAGTTGCTATTGAGGTGAATATGGTGAGAAAAATATTACAGAAAAGGTATCTTAAAATATCGTTTTCCCCCTTTCAGCAGAAAAGCAGTAAAATGTTAAGGAGAGGAAACTAACATTATTCATTACTATGCCACTATACAAACTGTGCCATTCTACTAAGGCTGGGGAAATGATGGGGATTTGTTTTGAGATAGAGACTAATATGACCCTCCTGTCACTTTTAGTCAATGGATTTGGGGCAAAGAAAAAATAATGAAGCTGCAAATAAAGTTAAACTACAGGAATGATCTAAGCTTTTTTTAAAAAAAAAATAGGAAAGAGCTAGTGCTTTTGCAGTCTCCTACGGCACTATTTATTCTATCCAAGGTGTGTATAATGGAGCCAACACTATCTTTGAAACAGGCAACGGAGTTTAAAAACTAAGACGGCAAAAGGCTTCCGCAAGAAAGAAGGCACTTATCTCTGTAGGAACATAAGATAGGTCAAGGAATTACAACCAAGTTTCCAGTTTTTTATTGCAGGAAGAATGTACTTATGTCTGGAAGTTGTTAAATGCCTTTCCTACGCAAAAAATAATAATGATAATCATCTTTCTTTCTTGTCTGGATTAAATGTACAGAAATGCGGAGATGGCCTTGATGAAAGTATATAGGAGCCATTAAGAGAAGAAAAATGACAAATCATTCTTGGGGAAGGGGAAAGAAACTCAAAATAACTTGGCCCTGATTCTGGCTGATATTAGAGGGGCAGCGGGAAATTCTGACAAGCTTTTAAAAATCCTGCTACTATATCTTCCAACAATATGGTAGCTTTCCTGTAATTCTTACAGTGTCTGTTCCTAGCCTATCATGGCAAGGTGACATCTAACTTTAGTTTATTATTTCAAATCTGCTCCATTAATAAAGCCAGAAATTGATTTAACTCTTATTATTTCAAATGCAGTTCATTATGGGCACCAGGAATTGATTCAAGTCTTTCTCAGTGTCATCTGCATTTAATAAAAAAAAATGAAATAGACAACTGAAGTGGAATTGGAGTCTATTATATAGGTAGTCCTTAACTAAATTGAGCCCAAAATCTCTGGGGCTAACCAAGACAGTTGTTACATGAGTTTCATGGCCTATTTTGCCATAGTTGTTAAGCAAATCACTGCAGTTGTTAAATGAATTATGCAGTTGTTAAGTGAATCATGCAGTTCTTAAGCGAATTTGACTTCCCTTATTGACTGCTTGTGGAAAGCCAGTTCCAAAAGTTACAAATAAGCACTTAGACTTAATAGCATGCAATAGCGCTTTACCAGTGGTGGGTTTCAAATCCTGTACCAACCGGTATGGTACGGTTGGAACAGGGCCAGTGGCATACTCATGGATGCGTGCAGTGTGCGCATACGTCTTAGCGCCTCTGCGAGGCTCCAGCTGCTCTGTGGAGCATTGCACAGGCGCTGAATGCACCATGTGTATGCGTGGCAGCACAGAAACTTTAAAACACAGGTAAGGAGCAAGGGCGAGTGGGCAGGCACTCCAGAGCACCATACTGGAATGGTATCTGGTGCTCCGGGCTGGCTCCGGTACGCCCGTACCAGGGCGTACCTCATGTAACCCACCACTGTGCTTCACAGTGCTTTACAGCCCTCTCTAAGCAGTTTACAGAATTAGCATATTTCCCTGCTATTTTTTTTCTCAGATTTACAACCCCTTGTCTTATTTATTCTTCACATTGATTTCTTAACTAGTCTATCTAGTTGGTTCCCTTGGTATCCATTAATCTCTTACTATACCAGTGGTTCCCAAAGGGGGTGGTACCGCCCCCTAGGGGGCAGTGGGATTGCTTAGAGGGGCGGTAAGAGGCAAGGGGCCTGGCAGGGGGTGGTAAGAGGCAAGAGGGGGGCAGCAGAGGAGCGCTGGAGGTGGCGCTCCTCTAGTGAGCCATTTAGATTAGAGCCAGTTCACTTGATCTCCCCCCGCCCATCTGGAAGCCTCTCAACTTTGTCTTGATCAGCTGACTGCAGCTGCTAGGAGCAGAGGGACGGAGGCAGCTGGGGTGGCCAGGGTGGATGAATGGATGAGTGCTTGCCCACTCGCCCACCCGGGCTGCCCCGGCTACCTCCGCCCCTCTGCACCTGGCGGCCAGCTCATCAAGACAAAGTGGGAGCGAAGGCATTCTCCCACTTTGTCTTGGTGATCTGACTGCAGCTGCTGGGTGCAGAGGGACGGAGGTAGCCAGGGCCACCCAGGTGGGCAAGTGGACAAGTGCTCACCCACTCATCCACCTGGACGGCCCCGGCTACCTCCGTCTCTCCGCACCCAGCAGCTGCAGTCAGCTCATCAAGACAAAGTGGGAGAATGCCTTCGCATTCTCATACATTTATTTCAAAGCTAACTTTCTTCAAGCACAATATAGGCGGTCGCAAGCTATACCAATTTCCTAGCTTGTCTGAGCTAGAAGAGATGGGTGGGATACAAGATGATGATCTTCAAGTGTTTTGTGACCACTTGGACATGCTGCATAAAGATATGTCTGAGCAATATCAGGATCTTCTTTTGATGGAAATTCCAGATTGATAAATCCATTTTCAGATATTGAGGAAGATGGGATAGTGGAGGAACAACTCATAGAGCTGCAAAATGACACTGAGCTGAAGCCAAAGTTCAAGAAATCAGACCAAGAGTTTTGGTTACAGAAAGAAATTTCTGATTGCTATCCTGCACTATGGACAGTGGTTAAGAAGCTCCTTGTTGCATTTCCAACATCATATTTGGTGGAATGTGGCTTCAATGTGGTCATTCAACTTCTCTCCAAGCAAAGAAATTGACTCCAGATTACTGAACGTGGTGATTTAAGACTCCTGCTAAGAGACTTTGGGAAACTGGGATCACTTCATCAAGCCCATCCATCACATTAAGCATTTACTGAACAGTGAAGTAGTTACTAAATTTTATTGAGTAGTTACTAAGGTTTTTGATAAATGACTATCAGACTTTGAAAACCTGGTATCACTGGATCATGTTCAACAATTTTGTTGAATTAACATTAACTACAAAGGTTTTTAAATTGGATTTTGAATAAATGTGCAATTAATTGTTACAGTTTTGAATTTTATTGTTACTATCTTCCTTCCGTCATGCAAACTGCCCAGTCACATGACCCCCCCAGCCACACCAACCAAGCCATGCCCACAAAACTGGTCGTAAAAAAAAAAAGTAAATTCTACCACTGGGTGGGGGGCACCGAGGATCAGTTTGTAGCACCAATGGGGCGGTGGACTGAAAAGGTTTGGGAACCATTGTGCTATACCATGAATACCATCTATTCCAGCTTTTGAAAAACGTTGAGTCTTGTCTATCTTTTAGGATAAATGTTAGTTTATCCGATTCTGCACAGTTGAAAATTTTGGCTGTAATTAGCTGCTGTGGTGATTAGTTAGTGTCTTTTCAATGTTGTGCATTAGCCATCCTGGTTGCTGTTACTATGCGTGAAAAAAGGTATCAATCTTGATTTTGGATTTCATTTGGTTTGATGCCTAGCAGATAAAGGTCGGGTTTGAGAGGAAAATTCACGCCTGTTATTTCCAAAAGCCAAATTTGTATTTTTTTCCAGAGTTGGGTGATTATTGGACAAGTCCACCATTGGTGAAGGAACGTACCCCTGGCCGTCTTACATTTCCAACATCTATCTGATGAGTTCGGGAACATATTTGCAATTCGAGCAGGTGCTAAATACCATTTTATATAAATTTTCCCTAAATGAAGAGGCCAGGGTCATTTTCATGGTTTTACCCCAAATTGTTTGTCATTCCTCTAATTGAATATTCCTCCCTCAGGCAATCATGGCATCTTTGATTATCTCTTCTCTGACATGTTGCTGCAGCAGCAAATTGTAGGCCTTAGAGATAAATTTTGTTGGTGTTCCCCAAGGAATTTTATCAATATCTTGATTTTTTGTGTATATTCCAAATTCCTGTTTGTCTTTATTAAATTTAGATTGTGCCTGGGCATATGACCACCAGTCCACCTTCCACCTCCTTGATTGTAAATCAATCAATTCTGATCAGGTGACCATGGGAAAGCAATGATCATAGGTGTAAAATGGATCAGAACTCACTTTTTTCACTGCCATTCATTTAATGATCATGAATGATCATTAAACAAATGGTTGTAAGTCAAGGACTACCTGTATAAGAATGATTCCTCACTCCATAGTTCAAGTCTCATCAATTTCTGCCTTAGTTGAACCTTAGATAGAGAGGGATGGGTGGAGGGAAAGCCACATTTAATTGCCCCATATAATTGGACTATGCAAAACTTTGAAAGGATACTTTGATCAAATCACCCAATGAAGCAGATTCATGTTTTGAGGAGGGACTTTACTCAGTTTAACAAATCAAATCAGCCAACTGCTATGACTTCTCTGCTCTTTAGGGGTTCTTTCTGACAACACATAATAGAGCACTACAATTTCATTTCCAATATGGACAATTCTGAAAGGATGTGGATGTGATGCGTAGCTAGCCAATGACTTTTATTACCTTATTAAACTCTGCTTATTGGTGCACCTTCAGGATAGTAGAACGATGCAAGTTTTCACTTCAAGCTCCACTCACTTTTTCAGCTTTCAGCAACTCTATTGTATTCAGCCATAATCCTTACACGTTCTGCCTTTTTTCATGTGTTTATGGGAGATTACGCTTTCTTGCTATTTCTGCCAACATACCTGGGAATTCAGATCAACTCCCAACACTCTAATATGGGCTGCAGACCAAATCACGGCCTTGAGTCATACTTCACTTTTGAGACAAATGATAAAGTTTCCAAATGCTTTGTGCCAGTTTCTCTGAATTCTAATGCATCTGCTATCTCAGTTAATTAACCAACCAACTAGCTAGCTCACCCCAGAGACTGGCAACAGGCCATAATTCTTTTCTATTGAACTATGATTATCAAACTTTCTCAGGTAACTATATTAACATAAACCCAAGGGGCAAAGAGAAAAAAAAGTAGGAAATACAAACAAAATCTACTAAAATGAAGATAGACAGGTACTATAGCAGGGTTGGGTTGCTGCTGGTTTTACTACCGGTTGGCAACCCACATGCATCAGGTGCACGCTACACGCACTGTACGTGCTGCACATGCTGTACACGTGTACACTATTCAATGTACATTGTTTTGCATGCGTGCACAGAACAATTAACAGTGAACTGCCCACACGTAATCCAACATGGCAGTGACATCAGCAGCAGTGAGGGAACTGGTCCGGGGACATGGCAGGCCTGGGTTGCTGCCGGTTCTTTGACCCAGGCCTGACTTCCATTACCGGTTTGGCCAAACCGGGCCAAACCGGCAGCAACCCACCTCTATACTATATATGTCCAAATTTACCACATACGTAAAGTATTACCAAGTTATCATCTATTGTTGTTGAGGTAAATGCAATAAAATTATGATTCCTGCCTCATTGCAGGTAGTCCTTGATTTACCACCACAATTGAAACGAAAATTTCTGTTATTAAGCCAGACAGTTGTTAAATGAGTTCTCCCCATTTTTATGACAGGTTAGGGGTAAAAAACACCCCGTTGGAAAATAAACAGGCGGAATAGTGCAATACACCGGACAGCAAGAGATACGTTACTTAAAGCACACAATAACTATCAAACACTGATAGTAGAAAAAATAAATAGTCTTTACTCGTGTAGTAACTAAAATACTTCTTCCAAACAGTGATACTAACTCCTCTAACAATAAACAGTCCTTCACGAAAACCACAGTTATCTCACAGTAATTCAAAACAATGATACTCTTCTTCTGTCTTCAGGTTCAGCTCCTCCCTCAGTGGCATTCAGGAAGCAATGGAAAGCAAAAGGGAATGAACTGTGTTTACAGCTTCCTTTTTATGGTTGAGCTGGGAAGCACAGCCAGTCAGATTCCACATAGTCCTTAAAGTTACGCTCCATGGCACGGGACCTAGTTATCTGCGGGATCGTATCCTGCCCCACACATCCCTTCGGCCGATTCGCTCCCACAGAGAGGGACTTCTCCGGGTGCCGTCCACTAGGCAATGCCAGCGGGTGACGCCCAGGGGAAGGGCCTTCTCTGTGGCGGGCCCTACCCTCTGGAATGACCTACCCCCCCAAACTTAGATCTACCACGGACCTCCGCTCCTTCCGCCAGCAACTAAAAACCTATCTTTTCCAACAGGCCGGCTTGGCCTAACCTACCGTACCTAGCCTTAGTTTTTAGTAGAGAAATTTTTACATTGGTTTTACGGGTTAGTTTTAATGGGGTAGATTTTAGCACAGGGTGGTAATTTAATATAGTTTTAAGTATTTATGTATTTATTTTGTGATATATTATGTTTTTTACATTTCCTGTGCACCGCCCCAAGTCCCTTCGGGGAGAGGGGGCGGTTAATAAGTCAAATAAATAATAATAATAATATACTCTTTAAGAATCCTGGCTTATATATATTGTCAACCCAACATCAGGATAATTATCCTAACATGAGCTTTCTTGCCACAGTTTTTAACTGACGAATTAGTATCAGGCTTGTTAAGTGAACCTGGCTTCCTCATTGACTTTGCTTGCTAGAAGGTCACAAAAGGGGATCGCATGACCCCTCCCCCCCAAGGACGCTGCAACCGTCATAAACACAGGCAAATTTTGATCATGTGACCTTGCAGGTGCTGCAATGCTTGTAATTGTGAATAAAGATCATAAGTCACTTTTTTCAGTGCCATTGTAACTTTGAGCAGTCACTAAATGAATGGTTATCATTTGAGGATTACCTGTATTTCAACTTTGTAATGTTTTTCTCTAATATGGCAATTGAAGAGACCTTGTTCATTCACATCTCGGTTGTTCTGTTATTTAGAGTTTTCCAGTGTTGAGCAATTATTATTTTTGATGCTAAAATTAAATAGATAACAAGTTCCCTTTTTAAGCTTGCAGTCTGATCCTGTAAAGAAATGCAGTAAATCTAACTCAGAGGAGCAAGAACCAAATTTGCCAGGAAGCTGTGTTTGCCCTTGTGACACCACACACACAGCCCATTGATCAGAAGCAGCCCTCAAGGCCTCCGCCTCGCTTCACGAACTCCGCCTCGCTTCACGAACTCCGCCCTCGCATCATGAACAGAAAAGTTTGTAAAAATGCTCGGATTCACGAACCCCGCCTCGCTTCACGAACCGGAGCCGCGGACATTTTAAAAACAAGGTCAGAACGGATTAACCGGATTTACATTGAACCCTATGGGAAACTGTGCCTCTGTTCACGACCAATTCTGTTCGCGAACAGAGTCAGTTCAAGAATCACGACCAAAAAACACGGTCGGAACGGATTAACCGGATTTACATTGAACCCTATGGGAAATTGTGCCTCGCTTCACGACCAATTCGGATCGCGAACAGAGTCAGTTCACGAATTAAGTTCGTGAACCGAGGTACCACTGTATTTTATTGTAGTGAGACCTTTGGAGGAATCTTGTTGAAGTTTAACAGGGTTGATCTATGGCAAAAGGTGTCTCACTTCTGCTATTTTCATCCCATTCTGACAAAATTACAGAAGATGCTGGTATTTGGATGCTTCCCCAGGGTAACCTACGAATAAGTCCTTTTCTCTGAAGCAATTTCTTCCATTAGCAACAGCTTATTGGACTTCTATACCACTTCATAGTGCTTTACAGCCCTCTCTAAAGCGATTTACAAAGTCAGCATATTTTCCACAACAATCTGAGTCCTCATTTTACCAACCTCGGAAGTATGGAAGGCTGATCCTGAACCAGTCAGGATCAAACTCCTGGCTGTCAGCAGAGTTAGCCTGCAATACTGCATTCTAACCACCATGCCTCCATTGCTCTTACACATGAATTTGAATTGAACTGATTTGCATTATGGAGATTCCCAGTTCCCAGACAGAATAGCAATAGCAATAGCACTTAGACTTATATACCACTTTACTGTGCTTTACAGCCCTCTCTAAGCGGTTTACAGAATTAGCATATTTCCCTCAACAATCTGGGTCCTCATTTTACTGACCTCAGAAGGATGGAAGGATGAGTCAACCTTGAGCCTGGTGAGATTTGAACTGCCAAATTGCAGGCAGCTGGCAGATAGCAGAAGTAGCCTGCAGTACTGCACTCTAATCACTGCACCACCATGGCTCAATAGAATACCATCATTCTAACCACTGCACCACCATAGCTCTTATATTTGCTTCTGGACATGTTAAATCTACATCTTCTTCAGTTCCTTAAAAGGTTTTTTGGAATTTCATTCATGATTTTAGTTAAAGCAGATTTAATATTTGCTGTTTATTCGACTGTCTGATCTCCATTTTCTACTTGCAGATGCACAGAAGAACCCAACACTATTACCACTATTAATGTTTTAATAATAATAATAATAATCTTTATTGTCATTGTAATAAGATTGTAATAAAATTACAATGAAATTGATTCGAGCGCTGTGCCAACATTTGCATCAGGTGGAATACAGACAGCAGTGACAGTCATAACAGGAATCTCTCCAGGCAAACAAAATGGGCGACAAATGACAGTTGAGAACCCCATGTTTGCAGAACAGTGTGTATAAGCAACCCCACTGTCAGTACACCAGGTATTATGTGTGTAAAATTCAAATCTGTTTGGCATTTTAGGAGTTGGTGGAAGAGGAGCACGTCTCTTTTTCTTTTTTATTTCTTGTTGCAATGAACTTTGAGGAATCGCACTTGGCATTTTTTCTTCTTCTCTCTTATCTTTCCCAACAGAAAAGGATGGAATTACTGGTAGGGGTGGTGCTCTCCGCTTCTTCATTTCAATTCTTGCAGTTGCCCCTTGTATATTCCCAAGAGATAATGATGGTGCCACCGTTACAGAACATAAACTTCGTGAAGAATCTGCGATCATTGTTTCATCAAGTCTTTGTTTACGATACAACATGGGTTTTAAAAATTCTCCACTACCCAGATCTAGGTTTCTTCTTGAGGATTTCTCTGCCTGAAACTTGTTTTTCTTACTTGTCCTAATAAATCCAAGTAATCCTTTTTTTTCTTTAACTGATGTGTCACAACCAGTTGATATGTTTGTTTTTCTATAATTCACAGTAGGTTCAGAGCGAGTTTTTGATGGAAAAGTCTGCTGTGACACCAGGAGCTCAAAGCCGCTGGACCTAAGCACGCCGCCATCTTGAGGAATGTTCATGTTCATCCAGTTCCTAAAGTATTCTCAGCATTCCCTTACAAGACAGCTTTACCTGCAATGCCTCTGTTGAGATGTTGATATTTTTCACTAAGCATATTCAATATGGTTTTTTCCCCCAGACTGCATCTTCTTTCCTGGAAAGAAAATGAAGCTCTTTTTTGACCCATTTGCTGCTCACAGTAACTGTCCTGTTCTTGGTGCTTCAAAAAGGCTTATAAACAATTCATTAAAATGCATGTGATGGTAAAAGCTACGGACAAGTCTTCTGCAGGGATCAATTAAAGATAAGGTTGTTTTGTTAACATGGTCCACCATAAATTAAAGTGTGGAAAAATCTGTATGTTATGAATCAAACTCTTTGGAAAAATTATTTCTGTAAAACTAGGGAAGTAAGAGTTGTTGGGAAGTAAGTCCTGTCCAGTGGTGGGATTCAGCTGGTTTGCACCACATTGGGAGAACCGATTGTTAACTTTCTGAACAGTTTGGTGAACTGGTTGTTCTACTTCTTCTAGAGCAGTGGTTCCCAACCTTTTTTTTTGGCCATGCCCCACCTGAGCATCTTTAAAATCCTGATTGCCCCCCTGTGACATGTAATACTAACTTTACTCAAAAAGTGAACTCTACTCATGTGGAGGAAGCCTAAAAGGCCATACACTTGGTTTAAACAAGGTTCAAATTACTCCCATTAATAATCAAATTACCCCCTCCCCCTGTGAGGCGTGGGTCCCAAATTGGAAACCACTGTTTTACAGATACACTTGGCTCTAATCCCTTCTTGCATTTCACAAGCTTGCAAAAACTGCACTTCTCTGGTATGCCTTTGCCCTGAGTTGATTGTGGGCACCATCATGGGTATGTTTGTGTGATGATTCCCCTGAACATTTTCCCAGATACCTCTCTAAAAGTCAGTTCAGAGGAGAACACAGAAGAAGAGTTGGTGAATGGCTCCAAGCAATCATCTGAGAGTGATTTGGCTGAAACACAGCTGCAGGAGGATGGCCCTGAGGCTTCAGGTGGGGAAAGCACACATCTGCAGCCAGTCAGCAATGAGGACAAGGTTCTGCTTTCTGCACCTACTCCAAGAACAGTAGGGCAGAGAAAAGGCAGGGGCAGCAAAGGTCAGTCCAATTATTGACTCTTCATGGCAGCCTTTCCCTTCTTGAGGGTTTGTATGAGAAGATGGATATTTAACATAGCAGACAAATGGAGATGACACTGGGAAAATATGTGCATTTCCTAGCTGTATGTTTCCTGGTTGTTGTGCTTTCAGCTTGTCTTGCCTTGGATTGACCCCATGCCTTGATTTTGGGTCATGCTTTGTGAACTCTGGACATTTCTTGTCTCATGCACCCTCTTTTATTGCAGATTTAATTTTGCCTAATGGGTTGATTTTGTTTGGGAAACTTTTCAGTATCTTGTGGACTCATCGGTCATTGCTCTGTGGACTAGCATTGGTCTGCTTTTAGCTGGATTTAAATGGGATAATTTTGGGGTTTTAGCATTGCTGGGTATTGTTGGCGAATATTAATAAACCCACTAACCCTCCAATTTATGGTGGGACAGCAAAGTTTGTAACCTTAGTGTGATTATTATGTTAATTGTTTTGAAACAGCTTTGATTGCATTTGTTTTTTTATTTATGGTGAACCTGTCAGAGTCTTTGGGAATTCAAGTAATTTACAGATATTGTAAACAAATAATCATTTATGTGGGTAATAGCACTAACAGTAATTCACTTGGAAGACCTTAAAACAGGGTTGGATAAACCCATGGCAGATAATTCTATCAGACTATCAGGTCAAGACCCAGTGTTAACTCCCGCTTGGAGGTGGCATGGCTCCACTAGTTGACAGAATAAAGCTGCTTTTTCTATATTGTTATGTAATTAGAAGGAGATCATCCATGGGCATGTTGGACCAGGATCCCTTTGTCCCCCTTCTACTACAACAAAGAGTTATTTCTGTAGTCCCTTTTTTGGCATGGTGACATTTCTTATCTAGGAGTTCCTTTGAAAATGACACATCAGAACAAGTGATAGAGAATAACATTAAAAGTAATCTTTTAATAAAGCTCATGAAGGCAAAGCAAAATATTGTACATTTCTTATTAACTAATCTTGATTAACATACAGATAGTCCCCAAATTACAAATGGAAAGGAGTCTGCCCATTCAATCCATTACTCGAGGATTTGTGGAAGTGAATCTCGCACCTTGAACGGGAATGTGAGGCTCGTTAAGTGCACATGAGGTATTTCAGGGTGGGGAAGGCCATGGGGGGAGCACCTGCCTAAGGCCACCCAAGGTCTTCCTGACCCACTGAAATGCCTCATTTGCTTTCACCACCTCCCCCAATCTGCCACGCAGGGTCACTTACCTTGTGAAGATCTAGCAAGCAGTCTCTTCTCCAGCCTCTCAGCCACGTGCACCCTTCTGCAACTCTGTTTAGGCTTGCACAAGTCTCGCCTGGCACGTTGCAGGCCGAAATGGAGCTCCCGAGGGTCATTGCATAACTTCAAACATTCGCTAAGGGATTACCTGTATCTAGAGAAGGAAAAGTAGAATAAATGACAACATGTTACATACCTGGGTTGGCACTAGGATGTCAGGACACTTGTATTATCACTTTTCCTTACCACAATCTGTCAAACACAGAAACACGACCCCCCCCCCAAATACCCATCTCCACGCATAGCAGTAAATTTCTGTGACAGAATATTGATTCAAGTCATTTTGGAACATGTCAGTAGTTGAAGGATCAGTCAAATGGACAAAGGAAACAAATACTTCTTATTTCTTTTTCTCATTCTCTCCTATGCCAGTCACATACATAAAATACATCGATATTAGTGTGAAAGATACGTATGCCCAATAGTCCAGGTTTATCTTATTTAAATTCTAGATATATGAAGTATCATACGCATGGAGATAGATCCAGTTAAATTAAGTGTTCCAGTCTCACTGACACTCTCTCAAGGCATTGTATTAAAAGCAAAATTAATTTTGTGTTAACTTATTAACAATAACAAAAATTAAATTAGGTAAAAGAGCACCTAAGAAGAGCATGTTCCTACAAAATGGAAGATCAATTATAAAAGATACAGATCTCCAATCATTATATTTTTGCAAGGCATTAACAGAGAGATTAAAACGTCCCAATCTTCAAAGTTTTTTAGCTTTGCATATTTTCTAAGTATTTGCAATATTTCAGATCAGTTTATTCCAGATCCACTAAATCTACAGCAGCATATATTATTCTTTGACTTCTGGAGTCTGTCTGATGGAAAAATGGATCTGAATATAATCTGAAATGATAATCTTGCTTTCTGCCTCTTTCTTATCTCCCTGTATTTTGAGTAGCCAATTATCTTTCTCAAGGAGCATCCAAATGCAAAAGGGGAAAACTAGTTACTAAACTAGTTCTTTTGAGAACTATGGGTAGCTGTAGACATTCTGCACAGATTACAATCCACGCAATAGAATTAAATTATTGCAAAATTGGTGCCTTTCAGAGAAGTTGGCTTCTGATTGTGCCCTTTTTAACTGGAAATTCTAATATGATAATATATGTTTCACAAATTCTTGGTTGGGGTTGGATGGTGCATCACATCAGTACTTTTCTTTTCTTTTAGAAGAGAGAGACTTTGTGCCAAATTAACAAACAGAAATAAACAGAAACTACTTTTTAAAGAAAAGAATGAACCAATTTTATCTTATATGCAGCCAACAGAAATGGAAAATTCAACCTTCTCCTCTGCACTTGAAATCTTAATAAAAATCCTCCCTAGTTTATTAGTTTAGAAAGCAGCTGTTTTAAAATCAATGTTGGTTAGAGACCAGCCATACTTTTGTTCACCCTAGAACAGGGGTCTGCAAAGTTGGCTCTTTTAAGACTGGTGGACCAACTCCCAGAATTCCCCAGCCAGCCTAGCTGGCTGGGGAATTCTGGGAGTTGAAGTCCACCAGTCTTAAAAGAGCCAACTTTGCAGATCCCTGCCCTAGAAGAAAGCAGTCTTGGTACTAAACCAATATATAAATGGAGCAAGAGAGAGCTGTTTTGGGGTGTTAATTAAATTGGAACCTGTCATATTGCTGCAAACAGAAAGTTGAAGTTTAATATGAAATTACATGGAAAATTACTAACACACACACACATACACAAAACTTTCAGAAACCAACCCATAAGTTCAGAGAATGAAACTTTACCCACATCCTACACCCGAGCTACAGATATCTGCCACTATTGCAAATATACACATACCCAAAAATATATGGAAACTATCGTGAGCATCTTCACCTATTCCTTTAAATACTTGGCTTTAAATACTTGCTGTGGAGATTTCTAAAACCCAATCAGATTTTTTTTGCAACTGTTAGCTTTTTGTAAAGCTCTGTCTCCCACAGTGCTTCACAGAGCACTTAATTACATATTAGCAACAAGAAAATGCAGCAATTTGCAATGTTCCAGAAATCCATACAGAGCTCTGAATACAGAGCCCTATTTCCTAACTTTAATGCGTTGCTTACAGGCATAGTGACACTGTGGCTTTTTCTTAGAACATTTCAGAGTTTTGTTTGATAATTTCCACAGAAATGGCTTTAACATGAGAGTGTAATAAACACCAATCCTGATCAAGGAAAAACAAAAACTTATACCTAGTTATTCACACCTTGGCTTCAGTACATGTCAGTGGTGGGTTGCAGTCAGTACACCCCGGTACAGGAATACCGGAGCCTGCCTGGAGCACCAGATACTGTTCCAGTACAGTGCTCTGGTGGGCCCACCCACCCGCCCAAGCTCCTTACCGGTCTTTTAAGTCTTCAGGGCTTCCGCGCACGTGCATGGTACGTACAGCACCGGTGCAACACTGCTGAGCAGCTGGAGCATTTCGGACGCTCGCGGAAGTGCTAAGATGCATGCGCGTGCTGCACGCATTCATGTGGACGCCGCTGGGCCCGTTCCAACCGAACCAGTTGGAACGGGATCCGGAACCCACCACTGGTACATGTGGATTACTATGTAAGGCAGCAAAATTGTAGCTCCCTTGATACTACTTGCAGGGTAAAGTGAGGATTTTGTACAATACCTGCAAGACAAAATCGCTCAGATTCGGGAAGGGCTGTACTCTGACTGGGTAGGGCTAGATGGGATGATGGAGGCGGGTCTTGAGACTGTTATCTGGGAGGAGTTTGACCCTGTGACTCCCGAGGACGTAGACAGGATTTTGGGTAGGCTTAGTGCTGCCACATGTTTATTGGACCCATGTCCCTCCTGGTTGGTGCTGGCCACCGGGGAGGTTACATGAGGCTGGCTCCAGGGTATTATCAATGCTTCTTTGAGGGAGGGTTTTTTCCCCACCGCTTTGAAAGAGGCGGTTGTGAGGCCCCTCCTCAAGAAGCCTTCCCTGGACCCGGCGCTTTTGGCAAACTATCGTCCAGTCTCCAACCTTCGCTTTGTGGCAAAGGTTGTTGAGAGTGTGGTGGCGCAACAGCTTCCCAAGTACCTGGATGAAGCTGTCTATCTTGATCCGTACCAGTCGGGTTTCAGGCCTGGGTACAGCACGGAAACGGCATTGATTGCATTGGTTGATGATCTCTGGAGGGCTTGGGACAGGGGTTGTTCCTCTGTCCTGGTCCTATTAGACCTCTCAGTGGCTTTTGATACCATCGACCATGCTATCATGCTGCGGGGGTTGGAAGGGTTAGGGGTGGGGGGCACTATATTTCGGTGGTTCTCCTCCTTCCTCTCTCACTGTTTGCAGTTTGTGTTGATAGGGGGCAGAGGTCGTCCTCAAACTGCATCACTTGTGGAGTACCCCAGGGGTTGGTCCTCTCGCCCCTGCTGTTCAACATTTATGTGAAGCTGCTGGGCGAGATCATCTGGGGTTTTGGGGTAAAGTTCCATCAGTACGCTGATGATACGCAGCTGTATGTTTCGTCCCCAGACCACCCCAATGTTGCCCTTGACGTGATGTCCCATTGCCTGGAAGCCGTGTGGATCTGGATGGGAAGGAACAGGCTCAGGCTCAACCCTTCCAAGACCGAATGGCTGTGGTTCCCAGCATCCCATTACAGTCAGCTGGTCCCATCGCTGGCTATGGGGGTTGATACCTTAGCCCCCACATGAAGGGTTCGTAACTTGCCCTTGTCTCTTCCTGTCTGGACTACTGCAATGCTCTCTACATGGGGCTTCCCTTGAAGAGCACTCGGAGGCTCCAACTGGTCCAGAATGCGGCCACACAGGTAATTAGGGGGGCGACGCGACGCTCCCATGTAACACCCCTCCTGCGTGAGCTGCACTGGCTTCCGGTGGTTTTCCAGGTGCGATTCAAGGTGTTGGTTACTATCTTTAAAGTGCTCCATGGCTTAGGACCTGGGTACTTACGAGATCGCCTTCTGCCACCGAGAGCCTCCTACCAGCCAGTACGCTCCCATAGAGAGGGTCTCCTCATGGGGCCGTCGGCTAAACAATGTTGACTGGCAACACCCAGGGGGAGAGCCTTCTCCGTGGGAGCACCTGTCCTCTGGAACAAGTTGCCCCCGGAATTAAGAACTATCCCTGACTTACGCACCTTCCGCCGTGCTCTCAAAACCTTTTTTTTCCAACAAGCCAGGCTGGCATAAAAATGAATTTGAAATTACAAATTTTTATTAATTTTAATCGGGGTTTTTTTTTTTAATTTTGAGGCCAAATTATTTAATATGTTTTTTAAAAACTTTTTTTAACTTTTATATATCTGTTTTACTTTAGCTGTACACCGTCCTGAGTTCTTTGGGAGTAGGGTGGTATAAAAAACTAATAAAACCTAAACCTAAAACTACTTGTTACCACTAATACTGGACGCTTTGGTGAAACTATTCCCTGGCTCAAGAACTTGCTACTTATTACCATTCTGGATACTAAACTCTAAAACAGCATTTTTTAAATTTGGCAACTTTAAGATGTATGGTCTTCTACTCCGAGCTGTCCTTGTGGCCATCTACAAGACACCCTACTTTGCAACTCAGATACAGTAGTCCTAAATAATCTCATGTTTTCTAGGCATGCACAGACTTATTTTCTTTCATTTCCCACACACAGGTATACAAAAAGTCAGTCCCTATAAGCAAATCCCAATATGATTATTTTTTCCCCACAGAAAATGATCCTGTAATTAGGAAAAGTTCAAAGGTCTTGTGTCAAATGAATAAGGAACTACTGAGATGAAAATGGTAACTAGTTTAAATTTTTTATGTAATGTACATAATAAATTTTCACTGGAGGGTGATATTTGGTGCACATTGTGTGTCTTTATATATGATCTAAGTTATTTAAAAATGTTTTATATACACAAACACATTTAAAAAAAACCTTAGACAATTAAATATAATTATGATATTTGTTGTTAGTCGTGAAGTCATGTCTGACCCATCACAACCCTATGGACATTGTTCCTCAAGACCTTCCTCTACCATCTTTCGGAATCCATTTAAGGTCACACCGACTGCTTCAGTGACTCCATCCAGCCACCTCATTCTCTGTCATCCCCTTCTTCTTTTGCCCTCAATCTTTCCCAGCATTAGGCCCTTCTCCAGTGAGTCCTTCCTTCTCATTAGGTAGCAAAAGTATTTGAATTTCATCTTCAGGATCTGGTCTTCTAAAGAGTAGTCAGGGTTGATCTTCCCTAGGACTGACTGGTTTGATTACCTTGCAGTCCAAGGGACTCGTAGGTATCTTCTCCTGCGCCATAGTTCAAAGGCCTCAATTTTTTGGTGCTCAGCCTTCCTTGTGGTCCCACTTTCACATGGTAAACCCACTTCAATCTGGTCCATACTTGGCCACAGCAGCTCACTGAGTAACCAAGCCAAGCATTGTCTCTCATCCTAACCCACTTCACTATGTTTTTGGGTAGGCTATGGGAGGCCTGAGTACCATGTGTGTATCTCTACCTCATCCAGCTAAGGAAATCTGTGTAGAATGTACTGTATTTCTCCTGACTACAAGCATCCTGTGCTGAATGCAAGGCATCTTGCGTCACGACTGATCTTAATTCTGTAATGATTGGAGCCATTGGGCTGATATTTAGGATACCTGTACATTTTCTAGAGCCTTCCTCACCGCTGGATTAATCTATTTTGTCAAAATTGGCACCAAAATTATGCTGATTAAATTTAAGGAGTTCATTAGTGAAATGCTAATTGCGGTACCATGCATGAAAATGTGACGATTTACAAAATTTGCTTTCAAGAGAGGAATCTGTCCCTTTTAAGATAATCACTAATAAGGCTACATTAAGCTGAGAAAGAGCAAAGACATTGGATAGGGGAGAAAGGGGGGAAATCATTTAAATTAATTATTCTCTCTGTCTTTCTCTTTCTTTTAATTTTTACATCCATTTTCCCATCACTTATTTCCAATGGTTGATGGGTTTTTTGTGTGTGCTTTGCCCTGAAAATCTCTTCGAGTATTCAACTAAGTATAACTACATTTGCACAAAGGTTGGTCAAATAACTAACCTGTTATATTTGTTGGTTTGTTAGATTCTATCTTTTATCTGGGAATCCAAATAATATACATAGCACATAACACTTTGGTTATTTTCCAGAACAATAGGTGGGTTCACCTGAGAGAGAAATGGCTGGCTTGAAATCACTGGAGTTCACTAGTTGAGTCTGGACTTGAACCTTAATCCTAGTCAAACACCTTAACCATTGCACCATACTGTTTCTCCACTAACTACCATGTCCACTATATCTAAGACTGACTTCTCCATGATACTGTTCAGAAATTTCTAATTTGATGGCACCTTGTTGGAGAAAGATAACCCAGCAAAGAAATGTACAGTACCACAAAGTACAATATAGTTTACTTTTTGTGTAGTAAGAAGCACTACGTGGCATCATCAACAAAAGAAGAAGTGCTCCTGATTAGTTAGCATCCAGGACTCACTAGCCCTGGAGTCTTAAATCCATGAGAGAATTAAATGGCTAAACTGGAGAAGATTATTAAGGTTCAGCCCTGTCAATTTCTAGGGGTGTCAAACCTTGACAACTTTAAAACTTGTGGACTTCAACTTCCAGAATTTCTCACCCAGCATTTTGGAAGTTAAAGTCCATAGGTCTTAAAATTGCCAAAGTTGGACATCCCTTCCCTAGAGAAACTGGCTCCTACTACATGTTCTTTATAAAGCAACTGCATTGACTATCCAGGTAAAAATGATATTTGAATAATGAGTTCTGAGAGTTGAAGTCCACAGGTCTTAAAGTTGTCAAGGTTGGACCCTGTCTGCAGTAGAGGGACCAGGATTTCTATAGGATTTCTACAACTGATTGTGACGACAAGAGACACTGGAGACAGAACCTTCTCTCCAAAATTTATTTTTTTACATAATGGTTGCCTTGTGTGGGTCCTTGTACAGCTCTTAGATTCCTAATTATTATTACCAAAGTCACTGGAAAAGAGGAGATATCATGGAGAATGTTTGAAGGATCTTTTTGTAATTAAACAGCGAGTAGGTCAGCCATAGTAGTCCTATCTCTGAAGTCATATATCACTTGTTTTCTATGCAGCAATAATGCTTTAAAAGTGTATAGAAGAATTAAAACTTAATCTTGAGTGGCTCCCAGCTAAGTAGTCAATCATCTGAATTTGTTGTTGGAGGGAATAATGATGGCATTTGAATTAAACATTAAATAGCTTTTAAACCACTGTGGAATTTCAAAAAGCAACAGCCACCTTATGATAAAGAAAATACTAAAGAAATGGGAATGTGTTTCTTTCTTGTGTATTTTTTCGTAGCTTTATAAATATATTGGGTAAATAGTTTTTAAAAGTTATCCATATTAACTAATAATTGTCCAATAACAAAATAACAAAAATGCCATATTTATTGTTTCTAGAATTATTCAGCTTCTGTCTATTACTCTGTTACTAAACTAAGAGACATTTTTCCTGACTTGTAAGTAATAATAAGTAACAATAATTTAATACCCTCCTTTCTTAATGTGTAGACCCATGTACTCATTCAAAGAGTTAAATCTGGCATTAGGAAATAATGCCAAAATGTTTATAACTTCTTTTGCAAACATTTGTTCAGTTTTGCAAAGCACACTCATGTTCCTTGTATTCTCCCTGACTTAAGAAAGAACAACAGATTAAAAATATCTGTTTCAGAAGTCACAGCATAGAAATACACCACATTTAGTCTGGAGGTTCATTTGAATTTGTTTTCCTTTGCTTCCTCCTAGACTCCCAAAAGTATTTTTAGAAAAATTGATAAATGAATATTTGAATAAAGCGAGGAGAGCATGCCAATCACATATATTGATATGAAATCTAAAGAAGTTATTTCAGACAAATAATACAAAATAAGACGCAGTGTTTCTGCAGATCTGTTCTCTGACTGCTGCAATTTCTTCATTCTCCACTAATACCTACAGTATCAGTCTAGGGCAGTGTTGCCGAACCTTTTCGGCCAAAATGGGAGCGCGGGCGTGTGTGTACCAGAAACTGGAAGACCAGCTGGCTGGTGAACATGCACATGCCGAGAAGATGATCTTCCGGTTTCTGGCACACGCATGCACACCGGACATCTGGTCTTCCAGTTTCTGGCACGCATGCGCACGAGCTGGCTGGTGAGCATGCACATGCCGGAAACTGGAAAATCATCTTCCCAGTGTGCGCATGCACACTGGGCAGCTGCTCTTCTGGTTTCCGGTGCATTACATTTTTGATCCATGTTCCTTCTAATTTCTGAATTTGCACGTGATGAAATGAGCTGCAGCTCTTCAAAGCTTTTAATAAAGGTGCTACCAGGCTAACATTTTCCTATAAACTATTTATATGGGTGCTTCTATATTCAGCCATCACTGGGCTGGAGACTAGGACTATCTTCAGGGTTGAAGAGACTTTTTTAAATTCTCTACTATCATAAATACACATCACGGAATGCTGGAGAAATGTAAACATTTTCAACAATATATTTGACATAACCAGAACTCAATTTTCTAAGGTGGATATCTTAATTAAATGTATATTGTAATCAACCTGACAGAATGGATAATTTTACCTTAGGGGGCCATTAAATTTAAAACCCTGTAAAAGAATGAAGCAGCAGCAGAAAGCCTGCAACTGACAGATACTATTTAGGGAATGCTGAAGACCCTTTGTTTTATTTATTTTTCCCGTCTACACAAAGGAAATGCAAGAGACATCTCAGTATCAGAGCTGTGACTTTTCTGTACCGCTAAGAACCGTGCAATAACCATAGAATTGTATAGGTATATGCATAACAATTCTCTTAAAATTAATACTGTACATCTGATAACATAGGCCAGTGATGGCGAACCTTTTTGGCACTGAGTGCCCAAACCAGAATCCACCTGCGTGCGTGTGCATGTGCCGGAGCGCTGGAGTGCTGGAAATCCAAAGACCAGCTGGCCAGCGCGAGCATGCCTGTTTTGGGGCTGGTTTTTGGGACCATTTTTGTCCCGAAAAACAGCCTGGGAAAAGCCCAGAAAATGGCTTGGGTTTTTAGCTGTTTTTGGCCTTTTTGGGGGCTGTCTTCAAGCTGTTTTCCAGTGCACTGGTGCCTGCAAACACCAGCTGGCTGGCATGCATGTATGTGCATGCTGTAAACCAGAAGAACAGATGGCGACAGCCCACGTGACTACAGAGAGGGCTCTGCATGCCACCTCTGGCAGGCATGCCATAAGTTCGCCATAATGGACATAGGCAGTCATGTATGATGTAATAAACATATTACAGTTTTGGATAAGATTACAGATAGTCACCGTGTAACAATGGTAATTGGTACTGGAATTTCTGCCACTATGCAATACGATTGTAAACCACAATGTCACATGACCAGTTAGCACTGGCAATCTCAGTATCTTCAGTTGCCCTTATTAAGCAAATCCTGCATCAACATTATGCTAGGGTGTCATTTGATTATCATTTGTGAGTTCCTGAGGGCTTCCCCATTGATTGTAGGAAACAGGCAAGTGATAAAGAGATGACAAAGACCTTTGACAAGCAAAGTCAATGGGGAAGCCAGATTCACTCAACAACCAGGTTACTAGCGTATCAACTGTATTGATAATAACCAAGGCAAGAAGGTTCATAAAATGGGGCAAAACTCACTTAACAAATGTCTCACTTAACAACAGAAACTTTGGGCTCAGTTGTGGTCGTAAGTTTAGAGTTAAACACACTCTGTCATAAACACAGCTACTCCTCAATTTATACCAAAATTGGAATTTCCTGGAATTTCAGTAGTAGCGTACTACAATTGTAAGTCAAGGCACTACATAACTGAACTTAGTTTTACTATTGTTCATACAATTGTCACTAAACAAGTTACTGTGGTTTTTAAGTGAACCACATGGTCATAAGTGCGAACCCATTTTATCCAATGGGCTTTTTCCCCCTGGAAACATTGCAAAACATGATCACCTGACTACAGGACCCTACAACTAGTTGCAAATGGAAGCTAATTGCCAAGCACCTAAAACGTGATTGTGTGATTACAGGTGTGTGGCTGTCGTAACTTTGAGGATAGGTTGTAATAACTATTTTCATATCTGTCTTAACTTTGAATGGTCATTAAGCAATTAGTTTGTAAATTGAGGCCTTGTTGTTCATGATGTTGTTAGTCATGAAGTCATCATCTGACCCATCATGACCCTATGGACAATGTTCCCTCAGGCCTTCCTGTCCTCTACCATCCCCCAAAGTCCATTTAAGCTCACACCGCCTGCTTCAGTGACTCCATCCAGCCACCTCATTCTCTGTCTTCTCCTTCTTCTTTTGCCCTCAGTCTTTCCCAGCATTAGGCTCTTCTCTAGTGAGTCCTTCCTTCTCATTAGGTGACCAAAGTATTTGAATTTCATCTTCAGGATCTGGCCTTCTAAAGAGCAGTCAGTTGATCGCCTCTAGGACTAACTGGTTTGATTGCCTTGCAGTCCAAGGGACTCACAGGAGTCTTCTCCAGCACCATAGTTCAAAGGTTTCAAGGTTTTGGCCCTCAGCCTTCCTTATGGTCCAAGCCAATGTATGGTCACAGCCATACATTGCAACTGAGAAAACTATAGTCTTGACCATACGCACTTTTGTTGGCAGGGTGATGTCTCTGCTTTTTAGTATGCTGTCTAGATTTGCCATAGCTTTCTTCCCCAGGAGCAAGCATCTTTTAATTTCTTGACTGTAGTCCCCATCTGCGGTGATCTTGGAGTCCAGAAAAATAAAAGCTGTCATTATTGCCATTTCTTCCCCATCTATTTGCCAGGAATTGAGAGGACTGGATGCCATGATCTTAGTTTTCTTTATGTTGAGTTTCAAACCAACTTTTGCACCCTCCTCCTGCACTTGCATCAAGATGCTCTTTAGTTTCTCTTCACTTTCTGCCATTAGAGAGGTATCCCCTGCGTATCTGAAGTTGTTGATATTTCTCCTGGCAATCTTTTGATTCATCTAGCCCCACCTTTCTCATGATGTGCTCTGCATATAAGTTAAATAGGCATGGCAACAGTATACAGCCTTGCCGAATCCTTTCTCAATTTTGAACCAATCAATGGTTCCATGTCCAGCTCTCACTGTTGCATCTTGAGCCATATATAGGTTTCTCAAGAGACAAATAAGATGCTCTGGTACTCCCATCTCTTTAAAACTTGCCACAATTTGTTGTGATCCACACAATCAAAAACTTTAGCATAGTCAATGAAGCAGAAGTAGATGTTAGGCCTACTCTAAAGAAAGTTTATTCAAACAAATCTGAGGTAGTACCCTAAGTGTGTGGTCAAAACAAAATCTTTTTTGTAAATAATGGCAAGTTATGCTGTATGCACATACCTATATTCAGAAAGACTCAACTTTATATAGGTAGTGGAAGGTCACCTTTAAGACTATTTTTAGGAATATGAAAACTGACAAGAAAAATATTATTTTTCGGGATTCTCTTAGGCATGTCCAGTTTGTTTATTTGTGAGGAGCTTTTGCACAGCTGTGATGACCTGACCATTTGGGGCTATTCTAGATGAATTCACAGAGGGCTCAAGGGAAGGCAAATGGCAAAAGCAGCCTCTCATTAACATGACATCAGATCCCTCCTGTGATCCATGTGGCCTGATATTACATGAACTTATAGAAAGAGAGGAGGTCCATTGCTGTTGGCTGAACTCTTTTAGTCACTTTAACAAAAGTCCTAATTCCTGCAGATGCCTCTGAGCTACAATCTTGGATTCATCACAACATTAGCAGAGTGTGCATTTTGTTACCATAAGAAAATCCCTGGAAAAACCAGGAGGAAAACCCAAACATGAGGAAATTGCAAGTCCATAAGTGGAACTATATCTAAAGGCCACCAAAAACAAAAACCCATGAGTCCTTCTAGATGTGAAATCAAAGATCCTAACAATACTATACTTCTGTGTCAGAAATGCCGAAGTACTTCCATGGTGAAAGGATTTGCTGGTTACATTCCGGTTGCTTGATGGATGCATAACTGAGGGCTGATTTAATGAGCCTACTGAAGTGGTACCTATTTATCTACTCAAATTTGCACATTTTCAAACGGTTAGGTCGGCAGGAGCTGGACTGAATGACAGGAACTCACGCCATCACACAGCATTTGGGCTTTGAATGCATTTCCAAATTCTCAACCCAGTGTCCCAGTCAGGTGAGTCACCACACATCGTATCCTAACAATAAAAAGCAATTAATAAATTACCATGGATACTGGAGGACTGTTCTTATTTTAACTCGGGAGCTAAAAGTTGAAGAAGATGTAATCCTGAAGTATCTGGATCACCGGTTTAGGAAGAGCGATGACCCAGAATGATTGCAAATAATCTCCTGAGGAGTTGAGTAGTTACCTCTGATCCAACATCTCTTGAAGTATCTTCCCTCAGCCCACCAGGATGTGTTTGTTCTACATGGAGAATTGGGCCAAGCTGACAAGGTTTAGGTCCTCAAAGAACACAAGGCTGGAAGTACAGTATTTCCTCAGCTGAAATGTGTTTTCTTCTTTAATCATCCTCTGTGGGATTGCTCTTTGCCTCATGGTTGATCTCACTTGCAAATACAGGAGAAATGGGGAAAAAAGGATTTAATTATTAAATATACCTAAATGGAGGGGGGAAATGAAATATGTCTTCCTTAGATTTATGGCTAGAAAAGTTCACATTCCTAGAGCAGAGGCAGGCTTTCAAAAACAAGAACACAAATCAGCGAATAGAGCAAGATTCATTTCCTTGTCAGCGGCCCAGATCATGCAGCTGATCGTGATGTGAAATATCGAAAATAGATCTCTAGTTGTTGTTGGATTTGCCTTCAAGACAAGAGTAAAAAATGAAGTGTTTATTGACTTTTGCAAATGCACAATTCAGATCAGAGCTGCTGCAGACTTTCTGAATCTGAAAATGGAAAACTCGTACAGGAGATCTCCTCAAGGGTGGGCTGTTGAAGGTTATAGGCTGCATCTGAAGTTAAATTTAAAATAAAGTTCATTTAAAGACATTAAACAGGTTGCTCTCTCTATCAGAAATGTAGAAATGATGTAAGAAATAAGTTGCATTTTAGAACTAAACACTGTAGAAAACTATTTAAATAATTCTATTTTCACAGAGGCAGATACATTTGTAACAGCAAAACAGCCGCATCAAAAATAACAACAGTTGGTGGTATCTTAAGCATTAGCATTTTTAAATGACATAAATTTTGTGGGTTTCACTTCCCATTTCATCAAATGCATGACACATTCCTGTGAGACAGGGTATTTCTCGAAATACTTTTTATGCCTGTGTTGAAGCAGATTATAGTTCATAAAAGCTTATGTCATAATAATAGTGCTATAAAAATTCCTTGCTACAATCTTTCAGGTGTATAATCAGTAACTTGTGCCTCTTGCCCAATGGGAAAGATTTTTACCATCTGCATGGTAAAAAATTAAAACTATCTATTTATATTTACTACCTGTTTAAGGAGAGGGACATGGTGGCTCAGTGGCTAAGACATTGAGCTTGTCGATCAGAAAGATTGGCAATTCGGTGGTTCAAATCCCTAGCGCCGCGTAACAGAGTGAGCTCCCGTTACTTGTCCCAGCTTCTGCCAACCTAGCAGTTTGAAAACATGTAAAAAAGCAAGTAAAAAAATAGGAACCAGCTTTGGTGGGAAGATAACTGTGTTCCGTGTGCCTTTGGCGTATAATCATGCCGGCCACATGACCACAGAGACGTCTTTAGACAGCGCTGGCTCTTCAACTTTGAAACAGAGATGAGCACCACCCCCTAGAGTCAGGAACAACTAGCACATATGTGCAACGGGAACCTTTACTTTTATCTTATCTGTTTAAGGCTATTCCACCTAACCTCAAAGGAGAGAGAAAGAAGAAAGAGCTACTTCATCATCTCTGCTTTTTGGTCCTTCCTCACAAAATTACCTGAATTGTTTTTATCCCAGGTAAATATGATAACAACTAGCACTTTAAAAAATGGTGGTCCTTTTCACCTGTTTTTTGCTTGGATCTTTCAGACTGAATATTCAGAACTATCATGTGTGTTTTATTTATATACTAGCTGATAACCTGGTGCTGCCTGGGTATTTATTTATCCCATCTCTCCTACCATGAACACTGCCGCAATTTCTAATGTTGGATTTTCCCCCTTACCAAAGGGAGTCCCCTTGTGAAGTACAGTAAAGCCGATATCATGGCAACTCCTCAGTGTTGTACAGTAGAAGCCATTTTAAGGCAGTACGGTAGAAGCCGTTTTAAGGCACAACAGACTCTTAACAGAACATATACACCAAAGGGCATTAGGGGTGTCTTACCCCTCACAGTATTTGTTTCCACACGGTAAGTAATATGTGTACCAAGTTTGGCTGAAATTGCTTGAGGCGCTTCAGAGTTATGCTGGAACATATACAGACACACACACACACCCCACACATATAAATTTGCATCTTCAACATCATCCTTTCTGTTGAGTTTTTATTCTGCTTCTTGAGCTGATCAAGTTTTCACAATGACTCACAAAGATAATTATTTTCAGGTTTACCATCTGTAATCTAAGAAAAACACATAATCTGGAGCTAACCATGCTGAAATGGCTATGTATGGAATTGTTCCATAAGTGAGTTCAGGCAAAAAAGGGATGAGATTTGGAAATGTGTCACAAAATAGTATTACCAAACATGTCCATTTTTCTTCATTGCTCTGGCAATATCATTCAGATTGCTCCAAGCAAAGAAGACAGCGCTAAGTAAAGGTAATGCTGGTATGTTTGTGTTGGACACTGGAAGAATTCAAATATCACACAGCAACCTGCATCAGAGCCTGCAATAGTTTCTAAGATGAGTAGACTTTATCATACAATTTCCAACCTTTGAAAGTGTTTTAACGGTTTTAGCACATAAATGACAATGCTGCTTTTACTTTACATGTTTCAGACGTGGGGTTTTAAAAGTTTGGAAATTACTTTAGGGAAAGACACATTTTGAAAAAGGACATGTAATTTTGTAAACAGTACCAAACAAATCAATCTTTTAGAAATCACCAGAAGAACACATTCAAAATGTGCATCTTCATATGCGTGAAGAAACAAGTGAATAGAATTCTGAAAATATTTAAGAAAACATGTTTAATGTTTAGTTCTGGGTGAACAATGGAGGTGAGACCAGAGTGACTTCTAACAACTCTTTATTCAATACTGCCTTTGAGGCCACTGTTGCTCCCTGGCTGACACAGCTCCTATGATAGGGAAGCTGATCAGCCCCCAACCAATCAGGAGAGAGTATTTTCCCACTCCAACAGAGGACCAGACTGAGAACTTCAACTGACAACTATATACAATACATAACATTTAAGATGGTAACTAAAGCATTTAATAGTTTATGTAGGTGGACACTTTTGACTAAGAGACAAAGAAGGGGCAACACATTAGTTGCCCCTTTGAAATCTATCTCAAAGGCTGCATCTTTAATAAAGGTGCAACTGTGTTTGAAATAGCTCTAATCCTATACAAATTAACAACGGAGGAAAAATTACACCACTATGAACAAGAATGAGAGGACATTTATGAATTGGTGATTGTAGATTTATTACAGCTAGGAAGAATGCAACCCTGTTTTATGTTGCGGCTGTGTGTTGCGGCTGTGGGGCTAGGGCAGTGATGGCGAGCCTATGGCACGGGTGCCACAGGTGGCACGCAGAACCATTTCTTAGGACATGTGATACATTGCCCTATCAGCTTCAGCACACTTGTGTGCGCTGGCCAGTTTATTTAGGCCTTCTTTTGAGGCTGTTATTCGCCCTCTGGAGGCTTCAGGGAAGTTCCAGAAGCCTCTGCAGGTGGTGGGGGAGGCTGTTTTCACCCTCCCCAGGCTCCTAGAAAGCCTCTGGAGCCTGGGGAGGGCAAAAAAAGTGCACCAAAAGCTGGTGGTCACGCACATAGCATTATGGGTGTGGCATGCCCACGGACGACCTCCCGGTGCTCCCCCCGCTTTTGGCACAAAAAAGGTTAGCTATCACTGGGCTAGGGTATTTTCATAATCCCAGTGACCTTTAAAAAGGAGTTTTCCAAAATGGTTGGGCCTTTGTATACAACAAAGATTTATTTTACTGACAGTTAAGACTTTATCTTCCCGTCTCAATTTCCCCTGCTCTCTTCTTTCTGTGCAACAAGTGATGGGACAATAGAATTCTACCCAAAAGTTCATTCATGTGAACAACGTAAGCAAAGTTGTTAAGCCCTGTTCCATACAATTAAAAATAAATCACATAATTAAAGCAATGCATAAATCAATAGATCTGCAAAGAATACATTACCATACCATATGATGTGATAATTTGTTTGGGGCGCCAAAAGTCAAGGCTTCATTGTATACGCACTTCTGTTATGCCAACAAATAATCACTCTTTATAACTGCACAGTAATTAGCCAACATTTGTTTTGTAACTGCTTGATATACAGTCAGGATATTCAAACTTCTAAGACATCATTTTTAAAGAAGATTCTTGTTAAACATGGTGTACACTCTGGGAGTCAGTCAGCAGCTTGCAATCTGTAGACTCATTTTTCTGCTTTTCAGATGTTCGTCTTTTAATATTTCAGCTGGAGAGGGAAAACCATCAGAATGCAAACTCTTTCCTGAATTTCATTTGCTGTTTTCAGTATGAGCGCTTGAAGTCATTGTTTTTTGTCCAACTTTTCACTTTCCTTTAATTCTGTAATTTTGACAGCTTTTATCTGATTCTTTCAGCATAGAAATATGCACAGTTTTGAAAGATTCAGCAGTGATATCTTTTAAAAAGCAGCCATCCTGACAGCTCCTAAGACAGCTATAATTATGTCTGCATGGATATGTAGCTGGTTGGATAACCAATGTCAAAATGAATAATAAATATATCTACACTGGATTGGAAAGAAACTTCGAGTACATTCTGGAAAATTTACTAATGCAGTTCAAGATTTTCTTAGGTGATTCTAGTGGACATTAATTAAATTTGCAATAGAGATAAAATTCAAAAAAGGGGGTGTATATTATGGGCAGCATCTTCAAATCTAGAAAATCATACATGCTCTTTTTTCCCTTAATAAGATTAAATTTAGAAATCAACCAATATCAATAATAACCTAATATTCTGATGCACAATTTAATTTCGTTTTTCGTTTTTTCATTTTTTCGGATTTATACCCCGCCCTTCTCCTTGTTAGGACCCAGGGCGGCGCACAGGCATTTTAAAAACCATAACAAAAATAATATATATCATTAAAAACATATTAAATTATTAAACCCATGCTAAAAACCCATTTAAAACCCTGCTAATTACAATTTATGTATAAAAAGTCAGACTACATAATGTAGTCAATTGCCTCTAAATGTGTTTTTTTTTTCTACTGAATAATCAGAAGGTTGCCAAATGTGGAGTTTACTTTTTATTTTTTGTTCAAGTTTGGGGTTTAATTTTGGTATTGAAAGAGCTACAGCTGATCTATTCTTATGTATTGTTATGAAATTTATCAATTATTGGGTTTATTTTATCTTGTTACTATCTTGCTTTCTTTTATACAGACTTATACCTGTATATTTTTTTGTCTCTCTCTGTAAATAGTGAATGTAAATAGACTGGTTAAATAAGATTTCATGCTTCAGAGAGTGGGTTTTGCCTAGAATTTCTAATTGTCTTTTCTTTTTCTTCAAGGGATTCAGGTTTGAATTTTAGATTGTTGAAATACTGGCAGCAGAGGCAGCCAGGGTGAGTCAGTCATGTTAAAATGTCAAGTGTATCTGGATGAACGAAGCCCTACCCATTTTAAAAGTGTGTTTCATATGCTATGCTAGCCTCTTTTTAAAAAAGTGGAGCTTTGATTGTTCTAACGCAGGAGTCTGCAAAGTCGGCTCTTTTAAGACTGGTGGACTTTAACTCCCAGAATTCCCCAGCCAGCTATGCTGGCTGGGGAATTCTGGGAGTTGAAGTCCACCAGTCTTAAAAGAGCCAACTTTGCAGACCCCTGTTCTAACGACATTTGCCATTTTGATGCTCTCTGAGGAAGGTTCTGACCATTCAGAAACTGCCATTTAGAGTGAAAGGGACTTAGCTTAGAGTCCTTATGCAGCCACCAAAGGCATAAGACTTGATACAAAACTTTATCTGGTCTTTCCCAGAGGAAGGCATGTAGGCTGGGGAGAATCTTGTAATTTAGATTTTTTTAAAAATAAAGCTGCTTATTTTAGCTATTTACAAACAGGTTGTTTGTGCCTGACATACAGTGACTTTTGAACATTTTACTCAGTGGAATCTGAGGCACAATTTGGCTTGTCCTATCCCAGTGCCTTGAACCGAATCCATATTGATGCACTGAATCAAATCTCCATATATCCTGCCACCATCCTCCTGAGAATTATCATAAAGCAACTTACATTCATGGGCTGTTCAAAAGGGAAGTTCCTAACAGTTGTTATGGAAACTCGACCAGAAACGACTTGAGACTCTCTCACACAGAAAACCCAACCCAAATGGATATTTTTGGAAATTTCTTAATCAGAAGCTAACTGTAGAAGGAAAACAGCCAGGTTTGTGGAACATATGCTTAATTCAGCAGTAGACAGGGAATTATTAATTCCATGGTTACAAATCTGTAAATACTGTCCTAGCTTTGGCCACGGTCTTTCCCCTCCATACTGCTTAGTAGAAGCAGATCCGCTGATGGCAGGTGGAGACCATATGCCACAAGATCACAATCCATGCAATATACCACAGGCATCAAACTCACAAGGCCACATCATTGTCGTGTGACATATTGTGACCTTTTCCCCATTCACTAAAACGGGGTTGGGCATGGTCAGCATGTGATACATCTGGGCTGCAGGCTGCGAGTTTGACACCCCTTCGAATCATTGAATATACTTGTTGTCTCATCATTAATCTCCATAGCTGGGCTTTGCCAATGAAAATCATGACAGGATTTAGACAGGATGGTATGCTGAGGGGAGCTAAAGATCACTAATGATAGGGGTGAAATTCAATTTTTTTTTTACTACCAGTTCTGTGGGCGTGATTTGGTGGGCATGGCAGGGGAAGGATATTGCAAAATCCCCATCCCCACCCCAGGGGAAGGATACTGCAAAATCCCCATTCCCACCCCACTCTGGGACCAGCCTGTGGTGGTATTTGCCAGTTCTTTGAACTACTCAAAATTTCCACTGCCGGTTCTTCAGAACCTGCCAGAACCTGCTGAATTTCACCCCTGGCTAATGGTATCGACAAGTCCAGCTCTTTATTATTATTATTTCAAAGGCTCGTCTGTAGTAGCAAAATAATTCTGACCCTCACTACTGGAGCATCCTAATAAAACTTTTCCATTTTCCCAGCAGTTGGCATAATTAGAAATTACATACTTGACTGATCTTCTAGAACAGTTGTCCTGTTACGTTTACAAGAATCCACCTTTAAGGTGAATTGCAAGGGCACCATTTAATTTTTTTTGTTTTTGAACGTTAATCAAGTTATTTTTAAAAAGTGGGGGACATTTTTTCCAATTATTCCAGGATTAGAGAGAAAACTGACTAACAATGAAGTGGAGTCAAAAAGCCAAAAAATATTTGTATGAACTTTGAACTAATATGAATGTGTACTCCTTCCATTATTCTCACTGTGGCTTTTGTTTAAGGGAATGAAAGCAAAAAGAACAAGGAGAAGCCCTCGTCAGATGTTCCTTGTTGCTTGTGGAGTTTTGAGTGTGTCAGGATGTCTTTTACAGCTTGGCCTTCAAGAAGGAGCAGCATTTTTCTTTCCATGACCTTGTCCAACTGATTCCAAGCACTGATGAAACAGCCGGGAAGGTTTTCTTGAATTATGTTAGAGGGCACAAGGTGATTGAGAGGAGTGGGGGAAGCTGTCTCTGAAATATAATAAGCTTACCCCATGTAGGGTGTTCTATATCAGGACCATGTCTTCACCCACCTTTTGGTACTCTGGAATCATTTTCTGCTAATGACTATGATAGAATGTCAATGACTGACCAGAATAAAAATTAGATTCAATGTACCTCTTGAGAATTTCAGAACGATAGAATTGAGAGAGCCAGAGAAGTTTAAGTATCTTTCCCCATATAAAATTCCATTTTCCCAGCAGTTGGCATAATTAGAAATTACATACTTGACTGATCTTCTAGAACTAAATTTAGGAAGAAATAATTGGTATTGTTAAACAAGGTCAGACCAAAATATGTTGCAGGAATCTAAAGGGCATAAGGCAGTGAGCACTCCAGACGAGGATTATTTCTTTAGTAAATATAAATATTTTGTTGACCTTATAAAGTCCTTATAGAAAAAAGGCCTTTCAATATAACTGCTAGTTTTAGAGCAAATAACTGTAATATTCATTGCATTTAGCTGCACTGGAAATATTAACATGAACAAGGAAAAAGGAAGAATTATTTTATTTTTTGCAATATTGGCAAATATCTGCAGCTTGGCTGTAGGGTGAGGGTGAAGTTTTGTTCTCTGAATGTTCAGAAACCAAGCCACGAGCTCAGAGAAAAAACTTCAACCTCATTTTATTTTTTATTTAAAACAGTAATATAGCTGCCCATCTTATACCAAATTCTCATTATTAAATCAGCAGATGGGCTTCCTTGATGCTCTGAATATTTTACACCTTAAACAAATTGACATTGATATTATTGTAACTGTATTCATTATTTTTGGCTTTTAAAATGACATTTTTATATTTAATTAATTATAATACAATTAGCCAATTTTATTACATAACAGAATTTTTAATAGATTAAATAAAGCAACAAACCATCGTACAGAATAATGTACTTCTCTGAGCTTCATTTTAAACTAACAAATATTTGAACATAGATTACTGTGTCTCTCAGGCATATATATATATATATATATATATATATATATATGTGTGTGTGTGTGTGTGTGTGTGTGTGTGTGTGTGTGTGTGTCCACCCTCGTGAGTAGGGCCTAAAACTACTTGGGTCAGGTCCATGGCTGTCATGGAAGCCATGAACTCCCGAGCTGCACCAGAGGTTTCGCCTGCTGATGGCTGGTTAAAGTCCCCCATGACCAAAAGTCTGGGGGTCTCAACCGCCGCCTCGGCTATCACCTCTAGGAGCTCGGGCAGGGCTGTTGTTGCATAGCGAGGAGCCAGGTATACAACTAACACGCCCATCTGCCTCCCTAGGCCCCACTTCACAAGGAGGGACTCACACCCGGTCGTCTGAGGGATCGTGGTCTCCTTCGGCTCAAGACCTTCCCTAATCATAATCGCCACCCCCCCCACCCCTCCCCAGGGCCCTAGGCTGATGGAAGGCTCGGTAACCTGGCTGGCACATTTCTACGAGGGGTACACCCCCCTCGAGGCCCAACCAGGTTTCCATGATACCCACCAGGTCCGGGTCCCCCTCTGACACAAGGTCACGGATGAGGGGGGCTTTGTTCACCATGGACCTGGCATTGCATAACATCAGCCTAGGGCCCCAGCTCTGTGGTCCTTGCCCACCTAGTCTGCGATGGGAGTACGGGGAGTCGGAGCGCGTGACCGCCTGTAACCAGCAGCCCCGGTCCTCCGACCCCATCCATCTCCCACCGCCCCTGCCCCTCCCCAGAACCGAAGTAATGGTCAAAACCTCAGTGGAAATGACCTCTCCCCCCCCTTCCTCCGTTTCTTCTCCTCCGCCGGCCAGCCTAACTGTGTTCTGCCCCCTAGCTGGGCTATCCCTCCCATCCTCCCTAAAAGCCCAATTAAGAATTTTGTTTAAAAAAACCTAAGACTGCGTCTCACCCACCACTCTTGATTACATAATCCCTCATCAAGGTGGGCCCTCGTTAACACGGAGGGCCAAACCTGCGAGTAGGCAAGAGAATAAATTGAAAATAATTCCATAGGTAGAAATTCAAAATCTGTGAGAGGAATAAAAATGGTAGTGAGACCATCTTCTAATTTTATAGCCGAAAAGAGACTGAAACTCACTGTATAATTTTAGTAGTTAAATATGGAAATCTTCCAATGATATAGATACATTTTTATGATTAACTAAAGATAAACCAAATATTTTCAAATAATCATTTTGCTATTATTTTGGTTTGGGATACAAGTATAACAGATAATAGTTGCTAGAATCTTTAATTTAGATTCAGGACCATTACAGGTAGTCTTTGACTTACAACAATCTATTTAGTGACTGTTCGCATTTACAATGGCACTAAATAAAATTTTATTATTTTTCACACTTGAAGCATCCCATCCGTCATGCGGTCAAAATTCAAGTGCTTGGCAACTGACATATATTTACGACAGTTGCAATGTTCCAGCATCCCACAATTCACTTTACAACTGTCTTGCTAGCAATGGAAATTCTGGACTCCATTGTGGTTATAAATTGAGGACTACCTGTTTTGGATCGGAACAAGATTTCTAAAAAGAAAATGAATCCCCAGAGTTGCCCTGATTTTTATATATACATTCATGATTTTAGTAGATATACGGACACTGTTTAATGCCAACAGAAAAGAATATATCTTTTCTTTTTTTTCTTTTTTTTTTATATTGAAAAAGTTTTATTGGTTTTACAGTTTTTCAATAGTGGGGTAAGGGATACAAAGAAATTTTGAGAGCATTCACGTCAAAGTCGTCGGCCCTACCGGGACATCAAAATAGATCATTAACAAAAAACATTTTCCGTACACTACAAAGTGAAAGCAAGTACATATTTCTAAGTTCTCAGTTCTATGTTGTCAGTCATTTACAAAAATCCAGATGCACGTTATACAATATTACTCAGAAAATCAAGGCAAAGTTATTTTTTAGATCTAAGTCTCTTGGCAATTGTATCTTCTATCTCTCCTTCCAGGCCCCCAGCGGGCGGGGCCGTGGCCCCCCCTGCCCCCCCTGGATCTTCCCCCAGGACAGAGGAATGTTTTTTAAGAAAGGCTTCTGCCTCAGCAACTGTTTTAATCCTCACTCTTCCTCCTTCCCAGAACACCAGCATCCCTTCGGGCGTCACCCACCTGAACCAGATCCCGTGGTCAAACAATTTTTTAGACAAGAAGGAAAATTTCCTTCTTGCTTCTCTAATCTTTCTTGGGATCTGCTTCAGGATGGCAACCTCCTTTTGTTGGTAAATTAACGGACCTCCTCTTTGCGCTTTCAAGATTTCCTCTCTGGTTGACCTTCTAACAAATTTAACATGTATCTCTCTGGGTACTTCATTTATCCTGGCATATGCAGAGTTAATTCTGTAGGCTAGGTCAATGTCCCCCCTGATCTTATCCTTAGGTTTATGTAAATAGTCTGCTATAATTGTGCTCATGAGTTCAGGGAGACATTCACCAGTTTCCTCAGAAACATTCTGAAATCTCAAAAAATATGTCATCCTTTCCATATCAATCCTAGACACATGCCCATTTATTTCCACAACCTCATTAGTAACATTTTTAATCTCTCCCTTAGCCCCCGCCAGCCCCCCTTCCAATTCTTCATTCTTCTGTGTGTTCTCCAGCACTAGTTTCCGTGTGTCCAATAATTCCTTTTTAAAGTTGATATTTTCTGCCCTCTGGGCCTTGATTTCTTGTACCAAAGTTTGTATAAGAATATATCTTTTCTGAAGGTACTAGCCGATCTTCCGATGCAGGTCTTGAGACAATTTTATGGGAGGACTTTGACTCTGTTACGGCCGATGATATGGACAGATTGGCAAGGAGACTTAAGGCCACCACATGTTTATTGGACCCGTGTCCCTCCTGGCTTGTAATGGCATCCTGGGAGGTTACACGAGGCTGGCTCCAGGACATAGTGAATGCCTCCTTGAGTGAGGGGTTCCTGCCTACCGCCTTGAAAGGTGGTAGTGAGACCCCTCCTCAAGAAGCCTTCCCTGGACCCAGCATTATTGGCAAATTACCATCCGGTCTCCAACCTTCACTTTTTAGCGAAGGTTGTAGAGAGTGTGGTGGCACAGCAGTTTTCCCGTCACCTGGAGGAAATTGATTATCTAGACCCATGCCAGTCCGGCTTTTGACCCGGTCACAGCACCGAGACGGCATTGGTCGCATTGGTGGATGATCTCTGGAGGGCACGGGATAGAGGTTGTTCCTCTATCCTGGTCCTGTTAGATCTCTCAGCGGCTTTTGATACCATCGACCATGGTATCCTATTGCACCGACTGGGGGGGTTGGGGGTGGGAGGCACCGTTTTACGGTGGTTCTCGTCCTACCTCTCTGGTCAGTCGCAATTCATGTTGACAGGAGGGCAGAGGTCGACTTCAAGGCCCCTTATGTGTGGGGTGCCGCAGGGGTCGGTCCTCTCGCCACTCCTGTTCAACACATATATGAAGCCACTGGGCAAGATCATCCGTGGTTTTGGGGTAGAGTACCATCTGTACGCTGACGACACTCAGCTGTACATCTCTACCCCAAACCACCCCAACGATGCCGTCGAGGTGATGTCCCGGTGTTTGGAAGCCGTGCGGATCTGGATGGGCAGTAACAGACTCAAACTCAACCCATCCAAGACCGAGTGGCTGTGCTTTCCGGCGCCCTGGTTTAGCCAGGTGATTCCATCTCTGGCCATGGGGGGCCAATTATTGACCCCGTGGAGAGGGCGCGCAATTTAGGAGTCCTCCTGGATTCCCGGCTGTCCCTGGAGGACCATGGGACAACCGTGGCCAGGGGGGCGTTTTACCACCTGGTCCGCCAATTGCGCCCCTTACTTGACCGGGACGCCCTTCGCACAGTCACTCAAGCACTCGTAACTTCCCGTCTGGATTACTGTAACGCTCTCTACATGGGGCTCCCCTTGAGATGCACTCGAAGGTTGCAGTTAGTCCAGAACGCAGCCGCGCAGATAATTATGGGTGCCTCTCGGCAATCCCACATAGCACCTCTCCTGTGCGAGCTGCACTGGCTACCTGTGACCTTTCGGGTGCATTACAAGGTTTTGATGACCATCTTCAAGGTGCTCTATGGCACGGGGCCTAGTTACCTGCATGACCGCCTGCTGCCCCACACATCCCTACATCCGATTCGCTCCCACAGAGAGGGTCTTCTCCGGGTGCCGTTGGCCGGGCAATGCCGGTTGGCGACGCCCAGGGGAAGGGCCTTCTCTGTGGCACGCCGAGTCCTCTGGAATGACCTACCTCCTGAACTCCGCGTCATCTCTGACCTCCGCCTGTTCCGCCAGCACCTAAAAACGCACTTTTTTCATCTAGCCGGCCTGGCATGACTTACCTGATTCCGAACCTGACTGTTAGTGGATCAATGTTTTAATTGGGGGTTTTAATGTGGTTTTAGTGCAGGTTGGTGGTTTAATATAGTTTTAATGCGTATTTATATTTTGTATATTTGTATTTCTATGTTTTTTTAATTTTCCTGTGTGCCGCCCCAGATCCCTTCGGGGCCTAGTTATATGCGAGACCGCCTCCTGCCCCATACATCCCTCAGACCGATACGCTCCCACAGAGTGGGCCTCCTCAGGGTGCCGTCGGCCGGACAATGCCGACTGGCGACACCCAGGGGGAGAGCCTTCTCTGTGGCGGGACCAGCCCTTTGGAACGACTTGCCCCCTGAACTCCGTACCATTTCTGACCTCCGCCTCTTCCGCAAGTGTCTGAAGACACACCTATTCCAACTAGCCGGCCTTGCGCAGCCTCCAATACCAACTCTTAAATAGTTTTAAAATGGGGATTTTAATTCGGTTTTAGCACAGGCCCTTAGTGGAATAAGTTTTTTAAAAAAGAAATAGTTTTATATGTTTTGTATGTTTTAATGTTCCTGTGCGCCGCCCTGGGTCCATTCGGAGAAGGGCGGGGTATAAATTCAATAAATAAATAAATAATAAATAAGATGGGTGCGGGATACAAATTTGAAAAATAAATAAATAAAATAGATAAAATTCTGGAAATGGACAGTCTAATGCTAAAAAGAAAAGAAAAGGAGATACCGAATACTATGCAACATGGGATAGATTCTATCAATGGTTAAAAGCGTGAGGTGGATGTTGGAATGCAAAAGAATCAGGTTAGGTGGACATGGAAAGAGACTTGTTCAAAACTGGACTATTTCCTAATATTATGCTTGTTGGTGTGAAATTTTTTTAGTGTGTCCACTTTTAATTTCTGACCATGCATGCACCTATAGTGATGTCACTGAATTTGAGGCATGGGGGTGGGTGGGGATCCAGCTTCTAGGAAATGGTATTTTAATACTTTCTCACTAGAGGTTTTGGCAAGTACAGAACAGCAAAAGAAAGATATCGATTTATCTTTTCAAACAGAGCTTCAATTAGCTTGAGGGTAGTTTGAGATGCATTTCAAACATTTAATTGTGGTAAGATAATAGCCTAAGCTTAATGGCAGGGAAAATGCATTAATCGCAGTATAAGATATTTTAACCACAAGTAAAACAAGCCATGAAAGAATATACCACAAAATGGGTCTCAGGAAGTATTTCAACAGTGTACTCATCACCATTAGATTCATATCTAAGTCCATTCACCTTGCTACTGGTTGTCCTCTTCTCTTTCTTCAATATTTCCCAACATTAGAACTTTTTTCAGAGAGTTAAGACTTTGCATTATGTGTCAGAAGTAGGAAAATTTGAGCCTGGTCACTTGAAGCTGAAGGAAGAACTTTGGGTTGATTTGTTCAATAATCCATTGGTTTACTTTTTGATTATCCCTGTTACTTCAGTACCTCACACTTTTAATTGCAATCTGCCTACTAAAACTGTTGAATGCAATATATTCAAATTTTGTTTTTCTGTTGAATCTAGTGCAATAGGAACTTAAGAAATTCTATGGTTTTGAATGTGTAATGTAAAGGTTTATTAAAGGATGAGCTAACAATCTAATTTCCCTGACAACCATACAGTTTTACTCAAATAAATTTAGTTTGCAAGAAACCCAGAATAAAGAATTAGGATTTCTTCTTTAACAACTCAGTGGTTTCACATTTAAAAAAAGCTAAAGGTGCTTCTTGGGACCCTACTAATTCATAAACAAACATTTTGGGACTCTCAGTAGATGTTGAAACAGAAATCAATATTTTTTTGTTTTTCCTAAGGTACAGATTGTTAGCTCTTTCTTAGGTAGATCCAAGTGGAAAACCAAAGATATAAGTGCTAATACTACATTTTTATAAGGTTATAGTAACAAAATCCTGCAGGTCTAAATGTGTCTCTCTGCTCTCTCTTCTCCCTAATTATCTTCAAGAGAATTAAGGAGATTTGAACATGATGGAACTTGCTGAGATGGCTAAATTAACTTCTTTGATCAGAGAAAAGACAGTATCTATCTTTATTGCTGACTGGAGACCCTGTTTTGCTTAAAATATGAGAAACTGAAATTTATAATTTATGGTTTTGATGATTACAATAGATTATAGAAAGAAGAGAGATAATGAAGTAACCATAGAGTAAGAGTTAAATTTATAATTGTACTTATAACTGCGGTAAAGAAGATCAGAAACTACTTCTTTTATCTCTTATGTTAACCCTGCTTACGTGGGTGTTAGCTGCTGGAGAGGATATATTCTGGTCTTTATGTTTCCTTTTTAGCTTTGTTATTAATGTCTCTTTTGAATGGTGTGCAAATATGGTTTATCTCCAAGAGCACCAAGGTCTTCACAGTTGAATCCTAAGCTATATATACTCTCTTCTGTGGGATACTTATAATTATCATTCATTTAGTTTCTTATGTTGTAGATATTTGTCTTCTTTTATCTTTCCCCCCACAATTATACCTTTTGTTTTCTTCTTTTTCTTCTTCTCTTGTAGTTAGATTGTGTAAGCAATATATACACTCAAGTTCAAGATATTGCAGGAGACCATCAACCTGCCTACCCTCTCCTCCAGCTCCTTTCAAATTCTCATATGTTCAGATGAATATTTAAACAGGGATTAGCCAATCTCCAAAATGAACATTAAGTACTCATACTTGCTGTTTTTCTTGTTATGCTCCCATCGTATTGCTGTTCTTAACTCTGGATGCTAGATGAAATTTTTGTGATTGGGAATTGTATCCATAACTTATTTGCCTATTCCATCCAAATCTAGAACTTGGACTTCCCACTTCTTCTCCAACATTTACACCTCGACCTGGGGAACCAATTATGTCTAGCAGTTAAGGCACCAGGCTAGAAAGAAGGAGACCCTAAGTTCAAGTAACTCCTTAGCCATGAAAGCCAGCTGGATTTTTTTTATTTTATTTTTTATTTATTTATTTTATTAAATTTATACCCCGCCCTTCTCCAAACGGACCCAGGGCGGCGCACAGGAATGTTAAAACACATATAAAACATATAAAATTTTAAAAAACTTATTCTAATATACCCTGCGCTAAAAACCGAATTTAAAAAACCCAAATTTAAAACTATCTAAGAGTCAGTAATGGGGGTTATGCTAGGCCGGCTAGATGGAATAGGTGTGTCTTCAGACACTTGCGGAAGAGGCGGAGGTCAGAGATGGTGCGGAGTTCAGGGGGTAGGTCGTTCCAAAGGGAAGGGCCCGCCACAGAGAAGGCTCTTCCCCTGGGTGTCGCCAGTCGGCATTGTCCAGCCGACGGCACCCTGAGGAGGCCCTCTCTGTGGGAGCGTATCGGTCTGAGGGATGTATGGGGCAGGAGGCGGTCTCGCATATAACTAGGCCCCGAGCCATGGAGCGCTTTAAAGATGGTCGTTAAAACCTTGAAGCGCACCCGAAAGACCACAGGGAGCCAGTGCAGCTCGCGCAGGATAGGTGTTATGTGGGAGTGTCTAGGCGCTCCCGTAATCACCCGCGCGGCTGCGTTCTGGACTAGCTGCAGCTTTCGGGTGCACCTCAAGGGGAGCCCCATGTAGAGAGCATTACAGTAGTCAAGTCGAGAGGTGACGAGTGCTTGAGTGACTGTGCGTAAGGCACCCCGGTCCAGTAAGGGGCGCAATTGGCGCATCAGGCGTACCTGATGGAATGCCCCCCTGGCCACGGCTGCCACATGATCTTCCATAGACAGCCGGGAATCCAGGAGGACACCCAAATTGCGCGCCCTCTCCACGGGGGCCGGTGTTTCGCCCCCAATGGCCAGAGTTGGAATAATCTGGCTGAACCGGGGCGCCGGAAGCCACAGCCACTCAGTCTTGGACGGGTTGAGCCTGAGTTTGTTACCACCCATCCAGATCCGTACGGCCTCCAAACACCGGGACATAACCTCGACGGCATCGTTGGGGTGGTCTGGGGTGGATATGTACAACTGAGTATCATCAGCGTACAGATGATATCCCACCCCAAAACCACGGATGATCTCACCCAGCGGCTTCATATATGTGTTGAACAGTAAGGGCGAGAGGACCGACCCCTGAGGAACCCCACATATGAGGGACCTCGAGGCCGACCTCTGCCCCCCTGCCAACACATATTGCGACCGACCAGAGAGGTAGGATGAGAACCACCGCAGAACGGTGCCTCCCAACCCCAACCTCCCCAGTCGGTGCAATAGGATACCATGGTCGATGGTATCAAAAGCCGCTGAGAGGTCTAATAGGACTAGGATAGAGGAATATCCTCTATCCCGCGCCCTCCAGAGATCATCAACCAACGCGACCAATGCCGTCTCGGTGCTGTGCCCGGGTCGGAAGCCGGACTGGCGCGGGTCTAGATAATCAACTTTGGGCCAGTTACTCTCTTTGACTATGACTTTGGGCCAGTTACTCTCTTTGAACCCAGCCCACTTCACAGGGTTGTTGCTGAGGAAAAAATTTAAGGAGGAAGTTGTGTTGGATATATTCACTGTTTGAGTTATTTGTAAAAGTAATAAAGACAGGATATAAATAAATAAAAAATAACAATACATAAATAATATATTTCAGTGTCTGAAGTGAGACACTAATCCAGGGATCCCCAACCTTTTTGGCACCAGGGACCGGTTTCATGTTAAAAAAATTCCGTGGACCGGTGGGAGCCTCCAGCGGGTGAGTTGAGTCACGTGGGCTGTGTGCGTGTTTGGCGGTCATGTGGAACCCGAGGCGGGAACCTGCGTCTCATGGGAACGCGACCCAAGGAGGGCGCCTTGCGTGCAACCGGGCGGGAAAGCTGCCAGGGGTCCCAGACGAAGGATCCTCGGCTGGGGCAGGGAAGGACGGGCTGCGTCCTGGGCAGGACGGCCTGGTAGCCCCTTCCCCCCGCACAGGGCCGGGTGGTGCCCCGAACCCCCCCAATGCAGGTCGCTGCCCTCGTCGAGCGCCCCGGCCAGCCGCCAGGATAGCAGAGCGTTTGCTACACTTTCCTAAGTTGCGCTACTCTCTCCGCCGCTCACTCCAGCCCAGTTATTATCAAGCCACGGACTGGCACCGGTCCACGCCCCGGGGGTTGGGGGCCCCTGGTCTAATCCTTTTCACTACACTATTTACCAGAGTTCTATATAAACTATCTGATCTTTGCCCTATTGAAGATCTAAACAATTTCTTAAAATTAATATTGGGATCATGGAGAAATTATAGAGAAGCAAATTGCTAAGAATCCAGGATTTTGATATCAACTATGTCACAGAACCCATCAGAATTGAACAGAACCGTTTTTTTATTCCATCTCTTGAGCCTTTTTAAAAAAAAATTGTAAAAGCTTTCAATTTGAAAGCATCTACTGAAACTCCTTGCAGCAACTACATCTTTTCCCCAAAATCAGGTGGAAGGCAGTGCAAGTAAAAGATGCAGCTGCTTTAAAGAGTTGCAGTTAGGTCCTACTTTCACAATTTCATGTAATCCGTAGCATCTTCAAATCAAATTCCAAGTGCTGCACAATCCTACTCTCTAACAATAACACTCACATTCAGCAGCATAATTGCTCAAAAGTAGTGGTGTGGCTTCCTAACCTTTTCCAACCACCACTATCCAAACCAAAAGACAACAGAAAAAATATAGATGCTATGCCCACACATATCATGTGACCCTGACCATTTTATTGTCTTATTAAGTGTGGCTCTCGGCCTCCTCAAGGATTCATCAACCAACAAAGCTTTAAAATCGGTGTAGGTTTTAAAAAGCCCACTTCTGTTACCATTTTTTTTAAAAAGCAGAACATGTGGGTACCATGGCCTTAATTTTTTGCCAAGTCTGCTGAAAGCACCATCATACGGTAAGACTATTAATTATTTCTACGTCTTATAAATCACTGCAGGTTACAATTATCATGGTGTGTATTATTTATTCCATTCTATTATTTATACCCATCTTTTCTTTCACTCATAAAGTTTTAAAATATACAAACAATAAAGATAACCAAACAAAGCACAGGACGGACCTCCGCTCCTTCCGCCAGAAGTTAAAGACTTACTTCTTCCATCAGGCCGGCCTGGCCTAACCTATCATACTTAGCCTGCAGAAATAAATTGTTTAATTGGGATTTTAAGGGATACAGTTTTTAGGGTTTTAAGGGTTTTTAATGTTGATATTTTAGCACAGGGGTAATTTAATTCGGTTTTAATATTTTGTATATTGCTGTATTTATATGATTTTTAATTTCCTGTGCACTGCCCCAAGTCCCCTAGGGGAGAGGGGGCAGTTTATAAATTTTTTATTTAAAAAAAAAAAAAAGAGAATGGGACAGAGACATGGAGGGACATTTTAATCCAGGGTCAGAGCTCTGTATTACTATCGTAAAGCTGTTGTTGTTTTTAAGGCCTCCTATTTAAATAACCTGTCACAAATCTTTTACATCAGATAAGGCTCTGCTCTCCATCAACCCGATATAAAATAACAACATGTCAGCTTAGCCCCCGTAACCGGGAAACATCCATTGTATTTCACTGTATTCCTGGGGTCAAGATTGCAGGAGAAAATCTCACTGCACCTTTCTTGGCATCCGGTATGTCTCTTAGGAAGCTGAGACCTAATTTTCTCCTTTCCTGAGGATCTAACAAATAAAGCTGTCTCAGCCAGATGGGTGGAACATGTTTGTCCCCTTCCTTTTTGAGGGTTTCACTCTTGTCAAGTACTTTGGGGTTTCTTCTCTACACTGACTTGCGTTGGACTGTCTGGTGGGCGAGAGGAATGAAGGTGTTTCCACCAGGTGCCGCATCCATCTTCATTAGCAGGACAAATTATTTATGTGTTGTGAGCGCTTAGCACAAAGGGAGGAGGTCTGCACAGGCCTCCCTCTCAGTCATAATATTTGCATAAGCCACCAAATTCAACTGCAGGAGATAATATTTTTGGCACGGCAAGTCCAGCCCTTAAAGCCAAATTCTGTTACCCCTGCTGAGGATTTTCAGAAAGGTTGAGACAATCTGATAGAGTCTGGGAGGGGAGGGGAGGCTGAGACTGCCATTTCTAGCAGCTTCAGGAGGTCTGGCTAATGCTGAGAGATGCTGGTTGTAATTCACCAATGCAAATACTTTTCACTTAGTGACTACAATTGGGATCTCCAACTCCATCCCTAAGCAATGCAGTCACATCTTACTTGAGATCACATGACTATGGGATGCTGTGGTTGCAAAGTGCCCAAGTGTTCATTATATGACTGCAGGGATGCTGCCACAATAGTAAATGCAAGGACTGGTTGTAAAGCTATTTTTTTTAAGTACCATTGCAAGTTTGAATAATTACTAAACAGAGAAGTCAGGTCTGCCTGTCTCTGCCTCAGCTTAATAAAGGGAAGGCTTGATGAAGTTTAAATAGCCAGATGCATCCTTCGGGAATTTCAATTTGGAAATGCAGATACTCATCAATTGCAAAACTGGGGAAGAACTTTGCAGAAGTCATCATCATCAGTTTAGGGCAGATCCTCACTTTCTGCATGGTGCATCACCAGTGCAGGACTTCGCCACCTCCTGAGTGCAGGAACAGATGGCATCGTGTTCTTCCCACAACTATCCTACTGCAAATGCAACCCACACCCTTATTTCTAGCGTGATTCAAAACCACTGTTTTCCAACCTTAGGCCATCTGCAGTTCTTCTTTCTGTTCTAGTAAAAGTCTCAGCTCTCTTTGGCTGAAGAATCTGGCATTCTTCAGCGGATAGATGGGAAAAAGACATGTTATTCTGGTTTCTGGGCTGCTCTGTTCTCGGCTGTTGTTTAAATAAAATCTTGCAATTCATGGAATGAAGATCTGTTAAGTCAATGAACTATCCTCAACCCTAGAAGCTCATGCTCCATTTAGCCCTTACATCTCTTAGTGGGCATTCTTTCCATTTCTGGACAGGCTAGATGAAGCACTTGAGGGGCTCCTACAAAGGCAACAGGATCAAACTATTTTCCAAAACACCAAAAGGCAAGACGATAAATAATGGATGGGAACTAACCAAGGAGAGAAGTTGTGGGTGACTCCATCACTGGAGGCTTTCAAAAGTGAATCATTTATTTGAAATGGAACAGTGTTTCCTGCTCAAGCAGGAGGTTGGACTAGAAGACCTCCAGAGTTCCTTCCAACTCTATTATTCTACGTTCTAGCATGGTCTTCTTGGTTTCCTGCTCCCTGAACACAATACTTCAAAGCTCCTGTGGTCTTTCCTTTATTTATTTTTATTTTTTTAAACAATCTTTAAGATGAAAGGGGCTACTTCATTTCTATGAAGGTGAATGATTGGTTCCTCCTTGCTCCAAAATCTCCATGGATTTACAAAGAACAACCTATTGCTTTGATTGCTGCAATGCCAGAATAACAATGGGACCATAAGGGTAGAAAAAAATAATTAGAAATGTTCTGTATTAGTGTCAAAGGAGATATTGTGGCAGAGGGTTTGTGCCTGTGAAGATATTCACATGTGCAAACATCAGGGTGGGGGGATGGGAAGGTTTAGAGATTATTGAGGAAGGAAAGATCTCTAAAAGTATAAGATAGGCACTGATAGATGGATCCACACAGGTGCCAGCCGGGAGGTTTCTCTTCCTTGTCAGGATGGGAAGGGCAAGCATCAGGGCTACACCCAATCAGGTCTTGCAGGGGCCATTAATCTGGACTGAACTTCAGCCCAGCAGTGTTGTCCCTGTGCTGCAAACAGACTGGTAATCCTGAAGTTGGCTTCAAAAACATCAGGGGTGGGTCCTTGGTGCTCTCTGAGCTTGATAGTTTTCTTGCAGATGTTTCATTCCCCAACTAGCTTTCATCATCAGTGCTATGTTACCTGGCTGGGTAATGAAATGTCTGCAAGAAAATGACCAAGCTCAGAGAACACCAAGGACCCCATAATTCCATTCTGAGCTACAAATATTCCCTTTTATTTGAAACATCTAAGGGCAGAATGGAGAGACACAGTTCAGGCCGTAGTGCAGAATTGCTATCTAACTCACTCCCAGGTGAGTGTATATATCTTAAGCAGAGATAGCACAACTGTAGATTGTTTTCTGGTCTATTCTTTAATAAAGACATTTTGTATCCACAATTTATATACGAATTGATTCAGGTGTCTTGGCCTTTTAAAGTCTTATGTTAAGAAAGCCCCATTCTCTTAGAGTCACAGATAGGTGTACACAAGCCTCACTTCTGTGTTTATCACTGGGCTTATTCAACTGTACCTACATATGTGGGTAATAAGATATCTATTACTCACAAACCAAAGCATTTCTCCCAAATTGACACACAAGACACAAGATGGGTGGGAAGAACAGAAAAAAACAAAACTTTCCAGAGTTCCTGCTTCAAACTTCCTGTAGTGGAAATCCACAATCAACTGACTGGGAAGCTGCAGGGATCATGCCCTGCCATGCTTGAGAGCTTCTAAATGCTGAGCATAGTAGAGAGCTCACCAGCAGTTGGCCAATCAACTGATTGCTAAGAAAGCAGCAGAATTTTGCAAGACCCATGTATCACTGTGGGTCACAAGCTGACCTTTTGGCTTTAAAGGTATAGATAGAACTTCCACCAAAGGACTTACAACATTGTAGTTTCATGCACATACGTAAGTGCAACATAGCACTTCTATGTTAGTAATTTTGATACTCAGTCCCTCTCTCACACATGCACACACATGCATGCACACACACGCACATGCACACACACACACACACACACACACACACAATCTGACAAACTAATTAATTATGTGCCATCAGTCAGTATCGACCCTTAGCGTCCACATAGGTAGATTTTCTCCATAGTAATCTGTCCTTAATTTGATATTTCAGATCAAATGCCATTAAAACTAATTTCTTTTTCCAATCTCTCAGTATCAGTTTCTGGCATGTGGTTCAAATTATTCAATATTTTACAGTTGTTTTAAATTTGGGACGATTTCACAAAATTCTCCAAGCCTCATTCTATTTTTGCACACAATAGGGACTGGCAAGAAACAATGCTTGAATCATCCTCACATCTGCATATGTGGCGGTGTGTTATTTTAATACATAAACTATCATCCTATCATGAGTCGAGGTGGCACAGTGGTTAGACTGCAGTACTACAGGCTACTTATGCTGATTGCCTGAAATTTGGCAGTTCAAATCTCACCAGGCTCAAGGTTAACTACCTACATTTATCCACAGTGGCACAGTGGTTAGAGTGCAGTACTGCAGGTTACTTCTTTTTTTTTATTATTATTATTATAATTTTCCACAAGTTATACATATAAACATAAAATTTACTTTTTTTTTTTTTTTACAATAGTCCACCCAGTGCTATACAAAACGAAACGAAAGGAAGAGTTGGTTCTTCAATTGTCTTTAAGATCTCCAAAATCCGCGTTCTCTGGGTACAGGTGTCGAGGCATCCAAAGTTCCAAGTGCATAGTCCACAAATGGGTTCCAAATCTTCCAGAAAATGTCTTTTTTATAGACCCCCTCTCTAAATTTGATATCACATGTCATTTTATCATTTAAAGCTAATTTCCACATTTCACAATACCACTCTTCTATTTTAATATTTACCTCTATTTTCCAGTATCTTGCTATTATAATTCTACCCATTATAATCATAATTCTAATCAATTCTTTCTCATATTTTGTTAATTCTAATTCCTTAATTATCAGTAGTAATATAGATTCTGATCTCAAAGTTATTCTTTTCTTCATCATTTCAAACATCATTTCCTCCAATTGTTGCCAAAACTTTTTAATTTTTCCACATTTATGCCACATGTGTTCATAAGTTCCCACTTCCATATTACATCTCCAACATTTATTACTGATTTTTTTATCCATCAATGATAACCTTAATGGAGTCCAATACCATTTCCAAACTACCTTAAAGTGCAGGCTACTTCTGTTGATCACTGGCTGCCAGCAGTTTGGCAGTTTAGGTCTCACTGGCTCAAGGTTGACAGCCTTCCATCCCTCTGAGGTCGGTAAAATGAGAACCCAGATTATTGGAGGCTATATACTGACTCTGTAAATTACTTAGACAGGGCTGTAAAGCACTGTGAAGCGGTATATAAGTCTAAGTGCTATTGCTATTGCTATCTTTGAAATAGGATGTCCATTTAACTCATTCAGTTGTGCTTAAAGATCCTTCTAATAGTTTGTTTATTTATTTATCAAATTTATATGGTCACTCATCTCATGGAAAGTTACTCTGGGCAAGTAAACAACAAGAGAGGGATTTTTGTAGCCCAATAAAGTCCTGCCACTATGAAATGTACGTCCTATGTAATAGCAATTTTCAGGCTCCACATTATCGATGAGTGGAAATTTTCATTCTTTGTGGTTTGAAAGGGACTTCCAAGATTAAACAAATAAGTAGAAAAGAAGACACAAGGAAGTAAAAGTAAGATATTTCCTTCATGCAAACAAAGAAAGAAGTGAAAACAAATCTCTTAAAAATCTGGATTTCAATTCCTCTGACCTCAACAATTTTCTGGTGCTGGAGACTCTGCCTTCCAGCCTTTCCCAAAGCAGGTGTTTTATCTGCAAGAGCTAGAAGGTAAGCAAACATATTAAGGTTTATTCTATGTTCAACCAGATTTCTGGCCCTGTTAAAAACAGTTGATGACACAGAGGGGGTTAGAATGTTTCTGTCATTTTAATTTTTAAAAAAACAATATTTTATCTCCAAAATAAAATAAAATGTGATGAGGATGGGGCGGAGACGATGGTGGTGGTGAAAATAACATAAGATTTTAATAACTGAACATGGGGAGGGAAACGATACTAGATTCAGCCATCTTTATTTCCAGAGTGCATAATATTCTCAGTATGAATCAGGTACAGATCCAAGGCAATTGGCGCTTACAAATTGCCTGTAATGTAAGGCTAGCATAATAAAATTGTGTATGGCACCAATTGCTCCCAGCTGGAACATCTTATTATGACATTTAATATTCTTTATATCAGAACAAATAGTACTCAGTGCTCCATTTAAACCAAACATATACCGTACTGTGTTGTCTTCAATGTGGTGACACGCAAACTGGTTTCCATTAGCACCGGATGAGTCACATTGCTCCCACACCATTTTAAAATACAACTTAAAAGTTTCAACTTCCTAAATACCTGCCAACCAAGAATTTAAAGTACATTTCCACTGGAAATGTTTGAATTGTTGCTCCATCCATGCAACAGCATTGGATAAACATCATTCTATGCAGCACACGGAAAGGCACATTTCGACAAAAGGGACTTTTTGAATGTTGTTGCTGAAGTAGGTGGGAGAACAGTGGTTAGGCATACTATGTTATCACCTCAGCCGCTTAACCCAATATTACAGAAGGGGTGAATTGTTGTTTTGCTCAATCATCATTGTCAAAGAAGATTAGCATTTGGCAAATTACAGTTTGTCTTAATTACTGAAAGCAACTTTGAGTTTTCACTTATCCAGAAAAGCAGAAATATCAGGTATGAGTTTGAACCTGTTTGAACAGCTGTTTTAAAAACAGAAAAATAGTCCTCGTAGTTCCATTTTTAAAGGAAATTCAACATTAGGGGTCATTGCAAGCCTCATCTATCTTTATTGGGTAGAAGCATTCCTCAAAAGATAATAGTTTGTGTGAATGAAGGAGATAAATAAGGTTGGTATAAGTGGCTGATCATCATTTGGAATAAATGTTTCATCAAACATACAATCCTGAGTCCAGTTCACTTCTTACTTGTAATGGTATCTGTTTGTAAAAGTTTTATTGGTTTTCAGAATATACATGGGGAAAGGGATACGGTGTATAAAAAATTTTGGTAGCTCCCATGCCAGTAGTGGTTAGTCCTCCCAAACCTCACAGGCTTACAATTTTAAAAATAAAGGATAAGCATAAACAGAGTTCTTACATTGTGTCAACCATATGTTCAATCATCTCTTTCTTTGCCATTTTCTATTATATCGACAATTACAACGACATTTCAAATAAAATCACTTTTGTGATCTGAGCCTTTTCAATATTGCTCCCTCCTGTCACCAGGTAGAGCCATAGACCCCTTCGTTCCCATATCTAGTGTACTTGTAATGGTATCTGGAAGTGACCTTGGGAGATAGAAGGAAGAGCTGTAGATGACAAAAATATCCTGTAAAAGATGTCTCATTCCCTCTCATAGGAGAGGGATGTAGAGTGCAAAGAAACCCTCTCTAGTTTTCCAGTGAGTAAAATGAGAGAAAGCAAGAAATACTTTTGCAAGATGGTATTAACTTTAAGGAGCATGGTGGCCAAGCAGTTAAAACACTAGGCATGTCAACTGGAAGGTTGGCAGTTTGAGATCCAAGCACCATGTGATGGAGTGAGCTCCCATTCTTGCTCTCAGCTTCTGCCAGCCTAGCAGTTTGCAAGCATGCAAATGTGAATAGATAAATAGGTACTATAGGGCAGCGTTCCATCCACCTTGCTGTATAGTCATGCTGGCTACATGACCATGAAAGCATCTTCAGTTAAATCTGGCTCCCTCAGCTAGGAAATAGAGATAAGCACCATCCCCTAGAATTGGACATAACAGGAAACAGTTATCATTTTATTAATGTAACCTTACAATAAAGAGTTAGTGGTCATAGCTGTGCTTTCTGCCTGGACTAGCTTTCAATATTCCCCCCTCCCTCAATGCACAATATATTAAATGCAGGATTGTACTTTTATCATGAGAGGTTACAATTTGGGATATTAAACAAAGCAATCCTGTGGCTGCTCAGAGTGCTCCAGAGTTGTTCACCTATAATAAATTTAAATAAAAAATAAATAGTTTTCTAAGGAGTACTGTGCAGGGAGAGCTGCATATGAAACTGAGGTGTGGTATCATTAGTACCCTTATAGTTGCCATCTTGATTTTCTTTTTATTCCCACTATCATTCCATGTAAAGGCTGAGCTAAAGAGTGTAAAGGTGTTAATAATCCATACTGTTCTATAGTAAAAAGTCAAGGTAGACCAATAAATAGCTTGACCCTCTTAGTTTCTATCTCTGCATTTAGGCTAAGACTACCGCATTGAAGTTTGACCTTATGAAGCTGGAATCATTCAGTCTAATATTTATAAAGATAAACATCCTTCTCTTGATATTTGGATTCTTGATGGGGAGAAAGGCGAGATATGGATGGAAATAAATAAATATAGTCAAGATCCTATGAGGAAAGAATAAAGAGTTTGGAAAACTGCTTATTTATTATGGCTTATTATTCAGTGCAAGGACTGGATCTTTTAGTAGCAGCCTTCCTTCAACAGTTATAGTGATTAAATAAATTAAAAAGCCATCTCTGTGAAAAAATTGAAAGGACCCTATCAAAAAATTGTAGATGTCAGTTTATGCCAAGGTGCGTTGTCTTCTTCGCATTATTAATTACAAATCAGACACAGAAAATGCAGACAATAATATACTAATATTTCCTGCTGAAGAAACAGTGCAAACACTGGTGCCTTGATTTCTGATAAAACTTATCAACTTTTTAATGACTTCTTTATAAAATTTGCCTCTTGGCATGGAAAAGAGAGAAGGTCAGCAGCTCAGGAAAAGGAACATAGATATCCTTGAGGCTTAAGAGAACAATCAGAGATCAGAAATACTTCTTCAAAGACTATTCAAAGGGGAAACGCTTTTTGCATTTGTCTTTCAGAACTTTTACTTGTGGAAAGTCAGTGCTGGACCATTGACTTTCCACAAGGACCAGAGATCCTTTTTTGGCAATTCGTACGAAATGAGAATGGTAGCACTGTCAAGGAAATCAGATCTCTTTTGATTCTAAAGGCCAGGCAGAAACCAAGATTCAGCTCTGTTGAATAGAAAGTTGTCATTCATATGTAAATGATCACATGATATCAATCTTTTACTCTGGCATTGAGATCTAATTTGGGCTAGTAAAGGTTATACATCTCATTAGCTAGAATCAAATAATTCCTGTGAATATTCCCATTAAAAGCTGTTTGGCAGAATGGGAAAACCAGGTAACAGAAAGTACTGAGGACTGTGGTACAGCTGGCTGCAGATTTCAAATAAAAGAGAAAATGTACACAGTCAGCTCTTTAATGGCTTTCTGCCTGGGTTAAGATATTTGAAGATAAAATTGCAGGTTCTGAATGAGCTATGAAAAAAGAAGAACAATTGAAAAAGGCATCTCATAATTTACAAAGGATTTTATCTGGGTGGGCCAGAGATCTGGGTCTGTAGGCACTCTATGAATCAGAGCGTGTGTAGGCACACATATGAGGTATGTCAGAAACAACTTTAAGCAAAGGTGTCTTGTTCTCCCTTGTTGTAAAGTACCAGAAGTAAAGATGCAGGCTCTGAATTACAATTTATTCTTCAAATTTAAACCTCACCCTAACCCAGAAAAGCAGAATCACTTGCAGAAACTATTAATATTCCAGAGGAAAATTGAATTTGGAACTAAATTTACACAGAGAAAGACTCTTACAGTTAAGTGATACTTACATGTAGTGTAGAATATAACTGAAGTCTTATTCAAGTATCATTTTATGGGCCTTAAATAAGAATACTTTGCACTATGCCATATAAATATAGATGTTTATGTTGGAAGAGATTACATTTTGTGAAGTCTCTTCATATTCAGCTTTAAATAGCTAGTGATCATTTATATGTTTCTCACCCATCCATTCAATCACTCTAAATTGTGTTCATCTGTAGAATAATACTGGATAAACTCTATTTTATGAGGCTTAAATAAGAATACTTTGCATTATGCCATATAGAGATAGAAGTTTGCATTAGACGAAATTACATTTCTAGAGGTCTCTTTGCAACCAGGTTTAACCAACTAGTGATCTTGTATATGTTTCTCACCCATCCCATCCATATGAACCATGGTGACACAGTGGTTAGAATGCAGCCCTGCAAGCTACTTCTGCTGACTGCTGGCTGCAATTCAGCCCTTCAAGTCTCACCAGCTCAAGGTTGACTCAGCCGTCCATCCTTCCAAGGAGGATAAAATGAGGATCCAGATTATTGGGGGCAATAGGCTGTCTCTGTAAAACACTTAGAGAGGACTGTGAAGCACTAGGAAGCAGTATATAAGTCTAAGTGCTATTGCTACTCAATCACTCTAAATTATGCCCATCTATCAAATAATGCTGAACAAATCTAGCCATCGTTGTTTGTAAATCATGGTTTGATGTTAAGGTATTGTGCAAACCCAGTGAAGTATAGTTGTCCAATTAATTCTGGTTACCCATAGGTATATTTCTCTGGAATATTGCTCTTCATCCTATTCTTATTATGAGAAAAAAAATGAAGGCATAAGTTGGGAAAGTTAACTTATAGTCATTTAAGAACAATTACCCAGTAAAATATATCAGGGCCTAGTTTGCTCAAAGATTGCCCTAATATCCTCCAGACTCATGACCTACTTCCTGGTCCATCTGCATGGCTTACAAAACTGACCCCATGGCTATGGACAGCTGGCTTCTCAGAATCACCAAGAAGGAAGAACAGGCACCTGCCTCTTCTCTGGTGCATCCCGTCCTCTCAATTATGTGCTGCCAAGATGAGTCAGGACCATCTGGTTCTGCTTTACATCAAAGGCTAGCTTAGAAAGAACAGTAGGTCCAATGCCATCTGTGCATTTGACATGGCTTATAGCCACAGAGAACATTGCCTTATATTAATGTAGGAAGGGTATGGATTTTATTATAGGTTGTCCTTCAGAACGCAGTTCGTGCATTTATATGCTTTCACCCAGTGGTGGGTTTTAATTTGTTTTATTACCGGTTCCTGCGCAGAAGCATCCTGGCGGGTGGGTGGAGCCTCCCGCTGCCGCCACTACCGATTTGCCTGATGCGGGACAAACTGGCAGAAACCCGCCTCTGCTTCCACCCAACCTTTCTGTCCAGCAGATACTGAAGATGACTAATTCATGAAAAATATATTTGTCATTGTTTGGATGTGATCATATTAACATTTTTTTTTTAGGCAGCGCTTTGGACCATTAGACCATGATCCTAAAATACACATGCAGGTGGGGAAATGAGCTTACTTTATTGCTGCTGTTGCTGCTGCTCTTGTGATTTATTAAATTAGTACGCTACACAACAGCTTGCAACAATATAAAGTATCATAAAGCATCCCCAATAGGATGAAAACTAAATCACAGTCCTAGACAACATAAACACACTTCAACAATAATCAAAAAACAAAGGTAATAACTGCAACACACAAAAAAGTAATTTCAAAATGATAAATGGTGAGCCATCATTGTCCAAAGAACCTCCAGAAAAGTTTAATCTTTACCAATTGCACGAACTTAACACTATAACTTCTCAGAGGAGACACTACAAGACGTGGGATCAGGATAGAAAATAGGGGTCTTCCTACGTTTATCCTCACAAACCTTGTGGTCCCAGGACCTTAAGGTTCTCTTTACAGACCGATGTCTCCAGAGTGTGTAAGGCAAAAGTAATCTTATTCTGCTTTGCTATCTATCTCCCTTTTTTGTTATTTCAGTACCCAAAAAGTAATAATGAGAAAGTGAAAATGTTTTCAAGGATGGGAATATATTTAGTATTTAATAATAATAATAATAATTTAATTTATAACCCGCTCTCTCTCCCAGAAGGGACTCGAGGCGGGGCACAGGGAATTTAAAATACATATAAAATACAAACAGTATACAATAATAAAATGAAATTAAACTAACCCTGCGCTAAAATCCCATATTAAAACTAACCCCAATCTAAAAAGAGACTACCCTAGGCCGGCCAAGCGAAACAGATGTGTCTTTAATTTTAGGCGGAAGGAGCGGAGGTCCGTGGTTGTCCTGATATCGGGGGGAAGGTCGTTCCAGAGGGCTGGGCCCGCCACAGAGAAGGCCCTTCCCCTGGGCGTCACCCGCTGACAAAGTCTAGTGGACGGCACCCGGAGAAGTCCCTCTCTGTGGGAGCGAATCGGCCGTGAGGATGTATGGGGCAGGATCCGATCCCGCAGATAGCTAGGTCCCGAGCCATGGAGCGCTTTGAAGATGATGACTAACACCTTGAAGCGCACCCGGAAGACGACAGGTAAAGTCGTTTATAGTAAAGTTCATGTTAAAAATAACGAAAGAAATATCTCTCTTCCTCTCGTAACTGAAATGAAAATCCTCCAACTGACCATTCTTTTTCTGCTTTTTGACTTCTTTTCTTTCTGGTGTTGATCACCTATTTTGATCACATGACCATGGGGATGCTGTAACAGTTGTAAGTGTGAAACACGGTCATAAGTCACTTTTTTCAGTGCCGTTGTAACTTTGAATAGTCAGTAAATGAACTGTTGTAAGTCGATAAAATAAATACTACTACTTGTAAATACTACTTGTATTTGCTATTTGCAACACAACTTGCCTTTTAGAGCAAACCTGACAACTTTAAGATGTATGGACTTCAACTATCAGAATTGTCTGGACAGGCAGATAGTAAAATGTTTTCCTTCCCCATAATGCTTCCAATTATGTTTCTGCCATTTACCATTATATTCAACATATTTGGTTGAATGGTGAAAATATTCTGCTATGAGGATGAATTGAGTATTCCCCAGCTAACTTAGAAAGATCTCACAGTAGAGCTCCTTCCAAACCGATTCCTTATTCAATAACTTATTTCTGAATGCTTATTGAAGATAATTTTGCCAGTGGCAGATCTTTAAGCCAAATACCTGTATGCATAAGAAATTAAAGACAAAGGTACTCATATTTGTAATAGACCCAATGAACTAAATGGGTGTTAACTTAGTTATTACTCACTACTTCATATAGTAGTATATACCAGGGGTGGGTTTCAAAATTTTTGGAACAGGTTCTGTGGGTGTGGCCTGCTTTGTGGGAGTGGCTCGGCAGTCATGTGACCAGGTGGGCGTGGCCAACTAGGAAAATGTGGTGAAATTCACTTAACAACGGTCTTGCTTAGCAACCAAAATTTTGGCCTCAATTGTGGTCATAAGTTCTCTTTCATCTCTGTCCCACTTTCTTTTTCTTTCTTTTCTTTCTTCCCTTCTTTCTCTTTCACTCTGTCTCTCTCTGTCTCTCTCTCTGAGTCTGTCTGTCTCTCACTGTGGCTCTTTATCTCTCTCTCCCTCCCTCCCTCCCTCTCTGTCTCTTTCTCTTTCAGTGCAGTGGGATGCACTGAAGAGCTGTGGAGACCGCGGGTATGTGCCCACCTGTGCACCTGTTCTTGCCCTTGGCCTCACCTGTTAGGGCAGCCCCGGCCTCCTTGGTTAACTCCCTCATCCGACCCGCCTCCCCACCCCCACGCGCCCGGCTCCTTCGGCTGGGCCTCTCAGCTGCCTTTAGCCTAGGCCGGCCCTGGCAGAGACGGACGAAGACCGGAGCCCCTGCCAAGCGCTGCCTCGGGGCCGGGGTGGGGCTGCGGGACGCGGGTCGGACAGAGGAGCCTTGTTCTCGGCCCGCCTGGACCCTCCTCCTCCCCTCCCACCCGCCGTCTCAGGCAGCCCAGCTCCCGCACCCCCCAGTCCTCCGCCTGCATCGCCCCGCTTCACCGCCTCACCTCGGCCCCCGAGGTTGCCCGGTTTCCGGATGCAGCCGCCCCCTCGGCGCTTCGCTCTGCCGCTCTGCGGCTTCTGCTGCTTCGGCAGGCCAATAGGTTTGGCCGGCGGGGGCGGGGTGACCCCCGTAGTCCCCGTTCCCCTCCCATCCCCCGCTCCCAGAGCCGGAAGGCCGCGCCCGGGAAAAAGAAGACAGCTGGGAGCAGCAGTTAGCGGCGGCGGCGGCGGCAGCAGCAGGGGCTGGGCCGGCCGGCCGGAAAGCAAGCAAGGCGACTGCGCTGTCTTCTTTTTCTCTCTGCGAAGGGTACTGGCCGCTGGCAAAACGGGAGGCTCGGGAAGGCGGCGGGAGCGCCTTTCCCCCCCTTCCCTTTGCTCAGCAGGCGCTTCGCTGAGGGAAAAAGAAGACAGCACAGTCGCCTTGCTTGCTTTCCTGCCTGCCCGCCCCAGCTGGGAGCAGCAGTTAGCAGCGGCGACTTACTTCCGGGTCCACGATCCAAAGAGATCGCTCGGGATCCGGAAATTTTACGAAAGGGTTCGCCCGATCCCGGCCGAACCCCCAGAAACCCACCCCTGGTATATACTACTATATACGTAGCATATTTGCAAATGAACATTTTGCACAAAGAAAAATAGTTTTATAACTTGGCTTTATAGGAAAGAGATGTTTAAAGTGAGCACACAGTGACATAATAAAACAAAGGAAGTGCAAATTATTTTGTCTGTCATATTCAATTCTGTTTTGGAAAAGTAAATAGTGAGAAATTGAAGACATGAAGCAATGGGCTTAAGAGCCCTTAGTCCAGTATATACAGCTGTCCCAGCTGGCTTCCTTTTCTGGCCCAGTCTCTTAACCTCAATAATATAGAATTACTGACTACTTAACAATCAGTATTTTCTTCATTCTTTTCCCTAATTTATCTCTTGCATGCATTACCCTGAATGACATTTTCTACTTGTAGGAGTATTTCTAAGCCCTTTAGATCTATCTTTGTTCTTTTTTACAAAAAAAAACAACAACCACAACTCACCAGGGTGTAAGGTTAAAACAGGATTTATTCAGGGTTCCAATTAATTTGACTGGCCTGTTTCCTACAAAGGAGAGCTGTTCAGTGTCATTTTAAAGCCTTTTTTTCTATCTACAATAATACAATAATAATACAATAATACAATAGCAGAGTTGGAAGGGACCTTGTAGGTCTTCTAGTCCAACCCCCTGCATGGGCAGGAACCTTATACCATTTCAGACAAATGGCTGTCTAACATCTTTTTAAAGACTTCCAGGGTTGGGGCATTCACAACTGCTGGAGGCAAGCTATTCCAGAGGTTAATTGTTCTTACTGTTAGGAAATTTCTCCTTAGTTCTAAGTTGCTTCTCTCCTTGGTTAGTTTCCACCCATTGCTCCTTGTCCTGCCCCCAGGTGCCTTGGAGAAAAGTTTGACTCCCTCTTCTTTGTGGCACCCTCTGAGATATCGGAACACTGCTATCATGTCTCCCCTGGTCCTTCTCTTCATCAAACTAGACATACCCAGCTCCTGCAGCCGTTCTTCATATGTCTTAGTCTCCAGTCCTCTAATCATCTTGGTTGCTCTTCTTTGCACTCTTTCCAGAGTCTCCACATCTTTTCTACATCGTGGCGACCAAAACTGTATGCAGTATTCCAAGTGTGGCCTTACCAAGGCACTATACAGTGGCATTAACACTTCACGCGATCTAGATTCTATCCCTCTGTTGATGCAGCCTAGAACTGTGTTGGCTTTTTTGGCAGCTGCTGCACACTGCTGGCTCATATTTAAATGGTTGTCCACTAGGATTCCGAGATCCCTCTCACAGTTGCTACTATTGAGCAAGGTACCACCTATACTGTACTTGTGCATTTGGTTTTTCTTGCCTATATGTAGGACCTTACTTTTTTCACAATTGAATTTCATTTTATTAGACATTGCCCAATGTTCAAGTTTGTCTAGATCCTTCTGTATCTTAAGCCTATCTTCTGGAGTGTTGGCTATTCCTGCCAGCTTGGTGTCGTCTGCGAATTTGATGAGTTCCCCATTTATCCCCTCATCCAAATCGTTGATGAAGATGTTAAAGAGTACTGGGCCTAAAACAGAGCCTTGGGGGACTCCACTGCATACTTCCTTCCATGTAGATGCAGTTCCATTGAGGACTACACGTTGAGTGCGGTTGGTCAGCCAGTTACGAATCCATTTGGTGGTGCTGCTGTCTAACCCACAATTTTCTACTTTATCTAATAGTAGGTTATGGTCTACTTTATCAAATGCCTTACTGAAGTCCAGGTAAATTATATCAACAGCATTCCTCTGGTCCACTGATTTTGTTACTTTGTCAAAGAATGCAATTAGATTCGTCTGGCATGATCTGTTTTTGACAAACCCATGTTGGCTTTTGGCTATTACTTTGTTTGCTTCTAGGTGTTCACTTATTTGTTGTTTAATTATCTTTTCCAGAATCTTTCCTGGTATTGAGGTCAGGCTGATGGGTCTATAGTTTCCTGGATCTGTTTTTTTTCCTTTTTTGAAGATGGGAACCACATCTGCTCTTTTCCAGTCTTCTGGCAGTTCCCCGGTGCTCCAGGATCTCTGAAAGATATAGTTCAGTGGTTCTGAGATCTCGTCTGCCAGTTCCTTCAGAACCCTGGGGTGTAATCCATCCGGTCCTGGTGATTTGAACTCGTCCAGGGCAGACAGGTGCTCACTTACCATTTTCTTCCCTATTTCAACTTGTGTTCCTAATCTGATATTTGTGGTGCTGTTTTTGATTGATTGGACTGTTTTATCCCTTTGTGTAAAGACAGATGCAAAAAAAGAGTTAAATAGTTCTGCTTTCTCCCTGTTGCTTATCATCTTCTTGCCATTTTCTCCCAGCAGTGGACCAATTGTTTCCTTAACTTTTTTCTTATTTTTAACATGTTGGAAGAAGCTTTTTTTGTTATTTTTTACTTTTTTGGCAAGCCTTTCTTCATTGTGAGCCTTAGCTTTCCTCACTTCATCTTTACAGGCTCGGGCTATTTGCTGATATTTTGCCTTGGTTATGTCCCCCTTTTTCCACTTTTTATATTTATCCTTTTTGTCTTTCAATTTGTCAGAGAGTTCTTTATGCAGCCATGCTGGTTTCTTTTGGGAACTGTTATTTTTCTTCTTCATTGGTATTGCGCTGGACTGGGCTTTTATAATCTCATTTTTCAAAATTTCCCAAGCTTCTTGAGTTGTTTTCCCCTTGAGGATTCTCATCCATGGAATCCTTCCCAAGCTCTCTCTGAGTTTATTGAAATTAGCTCTCTTGAAGTCTAAGACTCTAGTTTGACTTTGTTCAACTACTTTTGTTTGCATAATGTTGAATTCCAGTATTTCATGATCGCTTGCCCCCAAAGTTCCTGTAGCTTCTACACCTTCTATCATTTCCTCTCTGTTAGTGAGAATTAAGTCCAATATTGCCGATCCCCTTGTTCCCTTCTCTACCTTTTGGGAAACAAAGTTGTCTGCTAGGTTTGTTAGGAACCTGTTGGATCTTCCACTTGGTGCAGAGTTTGTTTCCCAATTGATGTCAGGGTAGTTAAAATCTCCCATTACTATTGCAGTGTGCTTCCTACATACCTTAGTTAGCTGGTTAGCAAAAAGTACATCCACTTCCTCTGCTTGGTTGGGTGGCCTGTAGTATAGACCTATGACAATATCATTCCCCCCCCAACCTTTAATATTGACCCAAATACATTCAAGATAGTTCTCATCATTGTTGTGCTCTATTTCTGTAGAGATGTAATTATTTCTTATATATAGTGCAACTCCACCTCCTCTTTTATTTGGTCTATTTCTTTTAAATAATTTAAATCCTTCTAGCTGTATGTTCCATTTGTGGGTTTCATCCCACCAAGTTTCTGTAATGGCAACAATATCGTATCTGCCCTCATTTACTTGAATTTCTAATTCACCCTGTTTATTCCTCATACTCTGTGCATTGGTGTATAGACATTTGAGTCCATTTTGATTGACCCTGTGTTTTCTGTCTACGAAACCTGTGTTATGCCTGACTATGGTTCTCTTTGCCCCTATTTCTTTGCCACTTGTATGGTTCATGTACATGGTATGGCACCCACTGTTAATTGTTTGGTTTTGCTTGACAGCAGTGTTGATAATATTACCTGCACAATTATCTATGTTACATGCACTGATAACCCTATGAATTTTAGTTTGCTGGGGACAGAAATATTCTTTATCTATTGATTCTCTGTCCCCACTATTCAGTTTAAATGTTTAGCCAGGAAATCTGTGAATTTAGTGCCAAGTAACTCAGTCCCTTTCTTGGATGGGTGCAAACCATCTCTTTTGTACAGTTTATCATTGGACCAGCTGCAGGCATCATGACTAATAAGACCAAAGCCTTCCTTTTTACACCACTCCTTTAGCCACACATTAAACTCTGCTATGCGCTGGCCCTTTCCTTTTTGTTCCTTGTATACTGGTATAACCTCTGAGAAGATAAGCCTACAACCTGTACTACTAAGTTCGTACCCCAAACTCTGGAAATCATTCTGCACAGAAGCTACATCTTTATGGGACAGATCATTTGTGCCAAGATGTATAATAGCATCAACTTTACAGTCCTTACTTGCATTCTTGACTATCTTAAGAATACGCCTCTTGTCTCTGCTGACTGTAGCACCCGGTAAACATCTGACATCTTTCAAAACCTCCATATCCTTACCTAAGTTTACATCTCTTACGATTGAGTCACCAATCAGGAGGTGACTTCTCTTTTTGGGTACCTTGCTCTTGTTGTGTGACTGATGCATGATCCCTGGTTCACACTTTTGCATTTCTGAAGTAGGCTCTTCACTTTGGACCACAATCCACTGCTTATTTGAGTCGTCATTATTACCTTGACCTGTCACTTTAGTGTCCCCATTAAGATCAGCAAGGGCGCTATATCTGTTATGCTGGGACACAGCAAAAGTTTTGTGTTTGTGGGTCACAGCTCTCACCCTGCCAGATCCCACAGTTGTCCAGGCTGCTCTTCTTCTGTGGGATCTTTGCGGTAGGGGAGGCTGGTAGTGTGGCATCTCCACAGGGTGGAGTGGCCGAATTGGACACTTAATTTCTGCCTGGAGATCACAAATTACAGATTCAAGATATGTTATGTGTCTATGTAATCTATTAATTTGTCTGCAAGGGGGACAGTATCCAAATTTGAAAAGAGTACTGCGGAAGACAGGAGCAAAACAGTTATTACATTGAACTAAGCCAGTCATTTTGAAATAAAATACAATCACAGTCTTAAGCGCACAAATCTAGAATGTATTATTTATTTTACCTTTCTCTTTCCCCCCTCCACACAGCCAGAAACTCCTCCCTTTAGCCTCAAGTAGTTCAAAATGGGGAAATCTTTACCTTTCTTTCCCCCCTGCACACAGCCAGAAACTCCTCCCTTTAGCCGGATTTATCTGGATCTTGAACCAATGCTTGGATTTGTATAGCAAAAGAGTGAGCAGCTTTTCAGTGGCCAAGAGCTGATGGTTAGATGGATCAAATAGATGGATCAAAATATTACACTTAGGGGTGTGTGGGGGTTCAGAAAAATTCTTTTAACTGAGATACATCCATTTTAGAGCTTAATGTATTATTACCAGGAACAAGGCAAGAATGGTTGAGAATTAGTAGTAGTAGGAGCTGGAAACTCTGGTCTCCCAGCCCTTTGAGGCATGACATTAGAAGGATTCCAGAAATTCTATGTAATTGTTGCAGTTAACAGTATCTTAAAAGTCACACAGAGTATCCCTCTATCCCCCTATTATACTAAAGAGAATCAGGGTGGGGTTATTTTGAATGAAAAGAAGGACTATGATAGCAATGTTCCAGTGGTGGTATTCAGTCAGTTCGGACTGGTTCATGTGAACTAGTAGTGGTGATCTGCGGGTGAGCACGCCCCTGCTAGCCCACCATGGATCTATTTAGACACGGGCTTTCTAAGCCACGCGCATGCATGCAAGCTGCACGTGAGAGCAAAGTGCATGCAGCAAGCTGCATACGCACAAAGCGAGCATGAATGAATGAATGAATGAATGAAATTTTATTTGTATACCGCTCCCTCTCCCCGAAGGGACTCGGGGCGGTGCACAGGGGATTATAAAACATACAAACATAAAACAATATAAATATCTAAAATCAGATTAAACTACTATAACCCTGCGCTAAAACCTAAAATACTAAAATACTAAAAACCCCTAAAAAGCCAATTAAAAATTTAAATATACAGACTGGAGGTAGGAAAGATAGATTAGGCCGGCATGCGTGTGCACGCTCACAAAGCAGTTTCAGTGCACAGTGAACTGGAGGTAAAATGATGTGAAACCTACCTCTGCAATGTTCCAATATCTAATAGCCACAAAATCACAAAGAAGAGGGGACCAACTTATTCTCCAAAACACCTGAAGGAAGGACAAGAAGCAATGGATGGGAGAACCAACCTAGAGCTAAGGAGAAATGTCATGACAGGGCAATTGATCTGTGGAATGGCTTGCCTCCAGAAGTTGTGGGTGTCCAATATTGGAGGTGTTTAAGACAAGATTGGACAATCATCTGTCTGAAATGGTTTAGGGTGTCCTACGTGAGCAGTGTGTTAGACTATAGGACCTACAAGATCTCTTTCAACTCTGTTATTCTGAGTCTTTTTCTCATACTTTCTCCTTTCCCAGGACTAGCTGCTTTTCCAGGAACCTTTAGCTTTTCTTTTCCAGGAACAGCTCCTCCATTCCTTCATCAAGATTATTTTCATGGCCTTCTACACTGTCCCACAAAGAGGCCAAATGGTTTGTCACTGCTAGCATTTCCCAGAGCAGGGAAAACAAAAATTTCACTTTAATGAAATCTGTCAATGGGAATAAATATCCCTCAAACATTGAAAGCTACAGCAAGGATACTAAAGCTTGTCATTAGATGAAATCAAGTCAAATAAGGAGGACTATGCTGCACGTTCAGTGAAGAAGTCCTTAAAGAGTAGCCACAGGATCATTGGCATCTCATTAGGTGTGCCTGAGGAAGTGTCCATGGCAGCAGCCTTTCCACATGAATACAGCCACAACTCCAACTGCTGCTTTTAAATAAAGTTTCTTTCTTCTTGCTCAGTCAAAATAGTCTTCTGGTGTTCTTGACTTGGCTTCCCCACGTCATCAATAAAAAGACACGTTATTTTGTGATGGTTTCTTCCCACTTCTAGTTTGTTCCCATTCCAAACTTCTCCCAAACTCTTCTTTTGGTGCTTCTTCTTTCTTTCAGATACAACGGCCAGCGGTAGGCTGCTGTGGGTTTGCACAGATTAGGGTAATCCTCTAGCTAAGGATCTGTCTAGTTCGGTGTATCTGAAAATCTGAAAATCCCACCCCGCCTTCCCCTGACCTGCTCCTCCCAGAAGTTCTGGAAGTCCAGAAACAGGCCGTTTTCGGCCTCAGGAGGGCCTCCGAAGACCAGGGGAGATTGTTTTCGCCTTCCCGGAGGCTCAAGGAAAGCCTCCGGAGCCTGGGGAAGGCAAAAATGCCTCTCTGCTGTGTTGCAGGAGGCTGACTAGGCCACGCCCACCCAGCAACTGGGAAGAAAACATGTTAAAAATTTTAACCACCCCTCACCACAGCTTTTTCTTCCACAGAGGAAACTTCCCCCAACAACAAATCTCTCCATCTTGTCCTATTGTGAGGCCACAAAGGAATAATGGATTGCTGCTTTTTTGCCATACCAGGAGTCACTATGCTGCCTCTGTGGGTTTGTTCATTCAACCATCTACAGAAGGAGAAGGAAAATAAGGCGTTTCACAGCAAAGTTAAATGTGATGCCCAAGATCTTTCCTTCAACTTTTCTCTCTTTCTCTCTCTCTTCCACTCTGGACAGAAGAACCGATGAAGAGTTATCTCAAAATCAGTTAAACGATGCATAAGCAATATCATTCATTCTGGATTATTTATTGATCAGTTTCCATTCTCAGCTCTGCCCTCCAAATAACTTTCTCCTTTCAAAAATCTTTACACTTTGAGAGGTTGGCAAAGAGTTAGTGCTAAATGTTTCCATGCTGTGGAGTCCTCCCACCCGCAATCTGCTTTGACAGGTTATTCTTAGGTTTAGGTTCCTAATGAATAAAGCTTAGTTATTATATCCCTGAATATGCAAAATGCTTACCTTCCTGACCTTTATGAATGCATATGTGCTTGGTTAGAAACTGGAGCTGCTTTGATTGTTTTGTCTAACACAAGAATTCTCATTCTGTGATCTGCCGGCCACTAACGGTCTGTAGAGATCCACTACGCAGTTCATCATAGTCTGCCCACATTCCCAATCACACCCTGGTCACCACCTCAGATCCGTGTCTCCTCACTTTCATGTGGAAAGTGCAGTTAAACCCAAGGCTAAATCCAAGCAACTCACTGCCTCATGCTTACTAGCTTACATTCACTTACATTCACCATCAACCAGCTCAGAGATAAAGGTGGCCATTAAGCATTAATGAATCACTGCTTTATTGAAACATAAAAAATGATGATACAAGTAGCAAGGTGAGTAACCACAATTCTGAAAATGTACAATAGTGAACAGGCTAGATGTTGGATAACTTTGTGCTCACATGGGCCAAGCTAAGTGGAATTGTGATTATACACATTACCCTTCCTCCAACTGTGAATCTAAAGCAATATATATCACTAAAATGGAATCTTATTGGATGAAGATCCACTCCCTCCTAGCAATTTAGGCCTCAGAAATTTCTATGGAAAACTTTCTTGATCAGCACGTTTCTGCTAAGAGATGCTATTATATGGTCTCATTTACAAGGAACCATTCAAGCAATAAATAAATAATAGGTTTGGATTATATTTTAGTACATTTATCTTTAAAAGGCCTTGAGGAAGGGACAGGATGGAAAGGCATACATAGATAATAGTTATTCATACCCAAATAAAAACATTAACACCCCCATGATTTTAGGATGAAAATATAGAGACTGAGTATTCCTGTGTCTCAAAAGTTTATTTAGTGCTTCACAATTGCTGTAAATTTCAAAACATGAAATCATATAACACTAGCTTTGCTTACTTGCCTATTTACCATTTTCTACCAGGGGTTGAAGAGATTTAAACAAATGGAAGTGGAACTTCTCTTTCCCCACAGATTCTAGCCACCTTATACTGCAAGGCTTGGGCTTGGACAACCTAGAACAGGGAGGGCTAACCTTTTTTGGCTCGCGTGCCAAAAGCGGGGGGAGCGCAGGGGAGTCGTGCATGGGCGTGCCACACCCATAATGCTATATGCGTGCTTTTGGTGTGCTTTTGGTGTGCCTGCTTTTGGTGTGCTTTTTTTGCCCTCACCAAGCTCCAGAGGCTTTCTAGGTGCCTGGGGAAGGTAAAAACAGCCTCCCCTCCCCACCTCCAGAGGCTCCAGGAGCTTCCCTGAAGCCTTCAGAGGGTGAAAAATGGCCTCAAAAGAAGGCCTAAATCAGCTGGCCAGTGCACACATGTGCACTGGAGCTGACAGGGCAACGTCTCCTGTGCCCTAAGAAATGGTTTCGCGTGCCACCTGTGGCACCCGTGCCATAGGTTCGCCATCACTGACCTAGAAATACTCCGACTAAGGTCTGACCTAAGCGTAGTACACAACATTGTCTAATACAACGTCCTATCTGTCAATGACTACTTCAGTTTCAACTGCAATAACACATGGGCAAACAATAGATACAAACTCAAAGTAAACCACTCCAAACTCGATTGCAGAAAATACGACTTCAGCAACAGCGTGGTCAATGCCTGGAATGCACTACCTGACTCTGTTGTTACATCCTCAAACCCCCATAGCTTTAACCTTAAACTGTCTAGTGTGGACCTCACCCTTTTTCTAAGAGGTCTGTAGGGGGCATGCATAAGCACACCAGTGTGCCTACCATCCCTGTCCTATTGTCCCCATTTCTCCATACCCATTTCCTGTGTTCATGTCCATGTTTATACTTATACCTGTTATCTTGTACATTTTTGACAAAACAAATAAGTAAGTAAGTAAGTAAATAAATAAACAAGAGCATAAATAAGTCTGCAGCTGTAAAAATTATCTGAATATGGGTTGCAAAAGCAGCCATCCACTCTGTGTCCAAGCCCAAGCCTTGCAGTATAAGGTGGCTGTGACGTCTGTCTTGATCTTTCACTCCAAATCCCAAAAAATGCAAGGCAGCATTTCGTGCAAGGTAATTTATAAGGGAAGACCCTAATTTGTTTGAATATATTAATGAAGGGGTGAGGAAAATGGGCATCACATTTCAATTCAATCTTGAACGAGAGTATAAAATGAGCATCAATGATCAAAGAATTTGCAGTCATAAAAAGTTAAATTAATGTGAGAATAATTATTAGTCATCTTGTTAAGGTGCTAATGAGAAGCTGGAGACTGACGTTATGAAAGGTTTTGTAAGATGTTTTTAGTTGTTCAGGTGAATGCAGCCAGAAGAGCCAGTTTGATCCATATATGGTTAAGGCAGCAGGCTAGAGACCAGGCAGCTGTGAGTTTTAGTCCCACCTCAGGCATGTAAGCTAGGTGGGTGATCCTTGGGTCAATCACTCTCTCTCACCCCAACCCCGGTTGTTGTTGTGGGGAAATAGGAGGAAGAAAGTGTGTTAGATATCTTGAGTTATTTGTAAAAATAATAAAGGCAGGATATCAATCAATGAAAATCAATCTAAATAAATGAAACAGAGCTATTTAGTAAGCTCACAGGAGAAATCAGATTCTTGTGCTACTCACCATGATGGATGATACCCATCTGCACACTTCCCTTCCCTGAGCTTCTGAAGTTGCTAAGTAAAACAAGGAGCAGGAGAAATCTCTGTGTGAAGACAACAGAGTCCCTAAAATTCAGTAACCAAGCCATGGTCCACTATGGTTAGATTTCTGGGATCAAGGTCCAGAGTCTCCAAACAATACCAAGAGGCAATGGGAAAAGAAATATATGGTTGGGTGTTTTTTGTTACTCTTAAAAACAAGTAATCATTAAAAGTAGGAAGACAACATTGGCTAATTATTGTACACTAGCCGTTCCTGGCCACGCATTGCTGTGGCCCAGTCTGGTTAAATGGCCAACCAATCTGTGTGTAGATCTACATCTGCACACACAAACACGTACACACAACCACCGTATAACCCCCAACCTACCTACCTACTGCATTTCCACCTCGCTCTCTCTATCCCTGTAGCTGCCTACATATCTACCTCCTTGAATCTTATGGACAGAGTATTTTATGTCATAAAGGATTTTATGACATAATACCACTCTTTGGCTCACTACTCTCTCTGCATCCATCTACCTTTTTACATTTTTTTACATTTTTTACATTTCTGTTGCATGTACCTGGCACAGGTATGACATCTACACAATCTATATATGTCATTGGTGCTGTATTCGAAAGGAACGTTGTGTGAAAATTTGGAAGCGATCGGTGCAGTACTTTCGGAGATTACCGGTTTTGAACAAACTCTTGTTACATTTTTATTTATATAGATTGGCTAATTATTACTTTTAAAGTGTCTTATTTCTTCTGTAGCCCATAGAACAGATTAATGTTATTGATGAAGATATATTTAACACCAGGGGCGCAACTACAAAATTCATATAATGCCGGTAGTCAAATAGCTGTGATATCAGTAACTTTAAAATATAGAACTGCAAACCTTCTTTCCTTCTCCTCTTCTCTGCTCCCTTTTTTCTTTCCTTTCCTGTCCTCTTCTTTCTTCAATATGTATCATTGACACAAAAGGAACAGTTGAAAGCATAAAATAGGAATTGAGCAGGAAAGAAATGAAAACTGGACAATTCCACATTGCGTCCCAAGCTGCTTATCTCCTATGCTATCCCTCTCTGTTTCTTAAGCCACCTCCAGAAACTCCAATTCAGAGTGCAGTGGCTTGGCAATATAGCCAGACTGGTGTGAAATCTAGACTACAGGTGGTTCTTCTTTAACATTGGCAATTGGGAGTGGCAGCTATATTGATAAGCAGTGTGATCATAAAGTCTGGCATAATGAGACCACATCAATTTACAACAGTAGTTGTGGTAATCCGAGTCCCCTTAGGGCAGTGCTTCTCAAATAGTGGGGCTCCGTAAAGGGGGGCGCGTTTGACCTCGGCAAACACTGTCATAACAAGCCAAGCCCCGTGTTTATGTCTCTGTATCTAGTCAGATGCTGACAAGGACCTTCTCCTGTGAAACATAACGCTGCCCCAATTAATCAAACTTGCTAAAGAAATCGGGCTACCGCTGCTGACATTTGCATTGATAGTGAGCATTAAGCCAGTACATGTGACTGTGCATGCTCCTCCCTTTCGAGGAGAACAGACCCGATTGGATAGACATGATGCTCTATCCTGATTAGCCAAACCCGCCCGTGTGACTTTTAGACCCGGATGATACTATTTACAGTCGCGCGGGGAGCGCGAAATGTTTTCTTCTTCCTAGGGGGGCATGACAGAAAATAATTGAGAAGCACTGCCTTAGGGGAATCCTGCATGGTTGCAGCATTCTGTGGTCATAGGAACACTATCTGCAACCTCCTGCTGGCTTCCCATTGACTGACTATCCTTGTTGGAAAGCAACAATGAAGGTAGTAAATGGAAATCTTGTGACTTCAGGGGTACTGCAACAGCCATAACTTCGAGGAATTGTTTTAAGTCCCTCACATTCAGCATTGTCATAACTTGCTAAATGATTGATCCTTCAGTGTGTGACCACTACCTATGTGACCACTGCAAAACCTGTTTGTTTCCCATCTTCAAGCCCTTTCCATCAAGCAAAGAAGACAACAGAGTAGTCTACAGTACCTGCCAGAGGTGGTATTCTACTGGTTCGGACCGGATCGCCCGAACCGGTAGCAGAAATCGCTGGTGGCTCCGCCCACCCATGCCCGGCTCTGTAGCATCCCATTTAGGCCCTTCTTTTTTCACCAAAAGTGCATGCACAGAGATGCACATGCTCATATTTGCAAACTGGTAAGGAAGATAAGTGTATACCACCCCTGGTACCTACCTTATGCCTTTAGGAATTGTTCTTCCTCATTATTCCCTGTATCTTTCCTACCCTTTTCCAGATATTTGCACAAATGGATGCCTCCCCTCCCCAATCTCCTGTTACACTAACACAGACCCTTTTTCCCATTCTTTTTTTTCCTCCCCTAGTAGTACTGCCATGGCTTGATGTTACAGTAATCAAAGCAGTAGGGTACAGGTTGTTCTTCCTTTCTATGTTCCTCTGAAGGTCCATGGAAACTTTGAACTAAGGGAGAAGCAATAGTTCAGCTTCATACGAAGAAAAGGACAATGTTTCTACAATGCAGCTTGAAGATGCTTTAAAAATGTAAAGCAGGGGTGTCCAATCTTGGCAACTTTAAGATTTGTAGACTTCAACTCCCGGCATGGCTGGCTGGGGAATTATGGGAGTTGAAGTCCACAGGTCTTAAAGTTGCAAAAGTTGGACAGCCCTGGTGTTAAGCAAAGTAATGGAAGTGTTGGAAGTTAAATCTGGTCTATGTCTTATTCCAAGCTGGGAGGTAGGAAAAATAGGTTTGAGGCAGGCTGCAATTGGAAAGGAGGTTTTTGTTTATTGGCCCAGTATCAAGACTTCCTGTTCCGGCTTCTGGCGGCGACGGACGAGTCCTAGGCTCGTCCGCCGTTTTGTTCTTTTTTCTGCCCCAAACGGGGCGGGGTGCCCCTTTTTTGGGGGGACCCTCCGTAGGACTGGCTTGCCTGGACCTGTTCAGCCTGGCGGTGGCCGGGGAAGGGTCCTTGTCTTCGGTCTAGGTAGAAGAAGACATGCTGCGGGGGGCTTGGTTCCCTTCGCCAACAGAGGACGGCAACAAATGATTGATTTGGTGAGAACGGGAGCGCTCGGGCCGGATGGCTTTGCCGGGGCTTTGACGGCGAGGTGGAGAGTGAGTGACTTTAACTTTTTTGCTGGCGGCTTTGATTGAGAGAAACGTGGAGGGGGGTGTTTGCTAAAAAAAACCTCGGATTTATAACAACGGCGCGCAGAAATGGCTCCTTGAACGCGAGGGAGCGGAAATTTCGCATCCGGACTTTTGCGGAACAAGTGAAAGTCTTTCGCGGCTTGTTTCTATACAATGTATCTAAGTCCGGCTTTATTGAAACAATTTTCTTTGGCACTTTCTCCTGCTGGCTGCCAGACTGGGCGGTGGAAGATGGCTGCCCTTTGTTCCTAAATGACTATTTTTAATGGAAAATTACCAACATCTCTTTGTGACTTGGACTGTCTCTCTCTACCAACGGAGGATTTTTTGGATTAATTGATTCCTTCCCTGGAGTGCCTTCTTTGTCTTAATAATTGACTGTGAAAATTGCTTCTCTCTCTGGACTCTATAATTTTCCACAACTTTTCTGAACTTTTTTCCCTGGACTTGCTCCAGCGGCCGCACCCAAAAAATGCCATCTTAGTGGCACTGACTTTAACAGCTCACCATGGCTTCAAAAAAACAACCAGAAAATCCAGGATTGGAAGAAAGGATGACAGCTATGGAAGCAGTGTTACACTCCTTGGTGTTGGAAATTAAAGAATTGAGGAAAGATCATTGCAGCTCTAAGCTTGAACTTTTGGAGACACAGAAAAAATTGATGCAGAATACACAGAAGACCGAGGAGTTGGAAGTGGGGCTGGCTGGGGCAAAGGGGGAACTTAAAAATATTAATACTGAAATTGGAGATTTGTCTGGTCATATGTCTAGGATGGATTTCGAGAGGATGTCATATTTTTTAAGATTTCAGAATATTTCTGAGGAATCTGGTGAATGCCTTCCTGATCTCATGAGTACAATTTTAGCAGACTATTTACACAAACCTAAAGATGAGATCAGGGGGGACATTGACCTAGTCTATAGAATAAATTCAGCATATGCCAGGATAAATGATGTACCCAGAGAGATACATATTAAATTTGTTAGAAGGTCGACTAGGGAGGGAATCTTGAAGGCGCAGAGAGAGGGTCCGTTAATTTATCAACAAAAGGACATCGCTATCTTGAAGCAGATCCCAAAAAAGATTAGAGAGGTGAGGAGGAAGTATTCCTTCTTATCTAAAAAATTGTTTAAACACGGGATTTGGTTTAAGTGGGCGATGCCAGAAGGGATGTTGGTGTTCTGGGAAGGAGGAAGAGTAAGGATTAAAACAGTTGCTGAGGCAGAAGCCTTTCTTAAAAAACATTCCTCTATCCTGGGGGAAGATCCGGGAGGGGCAGAGGGGCCCACGGCCCCGCCCACTGGGGGCCAGGAAGGAGAACAAGAAGACACAATTGCTAAGAGACTTAGATCTAAAAAATGACTTTTATCTTTATTAATGCAGTATAATTTTTTATCTGGATGTTTGTACACGACTGCCAGCATAGAATTTAGAATTTATGATGTATGCATTTATTTTCACCTTGTAGTATTATTGAAAAATGTATTACCAATGTCTTATTAAGAAGCCCTGGAGGGGCCAACGATCTCGATGTGAAAGTTCTCAAAATATTTCTGTATTTCCCTTACCTTGCCCTATTTGAAAAAATTTGTAAAAACCAATAAAACTTTTTCAATATAAAAAAAAAGAGTGAAAACAGCATGCATTCCTGGGGGCAGCTGGCAAATTGGGGTTGTGAGATAGTGAGTTGTTTTACATATTTCTGAGCTCTGGTGTGTTGGTATTTGTATGAAAATGTGTTCCTGCTATATTCTTTAGTATTTTAATTGTCCCAAAGATGCTTTTTCAAGAGGCAACTGGACTTCTTGAGTGAGGAGCAAAACATCTTCAAAGAAAAATGAGAAGGTCCAGTCGTCTCTTGAAAAAGCATCTTTGGAACAACCATGATCTGGATGACTGAAAATCTCCATAGATATTTCAATTATCATTGTGAGATTTTCTATTGTGGCATGTGGAGTCATGACTGGCCTTAAGGGCAAAGGGAAAATATAAATCCTAAGTGTTTTTCTTTCCTGATTTAATCTTGTTTGCGTAGTCACCTTCAGTTCCTGTTTTATTCTGCTGTCTATTTGGAGCTCATTTTAGCCAAGTCTGGTTATAGGATAGGATAGGATAGGATAGGATAGGATAGGATAGGATGGGATGGGATGGGATGGGATGGGATGGGATGGGATGGGATGGGATGGGATGGGATGGGATGGGATGGGATGGGATGGGATGGGATAGGATTCTTTATTGGCCAGTGTGATTGGACACACAAGGAATTTGTCTTTGTTGCAGATGATCTCAGTGTACATAAGGAGAATAAAATACATTCCTCAAGAATAAAAAGCTACAACACTTAGTGATAGCCAAGGTTACTAATAAGCTATGAAATCGTACTAGGAAACAAATAAAAACAATATAAATTGAAAGATACAAGCAACATGGTTGTAGTCATAAGAGATAGATACTAGGAAGAAAGATAAAAATAATAGTAATGCAGTCTTAATTATTGACAGTGTTGTGGGAATTAGTTGTTAAACAGAGTGATGATATTGGGGCGGGGGGACTGTCCTTGTGTCTAGTTGTTCTGGTGTTCAGTGCCCTTCCTTGTTTTGAGGGTAGAAATTGAAACAATTTATGTCATTGCTTTATGAATGAAACTTAGTTTCCCTAAGCTTTGCCTGCAAGCTGTTTTAGCAGAGGAAGGACTAGAGAGACGTTCTGCCTTTGCTAAGGAGATTTTTCCCCAACTTATCCTTTAGAGGAAATATTCTATTCTGCTTCTTTTCTTATTCTGTAGAATATTTTATTCTGGGGAGTGGGGAGCTTCCTACAGAAGCTTTGTGATACTTTGGAAAGGAAGTGAAAAAGCCAGAGGAGCATGCTTTCCCTTGTAGAGACCAGCCACTGGAGGAAAGGGGGTTTGCCAGGCCCTGCAACCTGAATTGGAGCACCCATTAGAACCTTAAAAGGTCTGTGCATGTGCACAACATTTTAAAAAGGGGTTAAAATTACATTTTTCCAATGAAGATTGTTCTGCGCATGTGCAGAACAGAAAATCAAGATGACGTCGCCAAGCATAGAACCGGCCACGTTACTACCTACTTGGCCGAACTGGTCCAAACCAATAGGAACCCACCTCTGTTTAGAACAGAAGGAAGTACAGGACGCCATTTCTGCTCTGAACGGCTTAAGATGGTTTAGGCCCAAACAAAACAACCACAAATAAGGGGTGTATTTGCAATCGACTGGCAGTGGGTAGAGTTCGACAACCTCCATCCTGGCATGCCAGACAAATGAGTAGCGTGTACCAACAGCTATTGAACATTATGTTTAATAATAATGGAGAAGTGAGCATTTCAGAGGTTGCTCTTTGTCAGACAGGTTTAGCACAGATAAATTTAGATGCTGCCCTAATTCCTATCTATTAAAGGTAAGTAGGAATTAAGTTATTAAAGGCAGAAGGAGAATACTTCTCTTGTAATCTGAAGCTTACTCCCATGGGGTGCTTCTACATCAAAAAGAGGAAAATGCTTTCAAATTAACAATTGGCTTCTGAAATGCGAATAAGAAAATCGTGAGCTGAATGAGAGGTTTTATTTTAGAAGAATTTTATTCTCCTAAATCTAATTTGTTTATTATTTTTGTTGCCTGGCACTTCCCATTAGTGGCCAAACTAGAATTTAGTTACCATGCATTCCAAGAAATATAAATTATGAGATGAAAACAAAATTTATGAGCTCTAAATAACAAATCAATCATTACTGGTAAATCCTCTGTAGGTTGCTAAAAAGTCATTTGAAGTTAACATTCTTGTCAAATGTTAACTTTAAATGTTTATATTTTTGTTAAGTGAAAACATATTGCCCATTAAAAAGCAAAATGGATCCCTGAATATTGAAGAGTCAGTGTTTGTCTTTATTTTGTTTCTCATGCAAAAAGTAAAATAAATCTAGAAAGTACATTTTATGATAGTAAAAAAATACATCTCTGAAAGCATTTTTTATTATTCCATTAGCATCAGCAATCAAAACTCTTAATTAAAATTAGACATTCTCAATTACTTTCTAAATGAATCCTGGTGACTTCATTAATCTGATGTGATTAGGCAATGGCAACACTTAATATTTTGGAAAAGACAAGATGGATGATGGAACGTGAAATAGAAAGTTGATCATCCCTGCTAGCATTAACTATAAAAAAACACGCAAACAACAAATATTTAAAATTCATAGCCATCTTTGGACTTCACATGCAATTCAATCTCCTGCATATAAACCCAGAAGGAACTTTCATTTTCAGGTTAATTTATATTTAATAGGAATGTAATTTTCCTCTTTTCCACTCTTCCCCAGTAATACTTGATAGTGGAATAATTTTGCATTATTTATTTGTTTGTTTGCTTTGCTTTGCTTTATTTTATCATTTATATAGCTGCCCATCTCACAAGAAAGTGGAAGTTTGAGATAGGGAAGCATTTCACCTTCAAAAAATTGCTGAAAGAAAAAAGATTTGATTTGATTTGATTTAATTGAAATGAATTGCACTTAATCTGATTACTTCCGACATATTTTAAAAGTTTCCCCTTCTGTCATATAAATATTGCAGCTGAGTCACAACTTTTCAAGGGGTTTCCAGAAATCTCACTTAAAGCTTGCGGGGGTGGCGGTGGGATTACACAAGGCCTCAGATTGTATACCTTTGCATATAGGATTGCTGTCATATGCGTAGAGTATAGAGGATGACCTTGATGGAGAGAGGAAAGATCTGTTACTAAGGCAAACAGACAGATAAATATAGCTTAAGACCATACGAAGAGAGAAGTTTACAGAAAATGTCTCAGAAAGGAATTTTCAAGAAGATAAAAGAGGGAGTAGGGAGAGCACATTTAGATTTGCACAATTCTGTTACTATATTATAGCCATTCTAATAAAAGTAGTTTTAGGCCTGCACAGCATCTGCTTTTGTCTACCTTATAGGGTTGACAATATGAGAATTCACAAAATGTCTGTTTAAAAACAGCTTTCTTTTCTTAAAAAACACTCCTCAATCCTGGATGATGATGAGATGGGAACGGGAGGGGCCACGGGTCCGCCTGCTGGTGGGGAGGAGGAGGAAGAGATTATAGCAAAGAGGCTCAGATCGCAAAAATAATTTGTTATTTTTTTTTTATGATGATAATTCCTGTATGGATGTCAATAGTACAAAGTAATTGAATGTATAAAATAATATGAAAATTTATGATTTTAAAATGTATGTACCCCTTCCTTTTAATATATTTTTTTAATGGAATATGTATGAAGACTTGGAGGCGGTCATCAAACCCGATGTGGAAGCTCCAAAATATTATCTAACACCTTATCTACCCCTTTCCTGATATAAATTGTTAAAACCAATAAAACTTTTTCAAACAAAAAAATAAAAAAATAAAAAACAGCTTTCTTTATGATCAGTAGGGCTTATTACTAAGTGAGTGAATTGATAGGTTCCCCCACACACACATACACACACACTAGTATATACCATGATATAATGTCACAACTTGCTCAAGCTAAGAGAGACCTCAAGTTACTGAATATTTTTCTTCATGGAAAGATGCCCCTAAAATGTGTCTTCTTGTTGGCTTAGCTTCTATCTTCTTATGGGATTAAGCTATGTTTATCTATTTCAGAGAACTAGACCTATTTATGATTTTTGGACTTCAACTCTCAGAATTCCTTAGCCAGCAATGCTGGGAGTTGAAGTCCACAAGACATAAAGGAGTTCTAATTCTCCACCCCTGGTCAGGGTGGGTTGCTCCCGGTTCGGCCAGGTTCGGCTGAACCAGTAATGGAATTCAGGTCTGGGTTGCAGAACCAGCAGTGACCCAGGCCTGCCACGCCCCTGAACCGGTTTCCTCGCTGCTGCTGGGCTTCCGCCATTTTGGATTTTAGTGACTGACTTGGATTTTAGTGATATTAGTGACTATAATGACTTGGATTTTAGTGATTTTAGTGACTGTAATGACTTGGATTTTAGTGATTTTAGTGACTGTAAATTGTTCTACACATTCGTGAAGAACAATTTACATTAAGCAGTGGAACACACACACCCTGCATGCGAGCGAAGCAAGTGCAAGCGCCTGATGAGCACTGGTTGAGAATTGGCAGTAAAACCAGCAGCAATCCACCACTGCCCCTGATCTATTTTTATCTATATTTCTAGTTAGCTAACTAGCTATCAAGATCAATCTGTGTGGTGAACAAATAAAAACATTTAAAAAAACATAAAAACAGTATATAAAATTTAAAAGACAAGCAATGTTAAAAATTAAAAGATGAAGGAAGGGTTTTCAGGGTGCTAATAGAGCAATGTTTTCATGCCTTTCTCAAAGGCCATGAAAGTGGGGGCCTTGGTAACAGATGTTTTCTGTCTCCTTCAAAGTCATCCTGAATATCATCAACACATATGACGGCAATCCTATACACAAAGATATATAATCTTGTGTGACACCCTCCTCCCCAGAAATCCTAGTGTGGTTTCAGGAATCCCACACAAAATTTTGACTATCATCTACTTTACGTATTTACTGATCTGTTGCAAATGATAAGTTGTATGTTGGACACACCCAGGGATGGAATTCAGCCGGTTTGGACCGGTTCAGGCAAACCGGTTGTTATGATTTTGCGCAGTTTGGAGAACCGGTAAAATCAACCAGTGGCTAATTCCATGTGCTTTCCGGGTCAGCAGCTTTTTTTCTCTGCTGCTGCGCTTGCTAGGAGAGAGAGTGTCTTGGGCAATTTAACAGCTGTGAGCCACTGCTTAAGTCCCATCTAGAAAGCTCTGTGACACAGAAAACCAGCATTCAAAATGGCTGCTGCTTCTCTGTGCTGTGTGCTTTCCAGATGGGACTTAAAGGGAAGGCAGCGGCTCACAGCTGCTAAATTGCACAAGAGACGCACTCTCTCCCAGCAAGCGTATCAGCGGAGAGAAGCAGCCACTGCCCCAGAGAGCAGAGATGGAGTGGAGCACACCCCAAAAGGCCAACCCTCACTGCGTGGCACAAGCTGTGGATGCGCAGAAGTTGTGTGCATGTGCAGGCACAGATGCTGTGCATGTGCACATGTGTGCACACTTACATTTTTGAGGAACCAGTTGTTAAGTGGGCTGAATCCCACCATTGGACAAACCCTCCAATTGTCCAAAGGATCTCTTCTGTCAGCAAACCATGTATTTTTATCATCAATTCCCCTTATTTCCTACCAAATGAGGAGAGCAGAGTCAAATAAATGTCCAAGTAAACCTTGCATCTTATATCTAATCTTTTATCTTGAAAAGAAATGTGAAGTTGAAAGAGCACTATGTTTTATTACTGAACTTTGCCAACATCAAAAGATTGCAGTTTTCATAACATTGTTCCCCAAAGAATGCCATGATGTGCAGTAACCACTTGAAGCATTCACGGCCCAGAGACCAAATGCTATTCTTAAGATTTGGATGAGGGATTTAAAAATAAAATTCTTTTTACAATGTAAAAAGGGGAAAGAGGGACAGAAAATGCCTCCACATTCTAAGGTATATGCTGGAAAGCTGCTTAATATTATTATTGTTTCTTAATAAAGCTTCTTAATATTATTATTGTTATATGTGACTCCTGCAATTTAAGATTGCAATACAAAATGCTCATTTTCAAAATTATATTGGATTAGCACAGTTGGATAGTAGCTGGATTGTATTGATGCCAGATCACATTTGATAGACCTGGGCCAAGAGCGATCTGTTTGATCCTGAATTATGATTTACCAAGACCACAGGACTAGGAGATCTAGTATATTCTTCAATAAGACAACCTTCATATACAGGTTTTCAACTTCCGACCACAATTGAGCCCAACATTTTTGTTGTTGTGTGTGAATCATTGCACTTGTTAAAATAGTAATACAGTTATTAAGTAAATCTGGCTTCTCCATTGACCTTGCAAAATGTGCACACATAATCCCAGACATTGCAACAGTCATAAATTTGAGTCAGCTGCCAAACATCTGAAATTTTAACATGTGATCATGGGGATGTGCAGGAACAACTGTCATAGGTCACTTTTTTCAATGCTGTTTTAAGTTCAAACATTCACTCAATGAACTGCATTCATGCAGGACTTTTTTCTATTTTGGATCTAGCATTTCAACATAATTCTTCCGAAGAATCTATCATAAAAGAAAACCATCTTCTATTGTTTTATTTCTGGTCTGGTCCATCTCTTCCTATGTCATTCCTCACTGTCAGTAGTCAGTAGACCTCAATTTATGACCACAACTGAGCCCAAAAATTTCAGTGGTTAAGCAAAAGTGTTAAGTGAATTTTGCCTTATCTTATGACCTCTTTTGCTACAGTTGTTAAGCAAAGCAGAGCAGTTGTTAAACGAATCATGCAGTTGTTAAGTGAATCTGGTTTCCCTCATTGACTTTGCTTGTCGGAAGCTGACAGAGAAGGTTCTAAAAGGCAATCACATGAGCCCAAAATAGTACAACTATCATAAATATACCAGTTGTCAAGTGCCTGAATTTTGATCATGCAGAGATACTGAAACGGTCGTAAGTGTGGAAAACCAGTCATCACTTTTTTCAATGCCATTTTAACTTCAAATGGTCACTAAATGAATGGTTGTAAGTATGCTGTATATACTCCTTCCATCCATAATAGCAATGGTTGAAGAATTAGAAGGCCTCCCTATAAAAACATGGATCATTTCTGGGTAGGAAGAAAGCTAAATCAAACCAGCCATCTTTCTAAAGTTTACAAAGTGCATTGAGCTATTGTTCCTTCACACAAGTGAAAATTTTCCAGCTAATACTTTCTAGATCAGGGGTGTCAAACTCACGTCGTCACAGTGGCACCACATGACATATCTGGACTTTTTTCCCCTTCGCTAAACCAGGTGTGGGCCTGGCCAGCGTGTGATGTATCCAGCCCATGGGCCAGGAGTTTGACAGCCCTATTCTAGATGCTTTCTAAGGAGGGTCTTCACTACACTTTACCTGGTTATTTATAATTCTCCTGCAGCTGTTCTCTTTTTAGCCGCTGACCTGCCAGTAGGAGCCCAATGAAGCGGCCAGATTCCTACAGGAAGCATTAGTTCTGCCTTGGTAGAAATTCTGCCTCCTGGTTAAATGCCATGGCTCGGTGACTACAGAACTTTGAGTTGAAGTCCAAACATTTAAAAGTTCCTAAGGTTATGAAAACTTGGAGTAGAAAATACTTCAATTTATGGGGTGGGGAACCTTGTTAGACTCCAGCAGCTGTGATAATTAGACAATATAACTGATATCCTGATTAAATTAAATGCATTTTAATAAGGACCCAGATCGTTGGGAGCAATTCTGACTCTTTGAACCACTTAAAGAGAGCTGTAAAGTGTGTGGTGGTATGTAAGTCTAAGAGCTAGTGCTAGTGCTAGTGGCATTTCCAAAATAACTTTAACTAATAGCTTCAGAATCCATGAGTGATTCTTCTAAAACAGGGGTAGTCAGCCTTTTTATACCTACCGCCCACTTTTGTATTTCTGTTAGTAATAAAATTTTCTAACCACCCACCGGTTCCACAGTAATGGTGATTTATAAAGTAGGGAAGTCAATTAAATTTTAAAAAAAGGAAAGTGCTTTGGTATCAGACAAAACCCCTACCACCCACCATGAAAGCTGGAATGCCCACTAGTGGGCGGAAGGGACCAGGTTGACTACCACTGTTCTAAAACATGGGTGTCAAACTTGCGGCATCATGTTGCCATCATGTGATGTTTCATGACATTTGTCCCCTTTGCGGACCTGGGTGGCTGTGGCCTGTGTATGGTGTATCCAGCCCACTGGCTGCCAGTTTGACCTCCCTATTCTGGAATGAAGAATCTGAGCAGAGTTTGACCTTTATATCTAAACATTAAATAGAACAGGTCTGTACTTAAAGAGAATATGTTCACTGTGAAATACATCTTAAGCAACCTATGCTATGGAATGAAGAATTCTGCTTTGTGGCAAGGGGATGGACAAACCAGATATTAAACTGGCATCAGCTGGCTCAAAACCTCAGCTATTTTGCAAATAGTATTTATTCTCCTTTTTTTTGCCATATTGGAGGAAAGTGCTATTTGCTTACAGGGAAGACAATATTAGAATGTAAGGTCATGTGTAAACACAGAAACCTATCAGCTAGGTTGCAGCCGTTCAAATACAATAATACAATAATACAATAGCAGAGTTAGAAGGGACCTTGGAGGTCATCTAATCCAACTCCCTGCCTAGGCAGGAAGCCATATACCATTTCAGACAAATGGCTATCCAACATCTTCTTGAAGACTTCCAGGGTTGGGGCATTCACAACTTCTGGAGGCAAGCTGTTCCACTGATTAATTGTTCTAACTATCAGGAAATTTCTCCTCAATTCTAAGTTGCTTCTGTCCTTGATTAGTTTCCACCCATTGCTTCTTGTTCTGCCCTCAGGTGCTTTGGAGAATAGTTTGACTCCCTCTTCTTTGTGGCAATCCCTGAGAAATGTACTATTTCATACTGCTAGCCAGACAAATTAGAGTAAAATCTAGTTCCTTAAGCCTGAGGACATCCTACCTACTTAAAATGAGCCTCAAAGCAGCAGAATAGGAAAACCAGAGTATTTTTTGATTCTTAATCACAGGGGTGAAATGGATATGGAATGGATGATTGTCGGATAAATGCATGATCACCATTTGTTTGTTTGCCAGATTTATAGCACAGCTTTCCTGCAAGATTGTTTTCTGTTTCCTTTCTAGTGCAAGGTAGTTGACATGAGAAAATTCTGTCCTCACAACAACTAATGAAATACTGTAGAAGAGCTGTGCAGAAACAGATTGGTCCAAATCACTAACAATATGAACAAGGATTGATATGAAAACAGGTTCTCCCTAGGCCTACCTACCGTAATTCCTTAACCACTGCATCTAATCCGGCGCTTCCTTTATCAAAATGCAATTTTAAAATAATTTCCTAGCCTTGACAATGTGCTTTTTATTAATTAATTAATTTTTTAAAATGTTTAATCAGGAGTGGGATTCAACTGGGGTTCGGACCGGTTCTGGCAAATTGGTAGCTTTGACTATCAACTGGGAGTGAACCAGTTTGCTCCAACTTTGAAGTGGGACCACCCGCCTGCCCCTGCACTATTACTAGATTTCCTTTTCCAAAGCCCAGCTGATCGGCGCGGCAGAGTGGATTGCCGTGCCTCAACTGTTTTCCTCGCCAGCAGTAACATGGAAGGTGAGTTTTCTGTAAAGTCTTCAGCATGTGAAGTGCTCACTCAGCAAACCAGTTGTTAAACTGGTAGGATCCCACCCCTGTATTTAATGTATTATTTTGACAAATAACTTAAGGCAGTGAACACATCCAATATACCTTCCTCCTCCTATTTTCCACATAACTATTACTCCTTGAGATGGGTTGAACTGAGAGGGCACCATTCAAGATGGTGGCATGCTTAGGCGCTGCGGCTTTGAGCTCCTGGTGTCACAGTAGAGTTAGGCAAAAACTAGTCTATACCCACAGGGAGTTATTAAGTTATTATTAAAGATTGGATCTTCTAGTCGACTCGATATTACCAGCAACTTCCAGCAGTCTCATAACATACCGAGTGACATAGTAAAACTATGGATCGTTGTTTGGCCTAGGAGGCAGTGAAGAGAGCGGAAACAGAAGCGGGGATGCAGAGCTGGTTTGCTAGTTCAGGCACGGAAGCAGCCTCACAGACCAGAATTATCAAGCATTTTCCTAACCAACTCTAGATCCTTTGTCCACAAAACTGATGAACTAGAGCTATGGATGGCAGCGAATAAGCTCATTCGTGACTGCTGTGTGATGATCATCACAGAGACCTGGCTTCATCCACTTGTACCGGATGCGTCTGTGGAGCTAACTAACCGCACCACACACCGCTTTGACAGAAACAACAACTCTGGTAAAAGCAAAGGTGGAGGACTGTGTATTTACACACATAATAACTGGTGTACTAACAGTAGAGTTGCTTATACATACTGTTCTGCGGACATGGAATTATCAACTGTCATTTGTCGGCCATTTTATTTCCTTAGAGAGATTTCTGTTATAGTTATCACTGCTGTCTATATTTCACCTGATGCAAATGTTAGCACAACGCTCAAACCAATTTCATTGTAATTTTATTACAATGACAATAAAGATTATTATTATCATTATGACAGGCCTACCCAGCTGGCTTTCATGACTAAGGTGGGATATGAACTTACGGTCTCTTGTTTTCTAACCTGGTGCTAGACCAAACTGGCACCTTTTGATTCATCCAGAATTGTATCTGGATTAGGAAGTGTTTTTAATGCATCTGTATACAACTTGCTATGCCACAAAGGTTTAGAACTACAGTGGAGCATAGTGGTAAACTTTAAGAAAATTAACATATCCAAACTATTTACAGCTAACCCTCTGCTGAGGCTCGGGTGCCTCGTAAGGAATTCACATTGAGACTAAAGCTGGAAGATCAATCAATTTTCAGTCTACATCTGTTTAGCAAATGCATTTTCTGAATTTCTTTTTTTTTTTTTTTCCAGCCCGATGGACTATTAGAAAGAAATTGTGCAAAGGGAGTTGGGGTATATTGTTCATCTATTAGGAAGCTGTGACACAAGAGGCAAACTGATTTTGTTTATTAAAATCAGTGTGGTTTCTATTTTGACCAGGAACAAAAAGGAATTTTGCATATTCAAAGAACATATTTTGCATATTTTACACTGCATGGGTATGCTCAACTTCTGGTAAATATCAACTTCCTCACACTTGAGGCATTGACTGCCTATCAGAGAAACAACCCACCCACCCCAAATAGGACAGAATGAGGTCAAATTTGGCCTGGCAAGAAAAGCCAACACGGAAAAGTGGAATTTGAACATGCATTGTGTTTTATATTCTAATTACTCACACCTGAGGGGGGGTCAATTGACAACTCCTTTATTAACTCTTCAGAGGAATAAAATCCAAAACATTTCCCCTATACATCTCAATTGGGAAAGCAGTTGGACCACAGCTTGCAATGCTTCCAGCTGATTCATTCTCCCTCCTGAACATCTGACCCAGATCAGAGGATACGCAACTTGCTCTGTGCTTCCCAAAACACACATTTATAGAAACACACACAGATGCCATGCGAACTCAGGGTAGAAATACATAGAAAGATGCAACGTAGCTTCACCTGGACCCATTAGACCCCACACCTAAAAAGGCAACATGTATGTGCCAGTTCCAATTTAGACATACAGAACAGAGGTGGTATTCAGCAGGTTCTGACCAGTTCTGGAGAACTGGTAGCTGAAATTTTGAGTAGTACAAAGAACCGGTAAATACCACCTCTGACTGCCCCCGCCCCATCTATTCTCTGCCTCTCGAGTCCCAGCTGATCGGGAGGAAATGGGGATTTTGCAGTAATTTCCCCTGCCATGCCCACCACTCAATTTGAATCCCATCACTTATACAGAGATAGACCTACATTCAAAGGTGCAACAGGTATACTATGTTTTTCAGAATATAAGATACACCGGAGTATAAAATGCACCAAGATTTTAAAGAGGCAAATTAAAATATATATATAAAAAGATCATCATTCAAAACTAGAGGTAGTCCTCAACTTACAACAATTTGTTTAGGGATCATTCAAAATTACAATGACATTGAAACAAGTGACATGACCATTTTTCACACTTATGACCAGTGTAAGCATCTCCTTGGTCATGGGATCAAAGTTCAGACACTTGGCAACTGGCATGTACTTGTGACGGTTGCAGTGTCCCACAGTCATGTGATCACCTTTTGCGACCTTCTGAAAAGCAACGTCAATTGGGAAGCCAGATTCATTTTGCAACTGTGTTACTAACTTAACAATTGTGTCAAGAAAGATCGTAGAATGGGACAAAGCTCACTTAACAACTGTCTTGCATAGCAATGGAATTTTGGGGTTCAGTTGTGGCCATAAATCAAGGACCCACCTGTATTTTTAAAAGTGCATAAATAGAGAAGATGGTGTTAGCCACATTAAGGATGCCATTGCAAAATTTCTGCAGTTATTTGGCACCCCAGGCCTGATGGAAAGATCTCGAGGGACTTGTAGAAGGTTAAAAGAGGTGGAGTTATCCTCACTTCTGGCAGAAGAAGATTCCATAAGGCAGGTGCCACAGCAGAGAAGGCCCTAGAACCTGCCAAGGGTAACTCCCTAATAGGTGGGACCCACAGCATGCCTCCTCTGCCAGATCATGGGACTTAATTCCCATTCTAATTAGTGACTCCCATCAGGACCATTTCAAACCATTTCTAGTAAAATAAGAGGGTAACTCAGAAATGCAAAAAAAAAAAAAAAGCTCCTCAAACTAGATTAATCTTTACATTTCTCATGCAGAACGTGGACCGCAAAAATCTGTGTCGCCAAAAATACCCTAGAGATATTCTACAATAGATTTGCTATAAAGCATGCTATTCGCGTAAAAGCAACTTTACAGAATGATTCGACTCCTACTCTGGGCAGTATCTGTACACTTTAACACAGATAACAGAAGATGATATCTTCTGTTTTTGAAAGATAAATAACCCAAAGGCACCATTCCATCAATTTTATCCTACCGGAATTCACGTTTTGTAAGAAGAGAGGAATTTCTCAAACATCAACCTTTTAATCATTCTCAGCTCTCGGTTGTGTTTTTTTCCCACAACAGGTGAAAGACAAGCCGTGTATTGCCCCATATCAAATTATGCTGAAGACCCCAAGAAATAAATTTCAAAGTATAAACCTTGTAAAGAAATAATATGTCTCTGGGTGGTTCATTGAATTAAAAATGATGTTAAGCACCACATAAAGGTCAAGTTCTTGTCTAATGGAGATAACCATTTTGTGCTTTTGAAAACATGGACTAAAGATATAATCTTTCACCCTTTTCCTTGGGAGTAAGATGCCTTGAAATCAATATCACACTTTTCCATGAGGACCCTGGATAAGAGAGAAGAGTCCAAACTGGCTCAGGGATTGCGGTAATTTATTTTCACAAGTGCTCTGCTGTTTTCTACATGGATTAGTTTGCTTCAGAAGAATAGATGACTCGAATCCCTCTGGAATGATTAACTTTCTTGGGAGCAGTCAACAAGGCTGGTGTGGAATTTTTCTGCTTTAAAAAGGTATTAGCTTTGAAACATTGATTAGCACTGCGGCATCCCATTGATCTAAGCACAGCAGCAACTCACTGAAACTGCACAGCCTACCCCATGCAATATAACTGTAGAAACATAAATTAGGGGGGTGGTCAATACGTTCCTGTTTAGGAGGGTAACCTCATCACAAGTACAGCAGCTCTTAAAAAAGGAGGAGAAACCACAAAACTATTCTTGAACAGAATTTTAAAAAATATCTGTGAGAATGATATGCCTCGGCAATTTTAGTGGTGCATGCACTCACTGCAGCGGTATAATCAAGGGGTGGGCTGCTACGGGTTTGATTGGGTTCAGAAGAACCCATAGCTAATGTTATGGACAGTTCGGAGAACCTCCAAATCCCACCCCACTCCTCCCCTCCCAGGAGTCTCCATGCCAGTGCTGGGTTTCTGCAGGCTCGCACCTACTCGCGAGAGCCGGTTGGTGAAATTTAGAGAACCGGTGAGAGGGGGTTCCACCGGTGTACCTGGAAGTAAATCTGGCCCACCGCTTCCAGTGACCCAACGGGACGGAAAGGAAAGGAAAGGAAAGAAAGAAGGAAGGAAGGAAGGAAGGAAGGAAGGAAGGAAAGAAAGAAAGAAAGAAAGAAAGAAAGAAAGAAAGAAAGAAAGAAAGAAAGAAAGAAAGAAAGAAAGAAAGAAAGAAAGAAAGAAAGAAAGAAAGAAAGAAAGAATTTATCATCACAATTGAGTCCAAAATTTTGGTTGCTAAGCAAAAGCGTTGTTAAATGAGTTTCACCACATTTTAAAAGGTGGTCACTCCCACCCTGTCACATGACTGCCAAGCCACGCCCACAAAATAGGTTCTAAAAAAATTTGAAACCCACCACTGCTCCATGCAGCCCGTTTTGGATGTAAGGTAAGCGCAGGGCCCGCACGGAGGCTCAGGGAGGGAGGAAATGGGCCTCCCGGAAGGCCTCCGGAGCCAGGGAGAGGCAGGTTTTGCCCTCCCAGAGCCTGGGGAAAGCAAAAGCAGCCCCCTTGCTGTGGTGCAGGAGGCTGACTAGGCCATACCCACCCAGCAACCAGGCAGAAAACATGTTTCTGAAATGTTTGAAGCCTACCCCTGGTATAATCCCAATGCAGATTCAAAGGACTCGAAGAAGTGACAACAGAACACAGAAATATATATCCCAATAGACATTTCAAAATAGTTTTGAAGCATCATGGATTTTGGATTCAGTCAACCATTATGCAGAACCAGAGTCCCTTGACAGTGAGATGGATGGTATATATACATATGTACATACATACATACTTGCGGCATTATTATCATCAGATTGCATCAGGCAAGAAGCTGAGAAGGAGTTTTCCTTGAACCAAGAATTTTTAGATTCCCAGCTCAGTTACTTTTTTAGCCTTCTAATATATGAGCCAATAGATATCCAAAAGCTTTGCATCTCCTAGGAAAAGTGATTTGGAAAGGTCATGTCTGGGATTACCATCTATCTGATTCATAATCAACAATATTTAATTCATGGACTAATTCACAGCCAATCCCCAAATATCATGCTCTTGATACGCATGCCCTTCCATACCTCTTAGCCATTCAGCTAGAATGAGTGAATTGTAAAAGTGGCATCAAATATGGGGGGGTGGGGTATAGTTCAAAATACTAGATGTATACAGTTTGCCCATAATCCCTTAGCCTACAAAGAAACAAGGGGAGGGGATAGGTGAGTGATAACTTGCCTCCAGAAATTGTGATGCTCCAACACCAGAAGTTTTTAAGAAAAGATTGGACAACCATTTGCCTAAAATGGTATAAGATTTCCTGCCTGAGCAGGGTGTTGGACTAGAAGACCTCCAAAGTCCCTTCCAATTCTGTTATTCTGTTCTGATCTGTTATAAGGAATGGATGTTTTGGTGATACATAAGAACAAAGAATAGTTCTGTTTAGCAGATTGAGGTCCACCTTAAACTAGCACTATGTTTCTAGCACTATGTCCAGTCAGGTGCAGGAAATGGAAATAAATTCTTTCTCCTACTCTTGTCTTCCTGCAACTGGTATTTGAGGACATGCTTTCCCAACTCAGAAGTGATATTGACTCGATTTTGAAAACTAATAAACTTGTCTTTTACAGATTCAGCCAATCCCATTTAAAGCAATCCAGTTCAGTAATCTTCACCAAGTTGTATGCTAATGAATTCTCTGTCTTTGAAGTTCAGCACTTTTTTTGGATTGTTCTAAATCTCTTTCCAATCAATGAATGACACCGGGTTCTAATACTTGGGAGAGAAGGGGATAATTCAGGCTGTCTAGTCTACTTTCTCCAGGTTATCCTTGCTTTTCACTGCCATACATAATTTTAGAGCATCTCATTTGGACACAGAAAGTCCACAATTCAGTTCCAACCATCTTTTGCCTAAAATTCTGGCGAGCCATTGCTAGTTTATGATAACTGATGGGATTTTATAACTTGTTAACTAACATAGTTCCTTCGTATTTTAATTTGATTTATTTTCTCTCTTTTAAAATGATGTTCAGGCTCATTCCAGACTGGCATATAAGAAATCTTTTATCGTATCATTGTATGGATTAATTGACCACTTCTAACATTCCTAAACTGAAAAAGTAAGCTACAGAAGGATGGCTGGAGACTAGCTGTGATAAGAAAAGTCTGTTAATGATAACTGGTGCCTGGTTTGCCTCTTCATGGACAAGCTTTATAGTTGACTTACTGTACAAATGAGGCAGGGGTGGGTTTGAGGCGGTACGCCCCAGTACAGGTGTACCGGAGCCAGCCCGGAGCACCGGACACCGTTCCGGTACGGTGCTCCGGAAGGCCCACCCGCCCACCCTCTCTCCTTACCGTACTTTTAAATCTTCAGCGCTTCTGCGCATGAGCGTAGTGCGTACAGCACCTGCGTGACACTCCGCCAAGCAGCTGGAGCATCGCAGAGGCTTACAGAAGTGTTGCAGGTAAGTATGATGCATGTATGTGCCGCACATGTGTGTGTGCACTCCGTGCGCGTCCAAGTGGGTGACGCCGGGCCATTCCAACCATACCGGTTGAAATGGAATCCGGAACCCACCACTGAAAAGAGGGTTACTCTTACCCTGTCTGCTTGCGTTTTCTTTTTTGTATTAACTATAAAAAGGAATGTAAGATGGGTCACGAGGCTCTCCCTTTTCAAAGGGAGATCCCACTTTATCAGAGTACCCTAATAAACGGCTTTTAAATGATCTTCCGACTCAGTTGCTTATTGGGAAGGTAAATCAAGACAGAACCTAGGGGCAGACTTGGCTATCGTGGTCATATGGATTTATGTAATTTGTAGGTGGGGTTTAATCTCATATCTATTGATTTACTGTACTATGATTTGGTAGAGATTACTTACCAATATAATTGTTATTTTAACATGTTGAAGGATAGTTTTTAACGAAATGTGATTCCTTGTGTAGCCCAGTTTAGCATGGCTTCCAGTTTTTTCTCCTCCATGCTTGGAAAAGCAAATTAGTCAGAATTGCTCTGGGTAATTACTGTCTGGTGATGTCCCTATAGATGCTCTCCTATTCCCATGAACTAAAGTTGGATTGTAGCCTCATAGATGTTGAATCCATTATTATTTAGAAACTATCTGATAACCCGGCTTTGCTGGGGTCTTTATTTATCCTAATCCATACATTTGTCCTCAAAAATAATCCCAGACTAAACGTAATTTCTAATGTTGGATTTTTCCCCTTACCAGAGGGAGCCCCCTTGTGGATTACTGTGAAGCCCTTGCCATGGCAACTCCACTGTACTGTACCATAGAAGCCATTTTACAGCAGTACGGTAGAAGCCATTCTAAGGCACAACAGGCTGTATATTAACAGAACACACACCCCGAGGGATGTTAGGGGTATCTTATCCCCCCCCCCCCAGTATCTGTTACCAGAGAGTAAGTTCATCTGTGTACCAGGTTTGGTTGAAATTGCTCAAGGCATTCCAGAACTATGTTGGAACACACCACACACACACACTGTCATTCCTGAGACGCTTCCATGCATCACTGGTATTCATAGGCTATGGATCTTCTCCACTCATATCTCTGTACAGCATATAGTGTGAAATGTATTTGAAAATGGCATGCTGCAAAGTGATAAATGCCTTGAAAACATCCTGGAAGATGCTCAGTGAACTGCATTAAATTTTTAAACACTTGTAGGCCTTAAAAAAATAACTTGGTTTCGTGAATGAGGCAAACAATACAGTGATTACTTTTTTTTTGGTTTGAATTGAACAAGCAATGACTTGAAGAGGGTTTGGATTGCTGAGATATAAATATACTTCCATTTGTATGTACACACAGAAGGAACAATGATACAAAACAGAAGGAAAGAAACTCACTACGGTTTATTACAGTAGAAAAAAAGCAATACCAGACCTCCCTAAGACTTTTTTTTTTTCCTGCTTTTTCTCATATCCCAGATTTGGACACAAGCTTTTCAGCTGAGTATTAAGAAACATACAAAAGACTTGCAAAGATCTATGGAGATTCTCAGTTATCTGGGTCATGGTTGTTTAGGATTTGCAAAGATCCTTCTTGCTGTGATGATGCTCGTCCATCGTGTTCAAAGAGGACCTTGACACCTAACAGGTTGTGGGCTGGCCACAATGTGTCTACAGGTGGCTGGTAAGGCCTATACGGGCATGAAATGTTCTGCCACATGTCAGGCAGACATATGTGGGCACCATTGTTGCCGCATAATTGTTGCTGTATAATTAAAAGAACTCACAACAGAAACATCCAAATAGCAAGAAAATGAAGAATAACTAGGAATAGCTGAGTTTTCTGTTATCTTCCTTTGCATTTTTTTTCCCTGGGCAATATTTTCAAATACTGCTCCTTGGAAATTCCTACCCTTTCCTTGATTTCTCCAATTCTACTTTCAGGACAATGCCAGATGTGGACATGACAGTATAAAGAAATCACCAAAGTGGATACCAGGAAAACCATTTCAAACCCTTTCTTCTGGAGCTATATGTCATCAAGAGAGGTGAAACCAAAAGTACACTCTTTCCTCCAACAGTACTTTCCATCCCTCAATGGGTTTCTAAACAGCGCTTCTAGCTATGTCTTCTCAGAGACAGGCATTTCCTATCAGCCTTACATTTACTTTTAGTTCCCTGTATTCTATCTGGGGTCTCAGGGCTGGACAAAATATCCAAGATGTCTCAGTTACTGATCGTAACTGAATAAGTATACCACTATGACAGAAACAACTGTTCAAATACTTTACCTGAATTTTAGCCCTGAAAAGGAGGTTTTAAAGGTTCCCAGTGTCAGATGTGGTATTATCCCATATAAGCTGTGGAAAGTTTCTTATGGAAGTAATACAATGATCTTTAGGCACTACACAGCAGAATACAGAAAGTGAAGTCATAGTTTTAATTTTTTTTTTGAGAGAGAGAGAGAGATCATCTTTACAGACTCACCATTTTGTGAAAGACTTTGATTAGGAGGGATTCTTTCCTAGTCTTCTCTAATTGGATCCTTTCCAGATATTTTGGGACTATAATTCTCAGAATTACCAGTCAGTCTGGATACTAGTTTGCTGGCTAGAAATCTTGGAAATAAAAATAAAGAATATTTGTTGCTCAGGGTTGAAATGAAGGATCCCTGATGATCTATGACACAGATGTCAAACTCGCCGCAATATGTTGCTGTCACATTATGTCACATTCACAGAGCTGGGGTGGGTGTGGTCTGCATGTGACACATCTGACCTGCAGGTGGTCAGTTTGACACCCCTGCAGATGAGATTGGTTGTTTTCTTGCAGATGTTTCATTAGCCAAACTAGGTAGCACTGATGATGTTACCTAGTTTGGGAATGAAACGTCTGCAAGAAAACAACTAACCTCAGAAAGCATCAAAGACCTATCAATCTTGCAAATTAAATATATAGAGGTTGTTAGGACACCGAAAAGTTTTTTTTTTCTTATCTGCAAGTGCTTGAGAAATACATCTGATAATGGCATCACACCGCAAGGCATTGGAGATTGTACATTTGAAAGGCTTTATTTGAGAACTGCAATAACCTATGTGCATTCTGTGTACAATGGCCAATTGTTCTTAAAATGTGCTCAGAATGTTGCTTGGAGACTTGTTGCTGAAACTTTGCAACTCTAACAAATAGACAGTAGTCTCCCAAGCATAATGAAGCAATTGTTTTTAGATCTCCCTTTATGATCTCAATTATTGCTTTGGATATTCAGAATGGATTATTGAAATTAGCTGAAGAATGCCCATCCCATTTGAAAATGGTCCCATTCTTATTGTATTTTATACATGTATTGCTGTTGTTATTGTTTAAAAACTGACACCTTGTGTTTTATTCCTGTGTTGAATATAATCATTATAGAGCATAACTATTGGAAAGAATGTAATTTTGAGATATGGTTTTTCCATCTTTGGGGAATTTATGAGGTTTTGATTTAGAGTTTGATTCAGATATTTCAACCATTGAGTTTTTTCTTCACCATCCTTTTTCTTCTAGGCTGGCTTATATGTTTGAGGTCATTATCTTGCTGCATAACTCATTTGTACTTCAGTTTGAACTGATCGACAGATGGCCTAAACCCTGAGACAGTCAGGTTTTTGGCCTCAAAGCAAAAGTAATTGCTTTTCAAAGCACAATAGACTCAGAGTTTCTTTAGCAAGATTTATTAGGAAGAAAGGTATGGGGTTACCCAAATTCTGCAACCAAGCTATTTTCAAAATACTGTAGGACTATTTTCATTTTTATTTCCTTTGTAGAAAATGGTGAACTGCCAGGTCTCTTCATTGATAAAGAAGAAAAACTCCTTTTAAAAAATATCCCTAGAATTTTTATCTGCCAGGAAACAGACCATTAGAGATACAAAGCTGGTTTCAAGTTGGGCAAGTCCTGAAACAGCAACACCTTCCAACCTTGTGACTTAAATATTGACATGAAGTGCTTTTTGTGGAGTGCAGATAATTTTTTACAGATAGAATGACTCCCACACTCCACTTTGACCCATCTATTCCTAGGATTTTCCTGCAAAGTTCTATAGGGTATCTTTGAAAAACTTTCCCATTTTTAGGGAGAGATTACTTCCTTCTTGCTATTCCCACCTGAATCCCATTTTTATCCTGATCTTCACTAATGCTTGGATCATGACTTTTGCCAAATTAGAGTGGCTTTAAGATGCCTTGGTGTCATCCTTTTGACTTTGTATAATTGGTCACTTCATACTTAGAATGCCTTTGATAGAAAGAATGGTCATTTTAGGAGGATGTGCTCTTATCTAAATTTTAAAACTACATCTCTGTTTGTAAACCAGTAAAACCCCAGTGCTTTTGAAATAATGTTATAAACTTTTTCCAGCCATTTTTTTGAAGGTAGATAATTCTCATAAATCTATTTTAGTGGACCATGGTTGCCTTAAGAATCTGTATAGAGAGAATTTCATTATATGGAGAAGAGCCAACATTTGTAAGATTTAGAACTGGATTGCTCAACCTTGGGTACTTTAAGACGCCTAGAGAGCAGATGGAGATCCTCTCGCTCCGAAGCCGACCGAACACTAGTGAGAACCCATATTAGGGCTTACTTAGTGGCGATAAAGGTGGCCAAACGTGAGTATTGTGCCACCCTAATTGCATCCGCAGATAACCGCCCTGCCGCCCTGTTTGGGGTGACCCGCTCCCTCCTTCACCAGAGGCCGCGGGAAGTCCCTCTACAAGGGCGAGCAGAGGAATTTGGGATTTATCTGCAGGAGAAAATCACTCGGATTCGGAATGAGCTACCCTCCATCGACAGTGGTCCTGTGGGACTGTCCGAGACTAGTCTTGAGGTTCCATCTTGGGAGGAGTTTGACTTTGTTACCACCGAGGATATGGACAGGTTGTCAAGGAAACTTAGGGCGACCACATGTTTATTGGACCCGTGTCCCTCCTGGCTTGTACTGGCATCCTGGGAGACGACACGAGGCTGGCTCCAGGGCATTGTCAACGCATCTTTGAGTGAGGGGTCCTTACCTTCCGTCTTGAAAGAGGCAGTGGTGAGGCCCCTCCTCAAGAAGCCGTCCCTGGACCCAGCTTTATTAGCGAACTATCGTCCGGTCTCCAACCTTCACTTTCTGGTGAAGGTTGTTGAGAGTGTGGTAGCCCAACAGTTTCCGCGACACCTGGAGGAAGTTGATTATCTAGACCCACGCCAGTCCGGCTTCCGACCCGGTCACAGTACCGAGACGGCATTGGTCGCGTTGGTTGATGATCTCTGGAGGGCGCGGGATAGAGGTTATTCCTCTATCCTAGTCCTGTTAGACCTCTCAGCGGCTTTTGATACCATCAACCATGGTATCCTATTGCACCGACTGGGGGGGTTGGGGCTGGGAGGCACCGTTTTGCGGTGGTTCTCATCCTACCTCTCTGGTCGGTCGCAATATGTGTTGACGGGAGGGCAGAGGTCGACCTCGAGGCCCCTCCTATGTGGGGTTCCTCAGGGGTCAGTCCTCTCGCCCCTCCTTTTCAACACATATATGAAGCCGCTGGGTGAGATCATCCGTGGTTTTGGGGTGGAGTACCATCTGTACGCTGATGACACTCAGTTGTACATATCCACCCCAGACCACTCCAACGATGCCGTCGAAGTGCTGTCCCGGTGTTTGGAGGCCGTACGGATCTGGATGGGTGGTAACAAACTCAAGCTCAACCCTGCCAAGACTGAGTGGCTGTGGTTTCCGGCACCCCGGTTCAGCCAGATCACTCCAACTCTGGCCATTGGGGACGAAACATTGGCCCCCATGGAGAGGGCGTGCAATTTGGGTGTCCTCCTGGATTCCCGGCTGTCCTTGGAGGACCATGTGGCAGCCGTGGCCAGGGGGGCATTTCATCAGGTACGCCTGATGCGCCAATTGCGCCCCTTACTGGACCGGGCTGCCCTTCGCACAGTCACTCAAGCTCTTGTGACATCCCGTCTCGACTACTGTAATGCTCTCTACATGGGGCTTCCCTTGAGGTGCACTCGAAAGCTACAGCTAGTCCAAAACGCAGCCGCGCGGGTAATTACGGGAGCTACCAGAAGCTCCCATATAACACCAATCCTGTGCGAGCTGCATTGGGTTCCTGTGGTCTTTCGGGTGCGCTTCAAGGTCTTGACGACCATCTTTAAAGCGCTCCATGGCTCAGGGCCTAGTTATATGCGAGACCGTCTCGTGCCCCATACATCCCTTAGACCGATACGCTCCCACAGAGAGGGCCTTCTCAGGGTGCCGTCGGCCGGACAATGCCAACTGGCGACATCCAGGGGAAGAGCCTTCTCTGTGGCGGGCCCTGCCCTTTGGAATGACCTACCCCCTGAACTCCGGACGACCTCCGCCTCTTCTGCCAATGTCTAAAGACATACTTTTTTAATCAAGCCGGCCTAGACTAACCTCCCATGGGGACTTTTAGAAAAGTTTTAAATTGGGTTTTAATTAATAATTGGTTTTAGCACAGGTTTGGGATCTAATATATATTTTAAATTATTTATCTATGTTCTATTTTTGTATGTTTTTAAATCTCCTGTGCGCCGCCCTGGGTCCTCTACGGAGAAGGGCGGGATATAAATGTAATAAAATAAATAAATAAATAAAATAAATAAATAAATAAATAAGAGTGTGGACTTTAACTCTCAGAATTCCCCAGGCAGTCATAGTGGCTTGGACATTCTAGATCAGGGCTATCGAACTCCCAGACCACTTGGCCAGATGCATCACGCACTGGCCATGCCTATGCCCGGTATAGCGAAATGGGGGGAAAGTCCCGATACATCATGTGACAACACCATGTTGACATGAGTTTGACAGCTCTGTTCTAAATATTGAAGTCCACAAGTCTTAAAGTTGCCAAAGTGGGACATCTCTGATTTAGAGGTTACAGGCCTGAGAAATCCTGATTATTAGATACAGTGCTCATAAACGTGTTTCTGGTTTTCCTTCAATTGATTGAAGCGATTGGGCAATTAGTTTTTCACATTGACACATCCTATATTAGTTGACTTTGCTTGTGAAATAAAAATTTGCTTGGTTCTTGGTGTTATTTGTACTCTCAAATTCCTTTTATATTTTAATAGGGCCCACATGAAACTCTGAGAATACTCTACTCATGCAGAACCATTTCTTAGGGCATGCGAGGCGTTGCCCTGTCAGCTCCAGTGCGCATGTTTTTCACCCTCTGGAGGTGAGGGGAGATTGTTTTCACCCTCCCCAGGCTCCTAGAAAGCCTCTGGAGCCTGGGGAGGGTGAAAAAAGCACGCCAAAAGAAGGGGGTCGTGCACATAGCATTATGGGTGTGGAACGCCCATGCACGACCCCCCTGTGCTACCTCTGCTTTTGGCACGCGAGCCAAAAAAGGTTAGCCATCACTGACATAGACACTCCATTGTCAAGGATCTTCATAACTAACTGGCTTCAATTTATTTTTCAGCCCATGAGGTAAACATACAGAATATAAAAGGTGATTAGACAGATTCCATCATATGCATTAATAAAATTCAGTATGATTTCCACTACTTTCCAACCAAAACTGGTGCTCAAAAAATATTGGCGTTAAGAAACTTAAAGACCAAAGAGAAGATAGACTACTTAAATGTCTTAGTGGTTGAATTCAGTGGTCAAAATTGTGTCCAACAGTGATCACTATTCTATTACTTCAAGAATAAAAATACTAATCCTTTAAACTCTCTGTCATGTTTACATGATCAAATCCAATTATCCTATAATTATGGGTATTACTATGGCACACTCAAATCAATTGGTTTGTATAGCAACCATCTGTTATTGTTTCTTCTTGCTTCACTAAGCCTATATAAATAATTATTTTTGCAATAAATTCTTCATCCCCTTATCTTACAAATCCTATTAGCCATGTTCTCTTTTTATTTTTTTTTAAAAACTATATAGCTTTTCAGTTCAGTTTATTCGACTTGGCATTGTGGTTAAAAGCTCACACTTTTGAATGTATGGATGACATGGTTTCTTTCACATATTCACATAAGGAGAGGGAATTGGCTTTTGACACCACGGATGCTGTCTTTCATATTTTGACTCTTTCCCTTAAACCGCGGCTGTATGTGATCTTCATTCTTTATACACAGCCTGAAGCTACAGCATTGTATGTAACCCAGAAACCTTTGGTGTTGTTTCCCAGAGCCACTCCCCATGGACCGGTTCAGTGAGAGAGCACTTTGTGTGCATGTATGCTTTGCATGAGTGTGCAGCGCTGAAAATGGAGCATTTAGAAGCTCAGCTGCTTACCTTCTAGGCAGTGGTGGTGCAACCAGTATGGTGCAACAGGGCCCGGCATCCACCACATGAATGCATGCAGCGTGTACATGTGTACTTACTACCTGTGATGCTCTGCAACGCCTCTGTGATGCTCCAGCTGCTCAACGGAGTGTCGCACAGGCGCCGTACGCTCTATGTGCATACGCAGAAACCCCAAAGAGCTCAAATACCAGTAAAGAAGTGCGGGTGGGCCCTCCGGAGCACCGTACTGGGGCATACCGGTCATAATCCACCACTGCTTCCAAGTCAAACAGCTAAGTAAAACAACTGGGGATGGAATCAGTTGTGCTGCATGATTGAGATGAGCTAGAAAGCAAGAAATAAAGGACATGCTAGAGCAGGGACGGGTGGGCAGGTCCAGCTGATCGTTGGAGGGAACCGGTTCGTTCCCAGCTGATCATTCGCCCGAACCGGTCCAAACCGGGAGAATCCCATCTCTGGCCATTCCCATAAAAATGTTATTAAAAGAGAACATTATTAAGAACATATACAATAACCACATTAACACAGATAATTAGTTAAAAATAATTATTTTATATGAATTAATTCAAATTAACCTGTGTCATTCTTTCGGAGAGCAAAATCCATTAAAAGACTACGTGTGGGCCGTGTCCACCAAAATACTCTTCAGTCCAATTCTACTAACTTCACAGGTCAAGGAAGGAAGGGATCAAGTTGATTCACCTTTCTTTTGTGTTTGTAAGCTGGTCCTATAAGTTTTTCAAACTTTCAGAAAAAGGAGATAGAGGTAGATATTTCCTACCAGCTTCATCATCACATTACAACCCATACATGTTCTGCACCCTCTATGCTCAAAGCTCTTCACCATGCCAGATCTGTCACCATAGTGCCTATATTTTCCTGTACAAACCATCTGTTTGATCATATGGGGACAATGAACCAATCAAACAGCTCAGAGCTGTGGCTTTTCAGAGTCCCTGCTTTGTAGTAGAATGTTGGAAGACATTAAGAAGGCAAGGCCCTCTGTTCTATGTAATTTCCAGTCTTATTCTCCTTCTTATGCAGGAGTTATAATTATTTCTGAGGAAGCTATTATCCTTTGCTTGTAGATCTTACTAAGACCTCATTAGTTGATTCTGTTTGCTCTTTGCATGTGCCATTGAATCATATTTCTTTCATCTGGATGGTTATTGCTGTTCTTATTTTGTATTCTTATTTATTAACAGCGGTTGTCATCAGCAACTGTGTTCGGTCTTTTCATTTCTAACTCTTTGATTTTTCTAGGTTTGCAAAAAGGTTACTGAAGTATTATGGTTTCTGATTACTTATGATTTAGCAACAGTAGGAATTGATTGGGTTGTGATGGTTGAAGATGCATTGTTTCCTCCATATGGATCTCATTTTCATCCTAACACACTGACATTATCCTTGGATTGTTATGAAAACCAGGAGTTTTGAAATAAAAAATGGGGTGGGGGAACCAAACTTTGCATTCAAATTTCTCCTAGGTATTTGAAAAACAATCACCATCACAGAACATCATACATTGAAATTTAACTCTGTAAATAGAACAGCAGGGTTCAGGGTTTATGCTACAACTGCCACAAATTCTTATGTCAACAAGCTACAGGTAGTCAACAGCACATCTAGGAAAAGGATTAGAGCAGGGGTGTCCAAACTTGGGAACCTTAAGACTTGTGGACTTCAACTCCCAGAATCCCCCAGCCAGCATAGCTGGCTGGGGAATTTTGGGAGTTGAAATCCACAAGTCTTAAAGTTCCCAAGTTTGAACACCCCTGGATTAGAGTCAAAGAATGTGGCATAGTTATATAAAGCAGGCATATAGGCAGATTCTGGGAATCAAGTATGATGTACCGACCATGTTTCCCTGAAAATAAGACCCAGTCTTATTTTCTTTTCGCCCCCCCAAATAGGCACCATGTCTTATTTTCGGGAGATGTCTTACCTGCTTACCTTAGGAACACTGCAGCCATGCCTCCCACACCAGTGCCACCACGAGCAGCAGGTGGCTGGGTGGTACACTGTGCCATTGCATACGTGAGTGTCAGCATTGGCGTGCCACGTCTCCTGGCATCCTGCTGCAAGTAGCAGCACCAGCGCAACACGCCTCGTGGCGTTCTGCTGTGAGAAGCAGCAGTGGAATAGGTATCAGGGCATGGGAGCCCTGGCTGCAGTAGTCCTAATGTAAGGAGATGTGGGGTGCATGGGGCAGCTCCACCCACCCCCAGCCCTGCCCTGGCTTGATTTTTACACCTGCGCCTCTCCCCAACTCGTCCAACCAAACAGTGGGCAGGGCTTAACTAGGACTTATTTTGGGGGTAGGGTTTCTATTAGGTGCAGGTGCATTACATTCGTTTTTTAATCTACATTGTAAAGGATGTGAATGATGCAAGAATACATTGACCATTTGCGAGCAAAACAGCCTGGTCCTTTTCCAGAATATTTCAGTGTTACCCAGAGCATTCATTTTTTTAAAAGAAAAGCATCTCAGATTGTTGCCATCAACATATTCCAATGTCAAAATAATCTGGAATATCCAGAAAATGATCATTCTTGTCTGTAAATCCATAGTATTCACAAGCAAAACTTAATACACAGGGTAGGAAAAAAGCTGCAGACAGTAATGCAAACAACTGGAGCTACTATGAAAAAAACAATAAAATGTCATCATGACAATAGAAAAAAAATTATATCATTATGAAGATGAGTACAATTTTTTTACCTGGAACACAGCATTTAATCTTAGTGATAATCAATAAAACGGATGTATAATATTTATCTAAACAGCCTAGCGAGCAAGGCCATTTTTGGATGCATTATTTTACTGACATCTTTTGAAATAAATTTATTGTATAGACACCTTTGGAATACTATTCTGATT